>CM062925.1:58475000-59675000 GCA_031878705.1 Tapirus indicus
GGTTCTAATCCTTTTCGACCTTATTCAAGTTTTTATTATAATCCTTTCTTCAGGTTGGGATTTGGAGCTGAGGAAAGATATGTAGAACTTGGGAAGGAGCCGGGAAAGCATAACAACAGTGAGGTTTGCATACAGGCTCTGAGAGGAAAGAAGGCAGGAACAATTATTTAGCCTGGAGAAGTGAAGGCTGGTAGGGGCTCAAGGCGGGACATTAATAGTTTTTAAGTATTTGAAGGCGTGTTGTGTGAATTGTGGTGAACAGATGTTTTCACTCTTCACTGAAGACAAGACTAAACAATGAATGGGCTTATTACCTTTTAGCCTGAGGGGATTTAAATGAGAATTTAGGGAAATTATCATAACTGAAAACATGGGAACATGGGAATATTTTAATAAAGAAATCCATAGTGTTTACTTTTGGGTAGTTTAGGGAAAGTACAGAAACACACTTGAGCTGAAGTCTGCTCTGGACGATTTTCTTTTATGTGACTTTGCCTGTTAGACTGCAGACTCAGGACACCTGCTTCCTTGCCTCCCTTCCTTGTTGGTTTTCAATATAACCACCTCCTTCTGCATTACAACCTGATATTACAAATGAACTAGAAGGAGACTAAGTTGGAGCCCTGATCTTCAATTTCTGATGAAATGAGGCTCACGGGGTAAGAGCTTGGGTGTTGGTGCCAAGGAGACCTGGTTTCAAATCCTGGCTGCCACTTACTGTGTGTTTTGGGGCAAGTTACTGTGGGGACCAGAATTGGCCACCTCAAGATATGGCTCTCTACTTTGATCATTTTCACTGAAGAAGACTTTGACCTTCCCCGCCCCTACTAACTGTCTGAAGGGATTAGGGATGGAAGACCCCATCACCATGGATAACTCTGGGTATCCATAGACTGGTAGGATCTTTGCTGGGCCCATTCTTAGCAAAGTTCTGTTTACCAGACATTTACGTTTGTAAGGGAAATCTCCATTTGTAAAGGTGTCTCCCTCTCTGTACCAGGAAGAAGCGGGGATGACTTTATCTCTAGAAAAGTATCAGTGCAGAAGGCGAGGACTTAAATCTGCATACTCTTGTTTATTGTGCTTTTTCTTGTAATCCCTCATGGCTGACACCCCAACCCCCAAAAATCTTCCTTTGTCTATATAAGAGGAGAACCTCCGCCGTTCTGGCGAGAGATACTCAGTTTCCCCGAGTCTTTCCCACGTATACATGTTATAAAGCTTTGTTTGATTTTCTCCTGCTATTCGGCCTCATGTTAATTTAATTTGTAGCCCAGCCAGAAAGGACCCAGAGTGGGTAGAGAATACTCTTTCTCCCCTTCATTACTTAACCTCTCCGAATCTGCCTCCTCATTATTAAAATGGAGATAACAGTCATAGTTACTTCATAGGTTGTTGTGGGTATTCAGTGAGATGGAGCATATAAAGTTATGGTGTCTGGCATACAAATAGGGCTCAGTAAAGATAGCCATTATTATTACTTTGTTCTAGACTTTCAAACCAGGGTTGGAAACTCAGATACAGCTACATAATACCTCTTTAAGCTGCTTATGTGAACTCTGCCTTCTTCCTTCATTACAGCTGCTGGCATTCTTGCAAGGACTCTTCACTTTCTATCACCACGGTTATGAACTGGCCAAGGATTTTGGCGACTTCAAGACGCAGTTGACCATTAGCATACAGAACGTGAGTGGGCAAAGGGGCAGGCTTCCTTTCCCTGGTTAAGGAAAGGAAAAAACAAAGTATGGGTCTGGTTGCATAGAGATCACTTATCTGGACTGGAATGCAGATGAGGAGGATGGTCTTGCTTGAGTTCAAAGGGCAGTGGGGGGCAGGCATTTCTAGGGTGCTTGGTGGCCCCAGGTTAGAGCATTATCCTCTTCTCTGAGATTTCAAAGCACTATTTATGTTCTCGGAAGTGCTGCTGATGATTATGTTTAAATCTGTAGCACCAGAGTCAGGATTTCCTTTGGCAGTAGAAGGCCCAGCCCAGCCCAGCCTCCCTTCTATGCATCGAGTTGCTTGGCCACACAAGACCTTGGAGTGTGTGTTTAGTGGGTTGGGGCGGGGAACACATGCTGGCCTGCAGCTCGAAGGATGTGCTCTTGTTCAACTCTTAGTAAGGCTGACAGGAAATCCAAGTCAGTGTGGTTTACTCCCAATCTCCTTTCTCAAATTGTAAATGGCAAGACCTTTTGGTGCTTAGAATCCTGCTTAGGGCTCTTTGGTTTGCAGTTACTGGGTCTTGAGCTCCCTTCTTCGTTGTGTGACTGGGCCATGTGAGTCTGCTTGTTGTCTTTGCCTCTAGATGATCCTTTGTAGAGAAGAAACCCAAGTGCGTCCTTGTGGGTTGTACTGCGGGCTTTTAGAAGCCTGGGGCTTGCCCTGACTTGGTTCTCTGAGTCGTCTTAGAGAACAGGAAGTTGTAGAGTCTTGGACAAGGTTTCAAAGCACGGTTTCCCCTTAGGCTGGCTTCCTCAGAAGGCAGACTCTGAAGTGGAGATTTACACGTACCAGGTTTACAGGAAGCAGTGTCAGCAGAAACACCTGGGAGAGAGTGAGGGCAGCAGGCCCTGCAGGAGGAGACGTTGAGCTGTGATACAGTTGCAACAGAGGCCTCAGTCAACGCCATGGGCACTCTGGAGCTGGGATGGTCCTTCAGAGTGGCCTGAAGAGAAGTGAGGAGGCCAGGCTTTTGACCCCTTCTCCTTTTGCCCTTCTCCTTTAGCCTTGACTAGTCATTGGGTGCAGGCTGCCCTGGGGAAAGGGGGTAACCTTGAGTGAAGCAGCTCCCTTTTGAGGGGGGACTCATTTGTGAGCCATCAGCAAGCAACATTCCCTGTAGCTGCAGAAAGGAGTACCTTGGTGCTGAAGGGGGCATGGGCGGGTACCCTCCTGTGGACCATCTGAATTAGAATTGCCTGGGATGCCTATTTAAAATGCATATTTCTGGGTCCGGAGGTACTAAATTAATCTTTAGGGATGAAGCCTGGGCATTTGCATTGTCTCCAAGTTCCTCAGGTGATTTTGATGGTCTGTAGAGTTTGAGAGGCATTCTGGTATAGGACTTTAAGGCCAAAGTATACTTCTTGAAAGTGAATATTTGCCTAATTCCAAATGGTTGAATGTTCTTTGTCTGGTTGTAGATCTGAGGATTCTGTTGATTGCTGTTCTGAATTGTTAGAGATAGGAATAGGCTTTTATGTCTTTGATTTGAATAAAATTCCTTTCATCCTAGACAAGAAATCGCTTTGAAGGCACCAGGTCAGAAGTGGAATCACTGATGAAAAAGATGAAGGAGAATCCCCTCGAGCACAAGACCATCAGTCCCTACACCATGGAAGGGTACCTCTACGTGCAGGAGAAACGTGAGTGCCTGTGACAGCCACCAGCTTCGGATGCACTCGTGCCTTCTGCCCAGAAGGTGGAGGGTGTATCCAGTAGTGCCTGGCCTAGAGTAATGTTCTGTAAATACAGCTTTGGATGAATGAGAGTAATTTTATAGTTCAGTTTCCTAAGGGAAAGGTGATGTGCACAGACGGGTCTTGTCTCCTTCCAAATGATGCATTCTGTTTTCTCTTTTTTTTTCCTTTGTGAGGAAGACCAGCCCTGAGCTAACTTCTATTGCCACTCCTCCTCTTTTTTTTCTGCGGAAGACTAGTCCTGGGCTAACATCCATGCCCATCTTCCTCTACTTTATATGGGACACTGCCATGGCATGGCTGACAAGCAGTGAGTTGGCGGGCGCCCGGGTTCCGAACCGGTGAACCCCGGGCTGCCAAGTGCGAACTAAACCGCTGTGCCACTGGGCTGGCCCCCTGTTTTCTTTATAACTGGGAATTCCCTGCAACCTGGCATTCACCGAGGCCCTGGGATAGTTCTTCTCTCCCTGGTGTCACTCTAGTCTTGAGGTGCCTGGGCCCTTTTTTGAGCTTTATACACCATAGCCTTGGTAGAGAGGCCTTGGAAAGGTCTTGCATGCTACACCTTATTGTCTATCAGCCATCATGTCCTTTGGTGGACTTAATATTTAGTGATTTAGTTGTCATTTGAGACTTGTTTCAGCAAGGCCCTAACAATCATGATTTAGGCCTTTCTCTTCTCAACTCCTGTTATCCCAACACTTAAATTATATGAAAAGTGGAAACAAAAGCTCACTTTGAGAGCCAGGAAGAAGATCCATTGCCCTGCTGATAGGATGTCAAGGGAAGGAATTCCAGGTGCTGCTAACCGGAGTTTTCAGTGATGACTCACAGATCCATGCACTAGGCCTGGGGAAGGCTTTGTGACGGGGCTGTGCTATAGGCTAGTACTTCCAGACTTAGTTCATGTGTGCAGTGCGAGGGAGAAAAGGCAGTGAATTTTTTTCTTTAATGGATAGTTTTTCTCCTACTCTCCCACCCCTGATTTCTTGGCTGGACACAATAATCCTCTCAGATTTTTGCTGATTTTGTGCTCTTTTGTGTCCTTGTGTTGAATTAGGGTTAGGCAAATGTCTTTACTTCTGGAAGCTTCCCTATGAAAGAGAACTAGAATACTTGGTTTCAGAGATTGTTCTATTTAACGATGACTCAAAAATTTGCTTGGGCTTAAAATTGTTCCCTGGTGACAATGGGGGCAGTAGTGGGGTTGGAGATTAGAGTGTCAGTTGTGATGAGGGTTTTATGTCTTTTATCCTTACAGAGGTGAGCGTGTTAAGGTTTGTAAGAAACGGAAGCTACTTTAGTTGTGTGTTTTGTATATACATGAATATAAAGTGATGCCTTCTTTGCCCCGTGAGAAGATCGACCCCAAAAAGTTTAAGGTCAACTTGAAAATATATTTTTTTTTTCTTTTGGTGAGGAAGATTAGTCCTGAGCTAACATCTGTTGCCATCCCTCCTCTTTTTGCTGAGGAAGATTGGCCCTGGGCTAACATCCGTGCCCAACTTCCTCTACTTTATATGTGGGATGCCTGCCACAACATGGCTTGATAAGTGGTGCATAGGTCCGCACCCGGGATCTGAACTTGCGAACCCCGGGTCGCCAAAGCGGAGCACTTGAACTTAACCACTATGCCACCGGGCTGGCCCTTAATTTTAACAATATTAATATAAATATAATATTAATATTGTTCACTTACATATATAAAATCAGTATTGCTTTTTGCACTCTCACATTACATTATGCAATTTTATTCTATTCAAACACTTCACGTGCTTTTTCAACATTAATGTCTTATCATCAGAACCACGTTTGATTCTCTCACATAGTCCAGAGCATGTCACGGAGATACGGCTTTTTTCATTTGAAAGTTTATATAACTTGTTATTTTGAAATAATTTCAGACTACAGAAAGTTGCAAGCATAGTATAAAGGACAACCATGTGACCTTTACCCAGATTCATGAGTTTTTACCATTTTTCCACAATTATATCATTCTTTGTATGGGTGCATGTGTGCACATCACAGTTACAGATACACATTTTAACTTTCTGAACCATTTGAGAACAGGTTGCATACACCATGCTCCTTTACTTATTTTCTAAAAACAAGGATATTCTTTCATGTAACCACAGTACAGTTACCACATCCAGGACTCTAACATTGATAAGATATTTAATCTAAACAGTAGTCCATATTCCAATTTTGTCAGTTGTCCCAATAATGTCCATACAAAGCATTTTGTTTGCCGCCAATACAGGATCTTCTACGGCATTTAGTTGTCATGACTTTAGTCTTCTTTAATCTGGAACAGTTCCTCACCTTTACTTTCTTTCATGATGTTGACGTTTTTGAAGAATATAGGTCAGTTCTTTCAGAGAATTTTCTTTAGTGTGGGTTTGTCTAACGTTTCCTCATGACTAGATTCAGGTTATGCATCCCTGGTCACTCCTACATAAGTAATACTTTGTTCTTCCCGGGTACCATGTCCGGAGACGAAGGATGGCCATCTGCCTCTCAATGGGGATGTTCATTTTTATCAGCCAGTCAAGATTTTGTCTGGTTTTTCCACTGTAAAGTCACTGTTTTTCTCTTATAAATAATTAGCAATCTGTGGGGAGACACCTTAAGACTATCTCCCTCTCTTCATCAAACTTTGCCCCCCTATAGAGTTAGCATCCAGTGACAATCCTGGCCTGAACTATCTTTACTATGATGGTTGCAAAATGGTGATTCCCAGCTCTGCCACTCCCTCCTTCCACATTTAGTAGTCACCATTCATTGTACTGTAAGGAAGCAACCTCCATTCTCTTCTTCTGTCTTTCCTTCCCTCCTTTCTCCCTCCCTCTGTCCCTCCCTCCCTCTTTCCCTCCCTGTTTGTGTATATCCATCCATCCATCTGTCTATCTTTCTATTGTCAGTATGGACCTATAGATTCCTATTTTATTCATTAGGCTAAATCTGTTACTATCCTTATTCATTTTGATGCTCAAATTGTCTAAGATACAGCACTTTTAGAATCTTTGTGCTATCCCTGAAATTTTTTCTCCACGTGATGAAAATATGTTAGAATGGTTGATTTTTTTTCATTTGTCCTTGATGCTCCAATGTACTCACTTATTGTATTGCCTTTTAAATTTACTAAGTGACATCCATCACTTGCAGTGGGCATTCACACCCTGAGAAATAATTATTAAATGTCTGCTAAATCTCTTTTCATGTTGTTACTTTTTTTGTTTGTTTGTTTTTTACCATTTCTGCTATGTGATTTCTGTAAGCATTTAAGACTAGTATTGTTTGAGGTCCTTGCAGGCTAATAAAGCCTTTTTCCTCTAGTAGTACTTTGTTGTTTAAAATAAAGTAATTGGCCAAGCTCTGAGTAAAATCAGAGACTTTGTCAGAATTTGACTGTAGGGCATCTCTCTCTTCCCCGAAGGATAATTTTGAGGGCAAACTCCTTAGATTACATTTGGGCATTTACAGTCACTTCCAGTCTGCATTTCTGGTGTCTCTGAGTTTCCTGTCTGCTTTTCAGATCTTCTTGAGTTCTGCTAAAGTAAAAATTAGGGGTTTGAAAGTAGGTCAGAACCCCTGTATGTCTGCACACACAGTCTCAGAGCAGCTGTGTGGGAAGCATGAAGTCATCACAGCAGATGGGAGCAGTGACAGGCACTTTGAGGAGCCTTTCTGTGTTCTTTCCTTAGTCATCTTACTCCTGTCAGGGAAGCGAAAGGAAACTTTAAATGTAGATTGATGATGGGAAAGTGAATGAATTTCCCCAGGGAACCTCTACTTCCCTTATATTTTAAGACCCATTAGATGCAGCATTTAGTGGGAAACAGTCTTCCTTGGTCCCTGGGGAAAGCCCTGGGTCTTTTCCATTTCCAGGCTGTGGGATCAGATTTCTGCCCATTCCAGTCTAGCTGATGTGGAGAATATATTGCCCCTAGAAACAGTTTAAGGGAAGGGTGAGCATTGTGGGTTGTGGGTTGTGTGTTTTTCCAGCATGCAGTGGACATGGAGAGCTATTTTATGGAAATATTGCCTTGCAGGTCACTTTGGAACTTCTTGGGTGAAGCACTACTGTACATATCAACGAGATTCCAAACAAATCACCATGGTACCATTTGACCAAAAGTCAGGAGGAAAGGGGGTGAGTTCATCTTTTAAATTTCATGCTTGATTTGCTTGGCTAACATATGATGATTATAATGCATGTATAAAGTAACACCTCCAATGTTTCACTGTAATTTTCTTAATTTTTATACAGTAGTTCAGGAGGCATAGTACCCTAAAGTAACACAAGATGATTATTCTTAGTTCTAAGTTATATTAGCAGCTGCAACTAAGAAAGATTCTTGTAGTTCACACATATACAATATTAAGTGTGTCAAATGTGTTTAGATGCTAGAAATTCTTGGATGATGTCATCCTGTGAATCTGATTCATGTCACTCTCACTTGATACCTGGAGGGCTGCCAGTTGGCAGTTTAGATGATCCAGTTGTCTATTGCTGTGTCACTAATCACCCAAAAACTTAGTGACTTTTAAAACAGCATCAATCATTTTAGTATTTCTCACAGTTTCTGTGGGTCAGGAATTTGGCAAGCATTTGAATGGGCAGTTTGGGTTTGGGGTTTCTCATGTAACTCCACTTGGATGGTGAGTAGAGCTGGAACAGTGAGGGTCTGCAGCCGCTCAAGGCTTGTCAGACAGAGCTCTCTTCCTTTCTCCTGATCTCCTTCTCTCTCCTTGTCTTCTCTCTTTCCCTCTTGCTCTGTGTAGTCTCACAGCCTGTCCATCTGGTCTCTATGTGGGCTAGTTTGGGCTTCCTTACAGCATGGTGGCCTCAGGGCAGCTAAAGGTTTCAAGAGTGAGTGTTTTGGCAGTGAAGGCAGGACTGCATTGCTTTAGTGACCTAGCTTTGGAAGTCAGACTGCCTTACTTTTGTCCTGTCTGTAGGTAGAAACAGTGACAAAAGCCCCTCCAGTTTCACTGGGAGAGGACACAGACCCTGCCTCTCACTGGGAGGAGTATCAAAGTCACACGGTATGATGAGCACGTGGCATGAGAGATGTTCTTGTGGCCATCTCTGGAAGAGACCATCAGGCTGCCTCAGGCTCCCTGGGGTCACTGCTGTTGGGAGCCCCTGGCTGTGCTCCAGCGGGTCTCCTTTCCTCCGGGCCCACTCATTGTAGTCTCAGTGTGTTTCCTCTTCAGGTGATCTGTCTTTTCTCTCTGGCTGCCCTTAGTATCTTCTCTTTTTTTCTTTTGTTATTCTACATTTTATTATCATGGTCCTATGTGTAAATTTTTTTTTTTTTTACAATCTATTGTGCTTAGGAATTTTTGGCCTTTCTAGATTTGAGGATTGGTGTCTTTTAGTAACTTTGGAAAATTGTCACCAACTATCACTTTGAGTTTTGCCCCCTCCTCATTCTTTCTATTATCTTCTTCTAGAGACATTTAAATATTTTTAATAAAAGTATCTATATTTTTCATCTCTTTGAATCTCTGTACTCCAGTCTGGATAATTTCTCTTGTTCTATCTTTAGTTTAAATAATTTTCCAGCTGTGTCTGATCTGTTGAGAAACTAGTCCTCTATAAGCATTCTCACCCTGGTCCTCTCTGTGGCGCATTTTTGTGCAGTGTGTTGGGTCTGCAAGTGTGTGGGCATTACAGAGTGGAGGCTGAGAGCACTGGCTTTGAGATTAGACTGCCCAGGTCAGTGGTGTTAGATGCTGCCATCATTACTGTTAGCTACTCCGCCATGCTGCCCGCCTCACTCTCTACCACTTCCAGTTTTTCTTCCTGGTTTTCTTTTACTTAGGCCACAATGCAAGTGTTTATCAGCATCTCTTTTCCTTACCTGTATCAAAGCAAAGAAAACCAAAGCCCTTTTAATGTTTCTTGTCAGGGGTGGGATACTCTCAGGAAAACAGACATGTTAAAATATCAAAACATAGAGAAATTACAGAGTTAGAAGGAATATTAAAAATCTGTGTTAATATGTGTTCTCTAGTATTCGTGAAATGGAAATGGAGTTAGGCCTGCCTTCCTTGGGTTGAGTCAGTTGTTTCCAGCTCTCAGTCCTTCTAGAAATCAGCTTCACTGATTTATTCACTGAATTATTCTCTCACACAGTCTTTATTTTGGGGCTTTTTATCTTGTGCTTTCTTAAACCTTTAATGAAGAACTCTCTTGTATTTTCTCTGTTCTTTCCTTATCACACTTGAAAGTGAAGGGCAGAGACCAATTATGGTGGATGTTTGGGACTCCTATGACTGGTGAGATAATAGTAAACACCTCACTGAGTTGTTAAGAGGTTTATACGAGTTAGTGTATATGAACTTCTTGGGACAGAGCCTGACACATAATGAGTGCTGTATTAGGAGCTTGATATTATAATAATTAATTTTCCTAATAATTTCTTATATTATGTTTTATATTTTTCTAGTCCTTTTATTGTCCTATATTATCCTGTTTGATCCAGTTTCCCTTCTTTAGAAAAGAGGAAATTGAGGTTTAGAGAGAGAAAAGCCATATAACTAATGAATTATCGAGCCAGTATTCAAACCCTGATTCTAGAACCTGCATCTCCTGACTCTGAAGCCTATAATAATAATATATAATGATTATATATATATCTATGTGTGTAAGTAAAATAGTAGCTTTCCATGACATCACTCTGTTTCCTTAGCTTTAGGATGGAGGAAGTATGAAGAATGGCCCTCTAGAGGTGATGTCTTCTCAATTTATACAGAGAATCATGTGATGTCTTTGAATATGTGTTTGTACAAAATTCTCCTAGAAGCTGGAGGTAGACTTAACATAGATAATGGGGTGTTTTCTTTTCCTAACATGATTTTTCTCTACCTTTTCTCTCCCTTCACTGTCCCTTTCATTTGGATAATTTTCCTTTAAAAGGCTTTTCTCTTAGCTTTGGTCTAGGAGATGTGAGCAGATTTGCTCCAACCTCTTGGAGATCAGACCTGGTATGTGGTGACAGAATTCCCTGCATCCTACCCTCTGAGATGAGGCATCTCTCTCTAGGAGCTCTGGAGCAGCCCAAAGCTGACCCTGTTTCTTCCCTTGCCTGAAACACTTCATTATTTTCCCTCTGCTCTCTGGATCAGATCACAACCTGAGTGCTCTGGCCCCTGCCTCCCCCAAACCCTTTCTCATTCCACTTTCCCTCTTACTCTGGGATTCCAGGCATGTTGACTTTTCCTTCAGTTCCTCCAGGGCTCCATGGACCCTGACCACAGGGCCTTTCCACCTGCTGTTCTCCGCCTCCTGATTCTGTTCTGGTTTTTATCTCCTATGAATCCTTTCAATCCCAGCCCAAGAAAGCCTTTGCTGACCTTCCCGATCAGGTCAAATCCTCTTAATTTAGGCTTTTGTAGCACAACCTGCCTCTTTTTTTGTAGTGTTTGTCACAGTTGTAACTTTTCATCTATCTGTTTAAGTGATTGTTATCTATGTCTCCCCTTTTTTTAAACTATCAGTAGTTGAACAGATCATCTTCGTTGATTTTTCCTGGTATGGTCATCCTTGGAACAGAATCTTATCTTTCTCTTTTTCTGCTTATTTTTGACAATCTTCTATAGATCCCCTGTTCCCTCCTATTTCTCGGGGACACCACTCTGTAAGCTTTCGAAGTGGTCCATGGCCATTCTGACATAACAGTTAGACATAAACTTGGTCAGAATCCCATGTGTTTGGGCATTTACACTCACACATGTACACTGAAGAAGGTGCAGTTCTCGATCTAAGAAGTTAATCTTAGTTATTCAGTAAAAGAAAATAGTTGTAAGTCTTGTGAATATAAACTGTCTCTTCCTAGGTCTTCTGTGTTTTGTGTGGTGTTCTTATATTCGTGGGTGGTTAAATGTTACCATGCACAATCACATTTCCTACTATTTCAACAAACTAGGCAAATTTGCTAATTTCCCCCCTAGTTTAGAAAGAAAGATTGGCAGAGGCAAGAGAAACAGGAACCTTAACAAATTCTTACGAGAGAGAAAGAGAAGAAATCAGGGACAGAAACCTCTATGTTTCTAGGCAATAAATTAGTGCTATGTGCTAAAACTGTTGTATTCCATTTGTACAGTGGAATACTACTCAGCAATAAAAAATAAACTCTTCATTCGCACAACATAGATGAATAGCAAAAGAATTATGCTGAGTGAAAGAAGTCAGACATAAAAAGGGTGCTCCATTTATATAAAATTATAGAATGTGCAAACTAATCTGTAGTGACAGAAAGCAGATTCACTGTTTGCCTGGGGAGAGACTGAGTGGAGGGGTGGATTACAGAGGGACGCCAGGAAGCTTTTGGGGGTGATGGAAATGTTCATTAGCTTGATTTGTGATTTCACAAATATATACAGATGTCCGAAGTCGTAAATTGTCCACTTCAAACATGTGCAGTTTATTATACATTAGTTATACGTCAGTGCAGCTGTTAAAACATATTTATTAATCACCTGCTCTGTTCCAGGGCCTGTTTGGGCTCTGGGGACACAAGAGTAAGCAAAAAGAGACACAGTTTTCTCCCCTTCAGGGAGCTTAGAGTCTAATGAGGAGAGAGACATTATTCAAATCATTGCTCATATCAACAGAAAATGCCAGCTGTGATCAGTGTTCTGAGGGAGGGAGAGGTGCACGGTGCCATGTGAACACGTCTGGGGGTATTTGACCTAGTCCAGGAAGGCTTTTCTGAGACATGACGCCTGAACCAAGATCAGAGAATCTCAGCTGGGAGGAGACCTCAAGGTCCTCTCGTTTCAACTCTTATCAAACCTACGAATTAAAACAATATCAACAAGAGTTTAATCTTGGTGCTGTTGATGCTGTGCTATCATGATCTACCAGTACTAAAGACATTTGGCTGTAAGTAGAACATGGTTTACAAATTATAGCTGCATCAGGCTCTTGCCTGAGAAGGTTTATGATCAACCTTCCACCTCCTGTGGTCGTGAACACTCTGGTTTGAGAGGATGAAGTGATCGCTCCTGTTGATGTAGCATGTTTGTCCTGGAGAGAAGCAGAGCCCACATTCTGGCCTCATCTTGATTGTGTGTTCCCAACAGGGAGAAGATGAATCAGTCACCCTCAAATCCTGCACACGGCGGAAAACAGACTCTATCGAGAAGAGGTTTTGCTTTGACGTAGAAGCAGTAGACAGGTGAGTAGCTGTCACACTTTTCTCAGGAGCAGATACTACTGAATTGAGATTTCTTACCTTTTCCATTCAGTCAAAACTTTCTTTTTTCCCCCTCTTTCCCTTCTCCATCCCTCTACTGATATTCAGTTTGGAATAGACCTCAGGCCAGGTGCTGATTCCCATGGGTCAGTGTAGCCTCCCCCTCCTTGAGGCCCAGCGTGGAGCTGCTGGTTGGTTGGTTCTATTTTAATATTAGGGCTTCCCTTCTCAGTAAGGTGTGTTGTCTCAGGAGGTTGAGTAGATGTTGAGAGTGAACTGACTATTTAGCATGACTGTATCAGCCATTTGAGATTTTTTACTTTAACAATTAAAAAAATTTTTTAATTTAATAAAATGATTCAAAAGGAATTAGGTAAAGGGAAGGGTGGAAGAAGTTCTACTCAATTAAAAAAACCAGCTTTTAGTGACAGCATTTCACGTGTCTCTGTGTGTGCTCATCCAGGAAAGACAGCAAACCACTTGCGAAATCAGTCTCTGGAGAGAGAGCTCTGTGTTGCATTCCGCAAGATTTATAGAGTCTCATTAAGTTGTACCATTTCATGGTGTTAAGCCAGTTTCACAACATTCCAATTCTTTGAAACACTTTTACTTGGCAACAGGTTAATCCTTTCATTGAAAGCCACGTGTTCAGCTTATTTGAGCTGTGTGTTCAAGATCAGCAATGCTAGCACGAAGATCCTTAAATCTCAGCATGATTTTCATATAATGCCATTTAATTTCTCCCCTTTATTTAAAATAAATAAATAAATAAATAAGCCACACCATTTTGTCAAGGCGGTACTGCTGCCTTTGCTGGGACATGTACCTGTGGCCACTTTCCCCAGCTCTCGAGGACCCAGAGACTGAGTGCCACCTGGAGTGTGCCCCTCCGTGTTGGTGGGTTTGGAATGCCTTTCTATGGTGTGATCTCTCTGCACTGTGGCTGTGGAGGCTGCTAGAGCTCCCATGGTAAGAGCATGTCCTTTTAGCCTAAATCAGAAGTTCACGGAAACTAGCCACATCTCTCTAGCAGTTTAGTCCTTACACATTTGGCTTCAAGTCAGGCCACCTGGGTCTACATTTTGACTTTACTGCTTCATAGCCATGTGACTTTGGACAAGCTACTTCATCTCGCAGGGCCTTGATTTCCTTCTCTGGAAAATGAAGATGGTAATAGTACCTAGTTCTTAGAATTGTAAGGATTCAAGGAGATAATGTATGTAAAATGCTTGGCAGAGTGGCAGATAACGGATGCCCAACACGTATTAGCTGTTATTATTTGTTGTTAATTAGCTTGTGCTGCATGTTCATCAGACCTGATGTTTCATGAGGTTAGATTCTAAATGCAGAAAAGTAAATATAATTTGTAAAGAAAAGAAAATACCCCAATCGTTCACTGTGTTTGGGGATGTGAGAAGGGAAGATGGTGGAGAGGGGCTGCATGGGGAGTTAGGTTTAATTGGGGTAGCAAAGGGGAATCGCAAAAAGTCTGCCTTAAACTAAAATTGGTTATTCTTGGTTTTAAACAAATCCCAACTCAGGAAGCTTTAAGCTCTTACAAGCATCTCTTCTCTATTCTGAACATGGAATCTAAGAGAATTCCTATTGTTGGAGTCCATAAGACAGGTTCAGAAGATATGTTTGTTTGGAAGCAGAGCCACTTGTTTGATGCTGGTCAAATTCCTAGACATGAGCATCTGTTTGCATGGCTGTTTGGAAGAGGGCATGCCTCACATTGCAGGTCTCTCTTAGATTGAACACAAGCTCAAAGATGCTTTCTGATGCTGAATTGTTTTCTTCTTCAGAAGTTTCCCCAGAAGTCGTAGAGTTGCTTTTTAGGCAATTAAAACTCACCATGACGCCTCCATCTCATTTCTACCCTGCAAATACTTCCTACCACCTTCCCCCTTTATTATGTCCAGAAAAGCTTTGCATGTCCCAATTATAAGCTGAGAGCAAATGTGTCATGATCAACATACTGAGTGGGTTTGGGAAGTCGATTTCTTCTAAGTTGTTGTCTCTGGTTCCCTTGGCATGACATGGAGGGGTTGCAGTTGTGGTTCAGGATGAGTCTCCTAAATCTCTTCTTAATATGCAGGAGGTGAGTAGATAGTTCTATTGGATTATTTATATTTTTTATTTTGTGTATATTATGATGTTTGACACCTTAAAAACCTTTCTGGCTAGGGAAAGTCTGCCCCTTCAGGGCTAGCCAATTCTTAGAAATCGCAAAGGGTGCAGCTTGGAACATGGCATCAATGTGCACCCTTACCAGTCCAGAGCCACACTGCCTCCATCTGGCCTGAACACCCCAAGAGGCAATATTCTTCTGCCTTAATCATCCAGGGCCAGATACCAGGCACCTTGGGACCATTCCTATGGCTTAGCGCCCCTGAAATTATTCAAATTAGCCAATCCTAAACTGCTTACCTTGTCCTGCCTTGCCTTTCCTATGGAAACTCTGATGAAGACCTTGGCCTGGGCTCTCCCCTCCTGCCACTTCTGCCTCCTGGCAGATGCTGGTTCTTTCCCACGTGGCCCTGTGTGGTGTGTCTCCTGTTTTTAGCACCTGTGAGTATAAGAAACTTCATTTGCCTGAGCCTGAGCCTCTGCTGTGTCTCTTCTTGTGGCCACGCCTGCCTGCCTGTCACCTAAAAGAACACAGAACATCTATGAAACACCTTCTCTCAGTGTTCTCTATAGGTCATCATCTTTGTTCTCAAAGATTAGGTTACAGTTGGGCAGTATTTTCCTTATCTTTCTCCTGTTTGACCCCAGGGTCTGCACTTTCCTTACACATCCAGGAGGGGACTGAGGAGAGAAGGAAAAGGCATTTCCATGTGCTCAGTGGCAGCATCCCTGGGACTCTGCCCAGAGTCCTGTTCTCTGAAAGATTCCTACACCATGCCTTTTCCCCAGTGCACTTTAGCAAGGAAGTGATGCTGCTAGCTGTCCTGCTCTCTTTTCAACCCTGTCTTCTGCAGTTTTCTCAACTCTACCTGCTGGGCTGGAGAAGCAGAGGGGCAAAATGCAAGTTTAGTACCTAGGAATGTGGAAGTAAAAGAGGGAATGGTTCTATTAACAAGTAAGGTTTCAAAATGTCCCAGAGTATGTTAACTGTAGAATACAGAAACATTTATATACTGGCTATTAATGTTTTAGTCTATTAAGCTGTAAATACATACTAAAGTATGATTTATTTGACTTAGAATATGCAATGTTGTGGGTTTTAAAGGTTGAATACTTTTATCCTTTAGGCTCAGTGCTGATATTTCATGTTATTTTTGTAACAGAAGCTGGTAGCCTTTAGGAAGTGATATTCCAGGAGGTCAATATTGTGAGTTGAGTGTGTCACCATCTCCTCTGTTTGGTGAGTGCCACCTGCACTCAGTATCCACATGGATGCATGTTAAAACTACAGCTTCTTGCTCCCTGCCCCAGACCTACAGTCTGACTTTCTGGGGGAGAGATCCTGAAATCCACTTTTTGAACAAGCTCTTCAGCTGTCCTTTGTTCTTACTCATAATTGGTGCATTAAACATCATACATATTACAGTACAGTTTTCTCAGAGCATTAGAAAGTTTTCCTTATTAAAAACATTATAACGAGCAACAACAGGAAAGCAAAACAAAAAGAAAAAAACTCAGGCTCTTTTACTAAGGAGCTTAATTCTTACCCATGTAGAGGAGAAGAATATAGCTAGTAGAAAAGGTGATTTCAGTCTCTGATACAGATTAGCAGGAAAAAAGCAACAACCACCACCCCAATAAAACCCACTTTTTAAGTTAAAGATGGAGGGTGGGTGAGGGAACTAGCATCTCATGTAATCCTCGTGTACCACAGCCGAGGGGGGTATGAGCTCCACTTCTCCCCTGTGACTGCTGAGGAATCTGCAGTTTAGAGGGGTGAGTCTTACCCAAGTCTTGGGTGGGGTGTGAACTAAGGTTCGTAGGAGCTCATTCCAGGGCACCTTGCTGCCTCCAAACTCAGGATGTTTTAGAAACGTTTTCAAGTGATGAGCCCAGTGCTGTTGTACTTGCATTTCAGAGACACCGCTGAGTGTTCAGCTTGCTGGCTGTGGAATCTAAGAAGTTCTTTCTTACTATAATCATTTTCTTTTGGCATCATAAACTAATGGGGGGTGAACTAAAGCTGCAAACTTGCTTCTGTTCTTAAATTTACCACTCTGTGACCTTCCCGGCATGACCCACAATTTAAAGAGGTGATGCAGACAGAACGCAGGCCAGGCACATGGCACATAGTAGGTGCTCCATGAATGCTAGGTTTCTTGTACACCTCTTCTTCTAACTTTTATTTTTAAGATGACACTCATTTCTCTTTAGGGAGACTTGCATGAGTAAGAAATCAAAGCAATAGTGCCATTTATCATTTGATTGTTTTTGTTGTATCTCGGTGCATTGCTGTCAATTTGTTAATCCTCAAATCCTGATGAAGAGGGGTTAATTCCTGACATTTCTATCCTATAGGAAGAACGTTGCGACTCTGACCCATAAATGAGCTGCAAATCAAATTGTGTTAATTCAGAGCTTTGGGATTTAGATCTATAGTTCTTGAACTTTGTGTGCCAAAGATCCTCTTTAATACTGAGTACATTTCAAAAATCTACTTTTAATTCTTTAAGTTCTTTTACCTTTGATATCTCAAAACTAGGCTTATCCTCCCTTCTCTGTATCCTGCACCCTTCCACGTTGACTTGCATGTAATTACATAGTTCCACATAATTCCATCTCATCTCTCCCTTTTTCTCTAGTGCCTGCCTTTTATTCCTTTTTTCAGAACTAGTTTTGGGGGAGATTCAGACCTGAGAAAGTGCTGAAGACCTCTGGACTATTCTGAGCAAATGTTTCACAGGCTGATATTAGCTCTTCATGTCCTTGGCTTTCCTTCAAAAGGGTTTTATTGTTCCCAATATTGAAAAGTTAAAGTTAGTAGGAATTCTTATGTTTTTCTTTAATTACAACCTGAAAAATTGCTTGGATCAAGATAGCATGTCCAATAAATCAGTGTGATGCTTCTTTGAATTTCCCTTCTGGTTTTGTTTTTAAATTCGATTTCAGGACTCCAGCATTAAAAATATGATATGGCTTTAAATAAATGTGTGTGATTTGTAGTAGTTGTGAGGTGTGGCCACAACATGCTACACAGAAGAAGACTTTTTTATTTTCCTAGAAGATATTTGTTATGGATTGAATTGTGTACCCCCCCAAAATTCATATGTTGAAGTTCTAATCCCCAGTATCTGAAAATAAAAATTATTTGGAGATAAGGTCGTTAAAGAGGTAATCAGGTTAAACGGAGATCATTAGGGTGGGCCCTAATCCAATATGACTGGTGTCTTTACAAAGGGGTAATTTGGACACAGAGATGGACATGTACACAGGGAGAACACCATATAAACATGAAGGCAGAGATTGGGGTGATGTGTCTTCAAGCCAAGGAATGCCAAAGATTGCTAGTGAACACCAGAAGCTAGGAGAGAGTCATGAAAAAGATTCTCCTTCACACACCTCAGAAGGAACCCACTCTGCTGACACCTTGCTCTGGAACTTCTAGTCTCTAGACCTGTGAGAAGATAAATTTCTGTTGTTTATGCCACCCAGTTTGTGGTACTTTGTTACAGCAGCCCCAACAAACTAATACATTGTCAAACAGGGAGGGCCTCTCCAACTGAAGCAGCAACAATGCCACTGGCAGCCTTTTAGGTGGATGCCCCAACACACACTCCTTGAACAATCCCATCGACAAGGAACCCCATTTCAAAAAGCAGTCCATTCATATAAATTATGTTCCTTATTCTGAATATTCTTTACAGTAGCCTAAGCTTTCATTAGCTTTTTAAAAACCATCCTTTCTTATACTTTGATAAAGAAGCATTCTTTGGTGCCTTATATGACTTTGCCATAGCACCGAGCATTTGAAGGTTTATATTTTATATTGGTTAATTGAATAAAGACTAGGTTTATCATTTTTTTCCTTAAAGTGTGTCAGCTCTTTTTGAGGAAGTTTAGTGTAAAATTCCTGGATAAAACTGGGACTTCATCTAAAGGCATCATTCCTGGTAATGGCATGTGAATTGCTGACACTTGCCAGTATCTGTCTTCAGCCACTCTGAATATGTTACTCCACCATGCAGCGTCTTATGGAAATTAAGGAGCAGATGTCGGGGAAATATTTGTTCAAGCCAAAGAATCATGGTGGTAGTCATCTCCCAGCATCCCTGGATTTTTTTTGTGTGTGTGTGTGTAAGATTAGCCCTGAGCTAACATCTCTTGCCAATCCTCCTCTTTTTGCTGAGGAAGACTGGCCCTGGGCTAACATCCGTGCCCATCTTCCTCTACTTTATATGGGACCCTGCCACAGCATGGCTTGATAAGCAGTGCATAGGTCCGCGCCGGGGATCTGAACCTGTGAACCCCGGGCAGTTGAAGTGGAGCGTGCAAACCTAACCACTAAGGCCACCCGCTGGCCCCCCTGCATTTGTTTATTTTTAAGAAATTTATCACAGATGTAAGTGACACATGGATATTTTCTCCCACCTGTTTTCCAGGAGGGGCCACTATACCATATGGAAAATAATAGAAACAAAAGGCTTCTTTTTGATGTGCCGAATCAATGTAGTCTCTTGAGGGGCAGTGTTTGTACTTGGGAAAAGGAAACGATTAGAATTCTTAATTTTTTCCGGGACTAGCTGACTCCACAGAAGTACATACACTTGAAGATGTTATGTGGAGTGTTAAATGCCCCATTTCCAGCATTGGCACTCTCCAGAGGTGGGCGGCAAAGGACAACTTATTAGAGATGACAAGGGTACTTGGTGCTAGATGTGTAATGAGGGCCAAGACAAGCATAGTCCTTGGCTTCATGGAGCTCACCTCTGGTTGTGGAATGCATGCTCACATTCACACACATTCATGCCACTAAAGGTATAAATACGTTTGCTGAGTGTTCCAGCAAACTTGGAGGACCAGAATGCTGTGGGGAAAATATAATAAAATGTAACAAACAGAAAATGTAACAAACGTTCTTACAGAGCATGGTGGCATGACTGGAACACCTGAGTGCAGTCCCTCTCCTTGCCTCACTCCCTCATTTATTAAGCATAACCACATGCCAGACTCTGACAGTGGAGATATAAAGTTTAATGGAGCACTATGAATCTGTTAAACTTTTGTTCTTAAAAGTCATCATCTGATTTTTCTTTCAAACCAATCTGAAGTCCTCCTTTTGCAAGCTTTCCATGAATAGGTCAAGAGAGACAGCCTTCCTCTGAACCAGTCCCAGCCGGGCATGTCACACCCACTATCAATTCTGTCCTCATCTTCCCACCATGAACTGTGTATTTGCACAGTATATGAGCTTTTCTTTGTATTGGTTGGCTGGTTGTCTAACTAGGTATGTTTTATATACCTCTGGTCAGTTCTAAATGTCTGTCTCAAGTAATTTGCTTCCAGAGACAGGATAACATCATTTTATGCAGCTTTTAATATAGTACTGTGTGTATGTGGTTGTTCAATTTTCTTTTTTATGGTAATGCAATTTTTGAGTTAGATTATTTTGTTCTTTCCTTTGGGACTTTGGTGAACTATGTGTGAGAGACTACAGGAGCTTAATCATTTTAGGTGCTTTTTAAACTAAAACTTCAGCAAGTACACACATAGTCTGCATTTCCGTGTAGGTAGGATAGAAACCCCCCAGGAAAATGGAATGTTGGTTAAAGTAAGAATAGTGAAGGCTAGAAAGATTTGTGGAAGATCTGAAAAATCTGTGTGAACCCTCTAATCAGTCACCACCCTTATTTCAAGTGTGTTTTTTAAAGCAGGCTGCATGATGCGAGTAAAAGATCGAAGCAGCCCTAAGTTTGAATTTGGGAGCTGCCCCTTACTAGTTGTGTGAGTCTGGGCAGGAGGTTGAACCACAGCTGTAAGATGGGGCTTACTATACCTACTTTGCAGGATTGTTCTGAAGATGGAATGCTATAATAGTGGTCCCTGATGTACTCCTGGCTCGGAAACGGTTGTGCCTTTTAATTTTTTCCTCTACCCTGAAACCTGGGACTTCTTTTTTCTTATGGTGAACTTAGCTTTGGTGGGTGTTTCTCTGAGCCTGTTTTTTTCTGTCTCAATGGTGTTCCTTTTCATATGGTGTCGTGACTTTTCAAGTCATCTATAAGCTGAGAGTGAATACAGATGCATTAAGTGTATATGTGCAAAGGGGCTGCTAGGGGAAGATTCCATTTTCAGACTGTATGTGCGATACCAGTTATTTATATATATTTCCTATGTAAGATAAAAAGCTTTATGCACCTCCGTCCAGTTTATGGTCTCAAAAGGAAAACATTGCTAATTTTAAATTGAAACAATATTTGTTACTTCTAGTTTGGTATGTAGTGTGTATGCATGCACTTGTTTGTGTGTCTTTGTGAGATTGTGTGACTGTAAGATTGTGTTTTTTCCAAAAAGGATCGTCTTATGTAACAGACTTTTTTTCAGTGCTCAACCTCTAGATGGCAGTTTTGTATATGTATTAGTAACTATTAGAGGGTCCAGTTGAAAATTAGCTGTCCTTTATATTGACAATTAGGAGTCAGTGGTGTATGTGTGTTTTTTCTGTGGAAGAAATCATCATGGGAATGTTACTTCTTAAAGGAAAGGTATTCTAAATGACTCATTCTTTCTCTAGAAATTCCTTCCTCCCACCCTTTTATGATGATCATTTCATACTCACTTTCCTGCAAAAGCAAGCACGCTCAGTTAATCTAGCCTTGGTTTAAACATTACATTTTACCTTGCTTTCTGAACTAAAGCGTGAGGCTGTTTGCTTCAGGGACGGCTTATCTGAGGATGATGAAGAAAACAGATGAGTGATTCTGGCTGTCCAGTGTGGGCTGAGAACCTGGCAGTCCTGCTTTTCCCTCTTGGTGCAATATGCCTTTATCTCTTGCAGCAGATGAATCCATTTTTCCTGGTTTTAAACTTCCCCTCCCCTCCCCTTCTCACCCTTGTTTGAAATAATATTTGATTTTGCCTTCCTGCTGGTTGGATTACAGTGCTAGTCTCAGTGCCACTGACATTTCAGAGAGGAAATGGCTTTTTCCTTCCTCAGGGGTGTTATACTGCTCTGACTTCCATACTTGGGTGGGGGTAGAGTGAAGGGAAATATTGTACTTTCTGGATTCTTCTTGGCTGTTCTATGAAATAAGCTAGTTGAGAAGTTCTTGGAATCTTTAGAATTCATGTAGTTTGAACTTGTTGAGGTTTTTTTCACTTAAAAAAATTAAATGAAAGTGCTGTTTGATTCTGGTTTAAGTAAGAATGGGATATGATGGTTAATACACTGTGGTGTGAAATAAGGCAAACTTATTTATATTCTTTAGTCTGCATAGTGAAATTTGGGTTTTATTGTTTGAGTATACCAGTTTATTTGCCAATTTCTAAATATAAAATGCGTTTATTTTTTTAATCTAAACCAAAATTTTGCTATTACATAAATCTGAAGAGGGAGACAATTCAGCCAGTAAATTCCACTTATGCGCGTTTCCGTTCATCATGAGATAGAATAGTAACAATGAAAAAAATTGATAAATGAACTAGAAGATTTCTTGAATTAGAATATTTTTTCCTAGTTTCCTATCAACCATGGTAACAAGTGTTTGCATTCTCCCTGAGTCTTACTCATCCCAGCGATTACTAATGCTTTCTTCTGGTGCAGTGTGTTAAAATTTACTTGCTCCTGTGCCCCCAGTGCCCAGCATCATGGCTGGCATGTCATAGGCACTCAGTCAATATCTGTTTCATCTGAAGCCCATGCAACTTACTGTGCCAGAGATTTCTTTGTCTGGGCTTCCTGATGTTTTATGACTTCGGTCTCCTTTAAAATAAAAATGTAAGAAGTTATCTGATGTGATTGGCAGTATTTGCTCTTTAGACTATTATTATTGCTATGGTTGTAATTATTTTAGGACCTTGCCTCCCAAGAGGTCAGTGCTGTAGGCTGTAATAGGTTATGATTCATTCATTCATTAGGATCAGATCCTTTCTAAATAATTGATTAGAAGCCTACTTCTAAAAACTTCTTAAGGGGTGTGGAGAGGGGGAGGGAGAGAGGGAAGAAGTACCTCCAGAGAGAGAATGAAAGAGAGAGAGAAGTGACTCCCTCTCCCTAAGGAACTGGTCACCCTGGATCCCAAAGACATACACTGCATGCTCATGGGGGCAGTACAGTATTGTGGTTAAGGTATGGGCTCTGCTTTAGACTCAGGGAGACTGGGTTCAAGTTTAGGATTTGCCGCTTACTAGCAGTGTGACATCATGCAAGTTATTTCTGAGTCTCAGTTTTTTTAAGTATAATGATAGTACCTACTTCATTGTGAGGTATAAATTATAATGTAAGTAAAGTCCTTAGCACAATGCTTGGTCTGTAGTAAACACTCAATAAATCAGCTACAGTCTGTGGGCCACCAGTTTGCAATTTCTGGTTTCTTTCTCACTTTGTCTGTCTCACCTTACCCTACCCACGTTGTCGTGGCATATTATGTATTCTTCTCAAGTTCAAGGATCTGTAATGCGCAAGGACCTTCACTGGGTCATTATCTCAGATCATGCATAGTTGTGCAGATTCATAACTTTTTATCTCCAAAGAGTAGATTAATGTTGCCCTCCAGTAATGACACTGGGTCTTGAGTATTGGGGAAAATGGGGAAGTAGCCCAAATTCCTCCTTTATCGATGAACTGGAGATGCTCTGCTGAGTTTGACTGTGAGGCGAATCGAGAATACTGACGTGTACCATTGTTGGTCCTAGAGTGTGAGATGACTTTATAACATACCCTGATAACCTGGGGTGGAGCTCAGGTAGAGAGAGGCAGAGAAAGACGCAGACACCAGAAGTTCTGAACTGGTAGTCCTCAGACATGTTCGGTTTGGCTTGAGTAGTGTTTGAGGCAACATTATAAAATTGGAAAAGTCCCATGTGCCAGCTGTTTACAGAGCTGAATGGCAGATGCCTCCTTTAGCTGTGGCATGTGCTCTCCACTTTGCTTCAGTCCGCACCATGCCCTCTTGAGCCTTACCATGATGACAGTTGACAGCTGCCATTTTGCCTTGCACTTGCACTTTTGTTTTTCCCAAGGAGGGGAAATACTCCTTTGTTCCTATGACTCTACCAAAAAGTAAAAATGCAAAAGAAAAAATAAAGGGCTGCTTGTTGTAAGGAAAATGAGACCAAACCTATTTTCTTTGGGGCAGTTAAGAATTTTTTATCCATTTCACTCATTTTGCTTACTTGCCTGGTTGCTATAGACATTTGAGTCTGTAAACTCATAGACAGACATGGAAGAGATGCCATTCTCCAAGATTATTCTGCATGACTTTGGCCATATCTTTGGGTAAATGAAGATCTGCTGAACCTTGAACCCTTAGAATTGTCCAGAAACTATTAGGGATCGGTTTTCCCAGTAGCAGTTTAGAAGCAAAGGACCATTTCCTCTCCCTGGCACTTGCATAACTCTTCTCACCTGTGGCTGGCAGCCCGTTCTCTAAACCTTCTTCGTTTCCCACTGTCTTCCAATAGAAGCATAGAGAAGCAGGTTTCGTACACAGGCTATGAGAATGTGTGTTTCTGTGGGTGCCACAGTTCTTCTTTTACTCTGAACTTGACCCTTATATGTGCCATAGTGTGGTTGGAAGCTGGAGAATGAACTCTTGCCAAGAGAAGATTTATAGTCTTATGAAGGAGTAAACCCTAGATCTTTGGAGGTTGATTTAGAAGGAACAGTACTGTTAGATTCTGACTGTGTTTGTTTCACTGGGGTGGAGTTAGTAATAGCATTTCCTTGTCCAATAGGAAGTGGGTAAATTGCCAAGCCACTGAGATCACTTCTGTTGACTCAGATTCAGGAATAAGATTAGAATAGGGAAGCTGTCGAGTAACCCTAGAATCAGGGCTGGTGGGGATTCTGCTTGCTCGTGGCTAGTGAGAGGGCTATGAGCTGACATCAGTGGTCCCAGGCTCCTGGATGTGTTGCTGAAAGATGTATTGATTTCTGGGGGCTCTTTTTGGAAGCCAGAGTTGGAGGAGATGTGGTGGGTGGCAGTTTGCCCTGTGATAGATGAATAACTATTTGTGCATCGCCCCTATAGTGTGAGAGTTGGGGTGCCAGCTTAGAGAAAGTTGTGGTTCCTTGTTTGTGAGTCTCAAGCTGATCCAGATATAGCACCAATCAAAGACTTATTCAGAGTGAGGAGGTGCTGTATTTTAGAATCTTAGAATCTTAGAATTGAGCTCTAGAAAGGATTGTAAGTCATTTGTTCCTTCTTTCATCTGGTGGGTAGAGGGAGCTCCTTGGCAGATTTTCTAGAATTTGCTAAAGACCCCTTCTCTGTCCTTATCAGTTACCAGACATTAATTCCAAAAGGGGGAAGGAGGCCACTTTCATGCTTTACTCAGGAGGAAAAAGGAAATGGCCATGATGTCAGAGCCTGTGTGTCACTTCAGTGCTAGGCCTGCCTTGCTTTGTGGTAGGGGTGTGATTTTCAGTGGTGTCTGTGTTTTGGGGGTGGAGTCATGCGTATCACAAGCACCTGTGGCTTGTTTCTTTTCCTTTTCAAACTACACACACCTGCACTTCTCCCTCCATCATTTTGACCCTAGCCCACCCTTGCCATCCTGTTCCCCACCGTCCCCCCATCCCCCCATTTGCCCCTGTGGTAACAACTAATTTTCGGGTCATTTACTGTGTACCTGTCACTTTGAAATGCTTTGTGCCTATCTTATTTAACCTTCACAACAACCCTACAAGGTAGATACTTTTATTATCTGCATTTTAAAGAATAGCATAGCATAATTCAATTACCTATCCAGTAGGCTTACACAGCTATCGGGATAACTAGTGAGCCTAAGTTATTGATGAGAAGTTGTATCTCTTGTGTATCTAAAAACATTTTTTATTGAGGTGTAATCACAGTAAGACGCACAAATCTTGTTTATATCTTAATGACTTTATATACACATATACACACACTCTTACCTGTGTGATCACCCAGATCAAGGTATAGAACATGTCTGTGACCCCAGGAGGTTCCCTTGTACCCCTTCCCAGTCATTGCCTGTACACCTTCCCCAAGACAAAATCCCTGTTCTGGATTCTGTCACCATAGATGACTTTTTTGCCAGGGTTTGAACATCATATAAACGGAATCATACCATCTGTAGTCTTTTGTCTTTGGCTTCTATCCCTCATTATTATGTCTGTGAGATTCATTCATGTTGTTGCATGTAGCAGTAGTTCTTTTTTATTGTTGTATGGTGTTCCATTGTTTAAATGTACAACAATTTATTCTCTTATTGATGGATATTTGGATTTTTGTTGTTGCACATTTTGGCCATAATGAATAAAACTGTGAGCATTCTCAAATGTGTCTTTTGGTAGACATATGCAATCCTTTCTCTTGGGTATATATCTAGGGTAAAATTGCTAGGTCATAGGGCAGGTGTGTGCTTAGTTGTAGTAGATATCACCAAAGAGGTTTTATCAATTTATTCTCCCACCAGCAATGTAGGAGAGTTCCAGTGGCTCTCTGTTCTTGCCAGTCCTTGGTATTGTTGGTCTTTTGAATGCTCTCCATTCAGGAGGCTGTTATATTTCATTGTGGTTTTAATTGCATTTCCCTGATAAGTCATCATTTTGGGCCCTATTTTTTATGCTTTTTTAGCCATTTGTTTGTCCTCTTTTATGAAGTGCCTATTCAAGCCATTTATCCATTTTATTCATTGGGTTCATTTTTTTCTTATTTATGTGTTAGCATTCTTTACGTATTCTGGATATGAGTCTCATTGGAGCTATAAATTACCAACGTCTCCTCTTATTCTGTTTGCCTTTTCACTTTCTTAATAGTGTCTTTTGATGAATGGAAGTTCTTCATGTTGGTGAAGTCCAATGTATCTGTATTTTTTCTTTATGATTTGTAATTTTGGTGCTAATCACTCTTTTAAAAAACTCATTGCCTTTCCATCTTTGGGGTATTTTGAGGCAGAAAAAAAAAATGTGGGGAACCACTGCTGCAGAAAGTAAGCACAGTCACATTGAGCACTATTAGATTCCTGTTTTTGGATTGGCTGTTGGCCTAAAGTGGTGTTCTGAGCCCTCATGTTTATGAAGCACTTTGGGTTTTACAGAGCCCTTTGGCATTTGATCTGATTTGATCCCCTGTAAGAGCTCATTAAGATACTTGGAAGGGGGCCTAGTTAACTTTGAGGGCAAATGACTTGGGTGGTCAATGTAAGCTCTCTGGGGACTACGACGCCTTCACATTTGCTATGGCCTTGTGCGAAAGGGTGAAGGGTTAGACTGCTGGGTTCAGATCCTGCCTCTATAACTGTGGACAAGGTGCTTAAACCCCTCTGAGCCTTGGTTTTCTCATTTGCTAAGTGGGAGTAATGAGAATATACCCACCTCATGATGTAGGTATATTAATTGTGAAGATTAAATGAATGATTTTATATATAGTGCTGAGCACAGCATCCGGCACATAGCGCTGGGTTATTATTATTGTAGTTGTTCTTTTATTATGGTGTTTGATAGGATCACAATTCTTTGTAGAGCTAGAAAGAGCTCTGACCATTTACTCCATTTCTCTTTTATTATTTTACATTTCCCTTCCTCATTCTATACCACCCCCTCAAGAATTCTCTCTCTCTTTCCCTCCCTCTCTCCACTTTTGTGATGAAAAGGTAGATGCATTTCAAACATGAACTAAATTGACACCCTGTGTTAGAGGGTCTGAAAATGTGCCATCTTATTGGGACTGACATGAAAAGTGTAGGGTCATTGAGAATTTTGCTCTTTTCATTTTGTTTTGAAGAATGGTGGCTAGTAAGGGGCATAGAGAGGGTAACTATGGAAAGAAAGGTATTGCTTGATTCCCAAATAAAGAAAGTTGACCCTTTGACCTTGATTCTAGGAAATTCACACATAAAAGATTTATGTAACAGTGGTTTAAATTCTAATGAAGGAAAAGAAACTTGGAGTTGAAGGAGTGTTTTGTAGATGCCTAGAAAGGTAGTACCATGATCCAGATGTGCATCCATGAGACTGAGAGAAAATTATCTGAAGTTGCGGTGATAGGATTAGAACAAAGTGTGTTAAATCCACTTTGTTCAGTTCTCCACCCCCCCCCCCCACAGAAAAAGGGAACAAAACCACATGTGGAAAAGAACTTGTATTTTGATATTTCTTCTTGAAATTAAAACAAATCCTGTTGACGTTCCTGGTTACTAAGGCCAAGTGGCCCACCCTTCACAGCCTCTGAGTTTGTCTGAACTTCCTCTTTGTGGCTCTGGGTGGAAATTTCACACTGTGTGCCATAAAACTGATGTGACATCTGCAAGGTCCCTGAGATCTTGGTATGCTAGGCAACTATTGTGGTCTCACTGTTTGCTGGTGAGTACCTAGCAGGAAATGAACTGGAGACACATTGACTGCTTGACCCCAGTGCAGAGAGGAGGGTGTCTTTGCTCTCCAGGGCAGGGGAACAGAAAGGAAAAGGGTGGGGGCAGGTGGGCATCCCAGGGCGGTGGGCCTCAGACCTAACTGTGCATCAGCATCACCTGGGGAGTTGGTTAAAATCCAAGTTCCCAGGCCCAACCCAGCCCAGAAGTTCAGGTTCAGTAAGGTGGGGTTGCGCTGGGAATCTCCATTTTAAGGGAAGGCCCAATTCTGAGCAACACTCAAAGGTCCAGGTCCAGGGGCCGCCCGGTGGTTTAGTGGTCAAGTTTGCATGGTTCACAGGTTCGGGTCCCGGGCACGGACCTAAACACTGCTCATCAAGCCATGCTGTGGCGGTGTCCCACACAGAAAACAACAGAGGAGGATGGGCATGGATGTTAGCTCAGGGCCAATCTCCCTCAGCAAAAGATAAAAAGGGACTTGAGTTATGCAGTGGACTGCAGCTTCATAGATTTTTTTTTTATCTCAAAGCCATTAAAGCTTTGAGCTTGACTCTTTGAAAAGTGGAAGAGGAAAATCAATCCACTGTGTTCCCAAACCGCAGGGTCAGCTCTGTAGAGCCATGGCTGCTGCAGACTGCAGGCACCCAGTGGGTCTGGCACCCTGAATGGGCTGATGGTGGGAAATGGGCACCTGGGTTTGAGAAAGAGAATTTCTGAGAAGAGGAGGAAGAACCCTGGCAGGTGCTGGTGGAGAGCAGATATTGTATCTCTGGAGTCGTGTTAGGGTGCCGATGCCCAGTGTGGCCTTCACAGGAATGACCACCCTCTCGGGAATCATGGTCTATCCCATCACCTGCCTCTTAATGCTCAACACACCCACTGATCCACCCGCTTACCCACCTTCCCCTACCACCACCACTCCTCTCTCTGTCTCTCTCTCTCTTACTAACACACACACACACTCATTCACAACCTCACACATTCATACTCCCACCCCACTGCCCCTGAAATCCCAAACCCCTTTATACTTACATGTGCACATCTTTGAAGACTTTTTTTCTTAGGGGATGTTTAGGGATGATCAATGAAAAGAAGCAAATGTGATATTTAAAATATGTTCAACGTAAATAGATCTAGCATATTCATTGGAACCATGGAAATAAGCCAGGAGCAGTGATTATGGGTGGGTTGAATGAACAGGCTTTGGTGCTTGTGGGGCCGAGGCTCGTGCTGCTCAGGGTGTGGTTTGGCCTGTCTGTGTTTCAGTACTGCACCTCTCTGTGACCATTAGCCGTGCTGTGGACTCAGATGGTAATAGGACTTAATTCTTGCTCAGTGGACCTCTTCCTCCCTTTTAGGCTTTCTCAGACTTTAAAGATGAGGGTTTGAATCAGCAATTCTTAACTTTTTGAAGGTTGCAGTCTTCCTTAATAACCTGATAGACAGTTTAAATTGTTTCTACAGAAAAATACACATACATTTGAAGGGGGGAAGGTGGTTTATGGACTCTCTGGGGCCCATCTGTGGACCCTAAGTAAAGAACCCCTCCTTTTATGAGCCTAGAGGGCTTTTAGCCCCTTCTCCTAAGTTCATTTTTATGGCACAAGGCTCTTCTTGTAGAGTGCCATCTGAAATGGGAACTCAACAAACACCGTTAGATATTGTGTGCATTCTTGCTGGAGGGTTTGTGCTCAGTTTCAAAGAGCAAGGAGATTTCAATGAGAGAGTGAAAAAAGCTAATGCATGTGATGAACTTCGCACCTGAAATGGCTGGTATTCACTTAAAAATACTCTGTGCATTTAATATAATCCGAATTACAAAGCTGATTACTTCCATAAAACTTTCTACACATCAAAAGCGGTTTAGGAGCATTGGACTAGGTATTAGGAGACCGGGATCCCGCCAGCATGGATGTTTCCCCCTCTTTGTGTTTCAAGTCCAGTAATTCTCTTCACTTCAATAAATATTTATTGCACTCCTGCTGTAAGTAAAGCACTCTGTTAAGCATTTTGGAGAATAAGATGAATAGGTTTCAAGGAACAAACAGGGTCTAAAGGAATCACCTTACCCATCTGTGTTCATTACCTGTAAGTAGGGTCCTATCTTCTGTGTTTCTCTCTGCCTCCCCGAGGGAGATGGGCTTGATGAGAGGAACTGGGGTGATGGCTTTGCTTTCTGAGACTGGAAGGGGGCTCAGAAAAGCGAGAGGTCTGCCTGCTTTCATGCCATTAACCCAGCAACCTCTCACTCTGTTGAGTGGATGTTTCTTTAAGATTCACCTTCATCAGAATCTCTCTGTTTATGGCACTGGGTTCATATCTGTGTCCTCCCTTCTCTGCAGGCCAGGGGTTATCACCATGCAGGCGTTGTCGGAAGAGGACCGGAGGCTCTGGATGGAAGCCATGGATGGCCGGGAACCTGTAAGTAACAATTCAGGGAAGTAGAGCAAGAATGAAAGTCCTGAGTTGTTTGCTGCTTCACAGGGCAGTGGTTTCTGCTGGTGCTTCAAAGCCTGGGGTTCTTGAGACCAGTGTACCAGAGAGAGTTTTTATTCCTAGGCTGAGGTCTATAGATGTTGACATTGCTTCTGTGTGGATGCAGTCCCTGAGCTTTGGCCTCTCAGTCTAAGCCTTGGTTTCTGCATGATATTGTGCAGAAGGCCCCCTTTGCCGAGGCACTTGTAGCTCTGTTAGGTCTCTTAAAGGAGGCGGAGTCCCATCTGGCTTACTGCATATTTATTGACCGTTGATGCCTCCATGAAGTAGAGTGTAAAGCATTATCGCAGACCCATTTTAATGGGATATGTGATCATAAAAGTGTATAAGATTATGCAGTATCTTTTATCATCACCTTCCAGTTCAGCCTCCCATTGCTGTAGTAGCCCACATCCCATTACTAAGCAGTGGAATTATCAGGGTCAATGAAGGAGTTAAGCCTGGTAATGTGATCTGTGTTCCCATTTCAGAGATGCTGGCTTCCTCTGGGTGATGTAATCTTGTGGTTTTTCTGCATCTTGTGACATGCGAAACCCACGTAAGAGCCCTGGGGAAGTCCCTAGAGTCAGAGTAGTCATCTTACCTGGTTGCCAAGGATCTCAACTCCAGTGTTCAGTAAGTCTCAAGGTTATAGAAATCTTAAGAGGACAGTCTAACCAGGTCCCACCAGTAAAAGATAAAAAGAATCCACAATGTCAGGGGGCCAATCATTATGACTTGCAAAGGCACTATCCAAAGGGAAAAATGTGTGCGAGGGACATCAGGCCATGGCCTCCATCCACTGTAGAGCTCGGCCTCAAGCTGTGTATCCAGCAGAGGTGATTCCATTTCACTTGTGTGTCTCTTTCTCAGCCCATCCTGGTTAGGTGATCTATATTGATTAATATACCTTTCTACTCAGCTGTTTTGTATATAAACATGGAACTCAATTCAGTCAATGGAGCATAAACAAATAACTAGTGTTTGCATGACATTTAATAATATAGAGCAAGATTTAAAGATTTTAGCACAGTTTGCTAAATTCTAACTGAGCATTATTTTAGCCCAGGAGAAAAATTAAGATCGAACCAAAGATACCCCTGATTTTCTCTGAATACGTTGTTACTGATAGAAAACTGTCTCAAAGCAGATACACATTTCCACCTTTAGGGCTTTGTGGGCACAAGAGCTGCTTGATGTGAGAGGTCTTTGAAAGCAGCTTCTCAAATAGTTGTTCTTATCTTTACTATTATCATCCCCCATTAGTTGAGCACTTTTTTGTGTGTAAGGCACAGATTTGGCACATTACATCTCTTGGCTCATTTATTTCTCTTAGTACCTTACGAAAAGGTACTAAGATTTATGATTCTATTTCACAGATGAGGAAACTGAGGCTTAGGAGAGGTTAAATAACTTGCCCCAAGTAGCACAGAAGTAAGTGGCTGTTATTAGTAGGGTACAGACCAGGTTACTGAACAAATAGACTCCAAAGTACAGTGGCTTAAATAATACAGAAGTTTATTTTTCCCTTAGAGCCCAGAAGTGAGCCATCCATGCTTGGCAGGGTCATTTTGCCATTCTCAACCTATGGCTTCCCAGGTTACTCCAATTATTGCCGTTTTCCAGCCAGATAATGGAGATGAAAGCAGCCAGGACCCAGAAGGTGCACACATCACTTCCATTGGCCCAAACATAATTATGTGGCCACATCTATCTGCAAAGGAGGGTGGGAAATCTAGACTGTGCATAGGGAGCCAGTACTCAGGGCATTTTATCACTTCAAGAAAGAAGAAGACAAAGAATACTGTGGGGTGGTTAACAGTTTCCACCACAGTGGCAAAGCTAGAATTGAACCCATGGCTAGGCCTAGATGTATTTGGTTTTTGTCTTTAACAGAGATAAAATGTCAAATTGCCTTCTAAGAATCCTCACTCAATTCATTTTTACAATACTTTCTCTGACTCTCTTGAATGTTTCTTCAGCTTGTAGGGGAGGAAATACCCAGGAAGAAAAATCTTGTCAGGGCATACTGTTCTTGGTATGGATAAAAACACACTACTGTTGGGGTATTTTTCCCCCCTCCAATAAGCTGGGATTCTAAAACTGCTTCACCAACTCCATTTTAAACCTCCCCCTCCTCCCTCTCCCCACTACTTGATATTTGCTCTCTGTCGGTATGTAATTGGTCCTCTTACTAACTGCTTCAGTTTTCCTGTACATTAACATCTGGCCTCTGTAGATGGAAAGCGTGCTGTTGAAAGAAACATTTCTTTGCTCCAGAATGTACACATTAAAACAAGTTTAAATACAAAATAATTGTTTCAAAGCATAGTATAAAATTATTTCCTCACAGGAACATATAGCTCGCATTGAAAACCACACCTCTGTGTGCTTTTTAATTTCCTAAAGAGAGAGATAAATACAGACAAATGATGACTGCATAATTGGCAGGAATAATAAGCTTAATTTTGTTTCCCATCACTGAGAGCCTTTAGGGAACATTACTGGAGATGCATACCCCGTAGATAATTAGCAGCTTCAGTTTTAATCACCATCTTCCTAATTAGTTAAATCTGTACCCTTGGGAGTTTTGGCTTTGGTAAAGGAGCAGAAACCTCTTTCTCTAGCTGGTCTTAGAGAATTTCCCTTATTTCAGGGAGATGGTAATGGTGGCACCTATCTTTCATTTTTACACTTTAGCTCAACTTTTCTATGATTGATTATTCAGTGTTGGGTTTCTCCTTGGAGGTGGGCTAATTTTGATTTTCATCCTTTTTGTTCTTTCATTGTTCAGTAACACCCCAGGAAGGTTCACTGGTAAAAATAACCCTAAATGAACCCCGAATCAGTGGATTTTTCAATGCTTTCCCTAATTGTTACTTAAATTATAGTTTTTAGTACTTGGTGGCATTCTAGTCTAAAGAAATGTCAAATGTCTTTATGGTATTGATGAATGTATAATGGAGGAAGAAATTAGAGTTGTGTTCCTACCATGAGAATTATGGATTTTATCTATGTAATGAATTTGAATTCAAATGAAGAAAACCCAATTCAAACTTGTCTGAGAAAAAGGTGGATATGTTCGCTTACGTAACTGTAAAGTATTGGGGTGTAATAGTTCTGGCCCATCTGAATCCAGGAACTTAGATAATATTTGGAGTTGATTTCTTCTTTTGTGTTGGCTTCATTTCCAACAGGTTCTTTCCATGTAGTGCTGATATCAGGCTTACATCTTATTATCAAGGGCAGGGGTTAGGAAACTTTTTCTGTAAAGGGCCAGATAGTAAATATTTTAGGCCTTAGGAACCATACGGTCACTGTTGCAGCTACTCAGCTTTGCTATTGTAGCTCAAAAGCAGCCATGGACAGTATGTAAATGAATGGATGGGGCCGTGTTTCAGTAAAAATTTTATTGACCAAAACAGGTAGAAGGTCAGATTTCAGTCATGGGACATAGTTTGTTGATCCTTGATCTAAAGGTCTAGTGGGAAGAGAGCTTTACTTAATAATTCCAAAGAAGTCTCGTAGTTGGATTTTATTGGACTAAATACGTGGATGAGAAGATGGGACAGATGAATTGACCAGACCCAACTCACCTGTCCACTGCACTAGAACTGCATAAATTGTGAGGGAAGGTTGGCTTCCCCTCAGCCTTGTTATATGAGAAAGGGAAGTAGACTTGAGGTAGGCAAAAATGACATAGTTTCTCCCTACTCCGACATCTATATTCCATTAAGTTTTCTACTCAAAGACCGTGCTCTTTGATATTTAGCCAAGAGTGAAAACCACAGGTTTACCACAAACAGCATACTTAATGGTGAAAGACTGAATGCTTTCCCCCAAGAATGGGAATAAGACAAAGATGTTCACTCTTACCACTCTTATTTAACATAGTACTGGAAATCCTAGCCAGTGCAGTAGGGCAATAAAATAAAATAAAAGACATCCAGATGTGAGTCTATAACTATTTTTTAAAAACTCAACGAGCTAGCTAGTCAGATAAAGTTTTGAAATGATTCTCCTGGATTTTCTTCACTTTCTATTAAATCTGGTTTGACAAGCTACAGAGAGTCAACTTTGCAGCCGTACAAGCTTTCATTTTAATCTTCTGTAGCCATTGTCTCAGGCTTAAGAACAGACTTTCCGTATTAAATTGGACCTGGAACCTTAGTTTAAGCTGCATAAATACTGCAGCTGAGAGAAATTCTAGAGACAGCAAATTTCTTTTTTCTTGGTTTCTAATAGCTAAAGTTATCTCTTCCTTTCTCTTTGCATATTGCTCATAAGTGTGTTTGCTAAAAACAAGCAGGTTAGAATCACTACGAACCCACCCACCATCATTGCCAACATATACTCACCCAACCTGAAGTGTTTATTTTTCTCTCTCTACTGTGGAAAGATGACTCAGCAAGTCAATGGGACTAATAGGGTGATCCACAGCCTCAGAGCTTGGATCGGCCTCTTTAAACTGTATTCCCATGTATTTCCCAGCTGTGATTAGTGGTGTCTGTCTGGAATTTCTTATATTACCTCCTTGTTTTAGAGGTATTAATCCTTCTTCACATCTCAAAGATTCTTTAGTAAAATTAAATATTTCTCCACTTTGAGCCGGTATTTGAATCTCTTTTGACAGCCAGAAGGTTAGAAAGTTGGTAGATGCCAGAATTGTGTGGAATTACATTAGGAAGATAAGAAACAGTATAGCATCAAAGAGTGTGTGTAAATCCATGTGTTAGTTTGAAACTATGAAATTTCTGCCTTTGTAGGTCAAAAATGGCCAGATATTGGCGATTTCATATGGCTCAACCTCATAGCTGTCAACAGAAAGAAGCTCACACATAGGCCAGTATCACACTCTTATTTGTATAAGAGGGAATGCTGCCTAAAAAGGCCAGTCACTGGTTGATCTTGGGTAGATAATCCAGATCTTCTAGCTTCCAGCTCTGTGCTATTTTTATTCCAAGACACACACTGCTGAATTATTAGGAAGCCATAGTTGAATGGTGTCTTTGTTGTTAGTGCCATCGAGTGGATTCTGACTCCTAGTGACCCTTTGTACAGCACTCTGCCCAATCTTTTTGCACCATCCTCTCACCTTCCAGCGCTATATAAGCCAATGCTCTGCTGCTATTCATAGGGTTTTCATGGCCAATTTATTTTGGAAGTGGGTGGCCAAGTCCTTCTTCCTAGTCTGTCTAGTCTGGAAGCTCCGCTGAAACCTGTCCAGCATGGGTGACCCTGATGGTATTTGAAATACTGGTGGCATAGCCTTCAGCATCACAGCAACCTACAGCTGCCACAGTATGACAACTGACAGATGGGTAGTGTGGTTCCCTGACAGGGAAACGAACCCAGGCCGTGGTGGTGAGAGAGTTGAACCTTAACCACTAGGCCACCAGGGCTGGCTGGATGGTATCTACCCTCACTTTTAAGTCGAGCTACTCTGTTGTGGAAGAAGGGAAAAGATGGGGAGATTAAGAAAAACCCACTCCTAATAAGAGTACAAAACAGCATGGCTTCCTTCTGCTCACCTCCATTTTAAAGAAATCTTCTATTTTAGTCCTTGTGGACTGTGAGACTGAACAAAGGGTACCCTTCACTCACCTTTCTCTGTATGCCCAGCTCTAGCCCCTGAGTTCTTTGAGAACTCAGAGAGTCAGCGGGCAGTTGTGTTGCATCTTGGGCTCTGCACCTGATGCCTGAAAGAGTGAGCTATTAGAGTATTTAAAGGAAAAATTAAGATTGATTACTGTTCAGATGAGATCTCAGGATCTCGGGGTAGTTAAGAATGTGGGCTAAGGCAGCCTGGGTTTAAATCCTTACTCACCACTAAAAGTTCTCTAATGCTGGAAAGTGACCTAGTTTCTCCGAGCAGGTTTCTTTGCCTGCACAATGGAGATAATACTGCTACCTTCCTCTAAGACTGTTTTGCAGGGAATCAACATGCATGTAAGGTTAGCACAAGGCCTGTACATGCTGAAGTGCTCATTAAAAGTTCTTACTATTGTCTTTTTGGAGAGAAGGGGCAGATATCGTGATACCTGGATTCTCTTTCTAGCTCCATTTCTAAATTATTTGGCTCATTTGAGCACAGAGTTTATTTGAAGGCACCTTGCCTGGGCTCACCAGAGTGCAGGGCAGGGGCTGCTTTCACTAGTATGGAAAAAGTGATTTCATTTAGCAGTCAGTCTGAACTTTCAGACTGAATGGAGGAGCATGAAGTAATCTTGAGCCTCCTTTGCTATGATGCAGCCCAGGGCTGGCAATTCATAATCCCAGCTGTATGCTAAGTTCAGCTCACCTCTCTACCGCTGATGCCTACATTTTCCTTTCTTGGTAAAATAAACGATCAAAAGAGTATGGATGGTTAAAAAGGTTTGGGGCGAGATTGCTACGCTCTTTATGAGTGGAGCGATGGTTTGGAAGGATAGTTCTGCCCACTTTGTGAAAGCGTTCTTTGTGATAACACATAGTATGAACTGACGAAGAGTCTGAAAGTGAGGTCCCCAATTTGCTTTCCATTTCCCCACCGCCCACCCCCCCTCGGCCCCAAGCTGCTGAGAAATTGGATTTTACCTCCATTTTATTTTGTTTGTGTTTCTTTTTCTCTTTCTGGGTCAGGAGGCTGGTTGCAAACTTCATCTTTGAGTCATGTGAATGTTTTCATATAGGTAGAATTCATAATAGTACATATTGTATCACACCATTGTGCTCAAGTCTTAAAAGAAGTTTAATAATTTTTACTTCCGTCCTTGTTCCCTTTGGTTAGATGTCCTTCAGAAGAACAATTTCTTATGAAAATCAGAGAATATTTAGTTGAACAACCTGAGCGACAAGGTGGGTGAGAAGAGAAGGAGCTCAGGTGAAACTGTTTTATGTTGGAGAGTTGAGGAAATTTTTCTAAGAAATGGACATTTTGATAGCCAGAAGATTTTTGCTTGAACTTTATGATAATAACATGCTGGTGGCATTTTCAGGTCTTAAGCAATCTTCTTTCAACGTTTAGCAAGCATTTATAGATTGTCCACCAATCACTTTGGTGGACATTGAGGATACCAGGGTGAGTTCAGGTCACATTAGCAGAAGTTTCATTTGTTTGCTGCCGTCTCTGCATTGCCTAGCACAGTGGCTGGCACAGAGTAAGCACTCAGCAAATATTTGTTGAATGACTAGAGTCAAAACTAAAGGGAAGGGTTGAGGATAACTGAGGTGTTTTTCTTAGGGAACTGGGTTGCTTCCATCACCTGAGACTGTGTGGGTAGATTTGAAGTTATTTGAATTCCTTGATTGATTGGTTCATTGAGATACATATCTACCTATGTGTAGCAGAATTGAGCTGAGTTATCATTAACCTTTTTTCTTCCGTGGATTCATTTGGCAATCAGGTAAAGGCTTTACACCCTTTCTCAGAATAATGTTTTTAAATGCATTCAGTACATGGTTTACAAAGGAAAGAAATATAGTTATCAAAATATTAAAACCATTTGTAATATGAGTATATGCTTCTTTGTTACCACATTAAATAATAAGATGTAAAGGCAGGTCTGATAACTCCTATAAAGTGATATTTCAGATTACCTGCAATGACAGTAATGTTATATGGAAATATTTGTGATTTCTGTTGGTGACAAAGTCACAGATACTGGTAATAGTACTGTGCCTTCTTGTCCATGTTCATATTTGAGGGAAATGCTAAATTTCAGTTAGAGGCTAATGTAAATAAAGGTTTTTTTTTTTCCCCTCTGCCATTCAAGTTCATGGACTCCTGTATTCTATCTAGGGACCCCATTTCTCCATTTCTTTGCAAAAATGTTTTGAAAGACTTTCTTCCTGACTTTCAAGCCCTTGTCTCAGCTTATAATTGTATATTGATTAGTGTGATTTTATTTAATATCAGTCCCCCTGCTGGATTGGCATCTTCAAGAGGGCAAGAACATTGTCATTTTTTTTTGGCTTTTGGATCTCTCATGCACAGTGTCTTATACAGAGTAGGTGTTCAATACGTACTTTTCAAATAATCAGATGAATGAACCTAAGTATGAAAATTAAAGTATGGTTGGTTTGGGGTGACTTGCTCTTAACTGAGACTATTTCCTGGCGATTCCCCACCTATCTTTATCGATCTTCATAGATCCACCGGTTAATATTCTCACTTCTTTGTTCTAAATGGAACGTGAACACCCTTTTGATTTCCTTAGCATTTTCTGCAAGCCTCAGGTCACTGTTGACTTCATCTTCACACCACTTTCTAGCTTTGAGCCCCTCTGATTGTAGTTTTGATGACATGCTCTCCTTTGATCATCTATCGTTATTTTTGTCTTTATTATTTTAGCTTAACCTTTGAGTAGGATTTGCTGTGAGAAGGACATTGAACCTTCACTTCTGAATTGTTTTAATTTTTCACAATCAGCATGTGTTAATTTTGTTATTAAATAAAAATCATAATGGAGGGGGTCCCTGTGAGTCATGTTTATTCTTTCAAACATCTCTCACTCTTTCTTTGCCATTGGCATTAGTTACAACTGTACTGTCATACTCCTGTTGTGGAATCTTCCATTCCTAGCCATAATGGAAGGGAGAAATCCCTCTCTAGAGTTAAACATGTAGTGTGTATCTCTCCAGAACTTTCTCTGTGTACTTAGTCCTATACATCTACATCTAGAAATGAATTCTTCTGTTTTGTAGAATTTTTAACATTGTATAGCTTTTTTTTAAAATAGTATAGCTTTACTATAGATTATTCAAGCTTTAGTCTTTGAGTGACATTTAGGTTGTTTTCAGCTTTTCATTACACCATTGCAAACAATGAAAATTCTTGTATGTACTTCATTGTCTACCTTTTTGAGCATTTTTCTAGGATATATACCAAGTGGAATTGCATGCCGAAAGGTATGCATATTTAATATTTTAATAGATATTGGCAAATTACTGTCTCCACAAAAGAGTGCCAAATTATACTTTCTCTAATCACTTGTGAGGGTGCCCATTTTGTCTACACCTTTGCCAACGTGGTATATTATGAGTCTGTGTGTGTGTCAATCTGATGGCGGAAAATTGTATCTTGTTTTCATTTGCATTTCTCAAATTACTAATGAGTTGAAAATCTCTTCTTCCGTTTCTCAGCCATTTGTACTTCTCCTTTTCTATACAGCAATGGATGTAAAGTACTTAGAACAGTGTCTGACACATGATTCATGCTATATATAATATAATGATTATTCCTTCTTTGAATTTCTGGCCTTGGGATTACACCCATCAGTTTTTTTCAGTTCTGCTTTCTAAAGCCCAAGGGAGATACCTAACTTTTTCTATTGTTCTTTCATTGGCTGATAGGACTTGTTGGCATCTTATTTTCCAGCAGTCCACTCCTGCTGCTCAGGTTTGGAGTGGTGAACCACAGAGGGCACTCCTTATCTCTCACAGAGCTACTGGTCCCCTGGTTCACCAGGCTGCATGATCTGAGTGGAACCTGAGGATCCTCTGTACCTCTCCACTCTCACAACAGTCAGCAACCTGTCAGACTTCCCCAGGTGCTACCAAGGTCCTTCTAACTCCCAAGTGAAAAATATCCCATCCCTTCTCAAGGAGCCACAGGAGCTGCGGTTTCTAATAGCTACAAGGGCTCTTAGCCCAAGAGCCCTGAGACAGGTATGCCCCACCACCTGGCTGGTATATGCTTTTTTCAGCCCTTCTACTCTTGGTTCCATTTCAGAGAAGAGATGGAAGATGACTGCCACTCTCTCGACTTATTCTAGAGGGCAGTCATTGTCCCTCCTCCTCCCTATTTTGTTAACTCAACACACGATTTCATATTTTCTGACAGTTTCTTCCTCTGTTTTTGCGGCCTGTGTCAACTACTGCCCAACCTCCTCTGAAGAGGTTGGCATGAGTGAGGCTGTAACTCTGGAGGTTTCTGTTGCCGGTTAGTTGTTCATTTGAGTCAGAATTAAGGCCGAATTAAAAGTTCCCTATTTTGTTTCCTCCATTTGGAAGATGACATTTTTGCAAGTCAAGAATTTATCAGAGGCTCTGGTTTTGTGTGTGTGTGTGTGTGTGTTAGCTCAATTAAAAAAATTTTTTTTAACTCGTAAGAAAATTTTGAAATCATTTCAGGCTAATAAAAATGTTGCAAAAATAGTACAAAGAATTCTGGAATACCCTTCTTCCAGATACCCCAAATGTTAATATAACCACAGTATAATTATCAAACCAGGAAATTAGCATTGATACAATATTATCTATTTTATGGATCTCAAATTTTGCCAGTTGTCCCACTAACATATTTTTTTCTGGTCCAGAGTCTCATCCAGGATCACACATTGCATTTCATTGTCACATCTCCTTAGTTTCATTTAACCTGGTACAGTTTAGAGACTTGGCTTTTTTTTTCTGTGTGTGTCACATTTTAATTAAAGGTTTAAAAAAAACAAACATTGAGGGCCATGGTGAGAGTACTATCCTCTTCTAGGTTCTTTCATTCTTTCTGGTTCTCTTAAGAAAGTCTCCATTAGGTGCTAGGATGTCCCCAACACTGGCTAATCTCCTCTTTTTTAAAAAAATTTTATTTTATTGAGGTCGTAATAGTTTATAACATTGTGAAATTTCAGTTGTACATTATTATTTGTCAAGAGACTTGGCTTTTTAAAGGAACATTACCATCAGCAGATGTCCAGATAATTGAAATCCCCCATCAGGACAGTGTCCTATCTCTGTTCCCATCTTAGGGTATTTTTGAGGACTGTTGTCAGTATCACCTAGGTAATAATTCACCTAGGTAGTATTCACCTAGGTAATAATTCATACCTTTCTACAGTCAAACCACTTAACGTTTCTCTGTATCTTCTTCTAAAGGCTCTCTGATACATACTCAATCTCATGTTTGTAGATTTTCTTATAATATATCTATTTCTTTTGAACATTATGTCTTCCACCCTATCTACTCACATCATATATTCTTCCTTGTGCAATTTTTTATCTATATTGTAGTTGTTGGTTTAAAGACATTTGAGGCCATAGTATGATCTTAATAGACATTCCGTAGTGTGACCTCCCACCTCTAGCAGCAGCACCAATGACTCTTGGCCCTGTCTCAGATATTATGGCAGTGATTCATGGGAGTGGAGATTATGGTTGGATTAGCTTCAATTTTTTTTTCCCTCTGCGGGAAAGGCAGTCGGTAAAAGAAGGATCTTTTTAGAGTGACTTTGTTCATTTGAAAAATGATTGAACTGGCTCTTACATCCATTCCTGCAGCTTTCTCTTACACCCTCAAAGCCAGAAGGTCATATTTGTTAGTGATCAAATCAAGGATGGCATTAAAAAAATATATTGACAGAAGGATCTGGAGCATTTTGAATATTAGGAAGTCTATTAGGTTGTTTGCTTTGTGCTGAGGTGTGGAACAAGATAAGGGTTTTTGAAAAATTATCTTTGGGTTTGCTGAATCGGGCTACAATGTGGCTCATGAAGCCAGAGTGACCTCATTCTTTTTAGCTGTGTTCCCCAAAATCCTACCCCATCACCCTGGAAGAAAACACCAGAACAAGTAAACACATCCTAAAAGCAAAGCCATTTTTCAGTATGGTTTTAAAAATCTTCGCTTTTGGTCATCTGGAAAATAGTGCAGACGTGCGGTCTAGTGGTTACAGCCAAAGGCCCAGCTGAAGGAACGCGGTGCTGGCCAGCCCCCAGCCAGCTGCCATTGATCCCGCGTGCTGTGTGGTCTTGACCCAATGCCCAGAAAAGCGAGGTTCCCCCCATCTTTACCTCTTTATTTTTTAAGGCAAAAAAGAGAAAGCGGTGAGGGGAACCAGAAACTGAGCTAAGATTCTTCAAGTTAGAAATGTACCCTCTTATAATTAATCATTGCTAATTAGTTTTGTTTGCCCCATAAATCTAAAAAGAGCTTTGCTTTGGCCAGGCTAAGGAAGTCATCAGTATTCTTGGGGTAACTTGACATAGATTTTTCATTTGGTGGGGAGGGATGCTTAGTGTTGAAATATATTGGAGTACTTTTTAACTTTCTGTCTTGGAACTACCTTGCAGAAATGAATGCCACCTTTCTCCTGGTGGTTGTTGGCTATGCCAGACATTTGGATGGATAATGCATCCTTGCTTTGGCAACTTTTCCACCTAGTTCATACCTCTGTGTGTTGTCATCCCAGGAAGATGTCGACTTACTGAGGACCAAGATTGATCATGTCTTTTCTGCCTTAATATTATCTACCTGTGGTGCTTAGTAGAGTGCTGTGAAACGTAACAAGCACTCATTACTCATTGAATTAACTTTGAGGCAGTGAGTTGAGTTGGGTTCTGTTATGTAATCTACAGTTGAATTTATTTGTTGAATGTCTTGGGTTCTGGCCATGATTGGGGCACTCTATAAATAGAAATCCATGAAGGCAAGGATCTTAACTATCTTATTCTTCACTATATCCCCGGCATCTAGAACAGCCCCAGGCCAAGATCACTGAGCATATTGATTGAAAATTCATGTTCAGTAAATATTTTTTGAATGAATGAATGAAAACAAAGAATACCCAAGATATGTGTGTGTTTTGTTTTTTTTGTTTTTTTTAGGCACAGGCTTTGAACTTAACGATATTTACTTCCACTCTGCTCAGGATGCCTTCTCCATTTCTGAGTGATTGTTGGTAAATAGCAGAAACCAGTGTGCTGCACCAGAGAAAGTCTCAGGTTAGAAGGCGTATTAGACACTAAGGATCTGGAGTTGGTTGAGAGGTTTGTAATCTTTCAACTGTTGCATACTGTCTGTAGTACCAGCAATAAAGTTAGGATGTATATGTGTGTATGTGTATATATATATATAATATTAGTATATACATGTACTTGTGGATGTATATTATATGTATTTTAATTTCTTACCATCTATTTTTCCTTGAATTTATGAAAAATGCATAATTATGTTCAGAGTTCTGGTTCCTGGTGGTCAGGTTGCCATGTCATAAAAGAAACTGTGACCACCAGCATCCTTGTGGCTATGCTGAAGAAGCTAAGAGCTGATAGGTAAGGGCCGATCTTAACCTCCATTCCCTGAGATGATTCCTTTACTTAAGCCCTTTATTTAGGGTGTAAAAAATATATACCTTAAGAAAAAGTATGTGTGTACACATACGCAAACACACACATGCACATACCTGCGGTGATGAGGTACAATAGAGAAGTTGGCAATAGTCGTTCATTATAATTCCACAAATCGGTTTCACTCTGTATGCAAGTGGATTCTTGTTGTCTTAGTTCACTCCATTGGTGGTAGTAAAAGGGTTAAATGCATGGGCTTTGGAGGCAGCCAACCTGAGTTTGAATCCTGATTCTGCTGTGGAGTTTGGAGCAATTTACCTAACTTCTCCAAGCCTCAGTTTATCCAGCTATAAAATGGGGAGAGTAATAGTACTTATGACACTCGAGGAGATACCGCATTGTTCTGCATCAGTTCTACAAAGGTTACCTGTCTGCTTGATAGTGAGTTCTAGAGACTTTTAGATTTTGTATATGTCTGTATATATTACATCATTGTCTAGAGATCTATCCTGAGTCTATGCTGACTGCCTTTTTGGACTAGTTACAGTCAGTGGAACTATAATTATTCAGAAACACCTAAGTATGATATATTTTATTTTAATTTTTTTGTTTTGGAGCAGAGCTTGGAAGAGGATATACAGCAGGAAAGCAAAAATAGTAATCCTAAAAAAAACCCAACTTGGGACTAAAAGTTGGAAGGAAATGTGATTCTGAAATTATCAGGTTCGTTTTGTTAATTTCTGTCAATATGGTAACAGTACATTAAGCAAGTATAGAAATGCCCTACTGAGTTTAATTTCCAGGGACAGTTGAAGTGTCTTGGCAGATGGGATTAGGGGGTTACTTAGGGTGTTCAGTCTTCGTGGCAAAGGGCTCAGAGGCCAGGTGATAATATGTTCCTCTCTATGAAGAGACTCGGGACCAGACCCTTACCACTCTCACCAGTTCTAGTAAGACTTCATTTTTGCCACTATCATCTCTTTAGCCCTAAAATCTAATTGTGATGAGTATTGTGCTTCTGCTGTTCTGTGGTTAGGGCCAATATTAGCCCATCAGAATCAGTTTGGGGAGGTTAAGATCAATTTTACCTGGAATGTGGGCTACTTCTTTGGGTAGAGGTATCAGTCCGGTGTTCTTACTGGGTTCAAGACTGTTCAGTAGATGTTCTCAACTCCAGCCACCACACAGTTGACTTGGTCTATATACTTATCACAGTCGACGGAGAATGGGTACAAGCAGAGGAATTCAACACGAAGGGCAAGTTTGAGGGGTGAGGAGGGAGGGAGGGAGCTGGAACTTGAATAAGTTCCACTGATTTGGTGAACAAGGGCTTCTCACTCTGGGATCCAAGGGTGGATTTGAGGGGGAGCATAGTGGTAATGTCTCTGAACCTTCTGGAGTGGCATGCAAGATGTTTCTATATGGATGTGTGAAGGAGAGCCCATAGCGTTTCTTAGTTTGTCACAGGGCGCGTGGCCCACTGCCACCTGGTCTTTTCATGTAGACCTGGGCATTTCATGAGAATAAATATTTGGAGGAGGGCTCTCTGTTCTTAATATCCAGTAAATTAATGGCATTTTGTTTCTTCTGGGCCCATGAATAGGACTTTGGAAGGCTTCACTGCTAAGTGCATTTGTCTGCTGTCTGTCTGCATTTTGAGCTTGCCCAGAGATAAAATGCAACCTCATTTCTTTCATAGATGAGTTATACAGAGGATGAACTTTGAAGAGTGCGTGTGTGTGTGTGTGTGTGTGTGCATGTGACAGAGCAGCAGGTGACAGGCAGAGAACTAGAGGCAGAGGGAGAGAGGGACCACACACGCATTTGGGTGTTGTTTTCAGTCTCGTGATTGGGTTTCCATGTCAGATTGATACTGATGGTATTTACCTCATTTTGGTTAGTACTTGTATTTTCCTTTTTGTGACTGCCACAGTTAACAATTAAACTCAGACTAGTGGTGTGATTTTTCTTTAACACTTTTTTTGGATAGCTTTCAGAAGTTTTGCTTGCAATTAAAGTAGAATCAACATTGCATTTCCTTTTTCATGAACAACTCTATTCCTTTCAGTTTCTATCCCTGGTTCAAACAAGAAGTCCTTAAGGTGATCCTTTTTTTCCTGTGTGTTATTTCTCATTTAGTTCCATCATTGTTATCAAAGTCCTGTGTTTTTGACATCAACACCCAATTTGAGTCATTGACCAAGCAAGTCAACTTCATGATTATAAGGTCTGTGAATCTGCACTTGTTTTAGTTAAATGCATCCCAAGCCGAGTTATGATAGAGACCCATTTAGATTAGAGAAGACATTCTCTCAGATAAACAGGTCACAAAGATGGCTACATGAGTTACATAGAGAAAAGAGTCACTGGTTCAGGAATATGGGATGGGTCCTGTGGAAAGACAGTGTCTGTTAGGAGAGCCCATCTTGCATCAAGACCGAGTTACTCCTATGGTACCTTTCTGGTGAAGTAGTTTCTAGAGTGGTCGATATTTGGGAAGTGTAAACTTGACTTTCTCTCAAAACGGTCATTGTCTTTGGAAGACCTTTGAGGAAGGCTAGAAATGTAAAATGAGAAGAGGAGAGGCACCAACCATGTCCTCACACTTACTGCTCACTTGGGCCCTGGCACCTCTTGCATCACTTGGAGTAGCAGAAGGAGGACCAAACTGGGATTTGGGCTGGGATCTAATCTCATCAGCCAGCTGTGGATTTTGGGCAAGGTAGCTAACTTTCAGAGCTTGATTACCTCATCTGAAAAATAAAGGGACTTGTCAGGGTGGTAGGTGTGTCAGTCTTTAGGATCTTCTCAGTCTTAAGAGGATCCTTTCAGCTCTGAGATGTGAATCCAAATCTTCTGACTGAACCACCAGTCAAGATCTGACCAGTTGGAGCAGCTGAGGGTCCTGCCTCAGGGAGTCCCTGTGCAGGCTGCTCATTTTGAAAGTTTTTCTGCATCTGCTGGATTGGAAATGAACACACCGCAAGAGGAATACGTGAGTTGGAGGTATGGCAGGTGTATTAGTTTCCTAGGGCTGCCAAAACAAATGACCACAAACTAGGTGGCGTACAATAGTAGAAATCTATTGTCACAGTTCTGGAGGCCAGCAGTCCTAAATCAAGGTATCAGCAGGGCTGTGCTCCCTCCAAATGCTCCAGGGGAGAATCCTTCCTTGCTTCTTGCAGCTTCTGGTGGCTCCCAGGCATTCCTTGGCTTGTGGCTGCATTATTCCAATTTCTGCCTCTGTCTTCACATGGCATTCTCCTTTTCTCTATGTCTTCTCTTCTGTCTATTACACGGACACTTGTCATTAATCCAGGATGATTTTTTTCTTTCGTTTTTTTTTTTTAATTTATTTCTTTAGGATGCTTTGCTTTTTTTGGTGAGGAAGATTGGCCCTGAGCTGACATCCATTGCCAATCCTCCTCTTTTTGCTAATGAAGATTGGCCCTGGGCTAACATCCGTGCCCACCCTCCTCTACTTTTTTTGTGGGATGCCTGCCATAGCATGACTTGATAAGTGGTGTGTTGGTCCATGCCCGGGATCCACACCTGTGGACCCTGGGCTGCCGAAGTGGAGCGTGTGAGCTTAACCACTATGCCACCAGGCTTGGCCCCTGAGATGATCTCTTTTCTTAATTACATCTGCAAAGACTCTTTTTCCAAATAAGGTCACATTCACAGGTTCTGAGGGTTAGGACATTGACATGTCTTTTTAGGGGCCACGATTCAACTAACCAGAGCAGATTAATTTCCTTTTTTGGTCTCTTGCATTTTAAAGGTTAGCATATGCCATCTTTGCTGCCAACATTCAGCTGTGAGAGATGCCTCTGACTAGGGAGCTTTCCCTTATGGATGTTTCTGTTTTGTGTCTTTTTCTGTTGTCTCAGTCAGATGTATTCAAATCTGTTTTAGTGTTTGCCTGGAGGTGGTCTTCTCATTCTCCCTCAGTGTTCCCTGTAGACATTGTAGTGTGGCTGTAAGCAGAGGACAGCCTTGGTTCCTTAGTGGAAGCGAGGGGTGGGAATGGGGGCAACTTTTGGTAGAAGAAGGAAAAGTTATTAAAAAAAATGGATCCAGACTTTGTCCATGGACCATTCTTCTGTTTTTCAAAGGCAGAAACAGATTTTTGCTCCGAGGGAGCTCAGTCATTCCTGGACTCCCGTTCCCCTTGGCAACTGGCTGTTAGTATACTTGCTTGTTTTTTCTTACTGAGATGTGGCAGGCACAATGGCACGGAGAGGATATAGCTTTTAACCCCTTGCCCCAGCTGGTGCATTTGAGTTGTGCTGTGGTCTAGCGTGACAAATTGAGCACCCATACCACCCACTGGAGTCCCACTGCCACTCTCCTTCACTGACACTGCTTCTTGAAATTTTGAGCCTCTGGAATTCCATTCAATGAACATTTATTGAGTCTAAACTATGTACCAGCTACTGTGTTGGTGTTGAGACAGTTAACAAGCAAACAGATTGGGCACCTGCCCTTGTGCCATAAATAATTCCCTTTTCCCTTCTCTTGTAGTACCTTTTTCCAGTCCTGTGCACTGTAGTGGTTAGTTGTTTTAAACTGAACAGCTTTTTGTTTTTAAAACCTCCATGCAAGAAAGCCTCTGTGCACCAAATGTATACAGAGGTGGTGTTTTGTAGCTTCAGAGCCTAGTTTCTCCTGGGCTTGGAGCTTTCCACAGCCTGTTTCAAGCACTTGCTAGTTTCACCACCTCCTTCCTCTCTAATTGGCTGGCTCTTCAAGTCCTGACCCTGGAGGACACTGTCTGTGTCTTGCTAGTTCAGTATTTCGGGAATTGCCAAAATTAAGGCAGCCTGTGTTGTATGGACAAGACTGTTCTTTTATTTTTTTATCTTTATTTTTTTATTCTTTTTAAATTTTATTGGAGGTGGAACTTATGGAGTACCAGTTGGCAAGAGACCAGCCAAAAGAGTTTTACTGTCCCTTTTTTTCCTATAAAAATGCAGCAACTAGGTATTACCTCTGCCTGAAGGTGGGCTTCAACTGTCCACCTGGTATGGGGCCACAGAGCTGGCTCAGTTTGTGACAAGAGATGACTTCCTGCAGAACCTGGATTGGCACAATCCATTTGGGGGTGGAGTTTACCAATGCTAGAATGAGTTTCTTTAGACCTCAGTCTCTGATAGTATCTGGTCATAATTCTCTTGTCTTCTTTGGACCACTGAGGGCCATGTTCCCCGCCATTCTTTTATTCATGATACAAGGCAATCAAGTATGCTGTCTAAGCAAAGGGTGGTTTTGTTTTTTTTTTTTTATATAAGAGATTTGCAAACATTACATCTTCTAATCCTGCAGCCTATCTCTGGGAAAGGGCATCCAGACTTTGGGGGATATTGTTGAAGACTACCAAACAGTAGTCAAGATCTGTTAATCCCACTCTTCCTATGAAATAGAAGAATGTTAGGCCCCATAAGTAGGATTTTTCTGAAGACTTAGTACAATATTCATCCAGTTTAGAGTCCAGATTAGGCTATGCTTTCTCTCTCTGCTCCTATGGTCCGAGTCTTGGCTGAGCCCACATCTACCCTCCTGGTGAAGTCCCTTGTTCTTGTAATTGAAAATTCCCAAGGTTACCTTTCCTCTGTGTTATATTTTGTAATGAGTTGATGAATTGACCTCCCCACTCAACCCAACCCTTCTAGAGTCACTCAATTGGTCCTGTTTTCTCTCCAGCTCTCTGGTTTCTTTCTGTTCTAAAAACACTTAGCTTCTTATTAGTCCAGACTACCCGCTTCCCATTGGGATCTCTACACCCTCCTTCTTTGGAACTTGCCAGGTCCTCCTGCCTAGATCAGTAACTTTTTCCAATAGCACAGTATCTGGCACATAGTCGAGTCAGGACACATTGAGAAATTGCATGAAACTTGACTAGTATCTGGTGGTGATAGAACATGAACTCAAATGTGTTTCAGATGTTTTGATGCCCACCCTGTGTCCTCATGGGGTCATTGAAGTATCGGTCTTAGATTTTTCGTTTGTTGTTTGTTTAGGAACGTGTAGTTTGCCTATTTGCTGATATATTTGATATAGAGCTAATTCCTATATTGCTTAAATGTCATCAATTCAATGCACACCATCAGTTTAATATTCACTTTTGGGGAGCAAGAAGGAAACATTTTATTAAATGTAAACAAGGATTATAAGATGCATTCCAATTTCAGGAAAAAAGTGTTTTAGAATCAAGGAAATGTGATATATATATATACATAAATTCCTACTGATGTACTGTGATTGGCCTGGAGGAAAATTATGTAGACAGGAGGCTTTTGGGGGAAGGGAGACCAGAGACTCCTGTAAATATCAAATGAATACTATGGACTATCAAAAAAATGAACATACCCAGAAAAGAAATTTTGGCATAACGTTTACAGGAGTTTAGGGATCCTCTGAATCTACTAGGTGGCAAATCTCTGGCATCAAACATTGTAGAAAAGCATGTCCTTGTTTGACACTGTTGGGATAGCTCTCCAAGGAATGAGTGAAGAAGACATCGTGCAGTGTTTTCTATCAGGAACCTTGTTTAGGTTCTTAACACTGAAAGACTCTGTAGGCCCCTAATAGGGGAAATGGAAGTAGACATGACCAGTTCCAGATGTTAGTCACATTGTAGCCTGGTTCTTTGGCCAGGACACATCTCATGCTGTCCCTGTGCGACATGCAGCACACTCGGAGTGAATCCTTGTTAAGCTTGCTTGGCTTTGCTGCCTCGGAATGCCAGAATTTTGGCTGCAGCCAGCCCAGTTATTTCTTTAGAACAATCACTGGAGGGCTTCTTTTAACTTAGCACCTTTGAAGACAACAAAGGATTAGTTGAGAATGCTTAAACCCACACTATATAATGAAGCCATGCATGGTTTTAAACATAATTATGGAGGTAGGAGTCCTTGTTTATCTGTGTTTTCATTATCTGAGTCCCTGAAGTTATGAGCTTACCTAGGGAGGCAGAAGTTATGATTAATTGAAAACAGTAACTGATGACAGACCACTGATAAAATTAGTCACACTCAACCAGTTGTCCTCCTTCCTTAACTTTCATTTATTTTAGGACATCTTGTCTGTGTCCTGGTCTCTCTGTGAATGGCAGATAAACATGCAAAAGCAAGACAAGGGAAATTGTAAATCTTGCAAAAGCTGCAGGATTTTATGAAGTCCATGGAAGTGGTATTGGAGACCTTCTTGGATTGTGTGCATGATCATGGACAAAGGAGGACCTGGGGCTTAGACCAGTTAGCAATTGATGAAGAGAAAACATATGAAGGTGACCACTTGATAGACACTTGAAAGGAGAATGATTTGAATCAAAAGATTGAGAATGGACCCTGGGAAAATTGATGAGGCCCTCACTCACCCCCCGCCTTTTGTTTTTTTGCAAAGATGACCATCTTTTTGATTGTGCTGTTAAAGTTGAACTTAAAGACTATCTTAGAGCATTATCATAAAATCTTGTAGGAAAAATTTTATTTCCCATCAACACTTAGTCTAAGATTTTGTGCACAGTTGAAATAAGAACTTAAATCTTATTTAAACAAACCTTATTTTGATTATTTCAATTTTCTAGATAAAGTCCTAATCAGTGCTGCAGCACCCCGCCCCCGCCCCCCACCCAAGACCACCATTTGACCATAAAATGTTGGTCCTCATGTTAAAAATACTCACCTTTGTGGCTTTGTCTTTGTACCTTATAGTAACAAGGCCTTCTTTCTGGTACATGATACAGTGATACATGATAGGCAGTGGGTTTTGGTACATATTTCTTGATCCTCCTCACTGAAGAGTATCTTTTCTGGTTTGATCTAGATTTCTGTCCTGCACTGTTCTTATTCCTGCTCCCCTGTATTGGGAAGTATCTTTTAGCATTGCAGTGCACCCTGCTTTTTGTAGAAAGTGCTCGAGCACTCTTGTGCAACAACCCAGAGCTCAGCTTCAAGTAAGAGAATTTAGCAGTTGAACTGCTAAGGAAACTTGTGCCAATCAAAACACTGCAAACCTCTCTCCCTCTCTCTCCCCCGCACGCAGTTCCTTCCACTTTGACACATTATCTTTTGCACGTGCTTCGGTTTTTAATCTAGAATGATACTTGAACTGTGGCATAAGCTCCACATCGCTTTTCTAGAGAGATTTTTATTTCATGATATTTCAGTTGAGAATGACTTGCACCTTTAACATAACATGAGCACATCTGAAGTAACAGAAGGGAAGGTAAAAGCCCTTCTCTCTGTTTTAAAATAAAAATCAGTAGTGAAAAATTCAAAGGATAGATATGAAAATTTGAACAGAGGCCTCCAAGCATGTATGGTCATTTTCCATTCAAGGAAGATTTTTTAGGCGTTAAGTCATGTGTTTAGATATATATCCCCTTCATTCTGCCCCTGATTTGGTACCCAGATTATGTTTTAAATAAATCTTAAGATTGTGTTGACTCAGCTTTTATGCAAAGATAAGCTCTGTAAAATGCCTAATATTTAGTTAACTGCAAGATTGAAAAGCTTCTGAGTTGCTGTTACCAGAGCTAAAAGTAAATGCAGCAATCATATAAGGAATATATTTAAAATAAGCAGTATTAGTATATTTTTGTTCTGTACCCTTCCTTAAATATTGTGACCTTGATATACTGCTGTGCTAATGTGCAGGAAAAGATGAATATCATTTGAAAATTAAATATATAGAGAAAAATGTTTATGTTTGTTTTTAGTTCAATTTTCTAATGTAATAAGGAAGAGTCAGACTGTCAGAGCTGGAAGAGGCCTTAACAATCAGCTTGAACCTTTCCCTCATTTATAGAAGAAAAAGGGCCTAGAGAAGGAAAATGAATTCCCTGCTGAATCTCACAAGTGGTACTCGGTGTCAGAGCTGAGACTAGAACCCAGGGCTGCTGGCTCCTAAGTTTATGTTCTTTTCATTATGCCATGCTATTACATGGACATTTGCAAGAATGATGTAGTGAAAGCTAATTTATTCATTTGTTTTGTCATTACTTTGGCAAACTTACTGGACGCCCACTTTACCCAGTATATTAATTTTCTATGGCTGTGTAACAAATCACCACAAAGTGAGTGGCTTAAAACAACCCCCATTTATGAGCTTATAGTTCTGAAGCTCAGAAATCTGGCATGGTGTGTCTGGGGTCTCTGCTCAGGCTGAAATCAAGGTGTTGGCTGTCTATGTTCTCATCTAGATTCAAAGTCCTCTTCAAAACTCATTCCTGTGATTGGCAGAATTCAGTTTCTTGTGGTTGTATGACTTGAGTCCATAATTCCTTGCTTACTGTCCTCCAGGGCCTGCTATAGCATCTAGAAGCAGCCTCACATTCCTCATCACGTTGCCTCCTCCATTTTCAAGCCAATATGTGGAATCTTTCATATACTTCAGACCGCTCTGACTTTTTCTTTTGCTGCCCACCTGAGAAAACTCTCTGCTTTTAAAGGACTCGCGTGATTAGATTAGGGCCATCCAGATAGTCTCTGTATTTTAAGGTCAGCTGACTTGGGACTTTAATTACATCTGCCAAACCTCTTCATAGTACTGCTTAGAAGTGTTTGATTGGGTGACCATAAGGCAGAAATCTTGGGGGAGCCATCTTCAGAATTCTGCCTGCCACACCCAATTTATCAGGTGGCCAAACTTTGGACAAACCCTACCATCTGTGACACTTTTGTGAACCTTGAAATAAAGGCAACTGTATGGGACTAGTCTGTTTTTTGTGTTACGAGGGCCTAATGATGGAAATGCCCTCTAGGTAGCAATAACTGTCACAAAAATCCATGCACTTGATTGCATAGAAAAGGCAGTGTCATGCATGGCCTGATGGTTATAGCTCAAGTTGTGTCCAAATAAGGCCACTGGGACAACCTGATGGAATAAGAAGTGATTTCTGGTAGCAGAGGAAGAAGAAATTGGATTATAAAAGCACAATTGGGGGCCGGCCTGGCGGCGTAGCGGTTAAATTCGTGTATTCCGCTTTGGCAGCCCAGGGTTCGCAGGTTTGGATCCCAGGCGCAGACAGATTCAACGCTTCTCAAGTGGTGCTGTAGTGGCGTCCCATATAAAGTGGAGGAGGATGGGCACGGATGTTAGCCCAGGGCCAGTCATCCTCAGCAAAAAGAGGAGGATTGGCAACAGATGTTAGCTCAGGGCTGCTCTTCCTCACACACACACAAAAAAGCACAATTGGTTCAAACACCTCTGCCCTCCTCACCAATGACAGTAACAGATAGGGATACTGAGCCCAAGTCACCAGGAAAATGTTAAGTTCCATATACTCAGTTTAGGAAGAGAAAATCTATAGTGTAATGTGAAATAAATTCCTATCAAAAAATAGCTTAACAGGGGCCAGCCTGTTGGCATAGTGGTTAGGTTCACACATTCCGCTTCGGCAGCCCAGGGTTCACCGGTTCGGATCCTGGGTGTGGACCTACTCACTGCTCATCGAGCCATGCTGAGGCAGTATCCCATATAGAAGAGCTATAAGTCTACAACTATGACATACAACTATGTACGGGGGCTTTGGGGAGGAAAAAGGAAGATTGGCAACAGATGTTGGCGCAGGGCCACTCTTCCTCAAAAAAAAAAAAATAGCTTAACATTTGGGCACCTAAAAAGCCTAAGCTTAACTTATTGAGAAAAGTAGTCCACTTTAGCAGAACCCCAGTGGCTTCTTACTCACTTAGGATAACCCCTAAACCCCTGGTGTGGCTGGAAAGGCCAGCCTCATTGGCCATCTTTCTATTCGCCAGCACACTAAGCTCTTTCCCACCTCAGGACTTTGGCACATGCTATTCTGCCTGTTGGCACTGTTCTTTCAGCTTTTCACATAACATTTTTACTTAGCTCACTCTTTCTTCTTCAGATCTCAGCCTAAATGGTACATTCTCAGAGAGGCTTTTTCTAATTACCCTGTTTATAGCATTACCACCTTGCTTCTTCCCACCCTCTGTACCTTTGATCACATCACCCTGCATATCTCCTGTACAGCCTATACTGTTTGCTTGTTTATGATTTGTCTCCCTCCTTTAGAAGGGCACTCCTTGTCCAACTCACCTTTGTCTCCCTGGTGTCTGGATCAGGGTCCAGCATGTAGTAGACAGTCGTTATTTGTTAGATGTTAAAGAGGTCCAGTGAGGTTAAATGTTCCGTCGTCACAAAGAGAAGTCATGGCATAACAGGGAGTAGCATTCTCAGTTTTGGGAAATTTTAGCCTGTCGCTTGACCTATGGGTATTCCTGATTACCAGTTTGGCAACTGGGATAAGAATGGCTTAATGACTAACCCGAGCTCATACTGTTAATCATAGTAAGAGCAAAGATGAGCCTCCCTCACACTTGATAGTTTCAGTTATTCTTCCACAAGGAACTCTGGTCTATGTTTAAAATATTCAACTTGTAGAGTTCTTGCCTTTCTTAAACAAAACTAAATGAATGATAGTCTTCTAATGTCCCATTTGAAGTGTTTCACTTCACTCTCCATACTCTCTTTGTATTTTTTCTGCTTGTAAATGCTATTCCAATTTTGTTGTTTTCATTTTCAATGTCTATTAAACAAAAATGATGACAGATTCATCTCCCGGTGGAAATTACACATCTTTTGAACTCTGGCCAACGTTCCTAACCCTCAGCACTCCTGGTTTTGTTAAAAATATCATTTACCCTTTGAGATACTTGTGTGGTTGGTATCGAGACTGAATTAATGAGAAGCTTCAAACGTTCAAGCAAAGCAGGAGAGAGACGTGAGTGGTGGAAAAGCATACAGAAATTGTTTCCAAAATAAAACTTTCTCTGTGCTTATCTTCTACAGATTATGCCAGATATTTCATTCTCTGCTGAAATTTCACTGAGGCTTCTTTCATTTGAGCAACTCCATGTGAATTTTGCCCTGACAAATGTGAAACTGCTTTCAGGTTTTTGTTCGTTTTGCCTTTTTGCATTATTTCACTTCCTTTCAGCTCTCTGGAGTTTTCTTGAGGAAACAGGAATTCACTATGTAACTGTATGGGTGGGGTTGCTTTTGGCTTTTAACTCTGTAAAAGAATAGGAGGGGAAAAGAATAGAAAAGCCAAGACCCTTTATGCTAAGTTTCCAGATCATCTGCGTTGTTGGGACAATGACATGATAACCAATATTGGGTATCTTCCCAGTCTTAATCTTCTAGCCAGAAGATCTGCAAGAGTTTGCCTTGTTTGACTAACAAGACTGAATAGTGACAGTTGTGTGTGTGTGTGTTTTTTTTAATCCCCATTTAATACTATTTGTGTACAAAGCATGCTTCTACTTGAGTGGTGAGAAATTCAACATGAACCCCCAAACAGGAAAGCCAGATGAACTGGGGGTAGAACTGAGGGTAGAACTGAGGGTGGGCACAACCTTTACATAACTAGAGAAAGTTTAACTCTGAATATCTTACTTGCAAACAGATAAATTAAGGGTAAAATAACTTAAATGTCAGAAGGATTCCACATATTCATGCATTATAAAAGGATCACTTTGCCTGTTTTGTTAGAATATCTGCGATATTCTTCACAGATCATCAAATACTTAACAGAGGGGAAAACTGAAAACTGAAGTGTTCAGTTTAATCAGTGTTAAGTCGTTAATGATTAAAAAGCAGTCAGAATCAAGATAAAGCAAAGTTAAATTATAATGATTGTTTAAATGGGCATAAGGATCAATGAGAAATCAAGATAAAACAAACCTGAAATTATAATAGTTTTGATAGACTTAATGTGTCTAGTTTTAATTTTTTTGTTTTAACTGACAGAAATCAGAACTGCTAGACTATCTGCTTCTATATAGCATGCCTGGCAATTGAAATAAGACTTGTGATATTAAAATATAGCCCTTTACCCTTAAGGATATAACAATTATAGTGACATCAAGACACACAAAAGATGACAAGGGTGAAATGTAAATAGGCTTAAGGCAGTTTTCCAGACTTCAGTTTGTCCCCTACAACCATCTTGACTTTGGTCATATTCCCATAGCACTTGTTCTGTTTACTTGTCTTTGATTCGTTTCACTTTCTTTACTTAGGAAATTTCCTTTAAAAAAATAAATACATTTCTTATTATGTAAACCAGTATCACTGTATAAGGGAATCCTAAAAATAAATAAAATGGAAACAAAACTATATTGGTAAGTTCTAACTAGATACTTTTGCTTCCTAAAACCTCTGAATTTATGCTCGGCTTTTCTCCATGTTTGAAAAAAAAAAAAAAGGAGGATGTTAGCTACTGTTACATGTTGAAGACATGCTAATACCAAGCGGAGGCTTCTTTTAGATGATATCACAAAGTTTAAAAGAGAATAGGATTATAGTCAACAAAGCTGTATTATAAACATTATGCTTGATAAGAGACTAGAGACAGTTCTAATATAAGACTTTATTTTCTCTCTCCCTGTCCTTTCCCCCTTGCCTTTTGGGCAGTTTAGTTTCTGTTTTTAGTGATCTGCTTTGCAGCATGCAGAATGGCAATTATTCCCTACGGCTGGGATAGTGGAGAAAAGAGTACAGGAGAGAGTCAAATATTGACACACACTTGCCTTTCTCTCTTTGAGAACGGAGGACCAAGTGGAATCACAAGTAGGAAAACAGCTCTGGTTGCGTTCATAGCCTGCTGTAGGAGAGGACATGCACACCTACATGGGTGGCTGTCAGATGTCTCTGTGTGGGGACGACTTCTGGCCTACTTGGAATTCCATGACTGATGTCCCCCTGCTCCCCAGCAGGGTTCAAATTTGTATTGGCCTTTTAATGTTTCAGAGTACTTTCACATACCTGATCTCATTTTATCTACATGCCTTCTGTTGGTGTGTGAAGCGTGATTAAGAAGATAAATAATCTGTAAGTGTATGTGTAAATATTTGGCCTCCCAATTGCAAACAGAAATAACTCGGGTTATCCTCAACACTGCTTCCTTCCATTAGTGTGGATAATGAAGTGTTGATTGTAGGCACGTTTAATTGTTAAAACGTTTTAGAAAAGCTGTATAACTATTCAAAGCCTTAGGTGTTTTCCTAGCTTTTGGTCTGATAATCCTATTGCTGGAAAAATTTATTCCAAGACCATAATTAAAAAGAAGAAAAAGAATCTCTATAGGAAGATCATTCATTAATGAGTTATCTTTTAAAATGGAAGTAATCTGTTTTCACCAATAGGGCAGTCAGTAAACAAACTATGGCATGATAGCTCTTTGAATGTTTATATTGTGATTAAACCCATCAATACCGAAGGCAGAAAAATCCTTATTCAGTAAACAGAAAAGTAATATGTGAGAGCATATGTGTTATGATTACATCTGTGTAAATTCTCACACACGTACATAAACCCAAAGAAGACATGAGAAAATAAAATTGCTGCTGTTAGGGTGGTGAATTTTTTTAAAAATTTCTTCTTAATATTCTTTTAGTGCTATAATATTTTTGTTGGGAATAAAATTCAAGAGAAGAAACAAAGAATGGTAAAAATTGACCACATATGTATAAAACCAAGTGGCAAGAAGACAAAGTCAACTCCAGTTATATAGGGATGAATCTTAACAGAGCCATCAAACTTCAAGGTTGTTAGAAGATGCACAGTTATCATTTTAACTTTTGTGTGATGGTACCTCCCCATCTCAGACAACCACCCTGGCTTAGCACCCAGCACAATGCTTGGTTTGTTATTGTCATTCACTAAAGGATAGATGATGGATGGATGGGTGGATGGATGGGTGGGTGGGTGGGTGGATGGTTTTCTAGAAACATAAATCCAAATCAGAGTTCAAGTTCAAGTGGTAGGGAAGAATATGCCTCTAACATCAGTGTATCTCAAAGAGCAATCTAGGCCCTGAGATTTATAAAATAGAGTAGAGTAGCATAGGACAGGAAACACTGATTAGAACCAAGAGGATCTACTTGGATAAGGCCTAAGGAGCACCATAAAGAGAAGGAAAGAACCTAGTTTGTTAGAGAACAGAGGGCCTTTAAGGCTGGAGAGGTAAAATGCTGGTGGATATGGAGATAGGAGAGGGTAGTGCATGGATGTGGATTATACTGGCTGGGAGGTGAGTAAACTGATGGGGTCAATGATGAACAAGAGTTTGCTAGAAGCTCCTGATACCCTTGGAGAGGTGGACCTTGCTGCTATTAGGAATGGATTCAAAGAAGGGCCAGAAGAGTTTGAATCAGACTTGTATTCAGAGGTGTTTCAGACAAGGCTCCTTGTTCATGGGTAGCATATCTGGAGCAGCTTTTCCTCCTCTTCCTCATCTCCTGCCACTTTGTTATTAACTCATCTAACCCTCATAACAACTCTGTGAGGTAGGTCTTCTTATTATTCTTAGTTTATAGTTTGGGGAACTGTGGCACAGAGAGATTAAGTAATTTACCTAAAGTTACATGGCTAGTAAGTGGCAAAGGTAATATTTGAGCCCAGATCATCTGGCATGAGAGCTAGTTCTCTTATATATTGTTGGACTGTGCAATAGCCCCTGAGTGAGCAATTATAATTCAGTTATTAAAAATAAAGGCCTCCAGGGGCTGGCCCGGTGGCGTAGCGGTTAAGTTTGCATGCTCCGCTTGTCTGGCGCAGGGTTCGCAGGTTCGGATCCCAGGCGTGGACCGATGCACCGCTTGTCAAGCCATGCTGTGGCAGCATCCCATATAAAGTAGAGGAAGATGGGCACAGATGTTAGCCCAGGACCAATCTTCCTCAGCAAAAAGAGGAGGATTGGCAACAGATGTTAGCTCAGGGCTAATCTTCCTCACACACAAAAAATAAAGACCTCCAACTTCTTCTCAGCCTCTCCTTGAAAAACCATGTTAGGATCTCCAGATTGTTTTTTGTGTGATATATTTCAAAAAATTTTTAACATTCAAATATTATATAAGCTCACTCTTAAAAATCCAGATGATATGGTCGAAGTAGTATGAAGAAGATAAGAATAATTACCCAAATTCCTACCTTTTAGAGATGGCCACAGGTAATGTTTTAGTGACTATCGTTTCAGCCTTCCCTGAATACAGATATATTTACAGTAATGGGATTGCACTTCATCATTGTGTTGCACATATATCTTTATATATATACATATGTATTGTGTGTGTGTGTGTGTGTGTGTGTGTATTAATTAATGGGATCATGCTTCGCATGCTGTTTTGGTTTTTGTGCTCTTTGTACGGTTGTCACAAAGATCTTACCATGATGATGAGTTCGGACGTGGAGCTCATTGATTTGCAGTTGTGTCTCCATTTCCCAACAGAAATGCACATAATAGATACTCAATAAATACTTGTTTAACGGATCATATTGATTCCATTTTCTTATGCCATGATATTTAAGCAGTCTTCTTTTTAATGAACTTATGACATAATATTTAAGTATCTTCTTTTTAATGAACATTTGGTTTTCTGTTTCCCGCAATTATAAATAACATCATTCCCTCATTTCGGGTAGGCTGGCTGTTTCGTGAAGAAGTTAGGTTGGCAGGCTCTTGGCAGGGCGAGGAAGAAGCTCTTCCCTCCATCGAGCTGCACATTTGCTGGCTGCCACTGATCATTCCCATTAGAGGCAATTACTGTTGAGAAATTATTCCCTCCTCCATCTGAGGCCAGATTTAAACAAATAAACAAGTAAATAAATAGAGCTTGATTTTATGTTGGCCAGTTCCTTGGAGACTCTTTATCTTTTGTGGGTAAAAGAGCTCCAGTTGAATGATTTCCTGTCTTTTTTCTGAGTTTTGGTCATTTTCTCCTAACTGAACTAGCAAAAGAAGAGCCATGAAATGCCAGAAATGCCTATTGTACCCGTTAGAGTTGTGGTTCTCAACCTTTCCAGAATCTTGGTCCCATGTGAGAATGCAACCAGCTATGGACCCTCTACTTAGAGAGATGCACGTGTGTCCTCAGAGCACCAGACCCTGGAGGTGCGGGTACAGGTCGAGAACCGCTGTCCCTTGCGGAACTGTTCCCTCTGCTTTCCCTGCCTTCCTGCCACAGTCACTCCTTTCTTTTCATGTGATGATGTTTCGGTGGCATTGTTGTGGAAACTTTGGTGGCTTGTTGGTTTTTTTATTGTTCTTGATATGTTTGGGGTTGGGGTATATATAGAGAGTTAGCAAATGGCTGCTTTGGTGTAGGCAAAAAGGAAGAGTACAGCATCTTATTTTCCATCAGTGTGTATCAACAGCCCTAATCAGGTACCTCTTGAGGATACTGTTAGTAATGTTAAACTAATGAACAAGGTGCCTGTGAAGCATTTGTTGAAGAGCAGAGTTGATTGTAGGAAAATTCCCACCAAGCACAGGGCTGCCACACGTGTTGAGCACTCTTGAGCCAGGCCTGTTAATGATGGGGATAGAAAGACAGTGAAACAGTTTCTGGCCTTGTGGTCTGGTAGGGGGAGATGGACATGCGAAGAAATAAATGGAACAAAGTTATCTTTGTGGGCATGGTTTGCTTCCAAATATGGGAAACTGGCTCAAGGCAAAAAAGAGAACTTTTTGGCTCATGTATCTGAAAATTCCAGGGGCAGACTTTGTCTCTTTCTGTTTTTCTCTCTGTTGACTTCACCCTCAGGTTGCAGCTCTGCATATGTGACCCATCAGCCATCCATTCCTGGTGGCTTGCATCAGTCAAACCTTACAGCCAATAGTCCAGTGAGAAGACCTGATTTTTTTCCCTCTAGTTCCAATAAAAGTCTTGGAGTTGGGTCACATGACCATCCCTGAGCCAATCACTGTGGTCAGGAAGGGGGAGGATAGAATATGCTGACTGGCCAGATATGGGTCACCTGGATAGGAGGAGGGGGGAACCACCTGGACTGACATTTGAGGAGGAGTGGTTCCCCACAGGAGACAGAGGTGCTGTTACCAGAAGTGGGAGTGGATGTGGGGCAAGTCAAAACAAGGACCACCGCAACAGTACTTTACTGGTAGAAGTTACTGTAAGTAATGGGTAGGCAAGGGAGAGAATGTGCCAATCACTCTGAAAAGGCTTTCTGGAGAAGGTGGTGCCTAACCAAGTCTGGAATGAATGAATGTATGAGTAGGGGAATGAATGAATGAATCAAAGACTAAATTAGCCTTCTTTCAGGACATGTAATTCTTTTATATGAAACTTATTTAAAGTGTGATCCCATTAGTTTAAATTCAAATTTCATTCCCATTTTGGTGAAATTCAAGATTCTATAAGTTCTTTAGGTGGCATTGTAGGTTTGAGTTTAAATGAATTTGAGGACTAAAGTATAGACTTAAAAATCATTTTTGTCAGAGATGTGTATTATGATGATACTTGGTGTGATGGGCCTGCGTGTTTGGAGGAGGAAAATAGCCTAAGTTGTAACTGTTTCTCTTTAGCATCTGGCATTTGCATGCGACTATGTTAGGTACTGTACTGTAAACTTGATTATTTGGTGGGACAGAATAACCATGGTTAAATAAAATAAAATAGGATGCTTGCAAAGAAAATGAAATTGCAGAGGAAGGAATGCATCCATATTTTAGAAGATGACAAGAGCCAGTAAGTGTCACATACTATCTTGAGCACCATGGAGACCCCCCCAACCATTTCTAGTCAGATGTGTCCTTGCCTCCTTGCAGCCCTGGATTAGCTGCTCTCCCCCCGGCTGGGGAGGCCTCGGGGTATAACTAATTAGCTGTACTGCGGAAGCTTGAGCAGGTTTAATCAATCTCTAGGCAAGAATCTATTTCTTCTGGTAGTCAGAGCTGGAACATTCTTTTTTGTGTCTGCTCATTTTTTGAAACTGCTCATTTTTTAGAGCTGATGATGATGTAAGTTGCTGACTCCTTTTGAGCATTTACTGTGTACCATTCTTTTTGTTAAGAAAGTCATGAGTCTTATCTCATGGTCCCACGAAGCAGGTACAGTTATTATGTTTTGCATCTGAGGAAACTGAAGCTTAAAGAAGCCATATCCTGAAATCTTTCAATTCAGCACCAGGCTAATCTGGGGGGAGCTTGAGGGCCTCTCTGATGAGTGACATTTGAGACAGACAAATGTCCGTCTTGCATCTGTGAGACGGACATTTGAGGGAGCTGGCATTAGGAGGAAGTTAATTTCATTGCCTGACTGTGTGATATGTGAGGTTTAAGATGCTAAGCAGTGATATGCAGCTGCAAGGTCACTTGACGGAAAAAAGAGAAAGTCAGGAGCAGCGAGGGACCAACTGGCTGGCTAACTCTCAGTCATTGGAAGGCCTGCTCCCTCTCAACCTCTGTTGCCAGACCATTTTAAGGGAGTAGTTTGCTCAGAGACAAGCTACTGTCCATATGCTTCCTTCTAACATTTAAGGAAAAGAAAACTTGTCTGAATAGGGGACTTAGAGACAACAACAGGGGACTGCTTTAGAAGACTGTTACCTTTTGGCGCTTACCTTTCTTTCTTTTTTTAATGAAGGCTTCATCCCAAATCTTTGTATTGTATTGCTTTTATTTTTTTCTATGAAGTTTTAAAACTGGTAAATATTTCTATATATTGGATATAAGGTTATCCAAGTAAATTTTCATTTATTTCATTTTATACCATATTTTAGTAAAATTTCACTGTTCTGAGGATTGATTTGGGGTGGTTTTAGAGTAGTATTTCCCCAACTCTTGTAGTGTTGTTAACTGAGAGTTAACTGCAGGAGAAAACAGACCCTTACAGTGCCAAGTGGGTAGAATGAATACCAGGCATGCAGATAAAGAGGCATTGCAGCATTGTTGAAAAAGCTAATATAGATAGATAGACAGACAGACAGACAAAAGGGAATTGCTCAAACTCCTTGCTAGTGGTGTGTCTATACAGGGGGACACCATGCAGTGCCCTTTTACATGGTGCAGGCCTGCCTGTACTGATGGGAAATGCACAGTGACAGGAGTGACATCCAAAGTTTTGAGTCGTATGATCTCATTGGAATAAATCAAAGAATGTTTATGAGGTATGCACACGTGCTCTTCCTAGTATACAAATAACTTCTGGGGCCGATGCATTTTTAACAGTTGAAACCTTTTGGGAGAGAGACTAGAGGACTTGAACTTTTCATTTTTTGTTTTTCTGTATAATTTGATTTTGCCCCAAGCACCTGTATTACTTTTATTTAAAAAATAACAGTACTGCAAATAACACCTATTGGTTATTGAATGAATAAAAGTGAGATTTAAATAGTAAAGTAAGCCCCTTTGAACTCCTTAGTGAAAACCATTAATGTGTTTCAGAGGAGCTAGGTCTGTTACTCACCCTAAGACACAGGGCATTTCTTTCTTTTCTCTTCCTCCTCCCAGGCTTTATGAAACCATGCTTATTTATTCCATGGATGTTCAAAAGTAGGTCAGCAACCCAACCGAAAAGACTCTCCTTTGGGTTTTTGGGGTGATGGGGACAGTGTGCTGGCACAGGATGTGAAGTGTGCTTCCTTGGTCTTCCTGTGCTTTTTGTGTCTGTTGCTGGTCTCGAATCATGTGCATTTTGTAGAGGTTATTTTAGACGAGGCAATGCCCTAACAGTTTTAGCTTTTACTTTCTGTATTGTTACAGCATGTTTTTAGAGTCTGTTTATTGTCTTATTTTCTATTTGATCAATTTCATTCAATTTCCTACCTAGTGTTTTATTCTCACCCTGATTGCTTCTGGAATAGGTTAGTGTGTGGGTCTGATTTTGGTCATTCCCTGGCTGTCCTGTTCCGTTCATCTCTTACCTTGGTACTTCAGTGGTTGCAGTTTGAACATTTGGATAATTCAGTGTCTCTGACGCAAATAGCCAGTGGAACTTTCCTTGACTTCCCTAATTATGGTATCTGAAATGATATAACCAAGAATCACCAGGCAGGAAGGGCTGCCATTCTCCATGTTGTCTTGTTCTCCTGACATCTTAATCTTGGCAGGATGATGCCTACAAACTCCTTGTTAATATTTGAGAACTGAAGGTAAGAGCCCTTTTTACATTGGCTTTTCATGGGAATAGATCAATTCATACACAACGATTGCTTTATGTTTTATTTTAAAAAGGCAATAACTTTATAAACTGAGTTAACATTTACAAAGTATTTTTTCTAAACTTTAGCTCATTTAATATGGGGGTAGTTATAATTTCTCTCGTCATTTGTGGGCTGTGGAAGCACAGCTTCCTTCAGAATTCAGGCCTCTGCAGGGCCCCAGGCCTGGGCTTTTTCCTCCATCCACACACTGGCTCCACGTGAGTGCTGCTGAAAGTATTGGATGAGCTTATCTTCGGGAAAGTGTTACATCTTTTTGGAAACATCTTCCTCAGTTAATTAGCATCCCTAGCATTTTCCCCTTTTGTTCCTTTCTACCTCTTTTCCTCCCTGCTTTGGGCCCTTTTTCAAGACCTTCCGTTCAGTTTTGCCTGCCACCTTTCTCCCCAACACGTGTCTCCATTCTCACACTCTTCATTTCACCTGAATAACGTCATCTGTTAATTCTATCCTGACTTACTTTTCCTGTGAGCTCTAGCACCAAACTCCCTATCTTCCCAGCAGTCTTGCCTGACTGGATACATCCAGCTTCCATCATTCCAAATTTCCTTTGCACATGGTTTTGAAAGATCACATCTTGTGTGCTGGGTGGTGGTGGAGGGGAAGCAGTTTTGTAATGGAAATGGTGGCAAACTGAGCCAGGAAACTCAGTCCCTAGTCCAATGGTGCCACTAAACTGCATGGCCTTGGAAAAGTTGCTTCCCCTCTCTAGGCCTGCGATTCTGCAGCTGTGAAATGAAGTGGGGGGAGACTAGAGATGAGCCTCTGGATCACTGGTTTTCAAATTATGTTTCAGGAACCTCTGGGTTTCTGTAGAGGTGAAAAGAAGGCTTTCTCTCCACCTCTCCCAGAACTGCCTTGCCTTTTCGTCCTTTTGATGTACTGAGGTTTCTCATTTGGTTGATTGATTGATTTTTGATAAAAAGGATTCTGTACTAATAGTTTGAAAACCACCAGATTAGATAATCCTAATATGTTCACTGTCTCTTACACACAATGTTACATACTCAAGAAATATTTTTAATTTGACTTGGCTTTGTTCTTTAGATGTATCCAATGTGCCTAGTCTCCCTATAGGATTATATAGGATAAAGGTAACTCCAATCTTCGTGTTGTGGGTTGCCTGGATGGTATTAAGAAAGCACAATAAAATTAGTTGAGGTACGTGCATTTATCTTAAATGAATTCAGCTATAAGCATCTGCAAAGAACACAAATACAACGTGGCCTGTGAACACAAGCAACTGCTTTGACTGGTGCTCAGCTGAAGGAACCACCCCTGGAGGAACACCTCACTGTGGAACTTACTGACGGGCAGCGCAGTACCGTTTGCACAAAGCAAAGTACACCATGCTGTGTGCGCAGCTTAAGGGCTTTTTAAGTGATATTCTCACTCTCTCTGGGTTTTGCCTTAAATGTTAGCTTTAGGACCTTACACCCAAGTAAGAGGTGGTATCACCATATTTTGTTTCATTTCATTAGAAGTTCTTTCCCGTGAGGGATTCTGCAGATTTTTATTGGTGATTCCATAATACTGCTTTACTCCTTAAAAGCATTTTTGAAAATCCTTTTGAAACAGGAGTATGAAAGCATTTAAAAAGCATCTCCTTAAGTTGTTAGTTTATAAAGTAAATAAGCAAACTGATGTCATGCTAGCTGTCTTTTCAGAGCAGCTACTGCTCCTGAGGGGCAGGGGCTTTTGACTGAGGACAGGATAGTTCCTCTTGGTCCCTACTTCTGCTGACCCTGAAAGTAGCCCAAGGATAAGATCTCTGTAATGCCAGGACATTTGACCTAGTCATTATTACTGTATTTTCATATAGTCTCCATGAAGTCTTTAACATCCCTACATAATAAATATGTCCATTCAACATAAATTTAGCCAAGGAATAAAAGCATACCCAATAAGACTGTGTATTGAAAAATGCAGGGTTCATAAGATACCCTGTCAGGAAAAGATATTTTTTATACACCAAAAATATAAATTGAGACCTTACTAAACTAGATGGGAAAGACAGTTCTCTATGGACATCTGGTTCCCCATAGGTGGAATTTCAACTCTTAAAAACAAGCATACCAACTTAAATAGTGTGTGAACCACAGAGAGTTTAGATTCTGAACCTGTTGGCTCATGCTTTTCTTTGTTTGCCTATAATCCTATAGGTCTGTGCTTCTCACTGTGTCACAGACAGGCCCCTGTAAACCAGCAGCTCCTGCTTTACACCCTGTCCACTTAGCAACCTCAGCACGGAAAAGTATGCCTTTTTTGTAAGACTTCCTGCGAAAGTCCAGGGGCTGACTTCTCACTGGTTTGGGCCAGGTCCTGTGTCCATCCCTGAAGTGGTCACTGTGACTTATGGGCCAGACCTGAATCATACGCTAGTCCTGAGGTTGGCTCCACCCCATCACAGGCAGAGATGAGGGAAGGGGTAGTTCCCCAAAGGAAAACTGAGGAACGGTAGAAAGAGGACTGGATCCTGAGCAGGCAGAAGCAACAAATGTTTCTCATAATGAGCAATTGAAAGGGGTCATATTGACGAGCTTCCGAGGGGGTTATTGGTGGTGATGGGTAAAGAAAATTAGATAAAGGTAACACCTCAGCCCTGGGTTCTTCCTTGAGATTATGGTTTTACTCGCTTCATGATCTGTGCGTGGCATTTGTTTTGTGGCATTGCTAGAGCAATAAAGAGAATTGCAGATATTCAACACTGTTTACTGGCACACAGAGAGTCATCAATTAACCTGATTTTGCAAAGAAAGAAGGCAGAGGAAGGATCATGTTTTGATTTCTTGATTTGTTTCAAAAGCACATAGAAGGTCAGCAAATTTTTGTTGGGTTGACTTGACTGGGGGTCTTGGGGTTTCTCCCCGTGTGCTGCTGGTCTTTGGGCAGTGGCCTCAGGTCTTTGTGCTGACCCCCGCAGTTTCCTGGGTAAGGAGTCAACCTTCCTGTGCTCAGCTCCCTCCACTTGGCAGAGTCTGATGCAGCTGCCTCCAGAGGTCCCTACCATCGGCTGGTTAGGAGAGAAAATGGAAGGTGGTAGGGAAAGGAAGCAAAAAAATTTCACACTTTGCCTCCCCAAAGACAGATCTGTTATCCTCCCTTGACCACAAAAATTCACTGAGGAAGTTGGTGAGTCAGAGATGCACCAGCGTGGACGTCATTAGCACAGTTCAGTGAGCCTCTGGTATCTTGTATTTTTCTGTTTTTACCGCTACTGCTTTCCTTCCAGCGTAAATTCACCACCGTGAAGAAGCACGAGTAATACCTTGAAAGGTTTCATCAGGCCTGTGGCCAGGGTAGTTGATCGATCACCCACAGAGCCACGGGAAGGTGACGGTTCCTCTTGACCACTCTGACTTTATTTTCAATGACTCTGACATCTTGAAAATATTTTCCATTTCATTTCTGGGCACTTGCAGAACTTCCCGTAAATGAGCACATTCTGTTTTAAAATGTTTCTTTCTGCGTTAATTGGGGTGGGCTCAGGTTTTGTCTCCTTAGGGTTTAGCTGTATTCAGAGGGGCTACATGGTACGCCCGAGCCCTCAAGGTCTTCAGTGATGCTTCCTGGTCAATGGATGCCTCCTCCTTCAGCAGCAGCGCCTCCCCAAATTTGTTTTCCCACTTCTTCACCTCTCTTTCTCTCTAGCGATGAGGAGGTATGAGATAATGTCTGAGAAACCCTTGGTTCCCTTTGGAGAAAGGCACACTGTCCATTTACTTGTATCCTCCTCTACTGGCTAGGGTTAGCCAGTGGCCTTCCCAAAGTTGATCTAAGCTATTCGAACTCAAAATTGAAACACCAGTAGGGAGCAATGGCTAAGAGTGTGGTCTGGTTTCACACAACCTGGGGTTGAATTTAGACCTCATCACTTACTGTTTGAATAATCTTTTGCCCTAGATTGTTGTCTGTTAAGTGGGGATAATTTTAACACTGACCTCATAGAGTTCTTTGTACAGTTAAATGAGATAATCCATCAAACACCCTATAAATGTTGTTATTTATCTTATTACTGGTCCTTCACGTCAAGAAGGGAGTTTGCCCTTTTTGTAAGGGTTGAAATTGGGTAGAAAATGCAAAGAAGCATAATGCATAGTAAAATGGGCAACCTTGTCTCACTAGTCAGCTTTATCAAATTTCAACCCTTTGCCACATTTCTTTTGGATTTTTTTTTTAAAGAATTAAAGCATTGCAGATTAAAGTCCTCCAATAAAGCAATACTTTGATAAAGGAGAGAGGAGGGGAAACTGTTTAAAACAAAAGTGACTTAAGACATCTAACTAAAAGCAGTGTGTAGACCCATGTTGGACCCTGATCTGAACAAAACAATTACAAAAAGACCTTTTTGAGGCACTTGTGGAAATTTCAGTGTGGACTGCTAGTCTGCTGACATTAAGGAATTATCATTAATTTTGTTAGGTATCATAATAGCATGGTGATTATTTGTGAAAAAATAACATTATTATTAGTTTAAAGAAGATGGGGATTTATAAAAAAGAAGTTTTTTGTCTTAATGTTTCCTCTTTTTTCCTCCGTCACCTTGGCAGTTTCAACTAAATACTGTTTCTCTCTTCTCTTCCCCTCCTCTTTCAAGTCTGCTAAATTCTGAGGTCCCAGCTGGTGTCTTGGTTTTGCTCCACTCTGCCTCCATCTGTGTCTCCAGCTGGAGTGAGTCTGCTCAGAAAGTAGATTCTTTCCTGCAGGGAACCAGGGTGCTCCAGAGGGTACTGGGTGTGTTCCTTTTGACTCAGTGTTTTCACTTAGGATTCAACCAACATAGATGTACCTCTTAAGGACTAGGAATGCCACTGATGGGTTGCCTTATCAAGCCCTGCAGAAGAAAATAGCAGGGCAGACTGCGGCTTTTGAAATATTTAGAAATTTCTTCCATGCACAATTAAAAGGAAAAGGAAAATTCAGGAGCAGAGTCCCCAGATTTGTAATTTGAGCCACATTAGTTATATTCGGGGCAAGGAGGGTATTTGTATGTGAGAATTGAGGGAACTGCCCCACTGTGAGCCGAATCCCAGGAGCTAATCCCACGTGAAGCTGATTCTCTACAGTCACTGTTTTAGGCATGTAGGAGAGGAGGGAAGGGCAGGTGGGCAGAGAGTCCTGTCTGCCTGACCAGCAGCTAGAAACTCTAGAGTAAGGTCTTCGGAGAGGAATGTCAACTGGGTGGATCACACTCTATTGTCACTTTTAAACCAAATTTGTAAGTATATAATCACCACCCTGATCAAGATATAGAACATTTACAACACCCCAGAAGGTTCACTGGTGCACCTAGTTAATACCTCCTTCCCTCTCTCCCTCCCCACCCTGCAGGTAACCACTATTCTGAAATCCATTACCTTTGATTAGCTTCCCTGTTGTTGAGCTTCATATAAATGGCATCTTATGGCTTATACTCTTTTTGTGTGTCCTCTTTCCTTCAATTTAAGTCTGTGAAATTCATCCGTACTTGCATGTAGCAGTAGTTTGTTCTTTTTTATTGATGTGAAGCATTTCATTGTTGGGACTATATCACAAGTTTTTCATTCTTTTGTTGGTGAACATTGAGTTGTTTCTAAATTTGAGCTATTATGAATAAAGCCTCTAGGAATGTCTCCTACATGTCTTTTGATGGCCATAAGCACTCATTTCTCTTGAGTGTGCTGGGTCATGGGATAGGTGTATGTTTACTATAGTAGATATTGCCAAATAGTCTTGCAAAGTGGTTGTACCCATTTCCATTTCCACCATCAATGTATGAAGGTTCCAGTTGTTCCATATCCTCACCTACATCTGGAATTGTTCATCTTTTTAATTGTAGCCATTCTGGTGTATGTTTGGTAGTATCTCATTGGATGTGTATTTGCGTTTTCTTGATGAGTAATGATGTGGAGACATTTGGATATCTTCTTTTGTGAAATGTACTGTACTGTCTTTTGGCCATTTTTTTCAGTGCAAACTTGTCCTTTCTATAAAGGCAAGTATGAATGCCAGGAGTCATCATGAAGAGAAAAATGCAGATAGAGAGGTTGCATGTGGAGGCAGCATCAGCAGGTTAGTGATAAAAGGCATGGGTGTTGGTGTCTGACACCATGAATTCCAGTCCCAGACTCACTACCTGCTACTTGGTTATTTAAGTAACCTTCTAAGCCTATTTCCTCACTATAAAATGTGGATAATAACAGTACCTGTCTCACTGTTGTCTTGGAGGGATTAAATGAGATTTGTGTCACTTATGGTGCAATGCCTGACATGTAGTAAGTGGTCAATAAATATTATAAATGAATAACCATGCTGGTGGAGATGAGGAGGAGGAGGACTCCTTTTGGAGCATGGGGCATTATAAATGTGAGCATTCAGTCATTTTTAGTACCAAGTGGTAGAGCAACCCCTTTCTCCCACTCCATCTGTCTGGTCAAGGTCTAATTGTCCTGCTGCCCATTCTTGCGCCAGCCTATCCCAGCCTTGGGCCATCACCTGATTCATTAGATGGCTCAGCTCCTGAATTTGTCATTCCAGCTCTGACCCAACCTTTTTATTTTTTATTTTTCTTCCACTTCGAGGAAGGTGGATAACATGCATTTATTAAGCACCTACCTCTTATAGACAGTGTGCTAGGGTATTTCTAGGGAATCATAACCCAAGAGTACTGATTCCTGATCTCAGGAAACTTAGTATCCAGTCAATTGGTAATAATAAGGAGCTACCCGATTGCTTGAATGTTTATTATATGCCAGACACTGTTCTAAGTGTATTCCTGTATTAGCACATTTAATTGTAACAGTATCCTGTAGAAGTATGTACTGTTAGTATCTCTGTTATCAATATTGGGAAATATTACCCAAGGTCACATAGCCAGTAAGTATCAGAGCCAACAGTTGAACTTAGATCCAAACTCACTTTCTTATTGCTATTCTGTCTCTCCTGAAACATCCTTCCCTGAAGCAACGTGGGCCAAATTAACAAAGCATTAACAACTCCCAAGCACAAAACATAGTCTGAATGTTCTGCTGGTCTTCCTGTAGTCATGCTTGCCCCTGCCCAGCCTCCCTACTTCCAGAGGTGGTGAGGCTGTGAGCCACCCTCAAGGTTAGATGTCCTAAATCTATCAAGTCTGCTTTATTGGGTGTGGGGAAAGCTCATGTTCGGAAAGTTCTTTGAAGTGCTGAGTGTGCTCCTGATCGTCATTATTACTACAAGCCACAGCCTTGCTACTCTTCTGCAGGACAGGATTCTCTTCAACTAAGGGATCTTTCTGTGTACTTTCTACTTAAAAGGACTAATTGCTTCCTCCTTCTCACCTCCCCCTTCACTTCTCCAGAGCTGCCAGACAAAATGAAACTGAAATTGCCTTTGTCCCTGGTTGAGGAGAAGGTACTTCACTCACCCATGTTGTCACCACACCCCCGATCTGGCTTGGAGCTAATTCAGCACTTCCCCCCCTTCTTTTAAACCTCAGAAATTACAGACTAACTGAAAGGTGCCCGTTTTCTTATCTTCTGTTGCAGAGATGCATCAGCCTGCATTTTAGCCCATAGCCTGCTGACGTAGAAAAGGGGCTCTTGGAGGCTTTCATTGCATTAGCCCCCTCAGAAGTCTTCTCTCCAATCCATTTGACCTCAAGCTCCTTTTTCGCTGTTGCTGCATGTAAGCTAGCCTGATCCGGTTCACCTTATGTTGCTTTTGAAGGCTAAAAAAGCCCTGTGACCAAAGGTTGAGCAGGCTATTTAGACACGATGAATTGACAGCTTCATCTCAGTCTGTTTCCTGCCTTACACACACTTCCCCATCCCCCAAGCTAAAGGTGGAAACCCAGCAAGTTATATAAGTTGTTGGAGCAGTCCTGATGGCTGGCTGCTGGCCCAGGCAAACTCAGCGTTGGAGCACTGGGGAATGCCTGCACTGGCAGTGAAACGTGGGCTCGTTTTTAACAAGAACAATCGTTCTGTTCAGCTGTGTGAATCAGAACAGTAGGGCGCAATCAAGGCTGTGATCCCCTAAACATGGCTGCTGGCTTTGCCCTGGGGCAGGAGAGGGATGTCTCATGGCGGGAGGGGGTCTGTGTCTACTGGTTAAACTTTACTGAACATGGAAGAGTGGGCAGGGGCAGGACAGGAGTTACACCATTATACAGCCTGGCAGCCTGGGGTCAGCCAGGGAGCGGAAGGAAGGAACCAGAAAAAGAAGGAAAGGATCTCAGCAGTGTCTGCCAACCCCAGCCTTGCTCCTCTGTGTGCCTGTGTCCCATCTTACTTTTCTGTTGTATACGTTTCTTCTTGTGAGGATTTGAAAGGATGAAGTGTCCTCAGCTTTGAGGCACAGCGTGGCTACAGTTAGCTAAACTGGCTCCAAGTTGTAAGCTTGGTTTGTTAAGCTTGCTGTTTTTAGGAAGAAGATAGACCAGAAACTTCAGAGAGGCCCTGGGACCTTCTGTCCGGGTGGCCGGGGGTGGGCCCGTAGGGAGGCCATCTCTGGGTCTGACTCTCTCTGCATTGCCCTGATGTGACCCAGAGGCAGTTGTCCAAGGTGCCTGCCCACATACAGGGCTGTGTCAAGAACTGATGGTGTTTTCGTCCATGTGACCTGAGAGCTGCCTGGGACTGCTGCGCCTCCCCAGAGCAGCCCCAGAAAGCTCATGCCCCCCACCCCCCAGCCCATGGGGCTGCATCTTGTTGGCAAGTGGGGTGGAACGAGGACAGGTCACCTGACTGACTGCTACTCAAGTTCATCTGAAATGGAGACAATTGTGTGTGTCCTTGATATCTGAGGTTCAAAGATGCGAATCCTTTGTTGTTTTAAAAATGGTCAAACGTGAAAAATAAGCAAAAGCATAAAGAAGAAAATGAATATCACTCGGTCACTCATCTCACAGAGAATAGTGGCTAATATTTGATGTTTGTGTTTTCAACCTTTTTTTGTCACAATGTGTGTACATATGTGTGTGTATGTGTATACATATATAAACATATGAACAAAAATGGACCACTTTCTGCATATTGTATTTTCATTTAATTTATTATATTTTTCTCATATGTATCAGGTTAGCCATGAGTTTTGCTGTTAACAACTGAAGATCAAACAAACAGGGCTTAAAAGAAGTGGGGGATATGTAGGCATTAAGACATAGGTAGGATAGGCAGTCTGGGACAGATAGGACGGCTCTGTGAAACCTTCGGGGACCCAAATTCTTTCCATCTTTCTGCTCCTCTGTCCTCGGATGTAGGCTTTTGTCTTCCTCATCACCTCATGATTGCAAGATGGTTGCTGCACCTCCTTGCCTCTTTTCTGTGGTTCAGGCAGGGAGAAGGAAGGGGAGGGGCGAAGAGAAAGGTGGGGTATGAGTGTCAGAGAAGCAGAGGGTTCCCAGAAATCCACAGCAAACATCTGCTTGTGTCTTGTTGGCCAGACTGGGTCACGTTCCTATCTAAGAAGATTGTAGTGTTTTCAACTGAATGAATTTTTTTTTTTTTGCTGAGGAAGATTCGCCCTGAGCTAACATCTGTGCCAATCTTCCTCTATTTTTTAGTGTGTGGGATGCCAGCACAGCATGGCCGCTAACAGAGCTAGGTCCACACCCGGGAACCAAACCTAGGCTGCCAAAGCGGAGCATGCTGAACTTAACCCCTAGGCCACTGGGGCTGGCCCGCAACTGGATGAAATTTTGCTTCTACATAATCAGGGGTCTGTTATTAAGAAAGAAGGGGAGAATGGACATTGTATAAACAACTAGGAGGTCTGCCACACCTTGTTTCTAAATATTATTCCACAACCAGAAGTTCTTGGATGACTTAGGAACTCCTTTGATGATACTAAGAAAATTGTGCATACTCTCCTCAGAGAGATGTATAAATATGTAGCATTTTACGTATAAGATCAGGGAGGTTTACCTATTCACTGAAGCTCCTCTGTGGGCTGCTGTCCATGATTCTTTCCTTAGCATAAATTCGTAGAAGTGGAATTGCTTTATGAACACACATAGCCATTTTTGAAGCTTGCTCTCTGTGAATACTGCTATTTTATGCTTCTACAAGTCATATATAGGAGTGTCCATTTCCCTGAGCCCACACTTGTATGGAATAACCCCATTTTAAAAAACCTTTCATTTTTTTTCAAAAGGTAAAATATAATATTATTGTTATAATTTGAATTTGTTGAATTGGAATATTCCTCATGTTTATTGAATACTTGACCTTCTTTTGCAAATAGTATCTTTTGTTCATTTGTTTTTCTATTGATGTATTTACCCTTCTCTTACTCATTGTAAGAGCTCTTTATATATTAAGGCTATGAGCTACTTTATGTGTTCATATTTGCTTGAATGCATTCCTATTATCTAAGATATTTACCTGAGATTTGTTTTAGCATCAAAACATAGTGGAAGGTAGAGATCTACCTTGATTTTTTTCCCTCCAAATGGTTACTGTTATCTCAACATCATTATTTCCCAACTGACTTGAAATGCTCCAAGATGATTTAAGAAGTACAGCAGTGATTTTTTTCCTTAGGCACACGGCGTATGCAAAGGTTAGCTGCCATGGAAGAAATTGCATGGGCTGCCCTCTTTAAGAGACCCTGTTTTTTTCATGGCTGACACACTTCTGGGAGTGAGGGTTCTGTGCCTTGCCCTGATGCTGACTGCTTAACCTTTTTGGTGTGAGAAAAACTGTAAGTGAGCAATTTAATACTTAAAATGCTGGTAGATAGATGAAAATTTGCTCTTCCCAGATTTGAAGGGCTAAATCCTAAATCCATTTTTAATTGTGTAACCTCTTTGGGTGATGGGATTGGTCCTTTTTAAGTTAGTGTACACTGAGTCTAGGATGTGTGTTGACAGCACTTTAGATGCCCCTGGTTCATATGTCATTCATCAAATGTTTATTGAATGCCAACTGTGCACAAGGCCCTCTGGGGTCTACAGGGATAAATCTGTCGCCTTGCTGTTATTTCAGAGTGGAAGCTGTGAATGGGAGGTGTAAACACAGTGCTTTGAAATAGGAGAGATGATTGTAGATTGAGGGTATTGAGGACAGCTTCATAGAGGAGGCACATATAAGTAAGGCTTTGAAGGATATGCATAGGCAGAGATGGATAGAAGGGCTTTCTTGGGAAGAAAAATAGGAACGAGGATTCTTAGACAGGAAAGCATGGGGCAGGTGTAGGAAATATCCAGTTGTTGCATTTAGCTGAGGCATGAGATTTGGGAGGAGAAAGTGGGAAGTAAGATAGGAATGTTGGGCTGGCTTATCAGAGGCCTCACATAGAAATTTGGGTATTATGCTGTAAGGGATGGTGTGACCATAAAGGTTTTAGAGCAGAAGTGATTTCAGAGGTGTGGCCACGAGAAGGATGCATTGGCAAGGGAAAGGCAGAAGTCAAATGAGTGTGAAGGCATTCCAAAGCAAGAGGTGCTGAACTCCCCAGTGAGAGTCCTGGGACTGAAAAGAAAGGAATGGATATGATCATCATTTTGAAAACAAAATACAATTATTGTTGCCTAATTAGATGTAGAAGTTAAAAGGACAGGATCTTAAGATTTGAGGTCCAAGTTACTGAGATAAAAGTGTTGCCATTAACCAAGATGGTGATTATTAGCTACTGTTTACTGAGCGATTACTGTGTGCCAGGCACTGCGCCAGCTATTTGAATGCTGATGTCTCATCCTTTAGTTGGGTTGGAAGGATCCCCCTTTCATAGATGGGGGCAATGAGGCACACAGAGAGGTATCATGACTAGAAAGAAGCAGAATTGGTGTGTGAAAATAGGTTTGTGAGTTTTTTTTCATGTTGAATGGCCTTGTATTAACCAACTAAAACCAAGTTCTCATTTAGCTGCTCGTGCACAAGTTTTAGGGTGTTACCCCTCCCATTGCCTCAAGAAACCCTTCTTGGTGGCAATAGGAGTAACAGATGCTGGGTTTGAGGTTCAGGGAAATTCCCAAATGGAGACAACCAGCAAGTATTTAGAAATGGAGGTCTGCTCCTAAGAAAGCCAGAGAGAGGTTGGGTTTGCAGGTTTTAGGGTAGGGTGCCCGGTGCATAGAGGCATTTGTTGAAGCCATGGGGATGATGACGTTTCCAAGTGTTGTGTGTAGAAAGAGAGTGAGCTGAGTAAAGAGAGCCAAGGAAGGAGCTTTGGAAATTTTGAGAGTAAGCTATGGATCTCAAACTATACTGCTGGTGGAAGTGTAAATTGATAAATGTACCCAAAACTTAGTTAAGTTGAACATGCACGTACCCTCCCGCATTCTCTCTTGGAACAACTCAGCTCTGCTCTTGTAGCACAAGAGCAGGCCTGGACAATATGTAAATGATTGAGCATAGCTGTTTCCAAAAAATCTTTACGTACAAAACACAAGGCAGACTGGATGTGGCCCACAGGCTATAGTTTGCTGACTGCCCCAGAGAAACTCACACATGTACAAAAGGAGACAAGTAAAATGGTTGTTCACTGCAGTGTGGTGTATAATAGTAAGAAATTGGGAATAACCTACATTGTTCATATGTATAGAAATGAATAAATAAACCATGGCTTATTCATTTAATAGAATACTTCACAGTGGATAAAATGAGCAAACTTGATCTGCAAGTACCAATATGGAAAAATCTCAATAATATAGTAGTAAATGAAAAAGCAAGTTGTAAGATCAGATACATATATGGTATAATGCTATTTATGTACTTATGTACTTCTTAAAAACATAAAAACAATATGTTGTTTATGGACATATGCACATGTAGTAGAAGTATTAAAACATGCATAGGATGGTATACACCATCCTTGGGGTAGGGAAAGAAAGGGACAGAGAGAAGACTAAGAGATTATGATGCTCGATTCCTTAGAGAGTGATCTCAGTTGGAAACAAATTTAGAAAACTGCTAATATCTGTTAAATCTGAATCATGAGTCCCTGGGTGGCTGTATACACTGCAGTGTGGTTTATAGTATATGTATATGCACACCCGTACACATCCACACACACAGATGACCCATATTATTCGCAGATTCTGTATTTATGAATTCATCTACTTGCTAAAATTTATTTGTACCCCAACATCAATCCTTGTGGTGCTTTGGCAGTTGTTTGCGGATATACACAGAGCAGAGAAGAATTTGAGTTGCCTAATGCACGTGTTCCTGGCTGAGGTTGAACGAGGTGATGCTCTGCCTTCTTGTTTCAGCTCTCATTCTGTAAATAAGTGTCCTTTTTGCTATTTGGTGCCACGTGTTTTGTGTTTTTGTGCTCTTGTTGATGATTTCACTGTTTAAAATGGCCCCCAAGCGTAGTGTGGAAGTGCTAGCTAGTGATTCTAAGCTCTAGAAGGCTGTGATGTGCCTTATGAGAAACCCCGAGCCAGATGAGCTCCGTTCAGGCATCAGTTGCAGTGCTGTTGACGTGAGTTCAGTGTTAATGAGTCCACAGTATATATTAGATAAGGTGTGTTTAAACACACACACACATAAAACAAGGTTTCGTCAGCTGATGAAAAGTCTTGTGGGAACCTAGCCCTGTATCTCCCCTGGGAGTAATGGTTCAGCATTCACTACTGCAGTGTTCATGGTGACTTTAACGATCATAACTACTCTGGATAATGAGAATCGACTATGTGTATGTAAATATGTGTGTGTGTCTATAATTATTTTGTGTCTGCGATTACTTTACATTTATGATTATTTATATTCATATATATTATATATGATTTCTTTTCCAAGTTAAGAAAGCTTAGCCAGGGCAGAGGAACCTGCAGAGTTGCCTGTGCAGTAGGGCTGGGTGGGGTTCAGGAGAGGTGAACATTTAAAGGACACAAGCTGATCAGCCATATCAAGTGCTGTAAGAAAGGACCCAGAGCAGTCTTTGGATTTGCATGTTTATTTGCCATGTTCTCAAATTCAGGTTGGAAGTAAGGCATGTCCTAATCTCACCGTCCTCCACTCTGGGGAGGGGACCCCAGAGGGCTTAGTCCTCTTGGTTGCCTTGGCTGCTGGCTGCACTCGTGACTGACCTTAGTGGCATGTTTAGGCTCTCTCTAGAGAAGAAGCCAGAGAAGCTTGGATTGGGCACTTTGTGCTTTTGATATGAACACTAATAACAACCCTTTTCTTCCTGGTCAGCTTTAAACCATATTGTTCAGTAAGCTGAGCTGGTCTTTGATCAGTAGCCTCCCAACCCTGCCTCCCTTTCCTTTCCAGACCTTCTCTCTGTTCCTCTAAATTTACAGGACCTCCTTAACTAGGTGTCAGCAAATCCCAATTTAACAGCTTGCTGATAAGGTATAAGATACTTCCCTCCCATATAACAGGAAACCCTTAAAGTGAATGAAATCTTGACTTGAGAGCCCTTCAGGACCAAAGGAGTTCATTTTTGATGGTAGGATATTAAAAATGTTACGCAGTGAGGGAGTTAGGTCTTTTAAAGTGGATCTGTTTCAGGCCCCTCTTTTGATGGATTAGGAACTTAAGATCCAGAGAGAGAGGGAGGCTTGATCAAGATCACCCAAGAAGTCCTAGCTGGTTGGGACCACTATACTTGTCAGCAACCAGGGCTCCCTGCCCATTCAGATGATAGCTTATAGAAGCCACGTAGTCAGCTGTGTAACCTGAAAATTAGCCTGAGCATATATGTTGGTCTTGATGAAGCGCAGCATACTTATTCCCTTGTCCTGTGAGCTGAGTGGGTAGGGAGCAGACATCTGTTTGGTTAATATTGTGAGGATCCCCAAAGGTTATATTGATCAATTCCATATGACAACTTTCTAGGGGATGGGGGAGAAGGGGAATGAGGCAGGTTGGTGCTACTTATTCCTAAATTTGTGTTTTAAATAGTGAGTTTCAAATCTGGGCTGTGACTCAGAAGCACCTGTAAATTATGTTTACAAACTAGGGGAGCTAGGAGGATTAATTCAAGATGGATTATAAACTTAAATATGAAAGCTAAAACCATAAAGCTTCCAGAAGAAAATACAGGACAAAATCTTTGCGTATGGGGTAAGCAGAGATTTCTTAATAGGATGCAGAAAGCAATAGCTCTAAAAGAAAAAGAAAATTTGACTTAGTTAATTTTATTAAAATTATAAAAAAAAGGCACTATTGAGAAAGTCAGTTGGCAAGTCACAAAATGGGAGAAAATATTTGCAAAAAATACATCTGATGAAGGACTTATATCTAGAATTTATAGAGAGCTCATAAAACTAAGTAATAAAAAGAACAACTCAAAAGGTGGATAAAAGACTTAAGAGGCACCTCACAAAAGAAGATTAAGCGTGTCCAGTAAGCACGTGAAAAAGTACTCAACCTGATTAATCATCAGGGAAATGCAAATTAAAACCATAATGAGATACTACTGCATACCCACCAGAATGGCTAAAATTAAAAGACTGACAACACCACGTGTTGGTGAGTATGTGGCACAATCAGAACTCTCATGCATTATTGGTGGGGAGTGTAAAACAACCATTTTGGAAAAGAGCTTGGCAGTTTCTTATTTAATAACAAACAAATGAAAAAAGCTACCCTACAATCCAGCAATTCCACTCCTAGATATTTACATAAGAGAAATGAAAACATCTATCATCAAAAAGACTTACACAAAAACATTTGGAGCAGCTTTATGTGTGATAGCCAAAGACGGGACAGCCTAGGTGTCTGTGAACAGGAGACTCAATAAAGAAGCTGTGATATAATCAAACAATAAAATGTTACTCGGCAACAAAAAGGACCAAAAGTATTGATTCATGCCACAACATGGGTGAATCTCAAAAATTTTATGCTGAGTGAAATAAGGCAGCCATGAAAGAGTACCTATTGTATGATGCCATTCGTATGATGTTCTAGAACAGGCAAAACTATTGATGGAAGCGAAACAAAACAGTGGTGTGTGTGTGTGTGTGTGTGTTTGGGGGTAAGATGGAAAGAGGCCTGAGAGAACTGAGGTGATGGAAAAGTTTCCATCTTGATATAAGGGTTTAGGGTCCATGGATGTGTAAAATTGCCACAACTCATGATCAGCACGCTTAAGAATTGTGCTTTTCATTGTAGGTAAATTTTATCTTAAAAAGACTGACAAACAAATACTGAACTTAATCATCCTGAAGTGTTTAGATGAGAAGTGCTGATGTCTGCAACGTGTTTTAAAATTTATCAAAAAATAAATGGATTGATTATGACTAGATATGTGGTAAGGCAAATATAGCAAAATATTAACTGTAGAATGGATGTGATGGGTACATGTATGTTCACTGTCAGTTCTTTCTTTTTTTCTGTATATTTGAAAATTTTTATAATACAATGTTGGGAGTAGGGAGTGAGTATGTCGTGTGGCTCACCTGACCTAAGTGATACTGGCTGTACCCTGGGAGTCAGAGGTGGAGCGAACTCTGCTTGTGATGGAGAGGTGTGGTCCCCTAGAAGGAGAGCAGAGCACAGTTGCCTAAAGAAGAGTGAATGAATGCTGGGTAGCCAAAGAACAAATGTTTGTTTTGCAAGGGCCCAACCTTACCCTTTACCCCAATCATTGTGTGGGAAATCCTGGGGAATCTTGAGAAACCTCCTCCCTTTCACGCTGTGCGGAGATGAAGAAGGGCCCAGCCTAACAACTTTTAACCTCTATGGAACCAGGAAGTATTCTAGAATCTACCCTTCCATTTTGTAAACCCCATTCTGCTCCTTGGAGGTTGTAGGAAAATACGGAGATTTCTCATGTCACAGAGCTGGGGATCCCCTCCCCCACCAGCTCAGAGCAAGGAATTCAGAGTGAATAGTCCCAGAACACCTTGCTGCATATGTATGGGTTGGCATCAGGATTATCCTAGATTTAAGGTAGGACCTGTATCTGAGGAAACTCAGCTCTGAATAATCTATCTAGAAATGCAATAATCTGACCTCACAGTTGTCTGTGGTAAGGAAAGAAGTCACCTGTGTCTATGTTGGATAAATTCACCTCCTGCTTCTCAGAGGGGCATTGTGGGGATTAATGAGATCAATGTAAATGCCACTTGCCTTAAGTCCTCTGGAAGACAGAGGGACTGGAAGTCGAAAGGAATGGATTCTGTGCAGTGACTCACCCTCTGGCTGTCCTTTCTCCTGGGCAGGGCCCTGCTCAGGCAGCAGAACCTCACAAGCTCCTACTTTGGGATCAAGTATACTGTACCAAAGAATTTCTCATTTGCAGTTTTCCAAAGGACAAAAGAACAAAGTTCCCTCTTCTGCTGATGGAGCTGTGTCACTATTTCCAAAGACATGGAGAGAGAGAGAGGGACACAGAGACATTCTCTGTTTGAGATTGCAGTTTTTGTCTGGGGGATGGCGAGGTGATCCCTCCTCTCCCCATGGAAATGCCATGCTAATGGGCTGATGGGTTCACTCCCACTTTCTAATGTGATGTCAGCATGAAGCCAGGAAATGTTAAAGCCAGAAGACTGCTTGTACTGTGAGCTGGCCACATCCTACAGACGTGTCAGCTCACATGCTGTCTACTTTACTGTCATACATTTGACATCGAGTGAGCTTGTGGCCTTTCTGTTGCCTTTAAAATTTTCCTGAAATACTTTTCTGACTTGTACATTACTTAGATTTCTTTTTTCCTCTTTTGTGTCCAGTTTTTGTTTACATTGGCTGTGACTCTGATCTTGGGTTGAAAGCTAGGGAAGTTGCTTATAGGGGTTTTCAGGATTTCTGAATATGAAATGCAAGGAAGTTGCATAATGTTGCAGCATTTCCTCTTCTTGTTGCTTGCTTGTTACCCAAAATACCTCAGTTCCTTCTAGAAGCTTAGAGGAATTTGGCCAGTCCTACCCTCTGATGGTCTATTGTGGTCTAGAGAGTCAGTGTTATCCTGATTTGGGGTTGAATTTTTCTTAAGGTCAAACAACAAAGCTTCCTGAATTATAACTATGGCAACAGTGTTTATATAACACAAAAATCAAAGTCCTGGGGGGAGGGGGAGCACCCACAACAATTAGTATTATTAACCCCAGAAACATTTTGCTCATGCTTAATTCACCAGAACCGGAACCAAGTTAAAATAGATGGCCTACCCCGTCACTGGATATCTGGGTGTAACCTACCACCTACATGCTCTAGGAGGAGCTGTTTCACCTTTTCCCTTGAAATTATATCAGCTTAATTTGAGATTTCTCACAGGGAGGTGCAGTAAGTGCCAGCAACACTCAAAATATGAAAGCATCGCTATAAGGATAATTAGCTCATCAAGGTCATTATGACCTGCTTATGACCCACTGAGAAAAACTGAGACAAAAGAATGTGCATCCTTTGTCTTAAGCTCTTTGTCCCTCAATCAGGAGTGATTTCTTGGACACTGAATATATGCCCAACACTGTGTTATATGCCAGGTGGACCCACATAGAAGTAAGTGTAAGACAGAACTCATCAGGCATTCATCTGGAGATTAGAAATAATGGGAAATGAAAAATTATATTCTGAAGTATTAAATTCTGTAGAAAAGATTGTTAGAGCAGTGGGAGGTCAAAGAAAGGAGATATTAGGGTGGTCTGCAGCCATCAAGTAAGTTAGGAATTCTTCGTGGAGGTAGGAGAAAGGGAAATAACATTTCTGAGCACATTCAGGCACTGTGAGACTATTTTTAATTCTCCCAATACCCCCTCAAAGTATTATTATTTAGCTCTACTTTGCAATAAGAAAACAGACTCAGAAATGTTAACCATCTGAAGGTACATAGCTAAGAAGTGGTAGAACCAGGCCTTCATGCCAAGTCTCCAGGGCCCACAGAGCACTCTGTCCACCAGCCTACTTCACCTGACCCCTTCATTTTCCCCTGTTCTGGAATCTGTTCAAAGCTTGTACAAGTGAAAGGACAGACTAAGAATGATTAAACCTCAGATGAAACTGAATTTGTCAGCCCAGGAATGCCCAGGGCCACTTCTAGATGAAATGGAGCTTAGTGCTGTGTGTCAGAATGACATTCAGCCAGTCTCCCTGCTTTAGTGGACCATGAAGAGCTCTTAACTGTCAGTTATTTATATTCAGCTGAAATCTGCCTTCCTGGGACTCCACCCTGATTTTCATCTCCATTCAGAATAGTAAGTCTTTCCCTTCTTCCACATGACAGCACTTTGAGTATTTGAAGACTAGCATGGTGATGTCTCGACAGCTTCTCTTTAGCCAGAGCTGTGGGTTAGGGAAATACATCTTGCAGGAGCAATGTGTATGACAGAGCAGAGAGAGAGAGTAGAGCCATCAAGACCAGTGAGAAGGCCAATGTCAAGGTCCAGATGAGAAGTCGAAACCTGACCTAGGGCAGTAGAAGCAGAAATGGGGATGAGGAATCAATTCAAGGTATATGATAGTGATAGAACTGATAAATCTTGGAACTGATTGGATATGTGAGGTGGAAGGAAGAGAGAACTCAAGGATGACATAAATATGTTCTCTTTCCTGTTCTGATTTGTCACATATTTTTCTTTGTTCTTCATTCTAGAGTTCCTATGAAGCTTAACTAGGCTTTTTTGTATTTGCCATGCCTCATGGTTGCAAGCAACAGAAACATAACTGGGGAAAAAAAAGGATGTTGTTGGTTCATTCGTGGAAGAGCAGGGATGAACCTCAGATGCATTTAGATAGAAGAGCTCAAATGATGCCGTGGAATCCAGTCTTCCTTCATATCATGGCTCCACTTTCCTTTGTTTGACATGTTTTACTCAGGTTTTGCCCATATGGTGTCAGAGTCGATCACAAAAGCTTCAGGCTTGTATTCGCTTCTTCTAGCAACACAGCAGGGCCTTATTTCCTACAGTTGTAATAAAAAGTATTAAAAACAAGTATTGCTGACTACATTTGGCCTGGGGCAAATCGGGCACAGTAGGATGCAATGTCTGGGTCACACAGCCAAACCTGAAGATGGAATTGGAATCAGCACTCCCCTCCCCAACAGCATGGACTTGGTGTGTGGGGGGTAGCTCTCCAAGGAAAATGAGGGTGGTCTCCATGAAGAACATGGATGCTGAGCAGGTAGCAGTCAAGATGTCCAGAGCACTTTGTTTTCCCCCAATATTACTGAAGAGTTATACAAGAAGTAAGCCTTAGGTACAAAGCAACAGGCAGTGCTTGAACTAATGGAAAAGAAAGTTTATTTTTTTTTATCCATCTTCACTGTCATAATCATGTTGAACAGCAAGCAGCCATTTTTATGCAACGGCATGCTGGTGTGTTGTATGCAAGAAGGCTCCAGGGACTGTCAAGGACTCTCTATCCAATTGGCTTTAGGAGCACAGCCATTTGGTCACTTTTTGCTGGGCCATTTTTTAAGAGACTACCTGAGTCTTAAGATGCCTCTGTTGCATAGGGGAGGGAGACTCAGTACCATGAGGCACAATAACCCCTTCTTTAGCTGTCATTTTGGAACTCCCTGGTGACACCATGAACTCTGAAACTGTTAGCAGCATTTGTTTTCACCTGTTGGGTATAGAGCTAACAATCAGCAAAGGAAATAAATGGCTATTTGAGGGATTTTGGTAGCCTTGAGTTAAGCCAAATAAGATAAGTCTACTTTATATTACCTCATAAGAAGGCCTCAATTGTGCACTTCCATTCCTCTCCAAGGTAAAAATTCCTAGGGAATTTGCCAGATGTTTGGAAGAATGAGATATAATCACCTGGAAATGATAGATCTGGCTTACCTTTTCTGTCTGGTTAACGCATCAGTGCATTGTCCTCATCAACTCCAACATGGGGATTTTCTTTTTTTAAATTTCAGTCTCTCTTATTCCTTCTACTCAAAAACTGTTTGTCCAGTCAATACTTATCGAGTGGCCTGCTATATTCCAGTTATGGAACCCTTTTTATGTGTAATTTTACAGGGCAAGAGCAAGGAACAGGTCATCGGGAAGAGCCATCAGATACATTTTTATTGGCTTCACTTTTTTTTTTTTTTTTTTGTGAGGAAGACCAGCTCTGAGCTAACATCCATCGCCAATCCTCCTCTTTTTTTTGCTGAGGAAGACTGGCCCTGGGCTAACATCCGTGCCCATCTTCCTCTACTTTATATGGGACACCGCCACAGCATGGCTGACAAGCAGTGCGTCGGCAGGCGCCCGGGATCCGAACCTGCGAACCCCGGGCTGCCAAGCGTGAACTAAACCGCTGCGCCACCGGGCGGCCCCCCTTGGCTTCACTTTTGAGAGTGCCTCCCTAAGACAGCAAATGACATACCAGCAGCAGTGGAAAGGCAAGCCGAAGGGAGGGTTGCTATAGGAGGGAAATAGGAAAGCAGCAGCAGCCATTTAGCTGCCATCCTCTCAAGCACATCGGGTGGTGTTGATGAGAGGCACGTTTCTGATGGGTGGAGGAGGAACTGATAGCTGGTTTCCAAGCTCTGGCTCTTCAAGCTGAGACACGTCCTTATTTACTCCAAGCTATTCAACTAGTTTTATCCCCACATGCTTAAGATTCAAACAGTTCCTTCTTGAAAGCTTTTTCAAGTATGGCCTGTGGCCCACCGTGAGAAGAGAGGGTCTCCTTGATCCAAAAATTCATGTCCATTATGGGGTGGCGTTCCACACACCAAGGGTGTCTTATTAGTAACTTCTCAAGGGGGTTATTAAAAGTTGCTAAATTTGGCCTGTTAATAGAGTTTGCTGAGTATCCGAACGTGGTGCTCTGCTGAGAATCTGCCACACAACCCTTGGCAACACTGGCCAGTTCTCTCTGTATGTGCTCATAGTTTTGGGGAAGGATGTTTTTGGGCATCCTAAAGTGTCTCAAGCTGGTTGCGGTTTTTAATTACTGCTATACTTGTATTAATTGGAAGTTTGTAGAATTACTGTTGTGTTTAAATTGGGTGGAAATTTTGTTCTTACATAATGGTTGCACTGTTGCCATTTTAATTACTACTTAGCTTCTTTTGAGTTCTTTGTTAATCATCAAGGTTTTCTTCCACTGGAAAGTGGGACTGGGTGGGGAAGTTGTATGAAGTTGTGGTTGAGTACAGACTCCAGTCTAGAGGGCTCTGCCACTTGCTAGCTTTGTAACCTTTGAAAAGTTACTTAACCTACATGGTACTGTGAAGTAGAGGCAGTGGTAGTACCCCATCGGCTTGAGGATCAAATAAAGTAATTCATGTATATGCTTGGTATGGTGCCTGGCACATCATCCATCGTGAAACAGTGGTTGGTGGTGGGTGTTTACTTTTGTATTTGACTGCTGTGAAAAAAAAAAAAAATTGAGAACCCATGGCTCTAAAAGTTGACTTTAGATTGTCTCCTTTCCTTTCCTTTAGTCCCTTAATTAGTTTCAGTTGGTTAAATTACAGTGCTAATGAGACCAATGTCACTGGGTCCCTCAAACTATATTCCCATCCTTAGCCATTAATTCCATAGGGGATAAGAGTGAACAGAAGGAAGGAGGAGGAGGATGATGATGGTGATGAAAGTTAATCTTTATAGAATGCTCTGTGGGCCATAGAATTTGTATTCTATGCTCTATGTTAAATGTTTTATATCTATTATCTCATTTAATTTTCATAACAACCCTAAGAGGTAGGGAATATTAGTATCCTTGTTTTACAGGTGGCAAGACTGAGGTTTAGAGATGTTAAGTGATTGGAATGTATAGCCAATAAATGGTAGAGCTGGACCTTGAACCTAAGCAGCAGATCACCACAAATCTGTCACCTCTGACAGAGACACTATTCAAAAGAACAAGTCCTAGTGATGGTGGATCCATTGAGTAACAGAGAGAAGGGACGAGATGATATCTGATGATGGAGAACCAGCATGTGCTGTGTTACAACTACATGTTGGCACGTAGTTCTGTTTTGTGTGTCTCCATATTGGCAAATCGGGAACAACCAGCTGGGAGGGGTTTAGATATCCTAGGCTGCCTGGAAGAGACCTCAGGGAATTATAGAATTTAGGTGTGAGTTCAAGTGCAGTTTGGATAGGAGCAGCAGCTTTAAATAAATTTGCCTAAGAACTTATTTCTCCAACACCTTCATTTTGTGCAGATTTTAATCCAAAATGTTGTGTCACCAAGTAATAATGCAACTGTGTGTCAGAGGGAAAAGTGAGATTGTTTTATCTAATTATTGCTTTATTTATGCCTTTAATTTATAAGTTAAAAAAAAATTCTCTCTGTGTTTTCTCAGTAAGGCCTGGATAATGGTAATAAAGGTTACCCATAGAAAAATTCTAGGAATCCAAATGACTCTGTGTTCTCCCTTAATTCTCTCAGGACATGTAAATTGAATTGGCTCAGCAGTGAACAGAATTTATTGCAAAATCACATCTTAGTGCAGAGGAAGCATATGAAGTCTTTCCTCATCCTTCTTTGATTTATTAAATTGTACTCCCATTGCAGCTTCTGGGTGAGGACTCATAGAACTGCAGTGCCCCGTGATCTGTATCAGAGACCCACTTTCCTGCGCTGGTGTTTATCTTCAGGATCGAGCCCTGTGGTTCGGAGAGAATATGAAGTGTTACTTCTGTGTTCGCTGCCAGCTAGTTTCATGGGTTAGTGGTGAATGCTTCAGGCTGAAATCAGAAGGCCATTCCCAGGTTTCATTTTCTCTCTGACTCGTGGTAAATTCTTTCTTCCAATGACTCATCTTCCCATGACATCTCATCACCATCATCATCATCATCATCATCATCATCATCATCACGATGTCTTATTTATCATGTGGTTAGCGGTTTAGAGCTTGGGCTCTGGAGACAGACTGTAGGAGTTTCTGTCTGGAATCTGCCCATTGCCAGCTGTCTAACTTTGGGCAAGTGATGTAACCTCTCTAATGCCTCTCTTTTCACATCTGTATAATGGGAATAATTAGGCTGGTGTGAGGACTAAACAAGATAATGCATATGGAGTGCTTGGCATGCTGTCTGACATATACCAAGGCTTTTGTCATCATCGTTTTTATTTTGCTGTTGTAATTATTTCATAGTGACTCTCAGATGGGTCCTGATAAGATAAACATGTAATTTCTGTTCTCTAGAAGCATACACTTAAAAACAAATATTCATTGGCATGGATATTTAACAAATTTTCATGTACAGTATTCAGCAGAAGCTAGTACATACCTATATCAAAGTATATAAAGCCAGAGGGCTAAAACTTTGGTGTGGCCAGATCATAGAGTACTCTGGCTAAGCAGGACGGATAGACTTTAGCTTAAGTTGGGTTGTTGAGAAGGAGCCACAATTCAGGAATTGTTTAGTGACTCATGTCCCCTTGAATTGATCCTGGAGAGTTGGGTTCTATCCTTTCAAGACAAAGACTCCTGAGAGGCTTACTGGAAAGCATATAAATCTGAGATAACTCTGCTCGTCATAAGATGGAAGCCATAGCCAAAGAGACCTGGTGTTTCAGGAAATTGCCTTTGCCTCTGAACCTCAGTCTGTCACTACTGGGCAACTATAGAAGGTTTCCCCAGAAGACACTAACCATTTCTAAAGGGCTAATTGCATGCCCTTCACTTCTGCCAGTATGGAAGGTATCTACGGACCATAGACTACTGGTGTGGCTTGGTAGTTGTGTGCATTTGCCATTGCCTGGAAAAGTAAAAGAGAGTTGGAACATCCCTGCAGAGGCAAGATAGAAGAATACACCACTTAACAGCTCTGTGTCCTTGGACAGACTATGTAACCTCTCTGGGCCTCAGTTTCTACATCTGTAAAATGGGAATAACATTAGTACCCAACCCATGAGGTGGTTACAAGGACTAGATGATGTCATGTTGTACTTGGTAAATGCTCAGTAAACAAAGCCATTCCTTCTTAGTAGTGTTAGTCCTCTTAGTGCAGAGGAAGCATATGAAGGCTTTCCTCGCCCTCCTTCTCCTCCCTCTTACCATGCTACCATCTGGCATCTGTGATGGTAAGGCTGCTGCCCCCCCCAGGCCTTCCTGATTGGGCCATGTAGTCATGCATTCCTGGCGGGCATGGTTTGTTAGCTTAATTTCAGAACTCATTCTCTTTGGCTCATTTACCCAAACCAGACGGAGATTAATGGCCTGGCCTAAGAGGATTGGGCGGCACATGTTTTTGATGCCTTTGGCTCATTGGCCACGCCTCTCCAATTTGGGGAATGCTTGAATGTTCCAGGCAGGGGCCTCCTGAGACCCAGGAAACACTGAAGAAAGGCAATTTGGTGCAAACTCGCCTCCTAATTCAGGAGGGCTGAGAGCCCTGCATTTTGCTGTTTCTTCTGGATTTTGCCATTTGTAAATAGGAGCAAGTTTTTCTGGGACAGAACGTCTGGTTTTAATGGGAGGAATGAAGCGATCAGGGATGGCTGAAAAAAATACTTGCCAAAATATGGTCTTTTCCCCTGCATCCACTTAGGAGTATAATTTTTTGAATACAGGTCTACTAATTAGAAGAATGGAATTTTTTTTAGAGGGAGGATAACGTTTAGCTAAGTTTGAGTTCAAAGTTAGGCTTTCCTATCATCAAATCACTTGCAAATGTTCGTGTGTAAATACCACGTCTGGTTCATGGGCTGTACAAAAGCAGGTGGGAGCTGGATCTGGCCTGTGGGCCATCGTTTGCCAATCCTTGATATGCTGACATTATTAAATAAGATAAAGCCTCTGCTTTAGATAAAAATGATAGTGCCCAAATCTTTCTTTGATTATGATTCTGTAGGTGTAAAAAGGCATATGGTGAAGCCAGTCATAATAACCAGAAAAAAAAAAAAGATATTCTAAGTGATTCTGATGGGCACTCTTGGTAAGAACCACTTATTTAACCCCTAGAGGAACTGAGCCAAGTACCTCTGGAAAGAGAAGCACGAAACCCTAAAAGCAATTTTCACCTGCTAGGAATATTATACTTATTTCGAGAAATTAGTGTATTTTGAATTTTGTCAACAAAAATTTTGTGGAAATTTGTTTTCTCTTTTGTTACACAAATATCTACATAATACTGATTTTCACCTCTTGGCTTGCAAAGCCTAAAATATTTACTATCTGGCCCTTAACAGAAAAAGCTTTCCAACTCTTGCAGTATGTCATTGTCTGTTTTATACTGGGCACTTTCCCTTTTTCTGTATTGGGGCATTTTCCCTTTTATGATTTCTATGAATTATTTAAGGAGTTTCTATTGTAAAAGCAATTTATTCTCCTATAACATTCAATTTACAAAAGTATATAAAGTAAAAGTGATTGGTCCTTTTCTCCAGTGTTAACACTTAACGGGTTGTAATGTACAGTTGTCCTGACTTTGCTACTTCGCAGCTGTGAGACCTTGGTTAACCTCTCTAAGTCTCAAATTTTCCATCTGTAAACAGCGATAATAACAGTTCATACCCAACAGAATTGTTGTGTAGATATTTTTGAGAATTCATGTGAATTGCTTAGCACATTGCCTGGTGTGCAGTTAATGTTTAATGATTTGTAACTAATTTAAATTTTTGTTGTTTTTAGTTTATATACTAAAATAACAAGTTATTTTAAAGAAGGAATATGATTTTTTAACAATTAAGTTGCACAGGTGATTCTGATGTACACACTCTTAAGAACAGCTGAAGTAAATACTGGGAAGTAGCTAATTATAAAAGAGATTCATATTTGGGGGGCAGAAATTGCCTTCCATCTCATAGGACAAACTAGGGAAAGGGGTAAGGTAATGGTTTTCTTTGATGAACCTGTGGGGTGGTATGAAAGGCACACAAGTAAATGTTTATTTCTATTTTCCAGGTCTACAACTCGAACAAAGACAGTCAAAGCGAAGGGAGTAAGTATGTTGCTTGGATAATTTTCTACAGCTGGCATTGGGATTGGGTTTTTGAGAAGTTGCTACTCTAAGGAAGAACCACCAGGAGGTGCTGTGGACATATTGGGTCTCCCCATTTCCCCAAGAGCAGCCTGAGAGGCTACCACCCTGACTTACCATGTCAGTGACTCCAGGACATTCAGTGAGCCTGACTGGCAAGGCCGTGATGACACCTTGCATTATATAACCCTTCACACTTTACAAAGCGTTTTCATGTACATTATCTCAGTTAATCCTAGGTCTTCTTAAGAATGTAGCTCCAGTCACCACTTAAAAGTCACTTAATCCAATAATACCCAGCTCCCCAAGAGCCCTGTGCTGTGGGAAAGCCAGAACTGACTTTGCTTCCTACACAGTCTCACTCAAAGGACTGGAGAGGCAGTAACTTTCTTAGTGATCGCTTAGTAACTCTATGTTCTTTGTCGCTTCTTTGGAGAGAAGAGTGGAGATGGTGAACTCCGTAGTAATATTCTTCTTTGATGGGAGTGACCCTGGGCAGCCTCTGTAGAATATACAGCACATTTCCCCTGCTGCTGGCTCTGAGCACTCTGGTTAATCATGATTTCCAAGGGCACCTGTAACCTTGTAAAGATGATGGGATTAAAATGAAACTGCTGCTTGCTAGAGCTTTTGGGCTGATTATCAACTTGGTGCATAGGAGAAAAAATAAATTGCTTCCAGGTTGCTACATGAGTGCAAAGGAAATTCTGTCCCTTTGCCTCAGATTTGCTTTTTAAAATCCACTTGGAAAAAAATTCATATAGCCCTACCATGAATTCCAGTAGGGTCAGAAAAATCAGTAAAACAGGGCCTCTCCAAGTGGACAAAAGGATGAGCTGTTTTTGTGTGTGTGAAGTCCATTATAGCGCAGAGATTTTCCTTCTTTCCAAAATACAAATTTTACCGGGAGTTTATATAAAATATTAAGTAATTTGGAATGGTTGCTATTGGTAGGTTAATTGGTATTAATAGCAAAGAATTAGAGACAATCTAAATGTCCAATAGGAAGTTGATTAAAAATACCATAGACTACTAAATTTAGTCCTTACAAAGAACAAGAGAGATCTAGGTATATTTGCAGAAATGGTGCCCACAATTGAGTTTTTAAAAAATCAGGTTATAGAACAGTGTATTTAGTAAAATAAATTATTTGATTAATCTAGATATATTGATAGAAAAAAGTCTGTAAATACATTTATTATCAAACTCTTCATCAGGATGGAGAATGGATTATGGGGGACATTGGTCAGTATCTACTTTAGATACTTCTCTATACTTTGCATTGTCTACAGGGAGCATATATTTTATAATAATAGCTATTAATAGATAGCATTTATTGACCTTTTACTCTGATTCAGGATGTTTTATGTGCATTAGCTCATTTAATGCTTGCGATTCTGTGAAATAGGTGTTTTTGACCTACTGTAGATTAGGAAATTGAGGCTAGTAAACTCAGGGAAAACAATTTAATCTGAGTTCTAACTCTAGAGGCTCTACTGTTGTTAACTACAAGGATATTCTACCTCCCCAGGAAAAGAACAATACAGAAAGTTCCATTTTGGAAAACAGACACTTGCAACATTTTGCTTTCGGCATCCGGGTATTCACAGAGCACAGAGGGTTGGCTGCTTCGAGTTTCTGATGATTCTTCAAATTGCTTACACTTTCATTTAACAAGTGGGAGAGAAGATGAGTTAAAACATATGGGCCACTTTTCCAGGTGTTTTTTGGTGGAAATTCTTTTTCTAGGGTATCATTATTCTAACACATGTTCCGTTCACTGATTTCCAAGCTGGCAAAACCAGAGTAGTGTTCTGGTTGGTGCTTCCTCACCTCCTCTGGCATTAGGACTCCTTTTTCACATCACACAACGTCTCCTCGGAAGTGGTGGTACTTCTCCTATCTTTTGATTGCATTCATTTGCAGTTTCACCACACACCCACCCACAGGGCTTATCTGCCATGGGTGGCACTATTGCCCAGGAGCTGATTTTCTGCAGCTTTCTTTCTGTTTGTACCACAATTGAAAATCTTTTAAAGGTAAGTCAATTTGATATGAATTTAAGAGTGGGGCATAGCTCTTTTCACCTTTAATATCCAAATTCCACATGTCTAGCATTTTCCTTTCTAGAAAATGTTTTGGTGGGAATTTGAAAGTCAACATTTTATCACAGAGCCAAAAAGTTTTAAAGGAGCAGGTAGCTTAAAGGAATTCCTTTGGGGACACTTCTGAATTTGTTGCTTTCATCTTGAAGTTTCTCTCTGGACGTCCAGTGCCTGTGGGATATAAGACAGGGCCATAAATAATGTCTGTCAGGTGCTGGTATTTTCCAAAGGGCCCAGTTATCAGGGAGAGGACAGCAGCAAATAAATACCTGCACATTTCTTTTCAGAGTCTTTTTCTTTTCCTCTTTTCTTCTCTGTTTGGATCTCAGGTATAGAGGGACTGAATTAATCACACTCCCCAGTTTGTGGCAGATTATCATCACATTCATTGATTCATTCTTTTCCTTTTCATTCTTTTCCCAACTCCTATTCCTTTTCTCCCCTACAGGCCATCATTCTAATGGATCCTTTTAAACTGTATTCTTGGACAATGTGTACTTTCTATATTTACCTGTGTTTTTAAGTTTTACAAATGGTTATATCTCCTGCTCTGTTTCTTACTTTGCTCCCTTAGCAGTGTGCTGGGAGCCATCCATATTCCTCTGTCTACTTCTAGACCATGGCTTCTGTCTGCGGCACCCTCCATGGTGTGTAACACTGTGTGTCTGTTTTCACAGAGATGCACTCCATCTCCTCATGCCTCTGACTCCTTGTCACCACAAACACCACCACAGTGAATATCTGTGTGCACGTCCCGCTGTGTGAGAATGTCTGTGGGATGGGATATACCCACGAGGAGGGTTGCTGGTCGGTCAAGGGTGTGTGTATACTTAGTCTGAGGGAGTGCTTTCATATTGTTCTCCAGAGAGGTTGATCCGCAGTCCCACCAGCCCGGTGTGAGGATTTCTCCATTCCTGCCGTCTCTTGCCATTATTTGGCTTTCTAATTTTTTGTCAGTCTTATAGATATAAAATGATAGCTCATTCTTGTTTCAATTTGCATTTCTCTGACAATTAATGATATTTCTCGATATTTCTCGATATTAATCCCTTGTTAGTTGTAGACATTTTAAATGTATCTTCCCATCTTGTCATCCGTCTGTTAATATTATGTGTGATATCCTTCCTTGACTATAAAGCCTTTTTATATATTCAAATTCATCTTTTTTTTCCCTTCTAGTTTATGATTTTCAAGTTGTATTTTAAAGACGCCTTTCTGACCCATGTCACAAAGATGTGCACCTACATTTTCTTTCCTTGGCTCATGATTTTGTCTTTCACATGTAGGTTTCTAATCCAACTGATATCTACCATTCTATATAGTGTTTCATGAAGATCCAGTTTTATTTTTACCCACATGAAGAGTCAGTTTTTCCCACCATCATCTACTAAACAACACATTCTTTCCCTCTTTGACTCTGGTGCCAGCTTTATTGTGCGTTAGGTTTGCACATCTGAGCTCTGTCTCTCAGCTCTTTATTTCCTTGGTCTGTTTGTTTTGTGCTAATACCTCTCTGGTTTTAATATGATGACTTTGAGGCAAGTCTTAATATCTGGTAGTTTAAGTCTTCTCTCTTTACTCTCTTAAAAAGAAGGGTTGCACTTAGTTGCTTGGGACCTTTATCCCTCTGTATAAATTCTAGCATAAGTTTGATAAGTTCCTCAAGAACTTAAAATTCTCATTTGGGATTGCATTGAACTGCATAGATTAATTTGGGGGAAAATTGACACTTTTATAATATGAAATCATCTCATCCAAGAGCTTTGAGTGTCTTTCCATTTATTGAGACCACCTGTGTCCTTTCTTAGCGTTTTAGTTTTCTGACTAGAAGTCTTGTGTATTCTTGGTTAAGTTAATTCCTAAATACTAAATTCAAAAACCAGTTTGCTATGTTTTTTTTTTTTTTGGTGAGGAAGACCAGCCCTGAGCTAACATCTGTTGCTAATCCTCCTCTTTTTGCTGAGGAAGACTGGCCCTGGGCTAACATCCGTGCCCATCTTCCTCCACTTTATATGGGACGCCGCCACGGCGTGGCTGACAGGCAGTGCGTCGGCGGGCGCCTGGGATCCGAACCAGCGAACCCCGGGCTGCCAAGCGCGGACTAAACCGCTGCGCCACCGGGCGGCCCCCCAGTTTGCTATTTTTGCCAGTCCTAAGGGCCTCTCACTGTGGATCCTGCTGCCATCAGGGAACCTTCCCTGAATTTATTCCTGGAATGTCAGGAATATCCATCAAGGACACTGAGTTTTCTCTAGTTGGTCAAATTCTTGCCTAGTAGAGAAGGGAAGGGGAAAGATGGGAGTAAGGATAGTAGAGAGGAAGGAAGTATAGTTTGTTGCTCCCTAAGCTTCTTTACTGAGGAAGTGATTGCACCAGTGTCAAGAATCGAGACAGCTAATACCATCATTGATTTGCCTCCTTTATTATTACAAAGAACAGGACTGTGCATTGTGCAAAAACCCCTCTGCCCATCCCAGCTTTGGTGGCCCCCTTTGCCATCTTAATGCATGTCTCCTCAGTCTACGTGTCCTGCTGCTTGTCTTACCTTTGGCTACAGTTGTGAGATGTACTCCCCAAAGGCTCTGAGAATTGGTTCATTCTCCCTGGTCAGAAGCAGGAGGGGAAGCCAAGATGAGGCCTGTTCTCAGCCCAGGAGAACAGGAGTTGTCCTGGAGTCCCACTGAGGGACAGCGAGAAAGCCGAGAACTTGTCAGAGAGAAAGGGAAAGGTGGGCTTTTCTAGTGTGAGTTGGTCTTTTCCAAGTTTGAAGTTTTGAATAATAAATGTCACTGCCTCCTTAGCTCTGAAGAGATTAGTTTGTTTACAGAAATGCTGCTCTCCCACTGCTTCTCCAGCTGTTTGAAGGCTGAAGGCTCACAGGCTGAGACTGAGAGGTTTTAGTCTCCTAATCTTGACTTCGTAGTGGCGCTTTCCTTAATGGGATAGTAACTGGGATCCCATAGGTTAATTGGGTTACTTCAAAGGAATATGTCTGAGTTGCCCCAGACGTGCCTTCTCATGCACTTTGGGACCCAGTGCAACACTGACCACCTGGCTTTTCAGAAGCACATTGCAGACATTTACTCCACTTCCCACTCTTGTTTGGCACTGTCCTGTTTGCTCCTGCCTGCACCTGTGACTCCATTTGATTGCCGGAGTCCAGTCCTCCTGTAGCTCTTCATTCACTTAATACCTCTCAGAGTTCGTAAGGACCTGTGAGTACTGAGGGGTCAGGACACGCACAAGTAGAACATGTGGCTCTACCTTTAAGGGGTGTATAATCTGCTATTGAGGTTCAGACCACTACTGTTGAGGGAGGCAAGAGACAGATGGCTAGTCACGTGTGTGGGTGTGTGTAATATTCATGCTGTCTACACATGTGTAACAGTGTGCAGACAAAATGCCCAGAGCCAGTTGGAATGAGCTTCCATCTAGGCTAGAAAGACTTAAAACATGGAAACTTCCTACCTTCCCTCCTCCCCAGAAGGAAAGTGAACACTTGTCTTTGCTTCCAGTTCTTAATCCCTTCATTCCTTCCAGTTTGTTTTTAATCTAGTACTTTGTGTAATGCTCAAGAAGCCAATGCAATTTGACAATTTGTCATTTCACACTGGGAGGTGGGGAGAAGACCAGTGACTGGAGAAAGAGTGCAAAGTTGGAATTAGGATCTAGTCATCTGTAGGGTCTAGACATTGAATCTTAGAACCTCACTCCTAAGGAGGTTTAAAAACTTACATATTTTTTTTTTATAAAAATAATATGAACACATTGTAGAATATTAAGGAAAAACAGCAATGATTTTCAAAAATTTAATACAAAGTGTCTATAACACCACTCCCAGAGATATTTCCTTCTTGCCTTTTTTCATGATGTCTTATATGTATTTTGTCAATGTCAATATATATTTTGACTTAATTGGAATTATACTGAATATACTTGTTTGCATTCTCCTTTTAAAAATCTGCAAGCATTTTCCCATATCATGAAAATTATTTATAAATATCATTTGTAATGGTTGTTTAATATTCTGTCATAGGATTAAATCCTAATTTATTGAACTATTTCCTATCATTGACTTGAATGCCCTTTCCAGATTTTTGCTATTATGGATAACATCAGCCTGAGCATCCTCATACATCAGTCTTTGTGCATATCGCAGGTAATTTCCTGGAGTAGGTCCTGCCATGTGGATTGGAGAGAGCTGTTTCCGTGGAGGGTACTGTGTGAATGGCGTGGATTAGCATGCTCGCACACTGGCTGTGGAACCCTGGATTGCTGCTGGACCTCTCTCAGCTTCCATTTCCTTTTCTGTAAAATGGGGATAAGAAACCACATCCACCTCATAAAGTTGCTGTGAGGATGAAAGTTCAGCACAGCGTCTGGCATGTCAGCTAATAAGTGCCTAATTACTGTTGGTTATTATCCTTCTCATCATCTGGTCATGCCAATTACTGTCTCAAGTGAGAAGGGAAAAGCTCAGTGGATTGGCAGAACTGCTCCTGATGGGAGCAGGGAGCAGAACAAAGGGCGGCAGCCAATACTCCTACTGTTTTTAGGCTTGGCACCTTATGAGCGTTATAGTTCGTTTAACCCTCATGACTGCATTTCTCAAAGTGGGGTATGCATGCCACTGATGGTACTCAAGATCATTTTAGATTGTACCCGACAGACATTTTAAATTACCATTTAGATTTATATATCTATTTTAATGTGTATTGGGGGAAACACACAAGTACACAAAAACCCCTTGGTTTTCTAAATGTTATTGCTTAGTACAGGGGTCAGCTTTTTCAGTCAAGGGCCAGGTAGTAAATATTTTTGGTTTTGTGGTAATATTTAAGTCTGCTATTATAATGTGAAAGCAGCCATAGACAATATGGAGACGAATGAGGGTGGGTGTTTACTAATAAAACTTTATTTACAAAACAATGGTGAATTTGGTCCACGGACTGTAAGTTTGTTAATCCTTAGCTTAATACAAGGATAAGTTTTTAAAAATTAGCCTATTTAAGATGGCATGAGGTTATGGCAGGGAACATAAAAGTGGTATATGAATGGTTGCTGTTTATAGAAATGCTGTTGACAACCACCAAGTTTACAAATGAGCAAACAGGCTTAAAGAAGTCAGGGTACCATAGTTGAGAAGTAGTGGAGTTGATGTTCAAACCAGAGCCTGCCTGATTGCCAAGGTCATTTTCCCCCCGCTATTCTTGATGCGTGTGAAATCTTTGCTCTGTTCTGCCATCCTATCATTATGTAGCCAACCCACTGGGGCTGGAAGGAGTTTCATCACCAGCCTCCAACACCTAACACACCCGGCTCTTTGCTATTGAGGGATCATTCCATAGTGCTTCTTAGTTCCTTAGTTCCTTCTTAATTCCTTCTAATTCCACCATTAGAACCATTGGTGGCTTCTCACACACTGAGCATGATGCTGAGAGGCAGTCACATGTTTCAGTGACTCTCGAGATTCCCAGGTGGAGAACTGTCACATGGCCCACTACCTTTCCTCAGACATTTGGCAGCACAACCAGAGCCGCTTTATATGTTGTTCCTGTTACATATACTTGTCGTTCTTTAGGCCATCATTCAGATCAAACTCCCTGATGGTGTTGATCTGGCTTTTCTTGTTTCATGACGACAAGATTGAGGACCAGATGAGGAAGTGGGAAGGGCATCATTATCTTTGCTCTGTGCATGTTGCCCTGCCTCTGAAACATTCCCTTCATCTCTGTGCCTCAGCTTCCCTTGATCTGTCAAACAGAAAGGGGGATTTAGTCTTGAAGATCACAGGGAAAGGCTTGATGGGATCACATAGATTAGAAACTGATTTTAAGAGGTTCTAAAGCCTTCAGCCGTTACTAAAAGTCCAACAGTCTAATGAAAGCAGCAGAGGGCAGAAAAGAGGATTTTCTTTTTCCTTTTGCTCTCAGTCACCTTCGGCCTTTTGCTGTTAGAACATCCACAGTTGAGAGGCAGGAGAAGGCAGCCACTGGTAACCAGGATCCCTGTGGGATCAGAGCCATCCAGTGACTGCCAGATCTCCACTGGTCGGTGGCTTAAAAATAGAACATTTCCCCTTTTAAACCCGAGAAGGATGGACAGCATTAATGGGCATGGCGGCCTGGCCTCCTGTGTGCTGCCCCACGAGGCAGTCAGCTGAGTGCACCTTCCCCTCTAGCTTTCTGTCCAGGCCTGGGCTGATAAAAGACAGGCACTCACCCCCTCCCTTGCCTTCATCCCCTTCCAGCTACCCCCCACCCCCTGCCCCCCTCTTGGCCCTTTTTTTTTCTCCTTTCCTCTCCCTTCTGTGCCATGGCAGGTTTCTGTGGCCACCATTCATCTCCTGAGCCACAGTCAGGCGAGATGGTGTAATTCTAGCTCACCTAAGTGCTAACTTTCTGCACCTCGCTTTTCGTTATGACTTGTGCGCATAACACAGTTGCTGTGACCTGTGTTGAGCTCAAATTGTGTTTAGTTGAGCAGTAACATCCCAGCTGGAGAATAGCCCTGGCTGAGGGGCTGGGGGCTAGCAACAGAGGAAGGAGAACGAACAGCTTGTTTTCTAAGAGATTTTATTATATGGGTTCCCAGCCATTTTGTTTGGTGAGACCTCATCCCCCAAGGACATGACTGGTGATGGTGCTCCTCAGACTCGCCCGGACAATCGGAGAAGCCTTTCTGCTTGTCCTAAGTGACGCTTAACAAATCCATCCTCTCTCAGCCAACTTCAGACTGACAGGTGCAGCCAGCATGTGACTTTGCTGTGGCCTGGTATCCCCTTTTCCTCAGCGGTGTGGGCTCTGTACCCACAGCAGGCTGCAGCCTGGGCAGGTGTGAGACACCCCTTGGCATCCCATTCTGGGCTTCAGCCAAGCAACAGTGAGCAGATCCCTGGTTGAATCTTTAACTCCTAAAGTCCAGTGCAAAGTGTTGTTGAGGTGGAGACTAAAAGATTTTTCCCACTACCACCAAGTGCAGGTTCTTAATTAATGCTTACTGAACACATACTTATTATTGGGCAATGCTCAGTGTTTGATACACTTTATGTCGTTTGATCCTTATAAGAACCTTATGAGGTAGATAGTATTATTGACCCCATTTACAGATGAGAAAACTGAAGCTTCATTCTGAGTGCAAACTTGTGGTCTCTCAAGGTCATTCCTTCCCACCCTGATCAGAGTGTTCAGAGTGTGCGACTTGCATCGAGCAGGTAAGATTTAGCAGAGGCTACCGAGTACTATTGCCCACAGTAGGGGTAGTGTTGAGTAGTGGTTAGGAGTGTGGGCTCTGGAGTATTCTTACACACGTGGGTTGAAATCCCAACCTCATGACTTAGTACGTGACTTTAGGAAATTAATTTCCCCAGGCCTCAGTTTTTTATCTGTAAAATGGAGATAGCTTTAGTACCTACATCATTGATTTGTTGGGAGGATTAAATGGGAGTAGGATGGAAATCCTTAGCTCAGTGGTGCAATCATTAAATCTAAGCAATCATTAAATGTTGCCCTCTACTGTTATTATTATCAATAACATCATTGTTATCCTAAACCAGCGGTTATATAAAAGTGTGACTTGGGACAGTCTTCTCAGAGTGCCTTCACAGACATTGCCTTATTTGCTTTTCACAACGCCTGATCTTACAGATGAGGAGAAGGGTCAGAGAGGTGAAGTATGCCCATCTCACACAGCCAGTTAATGGTCACTCCAGGCACAAATTTTAGGCCTCTGATTCTGAACGTCATCTCTTTCTCTGACTTTTGCTGCCTAAGAGTTTGTTGTAACCAAAAAATATCTAAATTGTTCCTAGGGCTGATCAAGATGAGAGGACAGGTAGGTAAGGGCAGGAAAGGGATCTAGGTGGGCAGAGGCAATTGGTTCTCTGCTCAAAACACTTCCACCTTCAGAAAGCTAGCGAAGGTCTCTTTTGGTTGAGAAATCAGTGCACAAGCACTCAGATCTCAAGGCAGAAAGGAATTGAGGCCACTGGACTGTAATTCATTCTCGGGATGTCCGGAACCCTGTGCAGGAGAAAAATGGTCCTCATTATGCTGGTTGGTGTTACCATGGTGTGCATTAGGCATTGCTCTTTCACTGCTGTTCTGATTTGGAATTTTAAGGTAGACTGGGAGATTGCAGATGTGAAAACCCACCAGGAAACACTCAGTCCCCCACAAGCTGATCTGCAGCCCTCAGCCTGTACTGTACTGTGCAAGAACTAGGGGCTGCCACTTTGGAACACTCTTTAGAGCTATCTTAGAGCCTCCCTTGACTCAGGTTGAGAGCTGGTAGGTTGATTCCAGGCCAGGCAGGATTTCCTCTCTTTCCCTGCTGTCTATTTTGCTTTCTTTACTCTGTGTCCCTCTTGGCTTATTTTTCTCTCTGTGTGTCCCCAGAAACCATGAAAAAGATGGGAGGTGCTTGTGTATCTGGTAGGCTAGGGAAGAAAATTCCGATTGGCAGTATTCATGCTTAGAGGTCAGGGAATGATGAGTTCCCTGTCAGTCATAGTTGTCTTGTGCTTCCCACCACAGGACTCCTGAACTCTAGAAGGTACCAATGTGTTCAGCCAGCTGCTCACTATTCAAGGTTCCCTGAGTATGGGACCTTCTTTGCCTATTGGTTTCTGGTGTCTCAGCTGGTGAAAATGTGGATTGTATTTGTTGCTTCACTCAGGAAATATTTATTGAAGCCACAGTAATAAACAAGACAGAGAGAGTCCCTGATCCCATGGAGTTATACTGTTGAGAGAAACTGACAACAAACAGCAAGTAAGTAAAGGCATACTTTCAGGTGAAGAGAAGGGCTGTGAAGAAATAAGACCAAAGGGACAGAGAATATCAAGGAAGGGTAGCTCTTTTAGATACCTGAAGCAGAGAAGACTTCTCTGAAGAGGTGGCGTTTGAGACGTCTGAATAAATGGGGGGAGTGAGGCATGTCAGGAGCTGGCAGAGGAACCAGCGTGTTCAAAGGCCCCTGAGGTAGAGGGAATGAACTAGCTGTGTTCAAGGAATATCAGGAAGGACCATTGTGACTGGATTGGAGGAGGCCAGAGGGAGAATGTGGTCAGGTGGGCTGGGACTAGACCATGGTCAGGAGGTAAGATTGTGTTCTAAGTGTCATGAGAAGTCCCTAGAGAATTATGATCAGGCAAGTGACATGAGCCAATGTATATTTTTAAAAGATGACTCTGGCTGCTGGTGGAGAATAAACTGTAGGGGTCAAAAGTGGAAACAGTTGGGAGGCTACTGCAGCAGTCCAGGCAAAAAACACTGGTGGCTTGGATCAAGGTATTAGCAATGGAGATGGTGAGAAGTAGTTGGATTCCAGATGTGTTTTTAAGTTATTACTGATGGGACTGGCCAGTGGATTGGATATGAGGTGTGAGAGAAAGTAAGGAATCAAGGATAATTGTATTGAAATAGGACATCTTACTGATAGAATATGGTACCCTCCCATCTTGTCCTTTCAGCCAGGTTGAATGTAGTGCCTGGTCTGGGACAAGTTAGGACAGTAGCTCCCAAATGTGTTGTTTGTCTATTAGCTTCATGATTTTTTTTACATATACATATACCACCTGTATTATTATTTACTTACTATTTTTCTTTAAATCTTTTCACTCTTTTTAGCCTAAATTTATTTTAAAAAAGAAATATATTGTGCTATGTGTAAACCAATAAATTTCTAATATTCATTAAAATAAGTGTACAACTATTACAAACATTTATCTGTGAACTACTTGGAATCGTTTCATATACCACCGGTGGCACAAGCCAACATTACATATCAAGATACATAGCACTGGTGAATCATTATTATCAGATGGGGAATGTGGTATAGATAGTTGGCAACTAATTAATGCTCAACAATCATTTCTGTTTGTCTTTAGTGAGAACAGTTTGAATTGCTTGGCATATAGTAACAGTGTTATCCCAAGTATGAGTCCCACACTTACTGAAGTATAGCCTCTGGGAGGGTGCCTGGAATCTACATTGCAACAAGCACACGCCTGCTTCTCTTGTCTACAAGATTTGAGAACTACTACTGGAGTAGAAAGGGCAGAATCCAGAAAACGTGAGCCCCCTCAGCCCCCTGTCTCTTTCTGACTAGTCATGTGAACTTATAGAAGAGCAGAGAGTAAAAGTGCGTGAGCTCTGGAGACAGACTGAGTTAGAATCCTGGTCCACCACTCATTGACACCATAATCTAACAGAAGTTCCTTAACCTTGTCTGAGCTGAGGTTTCCTGCCTTCAAAATAGGGATGATGATGATGATATGATGCGTTTCAGTGCTTGGCCCGGACCAATGCAGTCTACTCAGTAAGTGTTAGTTATTGCTATCATCATTATTGTTCACCACTTAACATCATAAACCTGGCTTTTCTCATCATAAAAACTTAACAGATATATTGGATAATCAGATAAACTATAATTTATTAATTTATTCTGTAAACGGTAATGTATTATCCTTCATTATACTCATTAGTGTGGAAACACAGCAAGAGGTTATTAGAAAGAATAGTAACAATATTTACCCCAAGGGATTATAGTAAAGATAACATGAACGTGGGCGTGAAAAGTATTTCATTGACTGGAATGTTCAATTTAAATATTAGGATGTAGTAACATCTTGGTATTGGTAATACTAGTAATGACCATTTATTGAAATACCAAGTAAGTCACAGTTACTGTACATTTATTTGACCTTCAAAACACCAAGATGAGTTATCCCCCCTATACAGGTGAGGAAAGTGAATCTCAGAGAGGTGAAGCACCTCGTCTATCATATCCAGCCAGGAGTGGCAGAGACAGGATTCTAACCCGGATCTGTCTAGCTTTAAAGCTCATTGTTCTCTTTCCAGTACATACCACTTCTGTCTGTGTGACTTCAGTTAATATTAAAGTTAAGTTCACATTCCCTGAATACATGGCAGCCAGGGAGCAGAGTATAGGGCAGACTAGGCAGTGGAGTGGGATGGGGCCCAGGGTCTTGGGGAGCTGATCTGGGATTAAAAATTGCCTGTGGGTAATCCCCCGAGTAAAGAATTCACACCTGGATAATTAAGAACCAATTGGTCAACTTTCCCAGGCCTCACTGGAAGCTTTTGAGATCAGGCACCATGAGGACAGATTCCCAGGGGCCACAGCCAGGAAGACCTGGCAGCACTGGGGCTTCACATGATTAGGAGAAAGGGCATGAGTGTGTGAGCCAATTGGAAATCTGTTCTCCAGATGGATTTTGTATTCAATTCAATTCATTGTGGGTGTTTTTCTTCATGGCTTTTAATGGTACTGAAATTGATTAAATTCAGAGTGAGCGAGGCAGGCCAGACTTTTAAAGAGCAAATCATGTTGGGAAATTGAGTAAATCTCTGTGGTGAGAACATGCCCCTGGAGCTGTCTATAAAATAGTGGCCTGCTCACAAGAACTCCAGTCTCCTATATCCGTCCACATTAAAAATGGGGCAGTAACTCCCTTTACCTCTCACTTCTCTTGTTTTTATGCAGACACCCAGCAAATTCCATTTCTCCCATAAAAAACTTGAAAGGTTGTTTTGGATCAAAGGAAAGTTGAATAAGTTTCCTGGGGAAAAATGTTCAGACCAGGAAAAACATATTGAATACCAGCTTTAGGAAAGTGGTAATCCATTCTAATGTGTGTTGAGACTAATTCGGTAGCTCAGCTCCTCTTCTTTGGAAAAGGATTTGTCTCCTGAGGTCTGTTAGAATTCCTGGGATGCGTGTGTGGGGTAACTTTGGGTGTGTCCCAGAGTGTCATTTTCACAGACTATATGTCCATCAGTCAACCTATGGTTTGGAAAGCTACCTTCTATTCAAAATTGGGGATTGGGCCACTGCTTGCCTAATTTCTTGGTGTTCTGAGTGCTAAGGATTGGAGTAGGGCAAGAGCAGGTCAGTGATTTTCAGAAAAGAGGCTCCTGGACCTGAAGAGTGTGGTCTGTTGCATAGCCCACAGCTCTAGGGGAGAAAGGTCTTGTTTTCTAGAGCCTTCCTTGACCTCAGACCTGTCTGACCATTTAGATGGCCAAGTTAGTATGATTTGGAAGAACCACCCTCTCTCCCACCAGCCACGGGTTCAGGCCACATACAGCTTGGTGATGATAAAGCCTCACTGAACGAGTAAAGGATTTCTAGAAGTGTCCAGGTAAACCTAAACTTGGTTTTGTCTCCTCTGTTTCATGTCTTGGCTTGCACAGCTTTTGTTTTACCTTTCTTTTGGACTCATTCTTGGGGCTGTACTGTTATCTTCTTTATATTGATACAGGAAGGAAGGAAGTGGTTAGATCAGTCCATTTATATCTTTATTTAACCTTTATACCCTTACAAAAGATGGGAAAAATTAGGACCAAAGCTTAAATAATTCATCTGCTCTCATAGGGTTTAAATCAGTTGGAATTTGAAAGGTCATTTTGACTACCCCACACTGTCCCTTAGTAACTCTCCCCACCATTCAGTCACCAATCTGCCTATCCATGCATCCAAAATGAAAAATGACCCAAAATGAGAAGTTGCATTCTTCCACTTAATGTCCAGCACTATAGTAGACAGTGAAAGACAGAGATAAAGTACTGAATAAAATAAATAAGTAAAGATATATATGGACCATTGCTTTCATGAATGCATATCTAGTTTGGTAGACAGACATTTCTGGCAGGATCATACAAATAAGTGTAAACTTGCAGTTGGGCCCCATACTCTGAAAGAGAGATTGATGGTGCTATATCCAAATGCGTAGTGGGGTATTAACCTAGGTGGAGAGGTCAGGGAGGCTTTTTTGAGGAATTGACACTTGAGGGGAGACCTGAGGATTTGGATTTACTTGGTCCAAGGGGCTTCCAGGTGAAATCCATAATGTGTGCAAAAGCTGGAAAGAAAGTGGGTGCGTAGGACTCTGAATTGGAATGCTGTGATTCAGAGGAGTGGCATGAGATGAGCTGGAGAGGCAGGCTGGGGCCAGACCATGTAGGGTTTATGGGCCATGGTAAGGATTTGGGTTATCTTCCTGAGAGCAGTGGGGTGCCATTGAGAGATTTTAAACAAGGAGGTGACATGGTCTGATTTTGTTAAGATCACGGGGTCTCCAATGTGGAGGAGAGATTGGAGGGAGCCAGAGGAGGTGTGAGGAGACCAGTTAGGAGGTCCTTGCCCCAGTCCTGGTAACAGGTGATGGAGGCCAGGACTGGGATGGTGGTGGTGAAGATGGAGAGAACTAGACAAAATTGAGAGACATGAGGGAATAAAATTGAGGGACTTGGTAATAATTTGGATATGGTGGGTAGGAAAGAGGGGAGTGCTAAGGGTTATGCTCATGGTTTTATTGTAGTTCTCACCCTCTGCCACCACCTACACACTTTTTTTTTTTACATTTAAAGAGCCAGAGAAAGCATCTCAGATGAGGTACCCTGAGGTACCAGAAGCTACAGAGCATGGCAGTGACAGTGATGCTAACATCCATGTCTGTCTACCTGGTCCACTAGCCTCCTTCTTTTAGACAAGAAAATAATTTGATTGAACGTTATAGTATGTTGTTTTTTTTTAAGCCCTTTGCGGTAAGACAGTTTCTGGATTTAACCTGCATCCCTCCTCTTGGAGTTCATACCCTAGGCATGATAGCGCAACCCCCAACAATCTGCTGGGACTCCTCCTCCAACTTCTCGGTTTCCCCTAAGACTCTCCAGGTTGACTGAGCGTCAACCCACCTCTCCAGTGTTCTCGTGTTCTCTGTAGGACTTTGAGAAAATGGGTTTGTGTGACCCTGGCCCTTTCCTTTCTCTAAAAGGAGACAAAGAAACAAGGCTGCAAAAGTTGAAATGAAAGTTAAGAGGATGACACATTTCTAACTTGGTGGTTCAACCTGGGTGTTTGGTGCGAGCTTTGCAAACATTCATTACATAACAACTGTTTGGGCTGCCCTGTACATAAACTTCAACCTTGAAGCTGAGGGAGGAAGATAGACCAGTCCAAGCCTTAGCTACAAGACGGTGGATATCGGGCCTAGGAGCTACTGGTCCTGCAACAGCTCATCGCAAGTCAAATTAAGGAAATAATGCAAGCCTAGTAGATATTTAATGAGAGATTATTTGTGGAGATTATAAGGATACAGAAATTGCAAATAAATCCCTGACCTTTTCTGAGCCTTGGCTCAGGGAAAGAGCTGAATCACCTGCCTGAGGGGATTAAGGACAGCCGTTCCCATCTGGCAGGCCACTCAGACTTTTTCTGTCATTAGCAAACTCTGCTCCGAGGTGCTGATGTTCTAAACGTTTCAGTGGGAACTTGCTTTTCAAAGTAGGAGATCTCAATTAACTTAGATTATGTCCTTGCTGAGCAGCGATCAGGACTAACAATCTGGTTATGTATGCACAGTAGTCCCTATCACATTAGTGGTACTTGGTACATGTTAAATAATAAAGCAGTTGTTAATCATTAGTAACCTAATCATGACATCAGCAGGAAACTCAAGTTGATGAAAGTAGAAGTCAAATCTGTGTGCGTGCACGTGCCTGTGCGTATGTGTGTATGTGTAACAGAGGCAGAGATGGAGAGAGACATTGACAGATATAGGGAAGTGCCAGGGCAGCAGGTAATGTAATAACTTACACCAGTTCCAGTTTAGAGATTTAGAGCAATGACATTTAAACTGTATTTCATGAGTTTCTTGTTGGGAACTATTGTTTGATATGAATTTCATTCCTTAACACAGTTTTATCTGTTTATAAAACTGTGATAATTATCATCAGCATACAACTTGAATACGTTAGAGGCTAACACAGAGTTGCCTTGAACTCTTAGTTTCCGACTTTGCAATATGTAAATGTTATGTACATTTGAACTTAGACAACTACTATATACTGATAAATACTGTGTTTTATGTGTAATGTTTAAGGCCTTTATGTGTAACATCTGTGTAAGATTTATTTCAAGAAAAGGGGTTTGCTGGTTTAAAACAAATTGGAAAACTTCTAATGTTGGGAAAACCAAAGGAGGAACATTCACACAGAAAATTTGAGGGGGGTTACTTTGCCATTTTCCAAAAGAAGTAATTGTAGTTACTGTAGATTAGTGGAATTTAATTTTTTCTGGATATACTTGGAAGGTTCCATTTTATTCTTTTCCATTAGATATTACTTACCTAGAAAAGGATCTGGCTTCCCACAGTTCCACAAGAAAAGATTGAAGGACTGATTTGCCTCTGCAGGGCTATGTCTGGCTGTGTCTAGCTCTGTCCTTGCTTCTTCTGCTAGTTGGGCTGGTGGCTTTATTAGCATGTATCTTCTGGCCACTAGGGTTGTCACTGTCAGCTGCCAGGTTATTTCCAATTTTTCAAAACTTTTATCAGTGTTCATGGGGTAAGGAAGCAAAATAATCTTTGTCCAGGACAGAGGTTCACCAATGCCAGAACAAGACTGTATTCCTCCTCTTAAAACATCCAAGCCCGGGATCAGTCTCAGCAGCTCCCCAGAGCACTGTGCAAAATGGCAGTTCTGTCTCTTCCAAACTTCTTTGACTATCATCCCTGTGAAAGGAACCTCTTAAGTACCTCTCAAAAGAAGAACTAAAAGGCTTCAACCGACTATTGAATTACAGTTATAAACATTTTGGAAACCTCCTTAAGTACAAAAAATAATTCCCCCTCTGACAAATACTTTCCAGTAGGCTCTACTCTGACTACTGTATAAAGGAATGAAAATCCTCCCCTGCAGATGAAAAGATGCCCAACATCATTAGTCATTAGGGAAATGCAAATCAAAACCACAGTGAGATACCACTTCGCACCCACTAAAATGGCTATAATAAAAAAGACAATGTTGGCAAGGATATGGAGAAATTGGAATTTTCATACATTGCTGGTGGGGATGTAAAATGGTGCAGCACTTTAGAAAGCAATTTGGCAGTTCCTCAAAAAGTTAAGCATTGAGTTATCGTATAACCCAGCAGTTTCACCCCTAGGCATATACTGAAGAGAAATGAAAACATGTCCACACAAAGAGTTATACGCGGATGTTCCTAGCAGCATTATTCATAATAGCCAAAAAGTGGAAATAACAACTGATGGATAGATGAATGAAATGTGGTATATCCAAACAATGGAATATTATTTACTCACAAAAAGGAATGAAATCTTGATACTACATAGATGAATCCTGAAAACACTATACTAAGTGAAAGAAGCTAGACACGAAAGACCACATATTGTATGATTCCACTTATATGAAATGTAAATCTGTAGAGATAGAAAGTAGATTAGTGGTTTCTAGGGGCTGAGAGAAGGGGGGAAATAGGGAGTGACTGCTAAGGTGTATGAGGTTTTTGTGGGAGGTAAAAAAATGTTATGGAATTAGGTAGTGGTGATTGATTCATAACTGTAAATACACTAGAAATTAATGAATTGTAAGCTTTAAATGGGTGAACTTTATGTGAATTATATATCAATAAATCTGTTATTTAAAAAAATCTTCCCCTAGATTTCAACAGGTATGTGGTCTGTGTATTATAGTTTGTTATTAAATTTGGAGACTGTCTATGGCATGAGTTAATTGAGTTTCATTTGGAAGAATGATTTCAATCTGACTCACAGCTTTGAGTCAGAAAGCTTGATATAATACAGTAAGCAGAGTAAATACTTGATTCGTACTAGAAAAAGCAAGGGGTTGAGTTAATAGGCTCCTTACAGCTCTAAGGGAATAAGAGCAGTGGTTGGTGTAGCATGTGGTCTCCAGAGAGAAAAACATTGTTTTCCTCCTTTTCTGGTACAATCAAGCATCACTTAACAACAGCTATACGTTCTGAGGAATGCTTTGTTAGGGGTTTTTTTTTCGTTGTGCAAACATCATAGAGTGCACTTACACAAACCTGGATGGTATAGCCTACTACACACCTAGGCTACACAGTACTAAAATCTTATGGGACCACTATTGTATAAGCGGTCTGTCGTCATGCAGTGAGTAACTGTACTTTACTTGCTGTCCTGGAGGCCGAGTGTGTTTATAATAAGTGCCACTAAGCAATAAGTATGCATGTAAGAACAAGAGCTCTTTCCCTTGGGGAAGAGAAGTTTGGGGAAATTAGCATTCCTTTTTAGTTTGATTTGGGGAATTCTCAGTGATTTTTTTTTTTTTTTAGGGATTTTTATCTTCATTGGATCTAAGTTCACCCATTTACATTAAGAATTGGAGAAAGATTTCATTTGGATTAGATCCAAGATGAGTTCAAGTTCTGCTCAGTTGTCATATTTTACAAGTTTATTTCTTGCCCTGGGATGATGACAAATCATTTATAAATACTTACCTTCCTACTTTCTACCGTTCCCTTCTCCACTCTGAACATCAGTTAGTAGAATGTCTTGTCCTGATGTCCCAAGGAGGTCAAAGATGAACCCATTCTTAAAGATTACCACACACATCTTCTCAGGGTAACCAAAGCGTGGGGATGAATTTTGGAGGGTTTCCAGCCTTGTTGCCAGGTTGGAAATTGGTTCTGTGCTGTGGAAAAAGTTGCTTCTGTTGATCATTTATTTTCTGAGTGACGTTAGTGGGTTTTGGAGCAGATGGAAAACTCTGTCACCACCTGCTGATTTACTGCATAGAGGATAGCTCTGCTGCCTTAGTGCTTTTTCCTCAGGTAGCTTCTCTGTTCTTGGCTGTTTTAATTTTCCTCCAGGTCATTTTTCCTTTTTCCATTTTTCTAATCACCCGAGCAGGATTTTACTTCTCTCTTTAACTCAGGGACACATTGAAGGCAGTTTGGTGGTACGGGCTCTGGAGTGCGTCTTCCACACACTAGTTCTGCAACTTTGGTCAAGATATGTAGCTGTGCCAAATCTCAGTTTCTTCATCTGTAATATGGGGCTAACGATAGTATCAGCTTAGAGGACTTGCTAGGATTAAATGAGATAATCTATGTAAAGCGCTTACCCAATGTGTATTAAGCACTTCATTATGCTTTTCAAGGAGACCAGCAAGCAGTTGGTCCTACAGCTCCTGATAATAACAAAACAATTTAAAGGATGCCTAGTTCTTCTCTCGGTAAAGTGCTCCTCAATTTATGCTGTAGTTTCTTCAGCCGTAAGTAGAGGGTAACCTTATAGAGTCACTATGAGAATTAAATAAGATAATATATGCAAACCACTTAGAACTGTACCTGGCATATAGTAAGCTCTCAACGAATGCCAGCTAATTTTTTAAATTAGTCCTGTACCTTTAGTGGGAAAATTAGAGGGGTATACCATGGGACTGGTTCATCCTGAGCTGGACAAGCCTTGTCCAGAGGTTACTCTGTGCGCCCAGCACCTTGACTGCCTTTCTCTTCCTCTTTCAGCTGCACAGTTGGACAGCATTGGCTTCAGCATAATCAGGAAATGCATCCACGCTGTGGAAACCAGAGGTAAAGTAGTTCAACAGATGGCATTGTTCTCAGCGAAGGTCATGCATCTGGTGAGGCGTCAGACCTGCTACCTGCTGTTTTCCGACTTTAAGTGACTCATTAACTCCCCAAGTGCCACTGTCGGTGTGTTTCCACTAGTCATGCTGCTCTGAAGCAGGGGCTCTCAACCGATTTGCAGTCATCACCTCTTTGGCTGATCAGAAGAATGTTTTAAATGCATACATATCAAATACATAGAATTATAAGGAATTCAGTTACCAAAATTCAGTTAAAATATTAAAAAACATAGTTATGATATAATAATATATGTGTTTCTTTGTTAACACTTTAAGTAACAGATTATAGCAGTGGGTCTGATAACTAGCATAATTTGGAAATAGTGATATTTCAAGATGTCTGTAATAATTATAATGTGTTACAAAAATGTCTGTGATTTCTAACCAAGTTACAGGTACTGCTAATACTATTGTGATTTGTGGCTTATATCAGAATGGAAGGAAATGCTTAATTCTCAGTTATAGGTTAGTGAAAATAAAGATGTAATTGTTTTCTTATCTAAGTTCATAGACACCATGAATTCTCCAGTGGTCCTCTTGGGGTCTGTGGACCCCAGGTTAAGAACCCTGCTCTGGGGAGATTTAGTTCCTGGGGACTATCCAGGTAGGGATAAGGGGTCAGGCCCCTGGTTTCCTGCAGTGGTGCTGAAGTCAGGCCCTGCTGGTCACACTTTGACTTTTCCTGGGTCCATAGGCCAGGGCTTTGAGATCAGGGGAGCTGGTTTGTCCCAATGATCGCCATCCCCTCCTCAGAGGTAGCCACAAAGGAGATTCCTCAGTTCCAGTACTTTGGAGCTTTGAGTACACTGGTCTATTGTACCCCTGAGAAAAGCTGATAATTACCTTTCCACTGGATTTGATTTGAACCATTGTCAAAGATGTGAATCTTATATATTCTACAGCCTCTCAATCCACCAGTCCTTTTTATTTGTTTGAAAGAAGTTCTGTCTTTTCAAGCAGGATACATAACTCTTACCATTTGAGAAATGTAAGCATCTTTATAAAGGTTATGAAGCATTGAGTAGAGGAAGAGGAGAAAAAAACTAACTGTATGAGCCTCCTATGTATCCAGTGGAAAAAGTATTCTTTCCAAGGTAGTTATTTTAATGTGTGCTAACATTTTTTAAATGTTTGCTTATTTTTGCTACACCTTCCTTCAATAAAGAGTTAGGGCAGCTTGCAAAGATATGTAAAATAAAGCCAGAGAATATAAAGTAGAAGTAGGTGAGATTTCTGGGAATTGATCTTGAGGAAATAAGGACATGGGCCAGGTTGAGCCATAAGGATGTTTACATAAAGGTGTTGTTAAGGTGAAAAATCGGAAACTGGCCAAATGTCTCAAACATTAGTTAAATCAACAGTGGCACATCCATGCAGTAAAAAATTGGTTATGAATCACTAAAAAGACAGTGGAAATGCATTTATTGACATCCAAGATTTTCATGATATATGTTAAGTGAAAAATGCAAATTATAAAACAGCTTGCCCTGTATGAACCCTTTCTGGGGGTGGTGGGGAGAGGGGAGAGCCATATTTGCACCCGTCTCAGTGTTGTCAGTGGCTCTCACTGCTGTTTTTTATTATCTTCCTTTGATTTATCTATTTTCCATAACTGCAGTTTCTAAATTTTTTAAAGTGTGTATTACTAAGGTAATTTTCTGAAAGGCATTTTGATTTGCTTTTCATTTTAAAAGAAAAGAATGAGAAATAAGAGGTACTGAGTTAACAAAGGTAGAGGCATGAAAATGGAGCCGAAAGTGAGTTCAGGACACAAATCCTCTCCCCTCCATGATGAAGTTCTTATGCTTGCTTGAGGTGGGCCACCTGTTTTGTCTCTCCATTTTCAGCACCCAAAACCAAGAGGGAAACCTAATGTAAAACCCTTCACAAGTCTCTGTGATAAATGCAAACCAGTAGCTCAGGAGGACAACTTTTTCTGATGTAAAACCACAAAGGATCCACAATCAGTGGTAGAGGAAGAAGAGGGTCACCAGCTGGTTTGGTCTCTTAGCCTCTGCCTCTTTGTCCCCCTCTTCCTTTAAAATGAAGATGAAAATGATATGTTTCAACTTTTAAGAAAGTTTTCATTTAGCACAAAGAGGAAATAGGTCAGTGTGAGTTAAATGCCATTTTAGCGTAAATACTTGAAGGAAGTGGATGTTTCCCTGCTACAGTGCATCTACGTACACACATATTTGTGGCGACCAGAGGTGAACAGACCTCCCATACTCTCTGGGGTTTGTTAATCATCATCCAACGAGAGCCAGGATTGAGTCAAGTTCCAGGAAAGCACAAGGAGAAAAGAAGTAGAGACACTTCAGAAAGGACAAGCCCTTCAGGCTGCCATGTTACTAAATAATGGTTCTGTCACTGAGTAACCTGGGGCCCATCCCTTAGTTTTTGACCAGGGCTCCTAGCCCCTGAACCGCACAGGATGATGTATGTGCTTTTACAGGTCCTTTTTACCTGTAAATTCCCATCATTCTAGACTACTTCCTTTTATTCGTAGTTCCACTTCTATGTAGATCTTGTTGAAGACTCTCCAGAATCAGCCTCTTCCCAAATTTCTTCCAGGAAATTTTGTTTTGTCCCCAAAGTATAATTGTTTTGGCCCTGATGGCGTATAACTCAGTGTTTTCTTTGTTCTGTCATGTATCGTATGCTGATCTACGTGCTAGGGGATATAATGGTGAAGATGACAGAATCACTGTGCTTAGAGTTTATGTTGTGATTGTGGGGAGAAAGACAAACAAGAAACCAAATAAGAAAGATAATTTCAGATACTGTTAACTGCCATAAAGAAAACAGGGTGAGGGATTGGCCAATAGTGTTTTTCATGGTATGCCTTAGCTTGAAGAAGTTGCATTTAAACTGAGAGCTGAATGATGAAAAGATCTGGGAGAAGAGTGTTCCAGGTGGAGGGAACAGTTGTGCAAAGGCTCTGATTTGGGGCATGAACTTGATGTGTTGAAGTAACAGAAAGGCCAGCACGGCTGGAGCAGAGTGAAGGCAGTTGATGATGCCGTCAAAAGTGGGCCTGTGCTCAATTGTGTAGGGCCTTGTGGGCCACGTATGTTTTGATTGTGGTCTACATACAATGGGAAGCCATTGGGAGCTTTTAAGAAAAGAGGTGATTTGAACTGATTTACACTTTAAGAAGTTCACTTTGGCTACTAGTTGGAGAATGGGCATCAAGGGAATAAGATAGGAAGCAAGAGACCAGTTAGTTGAGAGGTATCAGGTATGATGGATGTAGGGCTCAAAGGAGAGAAGTCATTTCATACCACTTGGTCTACATTGTCCCCTTCGGTAAATTGTATGGTGGTGATCTAATCCTTGCCCTTAAATGAACAACATACTGAGGTGGGTTAGTTCTTGGTTCTTTGGGTGTTTGAAGGTAAACCTCTTCTAGTCCAGTTGCGCATTTCCTTGGGTTGAATGAAGGTGGTCCTCCTTTTTCTTTGTAAAGAACATTTACATTACAAATAAATAGATTTTCTAATTTCTCAGTCTTGGCTAACATTCTCCAAAATTAAAAATGCCCCATACCTTGATATTTTCATTCTGTATGTGAAAATAGACTATAAAGTATTTACCCTTTTCTGTAGTATGAAATTTTTATCATGTCAGTTTTGACTTTTTAGATTAAAAAGCTAAATATGACATATTTACAAGTATATATTTTGCATCTTTCAAAACTCTTCAGATGCTGCCTTTGGCAGGAGAAGAAGAAGGTTTCTTTCCCCTCTAATGACTGAACTAACATGAGGGCTGAAGTGTGCAGCACATCCGTGAAATCCTAGACAGCTGTTCCAAATCCCACTCCTTTGCTAAGAGCAGAGCTGAGTGACAGGGGACTTTAATTAGAGTGGCTTTTAGAAGGACCGAGAAAATGAAAAAAGTATATTTGGCTGGGTAGGTTTGACTTGTGTTCTGACATGCCTCTAATTAAATCGTCACTGTTTCTCTTCTCAGGGATCAATGAGCAAGGGCTCTACCGAATCGTGGGGGTCAATTCCCGAGTGCAGAAGCTGCTGAGTGTCCTGATGGGTGAGTGCAGCAGCGGCTTTGCCAAGCAGGTCCTGGGCAGGGGCTCCCTCTGAAAAGTCACCAGGTCTGTAAGTATGGACAGCCTCTTGGGGAGGAATTGGAGTATGCAAGAGGTAACTCCCAGAAGTCAGCTGCCTCACTCACCACTTGTCATGGCTGTGGGCATTACTGGAAGAGGTCCTGAGTGGGACTGGACAAAATGAAAAAATGGCAGGTCCAACGCACTACACCCTTTCTGTGGACTCAGCCATTGCCAGTCCAAGTGACGCTCAGTTGCTCATGTGACCACCACACCCTACTCTGTCTTTAGTAGCTCATGACTCCTTCTGTCGTCTTTGACAGGCATTTAGTTGGGTACACCAGTGCCCAAGGAAGGGAATCCTTCTAGCTTGCCGAGGACCTCAGATGTCATGTTCCCTGTTACTGAGAAGGTGTCATGTGGCTCCCAGATAAAATGTATACAGGCAGATAATTCTGATCCTCTTTGCTTCTACAGTTCAACCTACTCTCTGTCATTTTAACAGCAGAACCTCCTTTGCAGCTGGCTGATATAAATACAAAACCACTACCTCTAAATCTGTAGCATTTGAATCAAAAACCCATGAGCCAATGAGCCAAATTTGCCTAGGCTGCAGATTTCCTGTATTTTTAGAAACGAATGCAGCCAGCCTCAGTGAGTCACATGGATCTAAATGGCAAACAGATCAGATTTCACAGATCAGTGACTGTCATTCATTCCCATGGAAGCCCAGTGGTGCACTTGTAGAGATAGACTATCACTTGGGGTCCTCGTTCAGTGTTCTGGGCAGGGACACTTTTCTTATTTGTATTTGTCATTTCATTTGCCATCCCAGTTTCTGAAGATACTTTTCATATGTGAAGAAATCTCCTCTCTCATGTTGACCAGAACAACTCTCTTCTCTACCTCTTTTCGAGAGAGCTACTCACCTCTTGTAGGCAAAACTCTATTGTATTGCTAGTCACAGTGAGATCTTTTATTTGAAACTATGATTGTGCCATACTCCTGCACTGAGAATCTGTTTTTTGGTTCAGATTTGGGATATGGTTAGTTTTTTTAAAAATTGCACTTTCTATTTTGAGATAATTGTAGATTCACATGCAGTTATAAGAAGTAATATAGGGAGATCCCATGTACCTTTACCCACTTCCCTCCAATAGTAACATCTTGCTAGACTATAGTACATTATCACAACCGGGATATTGATACAGTCAAGATGCAGAACACTTTCATCACCACAAGGATTCCTGGCAGCCACTAATCTGTTCTCCATTTCTGTAATCTTGTCATTTCAAGATTGTTATATAAATGGAATCATAATAATGACCTTCTGGGATTGGCTTTTTTTCAGTCAACATAATTCCCTTGAGATATATTCAGGTTGTTGTGTGTATCAGTAGTTTGTTCTTTTTTGTTGCTGAGTAGTATTCCATTGTATAGATGTACCACAGTTTGCTTAATCATTCACTCGATGAAGGGTATCTGCGTTGTTTCCAGTATGGGAAAATTATAAATAAAGCTACTGTAAACATTCGTGTACAGATTTTTGTATGAACATTAATTTGTTTCTGGGATAAGTACACATAAGTGCAATTGCTGGGTTGTATGGTGATATGGTTAATTTTTGAAAAATTCTATTGTAAGGAAGAATTAAGAGTCTAACAGGTGTCAATCCTCAAGCTTTCATTTCTGATCAGAGCTGCAAACATTTGTGGAGTATCTACTTTCTGAAACAGATTGTCAGGTGCTAGAGATGACACTTTAGAGTCATTCCTTGTCTGCAAAGTGTCCGAGTAAAAAGGAGATATGCATGCATATGAAAGCTATAATGTAAAATATGATACTGGTGCCTAATATGAGTTGGATCTGGAAGATTGAGTGGTGAAGGAGAGAATAGAAGAGTAATTCAGAATCAGGAAATATTATGAGCAGTGGCATGAGGGGAAGAAATCAGAGTCTGTGGTGGCTATAGCAGAGAGTATCGATTTGATTATAATTATCATTATTTTAATATTTGAAAGTACTTGAGGCTGGGACAGGAGTTTAAAGCTGAAAAGCTGAGATGGCCCCTTTTGTTGAGGAACTTGAATATTGTGTTCAAGAGTTTGAGGTTTTTTCTCTGTAGGAAGTAAGATGCTATTAAAAGTTTCTAATTAGTGGAGTTGTATGTGTTAGGACTCTTTTGCACACAAAATGTCAAGAAGACAATGCAGAATAGTAAAAGGAAAATTAAAAGGCATTTATTTGCTCACATCACTGGTAAGCCCCAGATGGCAGAAGCATGGCAGAATCTTGTGGCTCCAGTGACATCTTTACATTTGTTGGAGCCTTTCCCACTCCTTTCCTCTAGCTTCTCATTATTTATGACCTGTGCTTGCCTTGGTATTGGCTGTATTCCAAGCAGTGGGAATGTCCCAGATAGTTCAACCTTAGTGGTCCTTAAAGCTTGCATCACTGAGAAGAGTGTCTTTCCTGACAGTTTGGCAGAGTCCCTCGGTGGTCTTTGCTTGGTCATTATGGGGCCATTCACGTGATTCATTTCACAATCTCACACCAGTCACATGACCTACAGCAGATGAATCCGGATAGCCTGGATCCTGTGCCTGTCTCTGGTGATCCTGCGCCACCTCTATGAGGGTGGTGGAGGGGTAAGGTGGGGAAGGGGTTCAGTCCATAAAACCCTGTGGACTGAGCAAGATTATTAATGGAATGATGGAGGAGTGCTTTCCCGAAATAATGGCTGCTGGGTGATAAAAAAAAATTTGTCCAGCACAGGGGTAACTAGATCAGATGCTGGTTTTAGGAGGGTAATACTGGCAGCAATGTGGAGCATGCATTTGATCATGAAAAGACGTGGAGTATGAAGACAGTTGCGATAAATTAGGCAGAGCATACCCTGTCAATCAAGGGCTGAACCAAATAGCTACTCTGAGTCAGGGAAAAAGGACAGGCTGAAAATGATTGGAGAGAATCAACAGGACTTTGTAACTAACTAGATACAGGGCAGTAGAAGGGGCAGAGAGATTTCAAAGACAACAGGTTATTATGTAAGGTGACACTAATAAAAAAAAAAAGACGTTTTAGACAGGTTTGCTAATCTAAAAAAGAACCACGTTAGCTCAGTTGAGCTAAGCAAAGAGTGGCTTGAAAAGATCTTGTTTTTATCACTTCCCTTAGTTGCCTGCGAACAAGATATTTGTCCTGTTCTCTTCCTCGGTTTTTCCTAGGGACAAAATAATTGTGAACATCTGAGAATATCGTGAAAAACTAATAACTAGCAGCTGAAAGTCACAAGACCAGCTGCCTCTGCCAAGAGGACATTACAGATAGACTGAATCCAAACTGAGGCTCAGCCAGAGCTGAGAGCTGACCTCAGTGTGAGATCCAATCAAAAGTGGAGCATGGTGCCTGGGATTCTCACTACCTGTTGAGTTAAACAGTTTAGATCTTAGAAATGAGGAATCACCCATTAGACCAGGGAGACTCCAGACCTGAAGGCCGAGCCCTGTCTTCCTTCCCTTTTGTGAACATGCTCTCATCTTCATCAATTCTTGGTACTGGTACTAGACTGGGTTAGTCAGGAGTGTAAAATAAATATGGCTCCTGTACTGCAAAACCTCTCCCTGTGATGGCTGGGCCAAGGGTGAACCATTCATTCATGATTCCTTTATTCTGCCTTCTTTGGATGGCCTATTACATGCCAGGCACTGGGTGAGATTTGGATTATTTGTCAGAGTCTCTCAATAGTGTGTTTTCATGATTGAAAGTATGGGTTAAAATTAAGTAAAACCACAGAGACTTCCTTTGATCACTTAGAGTTTACTTGGTGCAAACTCTTACTACACTGGGGGGCTTTGGGTGGGAAGAAGAATATAAGAGCCAGTGCTTTGAGAATGTCTCCCTTTTACTGACTAGGATTCCTGAAGAAAGCTTGCTAGAATTGTACCAAGTGTGGTGTGGTCTCAGGCTCCTGCCACACCTTGATCTCTTCCTCCTAGCAACGGTTGTTAGTGTCCGAAGAGTGAAAAGGACTTGGGAACACGTGCAGATTCCTAGAAATAGTGTCTTCCATGTGTGTACTGTTTGGTTTTTTTTCTCCCTCTGAATGTAAGTGAAGATAAATCTTTCCAAATTTTAGCTCAACATTTTTTATATAAATCAGCTGTATGCTTGTTCAGTATATGTCTCTCTTCCTGAATATATTTTAAATAACTTTTTTTCTATTTAAAAGTTATGAGTGGTTATATAGCAAATTTGGAGACATACAAAAAGTAGAAAGAAGAAAATAAAAGTCTTGCAGGGCAGAGATAACCTTTACTGACCATTTTATCCTACCACTATCACATTCTAAATATAATATAATGTAATAAAAAATGTTTACAAAATTGGAACCACACTGTGTATGTATGCTGCTTTTTAACAGGCTTTTTTTCATGTAACAGTACAGAGTATCTATTTTCTGTTACTCAAGTTCTTGCAGAGAGTTATTTTTTGGGGTCGTGCATTGTGTAGATATACTAGACCTTTTTAATCAGTCCTCTTCTCAGGTTAAGTTGACTGATTGCAATTCGTCATCATTCTAGAAAGCACTCAGGTGAACATCTCCACAGGATCAGGATAGCAAGGGTTAAAAGCATACATTTTGGAGTTGGACAAATTGCAGTTCCACTGCTTATCTGTTAGATTTTATACAAATTATTTAAACCCATCTAGGCTTCTCTCTCATCATGTGTAATAATAGCCCTGTCTCTGTAATAATGTGAGGATTAAATGATAAGATACATGTGGATTGCTGAGTCCAGAGCCCCCACATGTTAGTCAATAAATGTGAGCTGTTGTTATTTTAAATTTTTATATGCATATTTAATTATTAGATGTTGAATTGCTGGGTCAAGATATATACATGTATTCAGCACCCTTAATTGATTTCCCCAAATTTGCTATCAGCAAAGTCTGAGGACAGTGCCATCTACTTCACATCCTTGCCATACTCTGTATTAGTTTTTTGCATTTAAATTAAAACATTTAAAAAATGTATCTCCTTTTTATTTAACTTTGCATTTCTGTAATTCTGGGTGAGACTGAACATTTTTCTGTTTCTTGCTGATACATTTCTTTTTTCGCAAACTGCCTGTTTGTGCTCTTAGCCTATTTTTCTATTGGCATGTTCATCTTTTGATTGTAAGACCTTTTTACATATGGAGGCTATGTTACCAATATTTTCTTCTAGATTATTATTTATCTTGAACTTTATTTATGGTACTTTTGTTTTTGTTTTGTTTTATAAATATTTTAAATTTTTATCAAGTCCAATCTTTTATGAAATCCATCTTTTTCTTAGATGGATTATGCCTTAAAAGACCTTTCCCGCTCCAGGATTACAAAAACTTTGTTTTCCTTAAAATCCATCTGGAATATATTCATGAAAAATGGAAACTAATTCTCCTTTTCCTCAAATAGTTATCTGATTGACCAATAACCATATAATGAGAAATTTTCTGCTTTTCCACTGCTTTTAAATATCACCATATAGTCATTCTTTTATACGTATTGGGATTCAGTGAAGGAGTGTTTATACATATTTTTCTGAAGGAAAATAAATTCTTCTTTTGTTTGTTATTCTCCAATTCTTAGTCCTTAAAAAAGTATATTATCTTCATTTTTCACTTTTTTAATATTTGTTTTTCTCCTGATTCTTTGCATTCTAGGAAAAATTCTCAAACTTGTAACCCATATCCATGTCATTCATTTAAATTTCTTTCTTTTTTTTGGCTGAGGAAGATTCACCCTGAGCTGACATCCATTGCCAATCTTCCTCTATTTTTGCCTGAGGAAGATTAGCCTTGAGCTAACATCTGTGCCAGTCTTCCTCTATTTTGTATGTGGGCCGCCTCCACAGCATGGCTGATGAGTAGAATAGGTGCACGCCTGGGATCTGAACCCGTGAACCCAGGCGGCCGAAGCAGAGTGCGCAGAACTTTTACCACTTGGCCAGAGGGTCCGCCCCTCATTTAAATTTCTTTTGGGTTGGTTTTTTTTTTTTTTTGCTGTTAATAATGCAAATTTTAATTTGGTGATTGAATTTTCTTGTTGGTTTCGTTGGTTCGTGTCTTTACCAACTTTACTTTTTTAGTTGTTTCCATTTCTGCCTTTCAGCTATCACTTTATTATTTCAGTCTGTTTTTCTTACTTGATATCTTATTTCACAGCATCCATATTTTTCTGAATTTTATTTATTGTGCAGAACGGGTGCTTTCTGAAATTTTTTTAGAGTGCCTTAGTCTCTGTATTTTATGCCAGGAAGTATTTTATCAGCTTTTCTATCTTCTGTTCAATCAAACCTGGACACAGAGAAGTTGATAAATCTTTGCCATTGAACTCATTGTGGATGGATTCTCCTTGTTTTGTTCCCATTTTCCTAAATGCTGTTAGAATCATCCTCTTGTATGAAATTGGGGGATGTTGTACATGATTCCATCCAATTTCCTAGCATTCTTAAATCTTTCATTTAGTGTGGACCTATGAGCCTCAATTGATTTCTCCTAGTTCTGCTATTGGTCCTGGTTCTGGGAGGAGTGGTATTTATTCCTGGTTAATCTGAAGTGTGCTGTGGTTCTTCCGTTGTCACTCTCATGTTTCTTCTGGGGCTTTCCCCTTCTGAATTCACTTCCCTTGATGTAAAGGGACACCCCTCCACTTCTGTCCCCCATCTAATTTCACTGCCCAGATCGTAATCGCAGGACAAACTCTGTCCACTCTGGAAAGCAGCTTCCCGTCAGTGTGTATGCTAGGTGAGGTGGAGGTGGTGCAGGTGGTATCCCTCCCAGGGGTAGCTTGGGCTATGCTCTGGGGTGAGTGGAGGGCTGTCCCCATCACATTGTTTCCCCAGGTGGGTTTTCCTGAGGGCTTCACCTGAGCTTTGTCTAGTGGATATTGCTGTGGTGACAGGCAGAATGTGGACTGTGAGCCTAACTTCTGTGTTGTTGAAATTTTGTGTCCCTTTTTTTGTGTATCTATTTACTGTGGTGATGAAGGAATGCAAATCAGTGTTGCTATTCTTTCTCATCTTATCCTGTAACTTTTTCCTGTTTTTTTAACTAATGTTTAAAGTAAGGTTAGTGCTACAGAAAACGCATGGAAGGTATTAAATTGCAATGCTTTAAAGCACCAAATTACAGTAGTACGCCTCACCCACTGATCTCTGATCCAGCCGTGAACAATCCTGCCTTACTCCTCTGGGACCTTGAATGTCTGTATTCCTTTTTTCTGTGCCCTTCATTTCCCACACTCTTTCACAGAGCAGCATAGATAAAAGCAAGCAAGGACTTCTTTCTGAAGAAATCCTAGAGTAATAGACATTCTTCATGACAACTTCTTAGACTAAAGGCTTGCCTAGTAATGAGTGAAAACATCCCCAGACTTTGAAGACTAGCCTCATGGAAGCAGCCGAGCCATGCAAATTGTGAATTTCCAATTTTACCTACCAGTAAAGGGAGCAGACAGATGATGACCAGGACTGGGAGATAGTAGACTGTTTGGATGAAGGATTGATCCTTCTGGGAGCTTGTAAGGTTGCTTTCTGGGAGCTCGTAAGGTCGCTGTTAACCACAATCCTGAGTTCCCAGAGAGTGGAGACCACAGATGGAAGCTCACTGTCCTCTCTGCTCCTCCCACTGTCACCTTTGCTTATTGGGATGCTTCAGGCAGATTCTCCTAGGTCAGGGACTTGAGGCAGAGCTTTTGGATCTCAGAACAGAAGTGGCTGGATTCTTAGGCACTAGGTATAGGAAGTGACTAAAGTTTTTAAGATGTATGACTTTTAAAATCAGAAAATAATTTGATAAACAAATTTGCTTATCAAATCTCTACGTATTAAATCCTGTTTTGAATTATCTGTAGGATAAATGAGAAAAAGTCTTATTTACATAGAGGATAGTATATGTATATAAACTAATTCCTCAAAGATGTAATGGAGATGGAGAATGTAAAAAGCTCAAGAAGATTTTAGAAAAAGACAGTCAACAAAATACAACTAATGTTTAAATGGAGGAGAGCAGGACCATATGGTTTTTCCTAAGGAATAATGTATAGATCAGTGGAACAAACAAGAGAATCCAGAAATAGGACTCACACATATATGGTCAATTGATCTTTGATAAAAGTGTCAAGGTAATTCAATGGGGAAAGGACAGTCGTCTCAGCAAATGATACTAGTACAATTGGACATTCATATGGGAAAAAAATAAATTCAACCCTTAAACTATATACAAAAATTAACTTGAAGTGGATCATATTCCTAAAACTATAAAACTTCTAGAAGAAAACATAGGAGAAATCTTTGTGACCTCGGTTTAGAAAAGATTTCTTAGAACACAAAAAGCAGAAACCATAAAAGAAAAACGTGATAAACTGAAGTTTATACAAATAAAAAACTTCTGCTCTTTAAAATATATTAAGAAAAAGAAAAGACAAGCTGCAGATCAGGAGAAAATATTTGCAAAATAAGTATTTGATAAATGGTTTGTATCCAGGATATAGTAAAAATGACTCTTGCAACTCAGTCTTATATAAGAACACAACTAACCCAGTTTTTTTTTTTTTTTTTTTTTTGGTGAGGAAGACCAGCCCTGAGCTAACATCCGTTGCTAATCCCCCTCTTTTTTTTGCTGAGGAAGACTGGCCCTGGGCTAACATCGTACCCATCTTCCTCCACTTTATATGGGACGCCGCCACGGCATGGCTGACAGGCAGTGCGTCACGCGGGCGCCCGGGATCCGAACCCGCGAACCCCGGGCTGCCAAGCGCGGACGAAACCTCTGCGCCACCGGGCCGGCCCCTAACCCAGTTTTTAAAATGGACAAAAGAGTTGAACAAGCAGTTCACCAAAGAAAATATACAAATGGCCAAAAAGCAGATGAAAAGATGACCAACTTCATTAGTCATTAAGGAAAAGTGAATTTAAAAAATGAGTTATATCTACATGCCTACTAGAATAGCTAAAATTTCAAAATTAAACACATGACCGTATCCTGTGTTGATGAAGAAGCAACTAGAGCTCTCATATTGCTGGTGGGAATGTAAAATGGTCCAACTGTTTTGGAAAATAATTTGTCAGTTTCTTACATACTTACCATATGACCCATTCCTACATATTTCTACCTAGTTCCACTCCTTAGTATTTACTCAAGAGATGAAAATGTAATTCATATAAAGACCTGTATGCAAATATTTATACTAACTTTATTCAGAACAGCCGAAAATTGGAAACAACCCAAATATCTATCAACTAGTGAGTGGAGAAACAAATTGCGGCATATCTATAAAATTGAATACTACTCAGTAATAAAAGGATTGAGCTACTGGTACATGCAACAACATGGATGGATTCCAAAAGTATTATGCTATGTGAAATGGTTGCCAGGGACTGGAGGTGGAGGGAGGGTATTAACTATAAAGGGGCACAGGGGAATTTTTTTGGGTGATGGAAATGACTTATATCTTGATTGTGGTGGTGGTGATGTGACTATATATATTTGTCAAAAATCATGGAACTCTACACTTAAAAAGGGTGAGTATACCTCCACAAACTTGGCTTTAAAACACATTCACACGCAGGAGAGGGTTCTCAACCTTGCTCCTCATTAAAAAATTGCAAATTAAAACAGTAAGATGACCTTTTTTTTTTTTTTTTTGCTGGGAAAGAGTCACCCTGAGCTAACATCTGTTGCCAATCTTCCTCTTTTTTTTTACCCCTCCCCAAAGCCCCAGTACATAGTCGTATATTCTAGTTGTAAGTGCTTCTAGTTCTTCTATGTGAGTTGCCACCACAGCATGGCAACTGACTGATAGGACAAGTGGTGTGGTTCCACGCCCAGGAACTGAACCCCAGCCGCCAAAGTGGAGGGTGCCGAACTTTAACCACTAGGCCATCAGGGCTGGCTCAGATGACCTTTTTTTGTTTTAACCTATCAGATTAGCTAAGGTCAAAGTGATTACGTGTTGTTGTCAAAGATTTGGGGAAGGAGTCATTCTCATACTTAAATATAATGGTACAACCTTTGAAAGGTAGTTGAGCAATATCTTTCAAAATTAAAAATGCATGTACTTTTTGACCCAGAAATTCCACTCTTAGGAATTTTTTCTACAGGTAAGACATGTACAAGGAAACAGTATCATGTATATCATTGTTTATCATAGCAAAAACCAGGGAACAAACTTAATTTCCATTAATGGGACATTAAATTAACTGTGAGTACTATGAGGTAGATGTATTTGTGTGCTGATAAGGAACAATTTCTTAAGACCGTTAAATGAAAATAGTGCACAGAATGACAGGTATACTGTGCTTCTTTCTTTTGTGTTTTTGAATTCATAGATATCCCTGTTTTTGCATATGCTATTAGAGATAGCAGATGCACAAAACTGGTGTTAGCAGTTGCCTCTGCCATAGGGGAGATTTACCTTTTAATGTATATCTTATTTGTTTTGCTTGAATTTTTTTTTCCATGTGCCTATATTACCTTCTCAGTTAAAGAGAAAAAAAAGTTAATTTGCCTACATGAGAGTGTATTATTAGGACATTTAGGAGTACTTAGGTGACTTTTCTAATAATTTCCTCTAGAAGGTCCTTATTGTTTGTCAGCAACACAGTAGTGGACTAGATGGATCTTGAGACTGACCAGTGTAACATTGCTAAGACCACCTCCCTTGGTAACCACTGCTTCCAGTCTATGTCTCCTATTTTTCTGAATTTATGTGGGAGTAGGTTGAGGAGGAAATATGCTCACTTCACTTTACCCACATGATGACTTTTTGTATGTTGGACACTCCTCTAGCTTAGGTCAGTTTTATGAAGCACTACAATGATCAAGTGACATGGTGGGGAGAAATGTACTGAGTTCTGAAGAAAATTGTAAACTATGCCTCTGCATCCTATTCACATGCTACCAGGAAGCTTCTGTCAGTGAGGGGAGCATCAGTAGGGAGGTGTGGAAATTGGCAGCACTTTCTGAAAATGGGGTAGCTTGGGAGGCTGTATTCAATTTAGTTTGGACATTAAATGAATTAAAATGGATGGGCTCAAGTTATGAGGCTTGCCTCATCTGTGCTATAAAAAGCCCTTTCGTTGGGCTGTAATTCGACTCTCCTCTCTGTAATGTTACACAATATTCCTATGGTTACAGAGCCCGAATAAGTGGAAGCTAATCATTAGTTTGCTAAATGTGGTTCATAGAACAGTTCACAACTCCCAGACCTGCCAACTGCTGCTTATTTAGTGTCATGTTCTCTCTTCTTGGGTAGAAGTTGGTTCCTTCCTCAGAAAAATGTACAGTAACATTTGTCTCGCGTCCAGGACATGCAGTATGGCAGCTCTCCATGTGTCTTGGGGATGGGGAGGGAAAAAGGTCATGCTAAGCAAAGTTTCTTGGTACATACACTTCCACAGGAAGAAACCATTAAGGGAGTGTGAGATGACAAAGCAAGAAAAGAATTAAAGCTGCAGAGGTTTTGAATGCAGTCATGCACCACATAACATTTCGGTCACCAATGGACTGCATATAATCTTATGGTGGTCGCATAAGATTAGTACCATATTTATGTAGTAGGCTATACTGTCTAGGTTTGGGTAAATACACTCTGATGTTCGCGCAACAACGAAGTCACCTAATGACACGTCTTAGAATGTATTCCCATCGTTAAGGGAAACACAATTGTATTTGGAAAATCACACAGTGTTCACTCTTCAGAAATTTGCTGTGTTAGAACTCTATGGAGTTTACCATTCTATGGCCCTAGAAATAAAATCCTGCTCTTTAGGTTCTTGTTTGTTTCCTATGGCAAGGCAGACTTCATTATTGCTCCGGGTCACCTGCAAACACACAGATGTGCTGCCTTTAGGAGCCAAACATTTTTTGAGCTGGGGCCCTTTCCTCTCTCATATCCCGATATGTGTCAGGGGAACATATTGAAAGCAGTAGGTACCAGCTAGATTTGTGCCCTGGAGTTCAGAGCCTAAATCCTTAGGCCACTCCTGATTATTTGGCCTCTTCCTACTAGGGTGAAAGTGGGTTCTTTCCCAGTAAGTAGAAAATGTATTGTGCTCACCTGTGACTCATTCCCCCTTTCCAGCTGAAAAGCTGTTGGCCCTGCAGGAGGAACCTCTTTCTTCTTGGAGAATCTCCAGAAAGAGAGTCTGGTGGCTGTCTCTATTTACCTGCTGTGTCATTTAGATCTCTTTGGATTGTAAAAAACAGAAAACCTGGTCTCAACTGGCTTAAGGAAAGAGGGAATTCATTGGCTCACATGATTGAAAAGGCATGGCCAGATACAAGGGCTCAAGCCATGTCATCAAGACCCTCTTTCTCAGCTTCTCTCATCTCTGGCTTTGTGGGACTCACTCTCAGGCTCTACGTGGTGGCACCCAGAGCAGTTGCATAACCTCCCTATGCAGCCCAGCAGGAAACAACAGGTATCCTTTCCCCTGTCTCCTGGAAAAGGCTAGAAGTTCACTCTGATCGGGCTGGCTTAGATCTTGGGCCATCCCTGAACCAGTGTGTCACTAGTCCAAAGAGATCTCATTCCTCACCCCTGGCAGGGTGGGGCTCACCCGAGCTCATGGAGTGGGAGTGAGAAAAGAGTAGCAGCCAGCTGAAAATGAGGCTTTTTGCGGAAGGAGACTGGGAACTGGGAGGCAAATCACTCGCCTGTAGTGTGAGGAAGCTGGATTCTTCCTTGAATGTGCTAAAAGACTTCACTTCCAACCGCCTCACCAGTGATAAAATGGGGTTCTTCTGGTTCGTGAAGCAGTTCATATTCCCCAGCCTCTGCCTCTTATTCTCATCTGCCTGTGTGCTCCTCAGGAAGACTACAAGAATTCTCTCTTATAATACACACTTTATATTTTAAATAATACACACATTTGTTGAAAAGTCCACATAAGAGGAGGCAAAAGAAATGATGAGGAGCTGAAATAATTATGGTGGTTCTGGTTTCACTTCTTGGCTTAAGGCAATTTAAAAAATATATAAAAGTAATGGAATCAAGTCATAGTTTAGAAAATATGAAAACCACAATTCTACCACTCTAAACCAACCACTAGTTTAATTTTAGAGTATTTCCTTTCAGCCTTTGCTCATATAAGTTTCTCAGAAACTTGTAAGTCTTGATTTCTTTTTTGCTTGACAATACATGATAATCCAGGCATTTTCCACACTGCTACATATTATGTTGCATGTACAAAAGAATTGCAAAATAAATGCAATTCTTTTGTACATGCAACATAATATTCCATCAGGTAGACATACCATCATTAACTTAATCGTTCTTCTCTCACTAGATGTTTAGGTTGTCTCCTTTTTAATTGTCTTCTACTGTTATAAGGAATAGTGTGAACATTTTGGGGTTATGTAACTTTTCTCATGCCTTATCTTAGTTCCTGGGGATACATTGTGAGAAGTGAGATTACTGCATCAAAGAGTATAAACATTTTTATGACTCTTGATACATATCGCCAAATTGCTTTTCAAAACTGTTGCATTTATCTCTTCTGCCTCCAGCAATTTTTAAGAGGATCAATTTCACTGCATTTTTGCCAGCAATAGATATTTGGACTTTTAAACATTTTCCTAATTTAATAGGCAAAAATAGGTGTCATTTTAAATTTGGATTTCTTTGGTTAGGAGGGAGGCTGAATGCTTTTACGTATGCTTGTTTTTAGCTGTGTTTTCTGCTCTGCTTTACATACTGTCTTTTCTTCATTTTAGATCCCAAAACAGCTTCTGAAACAGAAACGGATATCTGTGCCGAATGGGAGATAAAGACCATCACTAGTGCTTTGAAGACCTACCTAAGGTAGGGACTTTCCATTTGTAGGGCAGGGTGCCAGCTTGTTATCATGCAATCAGGAAGAGAGCACTTTTATTTTCAGTCTCCAGAGAGCTGTCGGGTGGGTGTTTGAGATGTGGAAACAGCTTATGTGTGGGTGCAGTTAGCTCAGCTGGTCAAACTGATGGTAAATCATCCATAGTTGATGGGTTGCCATTGTGCATTGATGCCATAAGTGATTGAGGAAGCTGTGCTCTTTATGAGAAGCTACTGTGATAGTTAGCCTTCAGCAGAAACTAAAATGCGATATTCCCTGAAATCCCTAAATAATCTATTAAGAGAACAAGGAATCACATATCCCATTCTATTGCAAATGCTTGATTATATACCCCATGGATTTTGATAATTTTGTGCATTGTGAAGATAGAATAGATTGCTGACATTGGTCCTTAAAATGAAAACCTGATGGAACTCCTTTTTGACTCCTCCCACTTAGAGTGGACAATATTACTTTATTAGAGAGAAGACCATTTTCCTTGTTATAATATATATGATATTACTTCTACCTCTCCACCCCTCCCTTAGTTTTTAAGGGAATGGATGATTGACTAGCTGCCCACATCTCAATTTCATGAATAGATTGAAATTTATGCTGGGCTTGAAGGGTAAGAATATTATAGTTCTTCACTGTGGTTCTTCTTACACAGGAAGGTGGGGTCTAGTCTTAAACAAAGAGAACTATAATCATGCGTTTCATAAGCATTTGTACAGGTTTAGTGACGATTCACTTGGCTTGAAATCAAAGTAGGAAAGTCACAGAAAAGGAATTGGTCATGCAAATTTTATTGGCTATTGGGGAATTGATGGAAGGATCTTGAAGTCAAGAGTCAGATGTAATGCAAGTGATAACTAAGAGTTGAATTAGGGGATCCGATGAGAACAAAATAAAACTTGAGCCAAGAATAATGTATAGCCTGTTGAGAAGCTTATTAGTTGGACTATCAGAAAAAACTCAAGTTTACAGTTAAATATATTCATTAAACATACTCACCCTAAATACTACCATTATAGTTTATACAAAACAGTATTGTAGATGTTTGTATTTGGCACTTGTGTGTGTTGATATTGATCAGCTAATAAACAATAAGTGTAAAACATATTTTTTAAAAATAGCAGGTAAAATTTCATTATATCATGCCTAGTATTAGGGGTTCCAGTCCTTTGGCATTCTGGAGCAACATTCCAGAGTGAATTTGCCACAAAAACACCTACAAAAGTCTTTCATAGTGTTTGCACTGTGATGAATTGATTCTCATAACTGATTAGAATTATGAGCTGATTCTAATAACAAGCTGCCTGGAAGACAAGAGTTGAAGCACAGATGATTGCAAATGTTTAGTTAGTTGCCTGTTTCTCAGACACGTCTTAAAATGCTCTTGTTGATGTGTGAGTCACAGACTGAAAAGGAAATCTCTTTGTTTGTGCTAGACTTTTGCGTTAGCACTTTTCTAGTTGTGACTATGAAACATTAGTTGTACCTATTCTCTTAAAAAAGAGAGAGAATGAAAATTTCAGGTGAAATCTCAGGACCCTTTCAAAGGAGAAACTACGCTGGGCTAAGTTGAATTGCCATTGTTTCCCTGTGATCTTCATCTCTGAGAAATGTAATGCAGTTTGGCAGTCTCTCAGCTGCTCTTTAGAGAGAATATGATTGTTTTTATTTAGCTGACTAGTGTATATCCTTTTATTCCAGAATGCTTCCAGGACCACTCATGATGTACCAGTTTCAAAGAAGTTTCATCAAAGCAGCAAGTAAGTTTTATTTTTGTCACAGTTTTAAGGGGGAGGGAATAGATTTTTCTATTTCAGAGAACAGTCAGTGTCCCAAAAGAAATATTATCTAACCTTTCGTATTCTGCATGTGAAGTACCCACCCAGCACTTGTGAGACTGACACAGAATAAAAACAAAACCAAGTCAGGATTGCTGAGGGCCTTGCTACCACGTTGAATTTACAGTAGAGGAGAGAAACTTCAGAAGTGTGTTTTTAGGGGTGGGGAGAAGGGAGAAAAGCAAGTTTGACGTTCTAATTTTGATTATTGAAGTTCTGACTCCTTGGGTTTTTTCCAGCCTTTGAGTAGCATTTTGCAGAATGAATCAGACTTCGCACATTACCTAAATTGAGCATTGGAGATGTTTCCCTGATTCCAACACCATTTATATAACTTCCCAGTCCTCTTTCTGTCATGGCTTCCATTTACAGCTTCTGATCATTCTTCAGCTATATCATCTAAGTCCTGAGCGTCATATTACTGGTATTAAAATACATAGGGATTAGGTGCAAGCTACCCTAAGTGTACTGGAATCTGTCTATGTGGGGCAGGCCTCTTATAAGGGGCAGTAAGATTCTCTATCAAATTTAAATCTGGCATGAATCCCCACAGTGCTATTATGTTCATAGCCCGTGCTTCTCCCCGCTTCGTTTAAGCCTTCAGAGTTTGTTTACCCTGGTAACTACTACTGCCCTGATTTAGTAGCACCTAATGTTCTGTTGGCCTTTTCTACCCATAGTTGTCCCCTTAACACAGGGAGGAGAAAGACGTGGGAGAAAGCTGGGAATGAAGATACAGTTCTTGTGATTTCTTTCTCAGGGAAATTCCAAACCCATAGCAACCATTCTCTAATTAAACCTCACATCAGTCCTATAAATAGGTATGGTGATTACCATCAATCTATTTCCCAGAGAAATGAAGCCACTTTCCCAAGTTCATCCAAGAGATTGTGACAGGTCATGATTTAGGTTACAGGTTGGTAGAAAGATTTATGTATTCTATCTGCCATCGCTTTCTTCTAGCACCTGCTTGTCACACATGACTTGAGAATAACTGGACATTTCTTTTGATTCCTTTGATGCTGTCTTGAGGCGTTATTTTGATATTTGAGACACTTGCAATGTTGTTCATGTACAATTTGTTTATCACTTGATGAGTGCATAAAGTTCCTTCCTTCCTTGAAATGAAGCTGTCACCTCGGGGAGCCAGCTGCTCCCAGGTTTGTTCCTGCTCCGAGCATGCAGTTGACTGGCTCCATTTCATCACGTCATCATTTTGGCTTGAATTTTTTGACGGTCATTTTTTTAATGAACTCTGTTACAGAAATCCCCGTCAAAAGCACTTCTAGATGGAGTCATTCTAGCCATGAATACCTGGAGCAGGATCTGAAACCTTTGAGAAATCCTTAGTCTGTTAGTGGCCAACGTTGGATTTCCTTTGATTTTTGTCTTGTAAACTGATTTAGCTGTAATGCTGATCAAATATTCCCTCGCTCCTTCCTTTGCAGAGCTGGAGAACCAGGAGTCTCGGGTCTCTGAAATCCACAGCCTTGTTCATCGGCTTCCAGAGAAAAATAGGCAGATGTTACAACTGCTAATGAACCACTTGGCAAAGTAGGTTTAAAACTGATTGCTGGCCCTTTTCTCACTCCTAGAAAGTTCTTATCTTAGCACTAAAGCTGGTCTCAGTTCTGCTTATGTTTCCCTCTCCCACTATTGCATCAGGTGTGCTGGAGGCTTAGGAGAGAAATGTGTGAAATGTTAGCTGCAGTGCAACAGCACCATGTGCCAGGTGGCCTTCGCAGAGGAGGCTGGGGAAGCGCCTGTGCAGCCAGGCTACCAGGCAGAGTTTTCAGGAGGTTTTGCTCTTGTGATGATCCAGGGCAAGCAGGAATATGTCGTCCATGAAACCAGGTCACCAAGTAGAGTTTTCAGGAGTTACATGTTCTCGTGATGATCACGGACAGATAGGAGTGTGTCGTGGGTTTACAGACCTTGGATTTGGGGAAAAGAGGCCTGAATTCTAGAGTTGACTCTGTTCCTAGCAAGCCACTGACCTCTCAATTCCTTAGTTTCTTCATCTGTCAAATATGGATAGTAGGCTCCCCTTTATCTACAGTGTCATTGATTTTAAAAGTTACATGTATTAAAGCCTTTGAAGACATAAGGAGAGTAAAAGAATTAACGTGGGCAAATGCCCACTTGCCTTCTGTGATAATCAGAGCCTTCAGTGGGGGCTTGATTTTCCTGCTAGGAATGTTTATACTCTTGGAATGGTTTTGAATCTTTGTGTGTTTACTGTTGCTTGACCCTTTTAGGGATGGTCTTACTGTCTTCCCTTGCTGAATCAGTCACTACATGTGTGTATGTTGTAACCTCCCATTGACTTTGAGGAATGTTCTTGATTGGAGACTGGAGCATAAGAAAAGACAGAGTATAACAGTTAACCTAAATTGTTAAGCCCTACATTCTACTGAACTGATGTGTTATAAACTTGTCCCTTACCCACACTTTGGTTCATGCCATTAAGTCATTTCTTTGGGAGAAGTTGATACTCTACTGAGAGAGATTATGATGGTTCTTTTTCATATTTCTACCAAGCCCTTGATAATACCTTTTGGAGAGGGAGTATGTATGTTACCGTGAAGATTTCCACAGGTCCTAATTCTGAAGAAGCAAGAGTGTTTTGCATGTTGGTGAGAAGCAATTAGGCAGAGTCAAGCGTTGCTCCATTATTGGTGAAATGTTTTTTCTTGCCATGCCATATCAGAACTGCGTGTTCAGAAACAATTAAGCATAGCAGAGAACATTCAAGTTTGCAAGGAGAATGCCCAAAAAATGTCACAGAATCCTGATGAAGTGTGTTTAAAATAATGGGAACTGGGCTTTAAAAAGTAACTCCAAATGCTCTGAGATGACGAGTTGGTGCCTATTCCACACAACCCAGTCAGGCATTTATTTGTTAAACAGAAAAGCTGGTTTAGATCTTAGTTGCAAAACTTTGCACACTTGAAGGGCCTGCACCAAAACAGAGGAAGTTCGAGGTACATACTCCAGCCGAGCATGTGTGGGAATGCTCATGACTGCTTTATGGCCACTGCCTCTCAAGCCTGCTGGGAGCAGCTGGAGGAGATGGGTTAGGAACCAGCTGAAAGCAGTAGGGCTTTTCAAGCTGTGCAATTGTGATGAGAGCTTAATTGGACTGAGAGAGACCAAGAGTGAATGGTGATCCAGCAGAGTTGGTACTGAATTTTCCCATTTTTAAAATGCCCGGAGGATTGTTAGGAATCTTTAAAGAAAAAAAAAGAAACAGTTAAAACAGGCTCTTAAGGTAGATCTTGAACAACTGAGCCTGTTCATCTCCTGGTGGATGGTTCACTTTCTCCCTCTTCCACTCTCTGCTCTCCCAGCCCCATTATGTTCAGTCCATCTTTGTCCCTAACCCAAGGAGTAGTACAACTGGAATAAGCAATTTACAGCTGTGACCTTGACTTTTTGCCTTCTAACAAATTTAAACCAATTTTGTTGCTGGGGTTATTTGTTTTATAGCATTTCTGGAGCATTATGTCTTGTCTTTGATGCTTAACAATGATTTTCTTTGGTTCTATGAGGTTACTGGCATTTCTTTGTTCATTTAATCATTAAGAAATCTACATATACACAAATTCTTGTGCCTGTAACGTGAGGTGGTCAGGGCTGATGTTAGAACACACAGACTCAAGTTCTCAGCATGCTGTGTGTTCTTGGTCTCTGGAGCCTCTAGATTTAAAATGTCTTAGAGGAGATGGGTATAAATGAGCTGCCGAATCCAGTATTTAGGTCTGAAAAAATTCTTTGGCGTCCAGAGGAGTTCTAAGATTCCACTTAAACTCTATATTCTCATTTACAGCACTGTCCTATTTTAAAATCTAGCAGTAAGGGAGAGTTAACTTGGGACAAGGAGTGTGTCTATTTCATTCCAGTTTTCTCAGGTTCAGACTCACCCTAGGATACGCCTGAGCTATTGTTCCTCTGGTCCACTTACTAATGGTCAGCTTCCTTCCTAAGTTTTGGTTTCAGGGCTGGTTCTGCTGGAAAACCCAGTGTTTACTTCTTTCATTGCCTCCCGTGCTTGCCCGTGCATCTCAGGCATCTGGTTCAAAGGGAAGACATTTTGTATTGTGTATTTTTTAAAGTACTCTTTTTAAACACTTTCCAAAATTGATTTCCTTTAGCTGTGGAGGGAGAGTCAAGACATTTTATATTTAATCCCAAGTAGAAATGTTTTCAAAGGGAAAAATAGTCTTTGGGGGGTGGAGGAGGATAAAAACTCCAAACCTCCAAGCAAATGACTACCAGAGTACATCCAAATCACAGAGCTCTTGGGTTTCTTTCAGACCTCAGAGGGAACCTAAAAATTATAGGCAACTATGCACGTATTTTTGTTGTTCCAGCTTAAATCTACTATGATAATTAGATGTTTTCTATTTGGATCCTGGAATCTGGTACACAGACTGGAGTCACGTGCCTCAGAGAGCAGTTAGGCTCACCTGGGGTGCTTGTTTACATTGACATTGCTGTCCCCCCACCCCCCCCAGCCCCCTAAGTGGGACTGTGCCTGGGAATCTGCGTTTCTGGTTTATTTCCCAGGTAATTATGATGCAAACAGTCTTTTGAGAACCACTGGCCTAGAGAATGGGCCATATGCAGGGATTTTCTAGGAGAGAGAAATGGTATTGAGAGGAATGGATTGAGATTTAGGAAGGTATTAGAAATGTGAAGAAGAAGCTCAAAGCAGTGAGTTCAAAAGGGAGATTTTTTTTGTAATTAAATTACTAAAAAAAAAATCCGTTTTAGATTTCCCATGTCTTTACCATTTGACTTTGCATTAAATTGAGTGTTCGGCAAATGACTTTATTTTAAAAATGATGCACATGGGGCCAGCCCCATGGTGTAGTGGTTAAGTCTGGCGCTCTCAGCTTTGGTGGCCTGGGTTCACAGGTTTGGATCCCAGGCTCGGACCTACACCTCATCAAGCCATGCTGTGGCGGCAACCCACATACAAACTAGAGGAAGATTGGCACAGATGTTAGCTCAGGGTGAATCTTCCTTGAGCGAAAAAAAAAAAAAAGAGACGAGAAAGATTGGCAACAGATGTTAGCACAGAGCGAATCTTCCTCACCAAAAAATAAAAATAAAATGATGTATAAGGCATTTTTAATAATAAAGGAAATTGTCTCCAGCTAGCTGTGAGATCTTGTGGAAATCATTCAATCTCTTTGAGTCTCGGTTCCCTTTCAATCATGTGATTCTGTGTTTTTATTAGGTAGGGGTCGGGGGAAGAAAACAATTCCCAATTTTATAATTGTAGAAGGAAATAAGGGTAGATGAGTAATAAAGACTAATTTCATGGTAGTTCCCTCATGTTTACATATTATGATGACTCCAAGTGTGTTGTATATCCCCACACATTCCATTCATAGTGGCTCATCGTAACTTTATTACAGTGTTTATGCTGCACAGGAGGATTTCAAAGGACTCTCCATACATCAGGAGTGGCTATTAAAAATACCTTTTCTCAGCTGGTTTTCCCAAAACACTTATTGAGAAATAAATCTTAGTTTCTTTTCTTTTTTGAAGCAACTATTCCTTGGTTGCTGGGGTGTTGTTGGAGAGGTAGAACCCTTTTCTTGCTTCTCCAAAGAGATACTATTTAGGATGCTTTGGGCTGCAAAAAACAGAAAATCCAATTCAAAATGCCTTAAACAACAGGGGAATCTATTGTCTCATTGCACAAAATTAGTCGTGAGGGTTGGTCTCTTTCTCAGCTCGTGAAATACTCAGGTTATTTCCATGGTCCTGCTCATAACCAGTCTTGTTGTGTTAGTTAGCTCTTCTCAGGGCCATAGGATGTTGCATTACATTCTTACATATTCGTGGTTTTCCAGAGGCAGAAAAAAAGGCATTACTTCTTCTTTGCATCTCTTTTTAAGAGCTACAATGATACTTTTTCCCAGAAGTTCTGCAGTAGACTTCCCATCACATCTCATTGATTTGAAGCAATCACTGGCCAGAGGAATAGGACCACCATGGTTTTTTACACCAAACAGGATTTACCTGGGTCACTTGTGGGAGGCATGGGTACCGGTATAAAAGCAGAGTTCTGAGTAGGCAGGCTATAGTGCGTTTGTGAGTAGTCTTGGTAAAATAACATTTAACAGAGGGCATTAAGTCTACTGAATGGTCTTTGTGTGGTATGCTAACTTGATCAAGACAAACAGGACAAAAAGGCCAGTTTGGGAGGGAAGATGAATACACTTGCAGTGTGGGCACATATACATTAAATTCCAAGATTTGGGGGATGGAGGGTGAAAGAGGGAAATGAAGAGGGCAAAATCAACTTTAGTCCCATTGCTGCTTGATGATTCTTTATTGTTCTTTTCATTACCCAGTTGTCTAATGTTTATTTGGATGATCTGTTACATGTTGTGACTTTCCAAAAAGGACAAAATTCTGTAGATTGCAGAGATCATGAAAGAATATTTTGGGGCAAATGCTTGGTATACAAGTGAGACCTTATCAAAATATGTAGACTCCATTGTCACAAGTTATCAAAGTTTGAGCATCTAGTGGCTTGACTGTTTTCTCCTTCCTGTGACTAGAGTCTGAGTACTTCCAAGCATCCCTGCACTTCAAGAATGATGTATTCATTATTCCTTAATGACCTAGAAACAGAGTGAATAGGGTTCATGTACAAATGCCTGTGGTTACAAAGAAAGTCATTACTAGGCCTTGGCACCGACCACTAGGATGGACCCTAGTGGTTAACTAGCATTCCTTGAAGTTCTTAAGAAAGGGTCAAAATGAAAGGAAGTAGGCATGGATACTTGGCATTAACATTTATCTTATAGATACTCTAATACTTTCTTCCTCCATCCCAAGTCTAGAAGGTAAGATTTAGCTTAGTGAAGAGCTGTTGAACACATAAGAAGAGCTAGTTATTTTCTTGCCATCAAGACTAGTCCAAACAAAACAGCTGTGGAATTTTACAAAGCACATTTAAAAGAAAACAGTACTTTTGAGATGATGGCTTTCTAAGATGGAAAGCTCCTGTGAGCTTCTCTGGCAGTTTTCCCTCGGCCATACACCCTGGCTTCTGAACCTTTCTTCTCTCTAGTAACCACTGAACACCCACTGCTGCTGGTACAGAATTGCTTGGCTGCTGGGCCACTGGTGGTGTGGCCTGATACCGCCATGTTGACCACATTCTCCAGTCCCATTTGGCTTCTGCCTCACTGATTCCTACCCTGAACTGATAGTTCTAATGATTTTAACCCCTAACTATCTCTTGAATCCATCCACTTTTCTCTGTCTCCGTCACTAGCCCCCTAGTCCAAGCTGTCGTCATCTCTTTCCCAGACGGCTTGCAAAGCCTCCTCCTGGCTTGCTCTGGCTGGTGGAGCTCCAGCTCCCTCCCGGTCCACAGAATGCATGCTCTGCAGCCGGCAAACTCGGAAAGACTGCAAATCTCAACTTGTGATTCTCCTGCTTAAAAAACTTCAAAGGCGGCTTTCCTGTAGCTTTTAAGATAAAACTCTAGATATGGCCTCCAAGGCCTTGTTTGGACAGGGCCCTTTCAGACTTTGCAGCCTCATCTAGGGTCCCCCATGATCACCTTTGCATCCCTACCATGTGGCACACAGTAGACACTCATGAATATTTGTTAGGTTAGAAGCATGAATAGTCTCTTGACCATTTCTCAAATGTCCTCTTTCCTGCTCCCTCTTTTTGCCTTTTGCAATTCATTTTCCTCTATCTGGAATGATCCCTCCCCAGCCTGTGTCTGCCAAAGTCTACCTCATTCTTTATCCTCAGCTCAAATGCCACTCCTACAAGAATCCTTTCTGCCTCAAGTGCCCTCTTGCTTTCCTGAACTCCCATAGCCTTTGCTTAGTCCTCTCCTTTAGCATGTATCCCATTCCACCTTGTGGGACAGTTTACTGGGTGTGTATCTTCTCACTCATACTAGGTCATAAGCTCCCAGGGGTTGGGCAGCCTTGCTTGAAGCCTTTTCTTCAAAAAGAAACCTTTGTTTCTTACCTACAAGGTTTCTTACCTAACAAGGGCCTCCAGCCAGAGTATCCCACACATGTCTTCTGTTTGGTATTGTTCTCCTACACGTTGCTATTTTTAAAATTTGGACAGATTTCCAACATTTTTAACTGGGGTAATTTGACTTGAGAAAATTCAGATCTCCTTGCTAACAATTGGCTGGAACTGAGTAGAGGCCACGCCCTGTCCCCTGGGGCATACCTTCTTCAGTTCGCCTAGTTCCTAACAGTCCCTATTGTCTCTTGAGCCTGGTGCACTTCTTTCATGCCCCCTACCTGCCTGGCCATGGTGCAGGCATTTGGGTTTTCAGTCCCTGCCCTGCCTATCTGCTGATCCGAAAAGAGGGGCTCAATATTTGGTGATTACGTAAATAAACAAGTAGAAATGGGCTGGGGGAATTACTTCACTGACCAGCTCTGTTTTTCTTCTGAACGATTTATTATTTCTAATAGGTTGGCGGTCCCTGGAAGAAGTGGGAGATACTGCTTTCAGGCCTGTTTATGTGTATGGGGTGGGGAGGAGAGTGTATTTTTTTAAGACTAAGAATGGGATTCTCAAAGGACCTTCTCTAGCTTTTTTTGGCGGAGCCAAAGGAAAATCTATTTAAAGGGACACTGCAAAGAGGACAGTCACATATTTTAAAGCAAACAGGCAACTTAGCACTTTAAATTAATAGAAATGCAGAAGAAATCAGATCTCAATCCTTATTTAGCCTCTCTGCCAGACCTTCACTTACTTTCAACCCAGGAATTTCTCTGTTCCGTGGCCTTCCAGCCTTCAGGGTTAGGAGAAAGAAACATACAAGTTCAGTTTAAATTTTTTACTTAAAAAAAAAACAAAACCAATGAAATTCTTGAATTCAAGGAACTAAATCTTTCACATCATAAGAAATGCCCATTCTGAAAGGGGAAATGCTTGGCTTCAAGCTGTTAATGCCGGGCAGTCTTGGAGCTCCTTTGATTTGGGTCTTGTGTTTGTTTTGAGTTGTCCACTTCTGTTTGGGTTAGCTTCTTCAATGACTTTCCTGTTTTCTGATGCACCTCTTCCTCTTTTGAACTAACTCACAGAGCTCCCTCTCAAATTCAGGGAGGAATGAAGAGGAGGATGCTATCTTTTCCTTTCTTAGTGGCTACCCCCATTTATTTCGGGGCGTTATAAAAGTGAGAGTCTTAACAAATGTGAACACGACTTAGTTTCTTCTTTGCCAACCCTTAGCAGAGCCAGATTTTCTTTCTTTCTTTTTTTTTTTTTTGTCTCTTTCATTTCTGATTTTTTTTCGGTCCTCTCTTTTTTCTTGGTGAGTCTAGCTAAAGGTTTGTCTATTTTGTTTATCCTTTCAGAAAACCAGCTCTTAATTTCATTTGTCTTTTCTACTGTCTTTTTTAGTCTGTATTTCATTTATTTCCACTCTGATGAGCCAGATTTCTTATGCCTTGGCCCTGGGAGTGGTTTCCTTAAATGTCTCTCTTTTTGGCTGAGTGGTAGTAACGAACTAATTCACTAACACTGTTTTGGGCACTGAAGCCCTCTCTTGCTGCATCCTTTTTGCATTGCATGGTGAGCATTGTCTGCGGTACTTACATCCTTGCTCTGACTGGTTTCCCAACCAGTTCTTCAGAACTGTTGTGGGTCAAACGTGGCAGCTGCAGCGAGGCAGCTGGCAGACTTCTAGGTAACTGCAGTTCATCTGTAGGGGCTGAAAGCACAGTGGTTAAGAGAGAACGTTCTGGACCCAGACTGCCTGGTTTTGCTCTTGTCTCTTCTGAAAGCTTGCGTGAATTACTTCATTTCTCTATGCCTGAGTTTCTTCATCTGAAAAAGAATATACAATAATTATATCAGAAACTTTTAAATTAGCACATCAGATTCTCTTGGTTTCTCCTGTGTGTATTTCAGCCACCACTGCGGTGACCAGTTGTGTAGCTTCCAGCTCGCTTCATGCAGGTGCAGCCTAACAGCATGTAGCCTCATGCTAATACCACGTGCCTCCTGCCTCTTACCTCCCACCCCGGGGAGGCATGACACAAAGTGGCGTCCACACATGTACAACTTGGAAGCAAGGGGGTATTAACAAAACTTCGAGAGGAAACATGTGGCTAATGGGAGGTGGGAGCTGGGCATCCTAGATAGCAGTCATTAGACAGCTCTCTGTCTAGTGAGAGGACTCAAAATCAGAAATGAAAGAGACAAAAGAAAGAAAGAAAGAAAGAAAAATCTGGCTCCGCTAAGGGTTGGCAAGGAAGAAATGAAGTTGTGTTCATGTTTGTTAATAATCTCGCTTTTACAATACCCCAAAATAAGTGGGGGGATGCCACTAAGGAAGGAAAAGAGATTGAGCAAGGATTGGTGCTTGAACCAGGCAGCGGCTGCTTCATTCCCCTAAGAGCTCCTAGTAAAGTAGTATCATATGAGACTTTACCTCAGTGTCTTCTTTCTGAGAAACCTAAAGACAGCAATAGCACCTACCCTCTTAGAGTTGTTGTGGGGATTGAATTAATTAATGCACATAAAGCTCTTAGAATAGTGTCTGGCACATAGTGCACCCTCCATAAATGTAAGTATTTACAGCCTGAGAAATCAGGGGATGGAGGAAGGAGGATCATGGAGCTGTGCCTTAAGGTGAGGGAAGATGGGGGAATTGTTCAAGCAATTAAACCAAAACAAGTCATTCTTCCTGATGGGATGGGGCTTTCTTCACAGTTCTGTTAGTGGCAGCAAAACCCTTCGGGCTGGATGCCGAAAACATAGCTCACACAGCTCTTATCCACTTGGGACATTTTTGTTTGTACATGTGTTTATTTTTGCTTTGCTTTTGTTATCTTGGCAGTTTGTGTGCATTTGGCCCAAAGGGCCAAGCATCAATGTCATGCTTCCTAGCAAAGGATGAGCCAACACAGGGTCAGCTGGGAGAAAGAGCCACTGATATCTACTTTCAGATCATACCTTACACCAAGCCTCACACTACCCTGTAAGTGTTCAGGGCTCTTCATGATTCAGATGCCCCGTGGAAGCAGTGCACCTGTTTGAGAGAACAAGCTATGTGGGGCTGATTTCTCTGGGAGGTTAGCAACTGCTCACCCTCGCCCTCGCCCTCCTGCCTTTTGGTGTCGCAAGGCTGATTTCATCTCCGAAGCAGCTGTCTTTGCTGCAGTTTAATAACTCTTAATTTCCTGGAGGAGGACGACACGTTATATCATGAAGATTCATTTTAGTCTGCAAGGTCTGGAAATTTCCATTTATCTTTGTGATCTTCGAAATGTTTCTCTTTGTGGGAGAGTCTGACTTTCTTTCCTTCTTACTCAGTTTGACTGCCCTCTCAGATGCCGTTCCCAGATTAAACATTACTGTCCACAGTGAAAACTATTCTTTTTGCCTCCAGTTTACCCGTTAGTAGAGTCTTCACATGGATTTCCCTCCCTGAGTTACTGAAATCTGTATTGAAGTATTAATCTACACTCTAAGGAGAGTTGTCCATGTATTCATCTTTATTCTGTCTTGGAAGACACTTTTGCAGTTTCAGTCGAAAGAGGGTTTGAAGAAATATTCAGGAGATCTGAATTTTGCTATCAGTCCTTTCTGCTTTCTCACATGTATAGAAATGTTTTTTTTCAAGCAGTTTAGCATACTGATTTAGTATATCCAATTTGGTATTGTAAGTGTAAATCATTATTTCTTTGTTCTATGTGGTAGGTGGTAGAGGAACCCAAAATGTTTGGCTCATTGGTATAATGCAAGCCAGTCTTCCTATGCACTTGAAGGTGCATAGGATTTGATAGAATATGATCACTGTTTTATTGAAGTCAGACTTTCACTGAAAAAATGGGGTAACACTAGGCCTCAAGAAAGAGTTGTATATTAGGTTTTTGTTTGTAAGCAACAGAAGTCAACTGTGGCTAACTAAAAAAAAGGAAGAAAGGAATTTATTGGAAGTCTTCTGGGTCAATCACATAGTTGAAAGTAGAGTTGAACCACTGGACATTGCAAAGCAACCTCAAGGGCCTTCATGTGCCTGGCATCCTACTACGTCTCCCTGTGCCATTCACTCTTCTCTTCTAGGTGATTGTCTCAGATCTTGCTTCCCATTTCACTGAGAAAATAGATGCAATCAGGAGAATTTCCACAAGCTACTACCAGCACTTTCACACCTGTGCCCATGTTTCTACCTTCCCTCCATGTGTGACAGAGGAACAGTCAGTGCTTCTACCTAAAGGCAGTCCTCCCTTCACTGGGCACTAGAGCCAATTCCCCACTGCAGCCATAAGGACTTGGCTCCAGCAATTTCCCCTCTCTCTCGTATGTCACTCACTTTTCAGTCTCTGCTGAATCTTTCCCATCAGCACATGTCGTAGTTCTTGTAATCCTTTACAAATAAAAAAACAAAAACAACAAAACAAAAAGCCGTTCTCCATCTTATATGCCCTTCTAGATACCTTCCCATTTCTTTGTGTTCTTCTCAGCAGAATGTCTCAAATAGTTGTCATGTTGCTGTTCCCACATCCTCTTGAACCTACTCCGCTCGGTCTTTTACACCCGCTGCTGCACCGAAATGCCTCATATTGGTGTTGCTAAATAGTTTCAGACTTCCCTGCCCTGATTGTTCCAAAGATTTAACACAGTTTCTCACTCCCTCTTCCTTGAAATGCTTTCTTCACTTGGCTCCCAGGATACCACACTACCCTGTTTTCCTCCTGCCTCCCGGCTGCTCCTTTTCAGTGTCGTTTGCTGTGCCCCAGGACTCAGTCCCTTGATCTGCCCTCCTTTCCTCCTCTCCCCTCCCCAGTGAGGTCTTTCTCAAAGATTACAACCTCCAGTCCCTGTGTTCCCTACTCACTAGCATTGCTTAATTTTTTCCCATAGCATAGGAATATGCTATATATACTATATATTTGACTTATTGTTGTTACCCTCTCACTGAAATGTAAGCTCTGTGAGGTTGGAGATTTCTGTCTGCTTCTATGCTGTTGTATCCCTAGCACCTAGAAGAGTGCCTTGCGTGCAGTAGGAGGCACTCCATAAATATTTGTTGAATAACGAATGAAATAAGGGGTGGAAAGTATCCAGGGTACTTGTGGGTACCCTTTGGAGCACTCCTTTTGGAATGTTTCAGCTCCGACCACCTTTGTCCTCTTGTGATTCCACTGCAGGTTCACATTCCTGGTAAAGAGAGTTGTAATGTCCTCTCTTGGGTAACGCACCCACTTCTGTGACAAGGTGGTGGTGTGGTACTCGACTGACATTCTTGGTACGACCACATGTAATGGGAGAGGGGCAGTCCAAGGAAAAATGAGTCCATGATTCAAAGGATGCCAGGCAGGTACAAATAGCAGGTCTTCAAAAGAGTTGTGTTTGCTGAAATGCAATTCTTTGCCTTAGACGTTCCCAGTTTTTTACTGAAAGCTTCAGGCCTTACCACAAATATTAACTCTGTGGTAGATCTCATAAGTGCTTTGATAACCCTATTATTTGTCATTATGTAGAAGATGGACCATCAGAATGATAAATGCAAAACAACGAACATGGCATTCAGATATTTCTCTAATATGTGGTCACACAGCTCAGTTCCCCAGAATACTTGATTCTGTTTTTGCACGAGCTAGCACTTCACAAAAGCCTGGGGTCTCCCTTCAGAGCATGTCTTCAGATGTGCCCTGGACTGAGAATCCTCTCCAGTGGTGTTTGATGGAGTGAAGGTGCTAGCTTGATTCACCAACCCCCAGAACTGGACACATTTAAACACATTTCCTTAAGTCACCAGGCAAATGGGGGTTTCCCGTTTCAAGCATGTCTCTCAGTCTGGCTGACTATTCAGGTTTTCTTGTTCTTTCTGTTGAAAGATAAGCTTGACATTTTGCTACTGTAACCTTGACACTTACCTTCCTAATAGAACTGCACTTGAACTGCTTTGCATGCTGCCTGGATAGGAGTTTTCCTTCCAAAGTTGTTGTCCGTTTCCCAGGGTTGTTCTCCCCTGCTCTAGCCAGATGGTTACTAAAGCAGAGAGCACTGGCAGAACTGTAGATTTTCCTTTCCTTGTCGTGTCATGTGTCGCGACTCTTGACGTGAACAGGACCATCACAAACTGTTTTAGTCATGGTTAACTCTGATCTTACTCAGTTGAAACTTAAGGCAAACCTTATGCATATGGCTTAGTGCTTTCTGCTCCTTCTAATGCTCCCCCTTAGGGGATGGGGAGAATCCAGAAATGAATTCCTAATCAATGAATCCATAAAGGACCCAGAATAGTGCCTTATTTTCAAAGAAAGCCAAAAGAAAAGGTTCCAAAGTGAAGCACTTTCAGTAGCAAAATTTCTAAGTTACATGCCAGTTCCTATTGAAGGAGGCCTGGGTACGTTGGGATTTGGCAGCCTGTTAAAAACTGTGCTCTCTGGTGTTACTGATAATCAGGAGCATCTCCGATGAAGCCGGCTTGGACAGAGCTGGACGGAGATAAGAAACAGTACAGCCCAGTTGGCATCATTCATGTCAGCTTGTATTAATTTATTGAGCACCTGCTATGGACAAGGCACTAACTTATCCAAGATGCTAATTATTTATTTCTGTTTGGAGGTGGTAGGAGGGAGCATTGGCCCAGCAGGCAAGAGGTTCTCATCCTAGTTTTTAGAAACTCATTTTATGCACGATCTTGAGCAAGTTTACCAGGCCTTAGGTTTCTTCATATACAAAATAAGGGGGATTATTTTTGTATTAAAAAAAAGCACACAGACATACACGCACACAATGCAGTTAAGGAAAACAGAGTCTAGAAAGATAAGCCACCAATATGTTAACTGTTGTTATCTCTAGATGGTTGGGTTTTCTCCTCTTGGCTTCTTTATTTTTGAATTTTTATAAAATGAGCGTGTGTGCTGTTTAAAAAGTTATAATTATTTTTAATGAGTGGAGCACACTCTGTGACTCTGAGCCCCTTTTCACTTCAAAGACATCTATGATCTTACGCACAGGACTGGGTACAACAGAACAGGGCAGTCCATCCTTGGGTATTCTGAGGCAGCATCCCTTTTGTCTGATTTTATCTGCCCTTCTGCTCATTTGCATTTCCACCTGAGAGTGGGCAGCAGAGAGAAAGGAGAATACACTTTAGCAATGCTGGCGATGGTAGTAAAACTTTAACCTGGAAAGGCTTGGGTTTTTTCCCCAACTAGTATTACTAATGACTTTATACCAATTTTTTTCTCACTTCCTTAGCTATTAGTTAATCGAATGTGACCTTTACTGTTATGGTAGAACTGGTTTAAAATAAAAGAAAAATAACACCAATGGAAAACTGCGTTGTTTTTGTTTCAGCATCATGTCTTTTTGTCCTATTTTCACATCCTCTGAGGGTCCACTGACTTTCATCCTCCGTAGACCCCTTTCTTCTCTTCTACTCGGTCTCTGCCAGCCTGTCTGGTGTCCTGAGCTTTTTCCATCTACCTCTCGGCCCAGATCTGCTAGAGCATAGGTTGGAAAACCCTGCTGCTGGCTTTTGTATGGCCCACAAACTCAGAATGGTTGTTTACATTTTAAAATAGTTGGAAAAAAATCAAAAGAAGAATAATATTTCATGACACACGAAAATTATATGAAATTCAAATTTCAGTGTTCATAAAGTTTTATTGGAACAGAGCCACAGTCATTTATGTATGTACTATCTATGGCAGCTTCTGAGGTACACTGGCTGGTTGAGAAGTTGCAAGAGAAACCATATGGCCCTCAAAGCCTGAAATGTTTACTGTCTGGTCCTTCGGAGAATAGGTCTGCCAATGCTGTTCTAGAGACTCCTTTTTCATTGGATATCTTCAAGCTAAGACCTGTTCAGAATTGCTAACTCATTTAAGAGATATTTACTGAGTGCCTACAGCATGCCAGATGCCAGATGCTGTGCTATACACAGGTATCGAAGATGAGCACGATGCCTTCCCTGTTAGGAGGACATTCCTATGGCATGTCCACAGGTAAACTACAGCGTGGATCTGTGTGCTCTTGCCCAAGTGTGAGCTAGGTGCTGTGGGAAGTCCAAGGGGGAGCCCTGACTCTGCTTGGGAAGGCAGGAAGAGAGGAGGTCATCATTAGATAATGGATAACAAAGCCTAGATAGCTTAAAGCTGCATTGTTCTACACTGGAGACTTAATTTTAACACTAGAATTGTTCCATTAACGTTAATTGTTACCTAGAAAAAGAGTTGCCATAATTTGTGTGCCTTTAACATTTCAATTGTACATGAAAGTTATTACTCTATAACAGGATCAACATTTTATAGAGCTATGTAAATAAACATTGTGGAGCATGACTTTATCACCATCAAAATATAAAATTTTCTTCTAAGAGTCACTATTAGCTATCCACTTATGCCAAAGGGGAGTAGACTTTTAGATTAAAATTGCAATTTTCATTTGCTTTGTTTTATTTTTTAAAATGTTTCTCAGTACATTTTAAAAGGCTTAACTCTACTAACAATGTTTGGTTTTTTGTGTAAAGAAGAGATCCTGGGCCCCCTTCTGAATCATAATGCTGGGGGCTTGGGCAGGAGGAGCAGGGACTTCCATTTAAAAAAATTTTTTTTTTTTATGAGGAAGATTAGTCCTGAGCTAACATCTGTTGCCAATCCTCCTCTTTTTGCTGAGGAAGACTGGCCCTGGGCTAACATCTGTGCCCATCTTCCTCTACTTTGTATGTGGGATATGTGCCACAGCATGGCTTGATAAGCGGTGCGTAGGTCCACGCCCGGGATCTGAATCTGCGAGCCCTGGGCCACTGAAGCAGAGTGCTCGAACTTAACCACTACACCACCAGGCTGGCCCCCAGGAAATTCTATTTTTAGTCAGCTTCCAAGTGATTTCTATCTACACTCAAATCTGGGAACTACTACTAAGGATAATATTGATTGAAGATCCATTTTAAAAAATTATGATTAACTTTTTAAATTAAAAAAATAAATAAAATAAAAAAAACCCTATTTTTTAAACTTTTTTCTTTCCTGTCATCTGCTATCAGCCCTTAAAGTTCCCTAAGACAATGTGAAGGAATCCTTCTGAGCCAAAACATGCCCTCTTCTCCTTGTTCTCTTCATTTCTTTTATTGGGGGGACGGGGAGGGAATTAGAGCAAAATGTCCAAAACACCATTTGGAATATATATTTTTGTATGTTTTGCTGTAATTTTTCATGTATATATTTATACATATGTATGTGTATGTATTTATGTGGCAGTTCATATTTGTCCTATTTGTTCCCTTTCTCTCCTGTTAACACTGAAAAACTCTTTTGGTTCCTCTCCCATTCCATTTCCTTTTCCCTCCAGTGGAAAATTAACATGAATTTTAGTGTGTATCCTTTTGAACTATGTTTTGATACTTTAAAATTGATTTTTTGTGTCCAAATATATCTGGTGTATGTGTGTGTGTGTCCTAATTTCCATAAATGGTATCAGAGTGTACTCTCATTTTTCAGCTTCTGTTTTTCACTCAGTTTTATCTTTTTTGAGATAAAATGCTGTGTAAATATGCCACATGTCATTTATCCCTTTCCCCTATTGATCAACACAGAGTGGTTTCTAATTTTTTGCCATCATAAGCAATGCTGCAGTGAACATCCTCGCAGACATTCTTTTGCACATGTGTGAGTTTTGGCAAGATGTATATCTAGCAGTGGAATTGCAGGGATATACACAGCTTCATTTTTTTTTTAGATATTGCCAAATTATTCTCCATAATGACTCAATCAGGGTTTGTTTGTTTGTTTGTATCAGTCTATATGCCAGACATAGTTTTCATTTGGAGTGATAGATCAATATAAACACAGAATACTTCATGAGGTACCTCTTGTGTCCCAGGTGGTGCTCTGAGTTCTTTGAATGTGTGGGAGCTGGTACATTACCATCTAACCTGAATGGTAAAAGATTTAAGCAGAAGTTAGTGAGGCTCTGGAGATTGGAGTGGAGGTGGTGGAATGGATGCCTAGAATATCAGGGAAGAAAAAAGAACCAAGTAACCAAAGAGGTGAATCTCATCATAGGATTGCAGACAACTCATCTTGAACCCCCCAGAGAGATCTGAGATAGCAACAAACACCCCAGCACCTGTCCTCATTATCCTCACTGGGGCCTTAGCAGGTCCTGTTTAGTCTAAAATATAAAGGCTCCTAACCTGTGCCATAGCCTCCATAAAATAGCCCTAGCACCCCAGAGGCCAAGCAGCTGCAGACACAGCTTGTAAAGGCCTCACTGCAGATGACTGGACTCCAGGGGCTTCTGGCTTAAACAGGTCGCCTTGGGTGTGAGGAGCCACCTTTTCTGGCTTGCAAGGATAATAAAGCCCTGCCAACTTCTTGGTGGAAGTCTCTTTTGAGGATGAATCTGAAATTTCTAACTGGTGTGAGGAATTTCTAAAAGCAAACTGTACAAAGAGAAGTCTGTCTTTCTGACTTAGGAGCTTCAGAGGAGCCTAAGGCCAGGAACACACTGCTCTGTGGCCTCTTAGTAATGGGGGAGTCTAGCTGTGGGTGCTTGGGCTCTGGTCTTCTGGGTGCAGGCTGAGCACATCTCTCCTTCCCCAACCCTGCTTGCAGGAATATCCTTAAGCCCCTGATTGCCTCTCACCTTTGCTTCCAGCCTGTAAAGGCCAGTTAGTCTCTGCACGTCCTCTCATATGTTACCACCATTGGAGTGAACCAACGCACAACTACTATGTTTCTTACCTCCTGTGAATGGATGGGAAGTGGAAGCAAGGAAGCTAATGAAGAGGAAAGAAAAGTCTGAACAAAGACTAAGTTCCTGCATTACCCAGCCAATAACATTATGGTAACTCAATAGAAAATGTTCATCTATAGGTAAAGTAAGCCAGGACACCAAGATGATGTGTCTAGCAGGGCTGGGACTAAGATGAGGCAAGAGAGACACCTGGGCTGCAGAATTTAAGGAGGCAGTGACCAACAAGCCTGAGAGTGACAGCCTCTTTAGCACGTCTTTAAATTTTGTGTTCTTAAAGAGGTGCTTACTCTCAAGATTGTTAAAGGTTATTGCCTACTTAAATTTTGTGCCCCAGGTGTCTCTCTTGCTTCACCTTAGTCCTGACCCTGGTGGGGTCTAAATGCCCATTTTGGGCTTTTCATCAGCATCCATACCTGACTCCTTCCTCTCACTTCCCTCAGCTGTGGACAGTGATTGACAGAGCTAGAGAACAGAGAATGGTTCAGTCTGCCTTTAGTTTGCCATCTCAGACTACATCTGGAATTTTATAGCAGTCGATGGGAAAAGGGGGTTTTAGATACACAATTTGGATTTAGAGAGAACTTTTCAGGAATGCATCTGTTGCAGCTTAGCATGGATAATTGAAAATTGTCCCCCCATTAACATCAATAATTGAAAGCTGGCTCTGGGTACCACTGTGGTGAAATAGGAACAGGTGGGTTTGATTTGCTTAGGAATTGGAAAAGCAACTTCAGAGACTCATGCAGCATCTGAACTCTTTGGGCTTCTCAAGTACTTTGTCCGTGGCTGGCTGGTGAAACAGGTGGTTGCGGTGGAGCCATTTAAGCGAATCAGTAGTAATAGAATCAACGAAATATACATGGCATTTTTGTTTCAAGGAACCAATCCTCCAGTCATACACACTGTCTCCTTACCATGCTCTGTAAATTTGGACCCCAAAGGTAATTTCCAGCTGAATTGGGCAAGAATAACATTGGTCATGGAAAAGGTCCTGGGATTATCAAGTTATCTTATCACACATTGAACTTTTTCTTTGGTTTCTCATAACCAGTCCTGCAGAAGACCTTTCCCTCCCTCCTTTAACTTAAACTCTGTTGGGAGTACTAAGAAGCTTAGCCACATCTGAGTGCAAAGTCAACTTGGGAAGAGTAAAGGGATGAGAGGGCACAGGGATCATATAGTTGGACAGCCAAACAAGTTAGATGGGGTAAGCCCATGAAAAAAATTTTTTTTTATCCTGACCTACTGTGGATTAAGCACCTTCTGCTTTTGAGACTGCTAGAGCAGAAACCCACCTCCTACCCCCTTTCCCCTTTGTTTTTACCCCTGCATGCCTGGAAGCACCTCTGCTTGCTGGCCTTCACTTTAGCCTTTGCTACCAGGCTAAGGTTCTTTGGTCTTTGCACTTAGCCTGGGAGAAGGGCAGACGGGGAGATCACCCAGGAAGCTCAGTTTGCCATTTCAGAGTTAACCGCACTGTGCAGCTAATTTGATTATCACATTTAACTGAAAACACCTGCAGGGTCTGCCAGAGAAAGTACAGCTGGTCTGGTATCATGGGCCCTGTATGAACCTTTGTCACTGTCAGATTGGATTAAATGGATGTGTTTTTAAATATAGGTGCCTTGTTCAGGCTGCAGATCATGTGCTTGCATCGTTTCAGTGGTTCCTTGGGATAGAACTAGGATGCACAGAGGACCTGTTTTGTCTTTGGACTCATGTCTCTATAGTCTTAGCATGGTAGTGTTTGTGGAAATTGATCCAATGGTGCAGCGTGTCCAGGGAAAATGAACTTGTTTGATGTAGGCTATACAGGGCCTGGGTGGAAGCTAGAGATAGGAGGGGAGATACAGAATTCTCTTGGTGCCCGAAACCTAGGCTCATATTGTCTCACCTTCTATTCTCCCCTTTTGAATGACCAAGCCAGGTGTCATCTAGCTCCAGGACATCTGGATGGGGAGGGTCTAATGTGGAGCCCCAAGAATGTGAGCTAGCTCTGGATAATGGAGCACTTTGAACTACTCGAACTTGAGTTCAGATTGCCATTCCAGTAAGAGAGTGCCTGCCCTTCTTTTGCCTGTAAGATGGGTGTTGGCCTGATCTGTATAAGACTGGTAGGATCCATTCACTTATTCATTCTTCAAATATTGGGTGCCTATTACATCAGGTGCTATTCTAGGCATAGGGAGATAGCAGTGACCAAGACAGATCAAGTCCCTACTATCAAGAACTTAAATTTTAATTGAGGAGAGAGGCAGATAGTTACAAATATTCATTGAGCACCTACTTAGTATTATGTCCTGTGAATACAGCAGTGAATTTTTAAAAAATAGGATATAAAAATGAAGACAATCTAATATAAAGATAATTTCAGGAGGTATTAAGTGCTCTCAGGGAAGGGTGTGCATTTAGAATGATGGGCGTAGGCAAGGAACTGCGGGTGGTCCGAGGAGGCAACAGTTAAGTCATTGCCTGAAGGAAGTGTGAGAGCAAAGCCATGTGAAGAGTTAAAGAAAGACTCTTCCAGGCAGAGGGAACAGTAAGGGCAAATGCCCTGACAAAGGAACCTACTTGTAGAAACATACTTGGCTAATTCAAGGAACAGTAAAGTCAATATGGTACAAGCTGAATTTGGAGAACTAAGCAGGAGCCGGACCAGGTAAGGTTTAGGGCAGCCGTGGGAAGAAGTTTAAATTCCATTCTAATTGTGATGGGAAGCCACTGGATGGTTCTGAGGAGGTGAATGCATGATTTGTTTTTGCTCTTGTTGTTTTCTCCAAGATCACTCTGTTGCTCTCTGGAGAATGAGCTGAATGGGGGTGAGAGTGGAGTCAGGGAGACCAATTGGGAGGCTATTGCAGTAGTCCAGACGAAAGACATTGGAGGCCTGGACTAGGATGGTAGTGGTGAGAAATGGTCAAATTTGGGATATACGTTGAAGACAGGGCCAGCAGGATTAACTGATGGGCTAGATGTTGCATGTGAGAGGAATCAAGGATGACTCCTGGGGTTTTGGCCTCCTGTGGGGAAGAAAGGAAGGTCTAGTTTTGTTATATTCGTGTGATGGGGTGGGCAGGTGTCAGGAGTGAAGACATCAAGAGTTCTATTGAGAGCTGTCAGCATATAGGTGATTTTTTTGTGTGTATTAACGTGGGAGTGATAAGATCACTGAGGACAGGTCTATGGGTAGAGGAGGGGTCCCAGGACGGAGTCCCAGGCACTGCAGCGTTTAGAAGTGGGGAGAGAAGGATATAGCAGTGAAGACTGGAAGAGGCAGCCCACGATCAGAACAGAAGCCCCTGGCTGCGTCCTAGTTAGAACTTAAACCTGACAGGATGAACCAAAACCGAACTCTGGGAGACTGAGCCTACCACTTAGGGAATAAATTACTTGGTTTATTTAAGGCGGTGACTCTGTAATTGGTTTTCCATTGGTGTGTTTGGAAATGGCACATTGTTTAAGAGTGGAAGCCCTGGAGTCAGACAGACCTGAGCTCAAGTTCCAGTTAGACCACTCACCAGCTGGGAGCCATCCTGTAAATTTTCTGACATCTGGGCCTCTGTGTCCTCATTTATAAAATGGGGAGAATAGTAGAGCCTACGTCAGAGTCGTGTTACGAGGATGAAGTGAGTTGATGCATACAATGTGCATGTCACAGTTTCTGGCATGGAGTAAAGCCTCAAAAATGGCAGCTTTTACCTCATTAACTCTTTCTCAGGGTCTCTGCTGGGAATGTTTAATACTTTGTAGAATACTGCATTTTCTACTTTGCATTTTTGGGTCTTTGCTATTTATAACTGCTCTTTGGTACTTGTTGCTGGCTCTCAGCTTGGTGATAATGCCCCAATGAGCAAGACAAGAATTATATCACCCTGGAAGTGTGAGGAGAAATAGGAATTTCTCGGGGTGAATGAACTAGGTATTCTCTCTGGTCTGTTGCAAGAATATGGAGCTGTGTTGACTATTCCCACCCAGGGAGAAAAGTTCCCATCACTATTTGTCCCTGCTCAGAAGTCAAGAGGAATAAGAGTTTATGCTCAAGAATTTATGAACAACATAAAGAATTGAATAATAAAATCACTTTGCATCTGTTGAAGACCTACCATGTGTCAGATGCTTTCAATATCCAGTATCTACTATCATTGCAAAAATCCCAAAAAGCAGATATTGGGAATTTTAGTTTACAGAGGAGAACACTGACATTCAAAGAGTTATATAACTTGCCCAAAGTCAGGAAATGTGCCCATGTTCCAATTCAAATACTTAGCCTATTTTTTTTCCTCATTACATTCTACCTCCACATGAACATTAATTATAGATCTGAAAACAAGATGATGGGAATTGCTATATAGCTCACTTTAAACAGACCTGGCCTTCTAATGTATTTTATTTCCTCTTGAATTTCACAAAACAAGATTGTTCCTTTTCAAATCATAAAAGTCTAAGTGATTTAGTTTTTCCCATGGTTGCTGCTTAAATGATTTTTCTTTTTCTACAGAACTTCACAAGTTTTGATGAGTTTAAAAAAATGTAGGGAGAGGCTGGCCCAGTGGCATAGTGGTTAAGTTCGTGAACTCTGCTTGGCCTGGGATTCGTGGGTTCAAATTCCAGGTGTGGACCTACACACTGCTCATCAAGCCACACTGTGGTGGCGTCCTACATACAAAATAGAGGAAGATGGGCACAGATGTTAGCTCAGGGACAATCTTCCTCACACACAAAAAAAAGGTAGGGAAAAGGTTGAGGTTGCTCACCTTTATTTGGGTATTCATAGCTAAATGTTTTATTGTATTCCTTAAGGTAAAAGGTCATCACTGTTGAGTGTATGTTTTTCTGGACCACACCCAATACGTTATAGTTACTAAGAATCTCAGTGGAGTTTATTCATCAGTTGAGGGCAGTCCTTAATGTACCTTTGGGAAACTGGAGCTAAAGTCTTCTTCTTTTTCCCCTTAGTCACAGGCTGCATTGTTTGCTAGGTGTGATCTGGTTTACGTCATTAGTGAGGTAAGCCACAGGCAATAGCTGCTGTCCTCAGAAAACTGGCTTACCATTAGAGATCCTTCCATTTCTGCCTCAAGCTTACCCTCCAATAACTGGTCTATTGATCAGCTTTACTGTAGCCACATTTGTCTTTGTTGCCTTTCTCCCTCTTTCCCTCTGATGTTCCTTGTGGGGTGGGATGTCAAGTCTTATTTGTCTGAATATCCCCAACATCTGGTATGTTGGCTACATCATAGGCATACGGTAAATATTTTTTGAATTGGGAAGAATCTCTTCTTACTTCTTAACTCAGATTCAATATATCTTCATCCCATCTTATATCTTGGGACTTTTCTCTTTCATGAGACAGCCTTGAGATATTTCATTTGCAGAGAACTAATTTCAAGTCATTACACATGATAGAATTATAGCATGATTTTACAGCAGATAATGTTCTGCAAGATGAGACCTTTTCCACGTCCACTTTATTGAAGGTGTCTAGGCAGGATCCAGCTGCCCATGTTGTTCACCTTTGGATCATGCCATCAGCCCAGTCCATCCAGATGCATTCAAAGTATAGTGAAAATTGTAATTGAGTGGGAACTCATCAACCTGAAAAGGACTCTGCTTTTTCTTAGGAAGATTGGCCCTGAGTTAACATCCGTGCCCATCTCCCTCTACTTTATGTGTGGGATGCTGCCACAGCATGGCTTGATAAGTGGTGCGTAGGTCTGCTCCCAGGATCTGAACCTGCAAACCCCCGGCTGCCACAGTGGAGCACGCGAACTTAACCACTACACCACTGGGCCGGCCCCAAAAGACTCTACTTTTAATGACCTAACTGTAGGGGATAGATTAATTTCCAAGGAGATTTGGGATCACAACCATGATCACAGTATTCCCCATCACTTATTTCCACTTTAAAAAATAAGTTCCTTCATCATATGCCATTAAAATAGAAAAAGAAAAGAAAAGAAGAATGAAGACAGATTTGCTTGTCTGTGCCCAGCCGTGAGCTCTGGATTCTCAGCTCCCTGTGCTGATTGATTTGCGATGGCTCGTAGAAATGAATTTGGAATGCATGGAAAAGCTGCTCACTCCTTTTTGCTTCCTTAAGTGGAATGCATGGGGTGCTTATGGGAAATTTGGCAGGAGGGCAGGGGAAGGATTATAGCCTGAATTTCCACAGATTAGGAGGGAGTCATGTTTGTAACCAAAAGGGAGCCCTGCCCTTTTCACTGTCCTACTTAAAGCCAAAGTCTTTAAGCACTCTCCAGTGTGGCGTACTAAGGCATGCTTGATCTGGAAACTGCTTCCCCTTGCCTCGCCTCTCTCCACTCCATGCCAAAGGCCAGATGCTCTGGGAATAACCAGCTGCTTGCAGAGCCCTCAGACTTGCACAGGCCTCTGCCTTTGCTTATACCCATACCTCCACCGAAATGCTTTCTGCACAGGTAGCATTTGCTGTTCCCCACCACTGCCCTGTGCATTGTGCATACTGTAGTCATAGCTTCTGAAACACTTGATTCACCTGTTTTTCTTCCTCTCTGTTATAGGACAAGCTCCTTGATGACAGGCCCAATGTCTGCCTCGTCATTGGTCCCACTCTGCCTGGCCTGCTGTAGGTGTTTCACAGAGCATCCTCTGGTGGGAGAGAGTGAGGAGAGCCTTCACCAGATAGTCCCATGTTACACATGCAATTACAAACTGCAGCAGAGTACAGGGACGGTCCCTAATTGTGGGGGGATGGGGGTAGAGGTATTGAACTAACATCTAAAGGATTAGAAGAATTAGTTGGGTGAAGAGAAAGGACACGAGGGTAGAGGCTCCCAGAAAATGGCATGTTGAAGGTGAGCAGTGCAGCTGGAGCACAGAGAGGAAGAGGCCAAGGTGGAGATTAGCTTAGGAGAAGTCAACATGGGCAATAATATCACTGTGTAGAATGACTAATTTATAAGGGAAGTAATTAGTCTGAGTTTCATAGCTAGACAGGTAACACTGACAGTCAGATCCTGTTCAGGCTGTCCTTGTCCCAGACTTTGAGGTTGATGGTGGCAGATGCAGAGTGTTCCAAAGCATTTGTTCAGCTAAACCGAGTGTTGATCCCTCTCAGCTGAATTCGAGTGAGTGCCCAAAGTTAGCTGAGGAGTGGCAGTCCTGAAGTGACTTGTGGGTATGAGGAAGGAAGCACACTTCCTTAACCAAAAGAATGCCCTGAAATTCAGACTCATTGGAAACCATCTTGGTTGCTGAGATGGTCTCTAACTTTTTTTTAATGTTTCTTGTAATATTTAAATAATTTTGGCTGCACTTATCCCTATTATGCAATGAAACTTTCAACCTCTTAAGGCCGATAGAGTGCTCATCATGACGTTCACAAAGAAGCAAAACAAAACTCTTGTTTTTAATCCTAGTCTTTGGTTGTCAGAGCTGGCCATTTGGCGTTCCATATGGTGGCTGCTAGTGTGGCTTCTACTGATCGTAAAAGATCAGGAAGTTGATCATATCTTTGTTGGAAGAATGTTTTTCTTTCCAGAGTATCTGGAAAAAGAATTGTAAAGCTGGATATAGCCATTCAGAGAACTTGTAAACTTCCAGTCCCCTCTAGCATTGCTAAAATGACACAAACCCATCATCATTTATATAAAATTTCAGCTATGAGGGAAATGAACTTGGGCCTCCATCTTTATTTTTAGTTTATCATACAGGCAACTTTTACCAATACTCCTAGTGTTTTCCAAGCACTAGATAAAGCTTTCACCGGGAGGTCAGTGGCATTGTGACCCACGTTTGTTGTCAGGGACCCCAAATACACTGTGCTTTAAGATTTGTGCAGAACCCGCAGTGCAGTCACTGCCTGTTTAGAGTGCAGGCCTTCCTGGTAATGAGGGCCCTCTGAGGCATCAAGGTGTTAATATGATTTCTTACACACATTCAAATTAAGGTGTTGCAAGGCTGCACTGTTGTTTCACTCTGGGGAACCAGAGCTGTTACCACTTGTGCTGTAAGAACTTGGTTCTTTCATTAGAATTAAAGGAATTTGCCCTTCAGCAACTATAAAAGGATGACTGTCTAACTGTTGTGTTTGTTTTGAAAACAGTTTAGTGCCAGAAAGGAGTTCCTGATAGAGTTCAGGAAGCTACAGTCCCTTGTAACCCCTCTGTTTACTCATGACCAGATTTAGTATATGCCAGCCCCTAACATCCTGCTGTGTTCCCTGTGCTCTCTCCATTCCAGCCACAGTAGCTTTCTTTGAGTTCTTCAAACACGCCCTTCTCTTTCTGACCGTAGGGCCTTCCTCTGTTACCTCTGCCAGAATACTCCTCCTTCATCTAATTAACCCCTACCCATTCTTAAGAACAGTGAGTGCTTCTCAAGCGGGAATCACCTGGGAAAATTGTTAAAATGCAGATTCCTCTTTAGGTAGGTCTGCAAGGGGCCTGGGATCTGGCATTTCTGACAGGCACCCAAGTGAAGCTGATGTTACTGGTCCTCAGGGACTCCTTCACCTTTAATTTGGTCAGTGTCCCCTATTTTACATGCTCTGACATTGTATACCTTTCCTTCATAGAGTGTATTTTCTTTCATTTATGTTTTCCTTCAGCTATGAGCCCTATGATACAGTCACCATCTGTGATTTCTCCTCACCCTTTTGTGCCCAGGACTTATCACAGTATGGCATACAGGGTGCACTATATACTTAGGATGGACAGATAAGCAATTGACTGTTGTATTGACTGTTGACAGGTGGTTAAATTTATTGGTCTGAGATGACATGGAGATCATAAAACCCAGGGGTTTGGGCCAAATTGTAAAAACTTCATCATGGTCTTTGTTATTTTCAAGGAAAGGGCTTCCTGAAATATTTAAATTTCATGCCTAGCAGAAAAACTTGTGTTAATTTTAGACTGAGGTAATCTCATAGTGGGTGGTACGTGGCTCTTCATCTTCATTCTGTGAAAGGGGACTGTGCCAGATCAGCTGGACTCTAGATTTGTGGTTCCAAAGTATTATTTTTAACACTTTTATTGAGGTAAAATTCACATAACATAAATTAACCATTATGAAGTGTTCAATTCAGTGGCATTTAGTACATTGACCGTGTTACATAACCATCATCTCTAATTCCAGTACTCCCAAAGGAAATCCCATTCAAGGTACTATTTTCTTACATCAGCATTTCTAAAACTTTGTGATCTCAGTACCTCTTCACACTGGTAAAAATTATTAGGGCTCCAACACCCTTTGTTTTTATGGATTATATCTACTGTATTTATAGTATTAGAAATTACAACTGAAAAAAATTTTAAAGATTTATTTATGAATTCATTAAATAGCGTTATTTTATATGTTTGTAAATCTCTTTAATGTCCGACTTCCTAGAAGGTAACTAGATATTAATATCTTCTTCTTTATTCAGTCTATTGCCATACATTTTGTTGTTGAAGGATGTAAAAAAAAAAATCAGACCATACACACATATATAGTTGGAAAATGAAGAAATATTTTTAATAACCTTTTCAGGTAATTTTGGATATTCTTTTTTGTTAATGTACCAAAACTCAACAAATGGTAATTTCTTAAAGATTTATTGCAATGTGGAAAATGAAATCATATCAGTGAACTTTTCATGCATGATTATAGTAGAGTCTGTTGGCCTATCTTGCACTTAGAATGGGTCTTTTACGTATGCATGAGTTTTTTTTTTAACATACATTGGTCATTTGAAAAATACTGGTTCAGGGAGTTACACAGATCTTCCCATGTGGACACATTTCAACATACAATATTAAAAACAATCACCTTTGTTAATGTCAGCACTAATCTCATTTCAAAAAGTCATTAAGTATTGGGAAGCTGTCAAGCTCATGGTGGCAGATGGAAGTTTTCTAAAATTATACTTTTTTGCTTGAAAGAATGAATTTTATCATTGCAGCAAATACTGTCAGTTGTTTTCCTTGAAGTGACAGACTCATTTGGTTCATTTTTGAGAAAATGTCTGCCAGATACCCAAGTCTGAATAACCATAGTTTGTCAGTTGTTCTTTCAAGTTAATGGTATTTCATGAAAAAAGAGGTTTAATTGCAATTCAAACAACTGCTTTCCCTCAAGTCAGTTTTGGTATGCAGCAGAGTGCTTTACGCATATTTCCTGTTTCATTTCAGTCTAAAAAGATATGTGCTAAAATATCTAGATTTAATAAAATTAATAATTTTTACTGTTTTATCAAGGGTATTTTTAAGTAAAACTGGGCTTTTTTTTTTTTTTTTTTTTAACCTGTGAATTGCGGTGGTGAAAAATACAGTGACTATTTGGTACAGCATGGTGCCACTGCCTAGATTCATGCCAAGGCACAGCCAGTTTTAGGGACCATTGTTTTTGCATCTCATGGAACCCCTGTAAAGGTCTTGGAGACTTCCCAGGAGTCCATGGACCAGGCTTTGAGAACTATTCTCCTAGCTAAGATAAAAATCGCAAAATAGCCTTCTAATAAATATGCTCACCCCACCCACCTCTTAAGAGGAGTATACCTGACTATAAGGTAAGAATTAGAAGAATTTTCTCTGTGGGTATATTAAAGCAAATTTGCCTGATTCTGTAGAAGTAGTATCAGAGAATTTGACGAATTCTGTCAAAGCAGAACTAACTTGAGAATTGCCCCTATGTCACCTATAGACATCTAAGATTTTTTAATTCAAATATCTCCAACATATTTGGTTTAGTGACATCTAATTTTTGTATAGATTATACAAATCTGGAGATTTTAGAAAATTGATTTTTGTAGAATTCCAATTTTTTAAAAAATGCAGTTCAAACTCCTGTTCTTGACTTCTCAGAATTCCATACATTTGTTACTGTTCAAAAGAGCTGTTCCTTTATAGCCCTTTCTTAATTTTTTTTTTTAAATTTGAGAACCTAATTAAATAATTTGGAGTTCAAAGCTTAGAATTCTCATTTTAAGTTCCCTTTAAATTCTTCTTGTTCTGGAAATGTGCTTGGTATATTTGACCATAAGTTGTAATGTTAGGGTTCAAACCATATAGTCTTCCTTAATCTTTACATTGGATAACATACCATTGTGATATTTAAAAAACAAAAATTTCAATATCCTCCAAGCATACAATTTCCAATCTGAGTTTAACAATATTAAGATGATATTTTAGTTTTTAATTTTGCTGTATTTTTTACAATTATTTTGATCTTAATGGTGAGTTCAAGTTTGACTTAAAACCAGTTCACGGGAATAATCAGTAGGGGGTTTAGGTGGCTGTAGGGTCAACGTGAAACAATAGATTGAATTATCTACCCTCAAAAGCTAGTGTGATTTAATCCACAGTAGCTGGACCACTTTCTCTAGAAAAGGGAAGGAACAACTCCTTGCAGTCTCAACACCAATGAGTAGATGTTAGAAGAAAAGAATATTCAGCCCACTATATTGTGAAAAGAAAAGAGCATGAGGACTGGGTTTGAATCATGGCTGTTCCTTCTTAGCTAGGTGACCTTGAACAAATTACTCAATTTCTCTAAGCCTCAGTTCCCTCACGTGTCAAATTGAAATAATAACCCCTCTCTCATGGGAATTGAATCTAATAGTATAATATATATAAAGAAGTTAACACATTACCTTCAACTTGATAGATCTTCAATAAATAGAGTTAATGTATAATTTTCAAAAAAATTTTTTAATGTGACTTGTAAAGGTATAGAATGAGCACGTGTCAAAGATTTATGAGGCTACCAGTAGTAATATAAAGCTGATTCAAAAGAGGATTGAAGAGACTGATTTATATAGTCAAAGAAAGGATGCTGAAAATAAGTTACATTCAAAACTGGTTAATGTTCTTTTTGTTAGTGCTGTTGAGTCGATTTGGACTCCTAGCAGCCTTGTATACAGCAGAGCGGAACCCTGCCTGGTCTTTTTGCACTATCCTCTCAACTTCCATGCTATATCAGACAGTGCTCCACTGCTATTCATAGGGTTTTCATGGACAGTTCTTTCAGAAGAGGCTGGCTAGGTCCTTCTTCCTAGTCTGTCTTCGTCTGGAAACTCCACTGAAACCTGTCCATCATGGGTGACCCTACTGGTATTTGAAATATCGCTGGCATAGCTTCCAGCATCACAGCAACATGCAGCCGCCACAGTATGACAACCGACAGATGGGTGGTGTGGTTCCTTGATGGGGAAACGAACCTGAGGCATGGTGGTGAGAGCCCTGAATCTTAACCACTTGACCACCAGGGCTGGCTGGTTAATGTTCTACAGGGCAATAAAACCTTAACTTTTGAAATTATCTTTCCTGCTGGACAGAAATTATTTGCATCTCTACCAGACAAAAATAATTTGCGAACCTATCAATTTTAACTTAAGTTGAAATCTAACTTTACAGAGTCTGAATTCTCACCAGTTGTAAATAGTAAATCAAGCAAAAGTTAAATTTCCCTAGAAAATCAATTAAGGGCCTGCTGACAGTATAGCTGTCCTAGGCAGGCAGGGGGTGTGGGTTGGGGATAGAGGAATGTAAATCATTAGTGTCAGTTAACTTTGGTTTTAAAATCATGTGGGAATGGAGATGAGATTTGGGGACCACTTGAGGGTGGAAGGAGTTAGAACTGAGACCTTTACCTTAATAAGGAATCCTTGGCAGGCTTCACCCTTGTTAAAAACGTGGAGTAGATTAAAAAAAAAAAATCTACTTTCCAGCACAGGGAATTTATTTTTCTATCTCAGCCTGGGATCTGTAAGGAAATTTGTAACCACATTCAAATTTATTCTACCGATATCACTCAATAATACTCCTTGAGTACTAGCTGAAGAATACGTGCTCAACCTATGTTGCCTAGGATTTCCATACACAGAGCTCCTCTCTAATGAGTTCAAAATTCTAAACACACAAGGAAACAAACCACCATCAACTAGAGTCAGTGGAAGCAATGTATAGGAATATCAAAAGCCATGAACTTCAAATAATAAAACAGTATTAGAAAAACCCCACAGAGACCATAAAATGATTACATTTAAAATAATTAAAAACATAAAGAAGTGATTAAAACCAAAAAACAGGCAGAACTGGAAGAACCAAATAGAACTGACAGAAATAAAAAATAGTCATTTTAGTTGATGAAATAAACATCAGACTAAACAAAGCTGATGAGAGACTTAATGAACAGGAAGATAGACCCTAGAAAATTGCCAGAATGCAGTCCAGAGAAATAATGAAATTGAAAATATTTGAAGAGACATGGAAGATAGAATCAGAAGGTCCAAAATATGTCTGTAGGAGTTCTAGAAGGTGAGACTAAAGAGAATGGGAAGAGGTAATATTTGAAGAGGTAACAGCTGAGAATTTTCTTAAATTGAGAGAGATGAAACATCAGATTCAGTAGTCACACCAACTTCCAAAAGGAGAAATAAAACTAAGTCCATACATATACACATCCTAGAGAAGCTGCAGAACATCTCAACAAAGAGAAAATCTATAAAGAACTCTTGGATAAAAAATAAGAGCCATACAGCCATGGCCCACATTGCACTGGAAGATAGTGAATGAGCTTCCTGTCACTAGCCTTGCCCTTGGCACCATAAGTCCTGGTACAATACTAGCAGGTTGGATGGTGCAAACCTTCTTCTTGAACTTCTCTGTTGTGAAAGTGGTTTTAGACTGATATCCATTAGATGTGGCATTTTATAGCTGAATATCGTTTGTTCTATTTATTATCACCTCTAATTTTAGGCCTAATCACCTCTGGTGGTCTGAGTTTGGAGGTTAGCCTCCTTTCTTCCAGTTTTAGGTTTTGGGCGTAGAACCAGAATAGGCACTGCTTGGCAGTCACCTGAGTGATTCCATTGGCTTTGTGGGCAGGAAATGAAATCTCTACAGCTTTGGTGTGGGCTTGACTTTCCTAAGCTGCTCCTTTGCTTCTCCTTTCAGCATGTGAGTCGATATACGTTTCTCCATTTTCTGGACTTAAATAGAAGTCTGAAGCTATCCTCCACTTTGGAAGCATCCCTCAGTGTGAGTCACATGCCAGGACACCTCATTTGTGGGCAATCACAACAGAGTTATGAGAGGATGAGAATGAGTGTTGGCAGAAGGGATGCATTTTTAGAGATAAGGACAATACAGAAAATTGCTCCAATCCTGATATAACATTCCTCATTTCTTTCTAATTATTTTTCATTTCACGTTCGATGCTGGCTACCAACAAGTCCCATGATGTGGGGTTGTGACTTATATACCACCTTAATTTCTCTCCAGGGGAGTAGTCCTTAAGTATGTCTTTGTCTGGGCCTCCAGATGGTTCTCACTCCTTTCTTTGGTATCTGTTACAAAAGGGGATTGTTTTCCCAGCCCTTTGGGGGAACTCTTTCTCATCAACCCTCACCATTACTGATTTTTCTCCCTCCTCTTTCCTCAGCATCGGACCACACAGTGCTTTGTGTTTGTCAGATCTAATGTTCTTCAGAGAATGTTTAATGTTCTTCTTTAATTACTTTTCTTTTTATTCTTTTTTGTCCCTTTCTCTAACCTGCACGCACACACTGTTGCTTTGAATAGTTGTTTCCTACCCTCCTCTGTCTGGAAACTAGACTATTAATTTTTTCATCATTGCTGTTATTGAAATGCCCACATTTCAATTTCTGCTGCGTGCATTACCCAGAATTTAACTGGACAAGGCAGAGAGAGCGAACTGGAGGGGAGGCGGTCATGAAACATAAAAGCTTTTTATTTTCATAATGGCTTGGAGCCTGCCCTTCCTAAGAGGGGGGAAAGCAGCTACCATGGCAACAGGTTCTAGTCTGGGGTCCGGGAGAGGCCTCTAGGGGCGCTGGTAGTACTGAAGTCTGGAGAGTGTGGAACAATAACCAGGACCAGCAGTAGCCTCCAGCAGGCTTTCTCCTAGTGCTTACTGCCATTTTTCATAATTGAGACTATATGTTATATATGGATGGGTAGATTGGTGGTGGTTTTGCTTCTGAGTGCCATAGAGAGTTGTGAGACAGCAGAACCACGAGTCAAGGGCACAGACCTCTAAGCCCCTCTCTGTCCCTAGCAGAGAATCCACCCTGTAGGTGCCTAGGTGGGGAGACTGCTCTGCTCCTGGTGCAGGCACGGTCACTGGCAGGCTGCACAAGCCTGCATCCATCATCTCCTCTCCCCTTCCCGCACCTCAGGCATGGGGCTCCCTCCCGGTAGACTCCTATCTGGTTAATTGGGAATTACCAGAGTATGAATCTTCTGTCAGGTCTTCCTAGTTATGTCACCTCAGTTGTTTCAGAGGTTCACCTTCACCAGAGATCTCAACGTTGGCTCCCAAACATGCAGAAAATGTGTGCTTTTTTTTTTTTTTTGACTCTTTCCTAGAGCAACTTCTTATCATAGGAATTTTTTTTTCTCTCCCAACTCAAAATGCTGATCCTAATAAAGCTTGCACAACAGTGCTTAGTTCTGCTAATTGCTGCCTTCCTGCTGGACCTTAAATTGAAAGATCTGAAACATCAGATTCAGTAGTCACAGCAAATTCCAAAAGGAGAAATAAAACTAAGTCCATGCAAATGCCCAACCTAGAGAAGCTGCAGAACACTCTAGACAGAGAGAAAAATCTATAAAGAAGAACTCTTGTACAATAAATAAAAGCCCAGCAGCCATGGCCCACAATTAAAAGTTGGTCTTTAGGACTTTGTGGCCCAGTTACACTCTGTGCCTTTTGCATCTCCCACCCGGGCTCCAGGGAGACAGACTCTTTCAGTGCACAGCTCATGGAATACCAGAGCAGGAAGCTTGATTTATGATCAAGGCCTGGTTCACTGGAACATGCTCTGCATGTACTCATCAATCCTGCCCCTTTGAGGCCGCTATTTAAATTTGTCCTCTTCCTTCTCTTCCTCCTCCTCATCATCCCACTTTGCACAGCACTGGATAGTTTTCAGAACCCCTTTCACCTCTCTTTCTCACTTTGTCATTACAACTTCCCTGTGAAGTTCATCCAGGAGGTACTACAATCCTTTTTTGGCCTCTGTGACAGCCACAAGCATTTATGTGATGCCTCAAGTGCCACAGCACTCACTGGGATGAATGCGACATATTGAAATCATTGAGGCTGATCTTCTGAAGCTCGGTCCCTTCAAGTCCCTTGGCCATCAGCCTGAAAATAGCCCTAGCAAATATTTATTAAGTACCTGCCCTGCCAGGTGCTGAGCATACACTGAAGAACAAGGCAGATGTGGTCTTTACTTTTGTGGAGCTTACAAACCAGGTCAGGGGGTGGAGGGGAAGATTAGCATCATTTCCCTCCTGGCCATCTTCATTTGTAGCTCTGAGCAGACCTCAGTGTACTCCTGCACCAAATACTGAGCCAGGGAAACTCACCCTTGCCTGGCTTCATAGAGAGAGGGATTTGATATCTCAGTATTTTTCTTCCTCATCAAATTTCATGAGAGATACATGGATTATAAGTACAGGAATACATTAATAGATGTAGAGCTGTATTTATTTTTTTTAAATATAGAAATAAGCTGCCATCCTTGCCTGATATGTCTTATTGTTTACCTGTTACTTTTGGTCTGCTTTGCTGGAGACTGTTACGTCTGGGCCTTTAATAAAGTAATTGGATCAATAAACATTTTGGAAAAAGTTCAATATCATTACTAATCAAAGAAATGCAACTTAAAATGAGATAGGAATGATATTGTTTACTACTTATTAAAATTTTCAAAATAATAATGCCTTAGGGCCTGGGAAAACAGGCATGCTAAAACATTCTAGGTGGGAGTGTGAATTAACACAGGTCTCCTAGGTGACAGTTTGGTGATATGCATTAAAAGTACTTATCCCCTTTCATCCAGAAATTCCATTTCTTTGAATTTATTCTAGAGATGGAAAGATGTCCAAAAGCATTTACATGCCTATAGGTTCACTGCAGTGTTATAGGAAACAAAATATTGAAGATAATCTGAATGTCCAGTAATGGGGGATTTCTTAAATAAATTATGGACTATCCATACGGTGAATACTATACAACCGTAAATATGCTGAATAAGATAATGGATGATACTTGAAAAGTTCATAGTGGAGCAGTAAAAACAGGTTATAAAACTATATGCGTGCAATATGATTCCAGGTTGTTTTAAAATACAAGTGTGTGTGTGTGTGTGTGTGTGTGTGTGTGTATGCCTGGGAAAAGCATTAAGCATAATATATATACCTTAAAACACTGGATGAAATTTAATTATTTCTGATCAGTGGAATTATTGGTGATTTCTATTTTTTTTGTGTTTTTCTGTCTTTTTCAGTTATTCCACAGTGGACACTTTTCACTTACAATACAAAAAAATAAAATGGAAAACACATATCTTAGGTTTTTTTTTTCTTAATGATTGCACCAAAAGAAATAATAAAGGATAGCTATTTAAAAATGGCCACTACCCTAAGGACCAAACTGACATCTAATGACATTTACTGATTCTGTCTTAAGGAAGATAGAAGCGTTTTATTTCGTAGGTTTATCTCTGTGTATGTGCTGGGGGCAAGGGAGTCATACTTGGGTGTGTATATGTTTAAGAGAGTGTTCACCCGGGGCAGGGTGTGTGTGTGTGTGTGTGTGTATAGCCAGGTATCATAGCCCTGCAGTGCATGGTCCTTGTGGGAGTCACATAGATCTGCATATCCAAAGATGCTGCCTGTGCCTGCCCAGTGTGGTTCACACCCCCGTCTCATGGCCACATGCTCTCTCATCTGATGCCCGAGGTATACCTGCAGGCATCCTGTCTTCAGTGGGTCAGGAGTCTGAAGAACTTTCAGCTGCACTGGGGCTTTATGAGACAGTCAAGTATAGAAATGATGCACTAATTATTACTTGAAGCCACTTGCTCTTTGTCTGTTTTTTTTTAAGCACCAATTTTTGTCTTTCAGTACCAGTTTACAGAGAAGACTCTTTTTGGTGAGTGCAAGTATAAGTGATTTTTTGACATTTTTATAGTGAATCTGAATCCTGACCTTTCACAGAGTAGTAGGACTATCTAATCCTTGCTCCTTCTCTCTCTTCAGGTCTTCCAAACACAAGCAATCTTTTTAAAGGGTTACTCTTTTGTTAGTTTCCTGCCCTTGTTTAAAGACTACCTAGCTTTTTAATAACCCAACCAAATGCTGGCACGTGTCAACAGGATTGTGGTGTGGTTATCTCCTGTGTAAATTTCTGGAAGGTGGCCTTCTGTTTGCAAGACCGAGCTGTAGATCTATTAGTGACACGTTTTCAGGAGGAGCTACTTCCTAACTGGGTGGACGCCACAGAGATGGACGGGATGAGGGGAGCAGCCAGAAGTCACAGGGCTGTTCTCATCGCTGTGTGGGAAACCATAGGGGTGGCAAGGATTCCAGTGCTTTCAGTTGTACTAAACAGCTGTTGATACAGGCTTTAGAATTCCTGTGGAAAAGGAAGTGAACTCCTCTGGAATATAACTTTTAAAGAGGTCTCAGGCAGGCATCACTGGTGTTTGTGGTTGAAGATAAGACCTCTTCTCGCCTCTGTGTTTGCATGTGTGATTTGTAGTCTTCTCCTGGTCTGCAGACTTCTAGTCGGTACTCTTTGATGAGTAGGCTCAGCTCACATGTCTCCCCCCTTGGAGAGGCTTTGGTCCTCTTCATCAGTTTTTATCACATGCTCCTGTTTAATTTTTTCTTGCTGCTTTCACAGTCTGACTTTCTTAGTGATGTACTTGTGTAGTATCTGTCTGCCCAATTGGAATATAATGCCAGTACATCCAAAGCAGGGGTCTTGTTGGTCTGATTCACAGCTGCATCCCAGTGCCTAGAAGGGGACATGGCATCTCGTAGGTGTTCACTCAGTGTTGGGTGTGAGCAGACGTGGTGTGTTTAGGAACATGCAGAAGACCAGGGTAGTTGGAGCTGTGAGTGAGGGCAGAATGGAATGACAGGAGGTTGGAGAGGTAGGTGGTGGTCAGCTCATGTGGGCCATGGTGAGGAGTTTGGAGTTACTTGAGGATCTGATGTTCATTAAGTTGTTTCATCTCTGCAGATTTATATGCCATCCAGATTGGTTTGCTGAAGTTGGTTATTGATGGCTTTTCTACTGGGAATTATGTACCACTGTGTCCTTGAAATGCTTCTGTAGCCTATATTGTAATTCTCTTCCCCATCTCCACTGCCATCACCTTGGCATTCTTCATCTACCTTGCCTGATGAGCCTGGCAAAGCAAGATGACAACGGCTAAGATGTCAGGCTTTGATATCGGCACCATTGAAAGCATTCCAGAACTTTGTCATTAATACTTTGACTTCCCCATTGAAAAGTACTGGGTGTGGGCTTTGTGAATGACACTTGCTGAGAGCGTGAATGGTGGGTGGGTCTGGGGCCCAAATCTTAACTCTGTTGTTTGAATCATTTGGTGCCTCTGTTACCAGACACTATCTGCTGTTCTCTGTCTAATGATATGTTGGTTTTCTCACTTTGGATCTCTAGTTCCTGTTTGTCAACACTGTACTTTGTTTTATAATTTGCTTCCAAGGTAGCAGAATTCAATGAGTTTCCAGTTTTGTACTGCCTGTGAGAAGGATAAACCAGGTTTTGCTTTGGATGCATTGAAGTAAAAACTCTGCTGGCATAATTCCCTGATGAATCTATTTTTGTGATTAAGGCAATAAATATAAGAGAAGGGGTTTGTGTTCACTCCTTATTGTAACATGTATCACTCTATATAAACACAATTATTTCATCTGTATAAATAAATAAGAGGAGCTGTTGTTTCAGCTGGGCTTGAACTTTCATTGAAGTTTTAGGAGATGAGAATTTAGTGCAGCAAGGAGCTAGGAGATGTTAGCACAGATCTTCAGGAGTAGGGAGACATATTAAGGTGTAATCCACTCAAGTTTTTTACTAACTTTTACGGACTGTAAAAAGTATGTTGTCTTTTTTAAAGAATTCTACTCTTTAGCATCAGACATATAAACATATAGAATGTTGATGTTCTGTTCAATAATTCTTCATTGATGTCAGAAATCTGGGATTTCATCTTTAATTGTTAGTACTAATTGATTTCCAGAACTTTTCTGTGGGGTGTCAGCTCTTGCACATAAAGAACCATGAACTTTTCAGGACATCTTGAAATAACTGTTTTTCTCTATTAATTGAATATCCACATGTAATTCAAAAGATCTGTGATAGCACATGTAGGTTCATAAATTCCAGTCATTGTGGTACATTGGCCCTTGAAATAAAGCCAGCTTTTTCAACCTCAGCCTCTCAATTTCGTTCAGACTTAAGGCAAGGAATGTGATTTTCTGTCTGTTTCCTTTTTGGGGTGAAAGTACACTTCTTTTCAAAAATACGCCAGTGAAATGGGTTATTTCCCTTATTTAAGAAATCTCCATGAAAGGAGACGTTACCCAGGGTCTGTGTGTGCGTGCGTGCATGCATGGGTGTTTCTCTCTCTCTTTCTCTATCAGTCTGTGAATCTCTCTCACTGTAACAGTTCCCATGATTCTGTCTGTGGATTTGGAATCTTGATTCTCCCTCCAGAAAGGATTATGGTCATTTCCGTAGAACCAGAAATGAAGTTTGTATTTCATGGGAAGTGAGGAGCTCTGACTGCTCAGTCTCAGAGCCACTGTTCTTGTTGGAGCTAAACCACATGGCGAACGGCCAATCCCTTAACCTTTGATTTGGCTCCTTTTGTCCCTGTTCTTTCATCTGCAAAATGGGACTAGCCATATGGATCTGACTTTAGAAAACTGCTGTTTATTTTAACTAATTAAAGATTGTTAAGATGGTTAAATTCAATGGGCTCTATAAATGTTTACTTAACATGTTTAATATTGGTGCTGTTTGTGGGTGACTGGTAACTAGCACCCAGGGGCTGTTATTTACACTTCAGTTCAGTTTTGATTAAGCATTCTGTTCTTCCCAGTGTCAGCACAATGACTAAGAGAAAAATGTGGAACAATTTCAGAGGCCTACCATGTTAGCACAGACATAAGTGAAAGGCACAGTGCCTGGCACAGTACTCAAGTAAATATGAACAGTGCTGTATTCTGGTTTTGACATGTCTTGAATTCTCTTACTGGGCTGTATGCTAGTTTGTAAAGTTCTTATATCTCTCTTTGAAAGTTAAGGAACCCATGGAATTTGAGCATTTAAGTCTTAATAGTTGAAATCTTTCTGAGTCTACAGAGAGGAGTGACTTAATATTATGTCATCCCTCTGATCACAATTTTCTCATTGCTTTTCATCTTATTCAGTGGAGAACAAAGCTCTTACAGTGGCCTGCAGTCTTACAGGATTTGCGGCCCCCAAGTCCACTATCTGACTTCTTTCCTGTCTGCCATTCTATGCTGACTTTCCTTTGGTGTTGCCAACATGCCACGCACGTTCCTACCTTAGGCGTTTGCATCTGCTCTTTGCTCTTCTGTAGCTCTCTTCCCAGAGATCCACATGGCTTGCTTCCTTCTCTCCTTCAGGTTGTTAGTACATGGCTTCTTCTCAGTGACGTCTTCCCTGACCAGCCTGTCTAAAATTGCAAACAGTCCCCCAGTGCTCCATTTCCGCCATATATTTTATTTGCTTATTGTCTGTGCTACCCCAAAAGAATGTAAGCTTCTTAAAGCAGGAAATTTTGAAGGGTGTCTGTTTTGTTCACTGCTGTATCCACAGCACTTAAAGCAGTCCCTGGCACATAACAGGCACTCGGAAGTATTTGATAATTGAAAAATAGATGATGCACTGTTGGCCTCTGTGCTGGGTCACCTTGCACCTCCTTCTTTGGGTAGAAAGTCCTGAAGCAGCTTCTCCATGGCCTGCCTTTTGGGACAGTGTTAGCCTAAAGGTGATAGGCTGAGCCATTGAAGGAAGCGCTGCCACAAACAGAAATGGATGCATTCGCAGCACTTGTTGACATCAGGTTGGCATGCACATATGCAGCTTTTATACCTCCTCTTTTTCTGCTCTGGCTCTCTCTCTCGATTTGAGAACATAAGCTTCAAAATAAATAAATCAGTGATAATAAATGTGAAAGGACTTTTAAAACTGTAAAATGCTTTGAAAATGATAGTTACATTGGACTTTAGAATGGATTGTTATATAATTTGAAACAGTTAAGTAATTTTCCAGGAAGAAGGGTTCCTTGGGCCAGCTTCTCTGCAGGTCTTTTTGTACGTGAGTGCTGCTCTTCCCCATCTGGGCCTGCAGACTGGGTCTAAGAATACAGCTGCAGGTTAGAGCCTGAACCTACCAGGCCCGGAGAGGGGAAAGCTAATCAATTAACCCCTTGATTGAAGAGATGTGCCTTCCATGTGCCTAAGACTATTCAAATACCAAGTACCTGAGATAGCGTAGGGCAAGTAGAATTCAGGTTGGCCTGTTAGTCTCTAAACAACTGTGACTAATTTAGGAAAACCAGGCAGCTTAGCAGCAAAAGTATAATTCTTGTTGTTAATGAAACCTGGCCTATTCTGGAGGGGTTCCAATAATTCCTGTGACCCAGATTCGTTTTCTGCCAATAGAAAAGCTTAGGGATTTTATACTGTTGGAGTGCAGAGATAAGCCTAATATCCTTGTTTGCTTTCAAAACATCCTTTTAAAAATAACCAGGTTCTCTTTTTATTCATGATCTCTTTAAGATTACGCTCTGTAGAAGAGAGGCAAGTGAGATAAAGTGGCAGGATATATACTGTATATGTTATATCTCATGTGTGTGTGCATGTGCATACACAAACACACTGCATAGTACCTGAGCATTTAAGAGCAGCAGCTGTGGAATCAGACTGCAGACTGCCTGGCTTCAAATTCCAGCCCTACCACTTGCTTGATATGTGACCCTGGACAAATTTCTGAATTTTCTGAGCCTTAGCTTCTTCATGTGGGACAGTAAGGAACTTACCTTGTAGGGTTATTGTAAAGATCAAATGAGATCGCCAATGGAGTGCTTACTGCCTGACACAGTAGGTGCTTGGTTAATGTCAGTTGCTATTATTATTGATGACACTCTTCATAATAATCAAAGGCAAGTGGGAAATAAAGGGATTTCAGAAAGGGATAAGAAAAGAAAAAGTAAGACACAGGAGACACTAGCCTAGAAGATTTAAGTATACTGGAAGGGGACTGGTATAATATTGTGAGCTTATGCTATATCATATAGCATGTATTAGGTAATGCATGTAATAATGAGAATTATTATACTCTGTCGATATTTTTATGGCTTTCATACCTTCCAGATTAGAGGTGTGGCCAAGGAGAGCCACCTGGTTTATGTGCCGTCAGTGTCAGGGTGCGCTGCTCTGACCACTCCCCCAACCACTGTCCCCAGCTTGGCAGAGGCTCTAAGACACCAGTAGGTTACATGAAAGTTTAAACCAGGCATTTAGTGTAGCTGTGCCTGGAGACCCTGAGAGGAAGGTGTCCTCCCAAAGCAACCATGTGTTCTTTTTTTTTCTCAACATGTGATATGAGCAAACCATGCTAGGCACTGGGGATGTGGCACTGAGGGAGGCTAACGCAATCCCTGTCCTCTCAGAGCTTCCAGTAAGTGAGGGAGACAGACAACAACAAGTCCATGAGTAATAACATAATTCAATAAGTGCAGGAAGGAGAATGAAGAATTAGAGTTATAGCGTGGGACCTGACCTGGCATGGGATGTCCAGAAAGACCTCTCTGGGGATGAGAGAGATCCAGGTAAAGAGGGGCTGCAGGGCCTCCCGGGCAGGGGGTTCAGCATTTTGAAGGAAGGCACCCAGGCCTAAAGAGACTTTTAGCCCGGAGATCAACGGGCAAAGAAGGGCATGGTGGAGAAGGGCCTGGAGAGGTCAGCTGGATCATGCAGGATCTTGTAGGCCATGCCAAGTGTTTTTAGCTTGAAATTAAAAACAGTCAGAAGCCTTTTGGGCGGGGGGATTAAACAGGTAGTGGTGTTGGATTAGAGGAAACCAGAGTGGAGATAGAGCTGGTTGCACACTTAGAGTTTAGAACAGTCTCTACTTTAGACTACAAGGTGTATGTAGAGAGGTACCTAGACTGTGCTGCATTTACCCAAATCCTATTTCCTTTTTCCTGAAGAATTTTCAGCACCAAGTGGGGCGCTAAAGTTGATGTATGTTTATGATCCTGGGCAGTACTTAACATCTTAGCAGTGATGTTTACCCATCTGAAATACAGTTGATACATTTCACTAGAAGCAGAGAAGACATTGGTAGTTATTCACAGAGCTTCGAGATCCTTGGATGAAAGCAGTGCAGCCTGGGTGGATGCACGTATGGCCATAATTGTCTTTTTTTTGGGCTATGGAAACCATGCCAATGGGCATGGTTTCCATTTGGCCCCTCCTCCTTTTTTTCTTTTAATTCACTCTTCTCTGTTGATCTTATAATATTCACTATTTCATTATTAGGAAGTAGCTCTCTGGCTGTGCCAGCCAACTACAAATGGAATGCTGTCATATGTGAGGGTATTTCATCATTTTCATGATTTTGTCAAGCAGGCAACCATTTCCACTGCAAGAAGGGAGAAGAAACGGTGTTTAGTCCAGTATCACCCTCATAGGCATAAATGCTTTCTCTTCCCCTGTCTCTCTTTTTTTCCTTCTTCCAGTTTTGTAATTTGGGTGGTGAATGAGGGAACAGCATTTTTTTTTCTGTCATAACCACTACTTTTCTCCCCACAGGCTCAAGCATGTAACTGAGACAGGCAGGTTAGCATAGGGATCTGGCACTGCAAGGGAACAGGAGGGTTGCACAGGGTGGACATTGCTAAGACATAGTTCTGCATTATAGCTTAAGATAGCTTAGGTAACCGCAAGTTTGCTGAACCTCTTTTGACTGTCTGTAGGGGGACCAAACTGCTTGATTTATGGAAGCTGCAGCCCCGCTGCTCTTCCCCTGGCTGTTGCTGCTCTGACTCAGTTGCCTTCACTTTTACTTCTGCCCTATGCAGAAGGACCCCCTACCCAAAACAGGAATATAAAAGATGCGATGGCAAAACCTCTCGGCGCAGCTCCTCCCTTGGAGTGTGCCTGCTCTGTCTGTGGAGTGTATCTGTATAATAAACTCCTTACTCTCTGTACTCGTCCTTGCTGTTCTGTAAATTCTTCTACAACGCGACATCGAGCAACCTGGACCCGCAGTGCGGTAACATAACTGCTCCATATATTCATTTTTGTTGAGTTTTCTGAGGAAAAAGAATGCCTCTTTTAGCCTAGGCTGAACTGACTCTTAGTTGTGTGGGAGCAGCAGAGTGCCGTGGTGAAGAGTATGGGCTCTGCAGCCATACTGAGTTCCTCTCCTGGCTCTGCCCTTCCTTAGCTGTGTGACCTCAGGCAAATTACTTAACTTCTCAGTGCTTCAGTTTCCTCATCTGTAAAATGGTAGTGATAGTCTTACCTATCTGCCTGAGAGGGTTCTCTTGAAGATTACAGTGTGTGAAAGTATCCGTCATAAGAACTCACTTAATTATTCAAAGCTTCCAGTCTGACTTCTCACTAGATAACCATTCCCAGAAAGATGTTGAGTATGGTTGGTGAGCATGACCACAGTCAGTACACAGAACAATTTATGTGAAACTCTCCTTCTGGTGCTGGCCATTGGGGCAGCCCAGGAATGCTATATTTATGGCTCTGATGGGTTTCCTCAGTGGAGGACTCCTCAGCACCATCCAAGTCCTCACCAAGTCCAGGTGGTATCCAGGCAACACACCCACACACAGTCTGACTTAGTAGAAAACACCAGCCAGTGGTGGTGGGATTCCCCCGCCCACTCCCCACTAAGGATGAATTTGCAGTTGGTGAAAGGAACCATGTTAACAATCCTAGAAACTAAACTTGCCTGGTTAGCCACACAAAAAAGTATAGTTCCAGCAGCTTTATTTCCAGCTAATCCATGGCTCCAGAGCTTGGAGCTTCTGAGAGGGTAGTACAAAGAAAAGTGATATTTATTGCAGCTTAGGTGCCCACCCACTCAACCACTTTCAGAATTGATAACCTGAGGCCCACTCCGTACCTGCCTGTGTGCTGCACAGGAGGCCCTCCAAGATCATGATCCAGCCCACGGTCCTGAGGCACTCGAGAGAAGGGGAGCAGTTGGTGTGGAAATGTCTCATGGAGTTGCCTGGGAACATAATGGTTTAGAGGAGAGAGCTCTGTGCGGCCTTCAGTTAGGGGAGTGTCCAGAGCCAGGCTTTCCAGGGAGGTGGGCTTTGGACGGTTAGGAGAGGACTTGCCGGGCAGGTCAGGGGCAAGCTGGTGCTCCTGAAGGCGGGGCGAGTTCGGTGGGTTTGCTGCAGCTTCCTGTGAGGCTCTCAGCCTGTCGTGCCAGAGGTGCTTATAGGAAAGTGATGGGAAATAAGTAATGCTACTTTTCTATAGATTTGATGTATTTCATAATTTCTGAAAAAGAAGGAAGAAAGAATAACAAGAAGGGAAACACTGAAAGGTAGGGTCATGGAAGCCCTGGAAATATAGGTGGAAGAGGTAGTACTCCTCGCCCCAGGCAGAAGCAGGCCACTAGAGGTTCCTGGACGGGATACCAAATGACATCACCGGCTAACAGTGTGGCTTGAAATTGGTACTTGCTGCTACTTTTGCCACTATCATCACCACTGCCTTGACTGCCACCAGGAACAATAGCAGCTGTCATTTATTAAGCCGTTATTTCATGCCAAGAGATTTACTCACCTAATCTTACTTAATCAGCCTTAAAACTTTAGGTGGTAGGTATTATTGCTTCTGTTTTACAGGTGAAGAAACAGGTTTAGAGACGCCAGGTGACTTGCCTGCTATCATCCAGCTGGGATTATCTGTCTGGCTCCATCCACTGTGCTGTACTGTCTTCCTTAGCCTTTTTTCCTGTATTTGTAAATTGGAGATAATATTTGTACTCTATATACCTAGAATAGCACTTTTCAAATTGTAGGTCGTGGCACATTAGTTATGAAATTGATTTACTAGGTGAAAAAGGGAAAGAAAATATCAGAATTCATCACACTTATTGTTCCTGAAACTTTTGCTTCTGGTGTGCGTGCGTCTATGTATGTATATATGCACAAGTGAAATGTTACATGGGAAAATATATTTCCTACCATGAGTCATCGTCAGAAAATTTGAGAGCTACTGTTCTAGAGTTACTATGAAGGTCAAATAAACATAAAACATTGTTGCAGAACTCCCTGTAAACTCTAAAACACCCACAAGTCTAACTTAGTAGTATTATTTAACACTGGAAGCTGAAGCAAGCAGATAAAGGATAGCAGATAAATGTTGCTGTGCTGCTACTCCACCCATTCAGTCCACTGCAGATAGTGCTAATCTGTCACCACATTGTGTCCAGTGGAACCAGGACTCAGCTTTGACAGTCCTTGACACAGCACGCCAGGCCTCAAGATGAAACCTCTTTGTAAACCTAGCAATAGGCTTATGTTTTGTTGGAGTGCATCAGGACCAGTCTGTGGTCATAAAGTAGTGCTTAGCACTTACAGAGCTCTGGGTCTCATTTAAACACTAGGACGACAGATGCAGTCCCAACGACAGCATGGGGGTCTCTGCATTACAGGCCCCAAAAGAGTTGGCTACTGTCTTCTCCCCTCTTAACACTCCCCCCCCCACCATCCTCATCTGGAAGTGATTTGCCTCCTTCTGCTTCTCAAAGGGCGTCACACCAATCCAGAGTCCTTATCCATTTTCCCTTGAAACAAAGGTGGCAAGAGGCCCCTTGGCCAAGGCCATTTTCTTTAGAACGTGCTCTTTCTTCAGTAATTGCAATTCATGAGGCAACTGCAGAGAACATGGAGTGCAAATGCCCCAACAACTGCCCTGAACACATGCCCCTCAGAAGATGCACTGCTTCTCAGCTGATATAGCAAACTCTTAATGGTCACTAAAGGAACTGGGTCTCCCCCTCGCATGTGGAACTGTTTCTCTGCAACCCGCAAAGAAAGCCTATAGAATTGTTTCTCAGAAGGCACCACAGAAGAGTCCATGTGGACCGAGGGATCTGAAAGGCATGTCAGAGACTCCTCCAGTGGAATGTGCAATGTACAAGAAACTGTTCTGTATGGATTTTAAGTCAAGACTCAACATGACATTCTGGACTGTGTGAGAAAGAGCTCAAGCAGCCCAGTTACCAACCCGGAAAGCTGGCCCTGGGTGTTTTATAGACCTCGCTAATGAATGAGTCCGTGGCCTCTGCTGGACGGGCTTCCCAGTACTCTACCAGCCTCCCTCCCACACATCTGTAAATTTGTCAAGCTGTAATAGATGACTGGTGCCAGCAGAGGCTGAGGTCTCGGCCTTTTTCTTCGGGATACATAGAGATGTCAAGCCATTAATAATTCATTCTGGAGTAATGAACATAGCCATACCAAGTTGTGAGCAGTAATAATCAAGTGACAGATCAATTTATTACTTCACTGTGCCAAAAGATAATGGTAGTTAGTCATGAAAGGTGCAACTTTTTTTCCCAAAAGTTTCATAAGACTTAGATCAATGTGTTCTTTAGGTTCTAAAATAAAATGGATCATTAAAAAGGAAATGAATTATATTGGATAGCCTCAAGCTTATTTATATTCAGAGTTGCTTATCCAGAATTACTGTACCTTTTTTCCAAATGCCTTTGGGCATTGGGGCCTGCAAATCAGAGTAATTATTACTCATTAATTAAATCTGAGAAATAGACCACAGCTCCAGACTTTGAAAAGAGAGGTTTGGACAGTTGAGTTACATTCCCAAAAAATCATCAATAATAATATGAGGCTTTATGAGTAATTATTTTATGTCTACTCAGAAGCTGCCCTCATCTTTTAACACCCAGTGAACATTTACTGTGCTTCTCCTGGGCCAGCAGGCACTGTGCTCAGTGCTGATGGTACCACCTAAAATAAGCAGTCTCTACCCTAAGGCAGCAGTAGAGATGTTAGTAACATGTAATAAATGCAGGAACAGGCCAACACTTCTGCCTTCATTGAGGGGTGGAGGACTGAGGAAAAACTAGACAGAGACTGCAGAAAGAAAGGGCGCCATTGGAGCTGAGCCTTACAGATGAACAGTTTGCCAAGCAAAGAAAGAAGAGTAAGAACATGCCAGACAGAGGAATGACAAAGGCAGATAGGTGTGAAAATGAAAACAGAATGGGTAGTGAATTATTATAATAATAATAATGACCACACTTCCCATGCATTATCACATTGAAGCTGCACAACCTCATGAAGTACGTGTATTATTCACCCCAACCCCCACCCCCCCTTTTTTTAAGATGAAGAACCCCAAGCTTAGACATATTGAGTCACTTGCCCAGGGACCCAGAGCTGAGAGGTGGGAGAAGAGGGGTTAGAGATGAGTTGGGAAAGGTATGCTGTTTCATAAGAGTTTGGACTTTATATTAAAAACAATGGAGCCCACCAAGGGTTTATAATCATCATTACCAGAACAGTCAAACAATAGAAGCATTGCTAAACACTTTACATATGCTGTGTCATTGTGTTCACTCCCAACAACCCAGGGAGGTGTGAGGCTGTTGTAGTTTTCAGCAGAGGAATGTCATGATCAGAGCTGAGTTTTAGACAGGAACTGGTGGTGGCAGGCAGAATAAAGCTGAACCTGGAGATTCTAGTCAGAGAAACTAGTTAGGAGGCTCTTGCTTTAGTCAGATGTAGTGTTGAAAAGCATGATGGTGAAAAATGATCATCATCCAAACCAGGTATTTTTATATTGGTCTGCAATTTAAAAGTGCTTTCATACATAAATAGCTTGTTGATTCATTTGCACAAGGGACTTTTGTGACAAGACTTTTTAAGTCTACTGACTCAGCTCATTTGGGAAAGGAACCATAAGGGCATGGAATTCACTTCCTGCACACAGGAGCTGATGTTGAAAGTAGTGATGTTACAGGCAGCTTGTAAAGATGCATAGTTGCCAATTGACTGAGGCACGGAACTGAAGTCTTTCCTCCTTGCTACGTGAGAACTTGACCATCGGCATTAATGCTTTCAGACTAGAAGCATGATGCAGTTCTGGGTAAAATGGAAAACTATAAGTAAAATCAGAAGATCCAGCTAGAACTCAAAAAATGTAAAATATTTTCTTGTGGACTAGAAACAGGCCGGGTTATCAGTGGCAACTCTCTTTGCTACAGGTGTTGCTTAGCAGTCAAAAAGCAAATTCTCCTTCTAACTGGGCAGTTCCACAGTTAAAGTTTCATCCCCCTAACCACCCTGTGCCCCCTTTCAGAGGAGGGAGTTTTTATGAAATTAGACATTTAGCCCTAGAAATTGTAGAAAAGTACACATGTGCTGATAAAATTGGTTGATGTAGTATTTCAGTAAAGGCTCAGTTTCAAAACCAGCACTTAAGTCAGTAGAAGCTCTTTTCCTCCTACAAAATAGAAGTATACAGAAGAAAACAGTGCAGGCATTTATAGAATTGTGTGAAAAAATACTCAGTATAAATAGCACTAAATGCTAGGGAGGTATGTCTGTACAAACTGCCATCACTGCCTAATTTCTCTCCAGTTTCTCATAATGAATAGTTTCCTTCTTCTAACAAGTGATTTAGGGGAACCCCTAATATTTTCTTAACAATACTGAATGGCCTTAACTTTTAACTTATTTGTTGTCAATAGTTAATTTGTGTATTTTTACAGGCAAGTTCAGCAAATGAATAATTAAGTTTTATGGCTAGGTCGTGGTGGCTTAGGTATGGAGTTCAGATATATGTTTTGAGTAGTTGTTTATCTAAAAATATGCGTGTGTTTAGCAAATTACTCAACCCAGCTACTGCTGCCCCTGTGTGTTCCTTAGACTTGAGTATAAGTGACAGTATCAACACAGCCATATACATGGATCTCTAGTAGCGTTTTTATTTCTGTTTATGCCACATATTTCGCTTAATGTGAGCCACATGTTTAATGTGATGGGGCTTTAATACTTTGAGCCTAAAGTGCTGAATTTCCTGGCTTCATTTTAAATATCCAGATCTACCCATTTTAAAAATTAGGTCTATTTTGTGCCATGTTTACAAATGTATTAAAGCCATCAAGAGTTTTTATATTTGCACTAGAGAAAATGCCAATGATCACAGTGGTTTAAGCAGCAGCCAAGTATAAAAGTTTTAACTAAGAGGGATTAGCAGTTACCAGGATTTGCAGAACAGGGATTCAAATGTGCAAAGGTTCATATTTTGGAAGGCAGCTGCTTTGGTTGGTTGGTTGTATTAGGCAAAATGGAAATGGTATGGAATGTCACATCCTGAAATAGCAAAATAGCCTGAATGCTGAAGATTTCTGAAACTTTGGTAGATGGAAATGTGAGTAGAAGAGTCTCTCTTGGGACTTCAAGGGCATTGGAAGATGTCCCAAGCTCTGGCTCCTGGATGAGGAGTCTAAAGATAGGAAGGGTACAGGGGTGTCAGCTATTTGTACACTGTTTCTCTCATTTGTGCCTGTTCTTTTCCTTCCTCTCAGTGTTGCTAACAACCATAAGCAGAATTTGATGACTGTGGCAAACCTTGGCGTGGTGTTTGGACCCACCCTGCTGCGGCCTCAGGAAGAAACAGTAGCAGCCATCATGGATATCAAATTTCAGAACATTGTCATTGAGATCCTAATAGAAAATCATGAGAAGGTAATATATGATTGGTCACTGTGAGTGAAGAATGTACCTTGGGGGAAGCTGAGTTGGAACTGGCATTCAGGGTTGACTTGGGTTCACACTGACATTGCTGATGGTGATGGTGATGGTGGCGATGATAGTCATCTCATGATGGTGGCCGTGGCAACAATGGTGGTTATGGTGGTGCCAGCAGTGGGCAACGGTTATTGAGCGTTTATTCTGTACCAGGAACTGTGCTAGGCACTTTATATACGTGGTCGTTTTATCCTAACAATCCAGTGAAGAAGGTACTATTATGAGCCTCATTTTGAAAATGCCCTTTGCCTATTTTTTTTACTTGGTTGTCCTCTTATGAATTTATAAGAGTTTTTTTTTTAATATGAGGGATATTAAACTATTTTTATTTGTGTGCAAATGTTTTTCCTAATCGGTAGTTTGCATTTCAGTTTTATAAATGGTGTATTTTTTCATTGTGTATGTGTGTGTGTGGTGTGTCTTTTCCTTTAGGGCATTGGAGTTTCTGGTCTTTCTTAAGAAGATGTCCCTCACCCCATGTAGTGAAATATGTCAACACAGAGCTGCCCTTACAAAACTGGGGTAGGGGACATGAAGCTGTCCCATCCCAGCTCCTAGTAGTGAGTCCCTATGAAGCGTCTCAGAACCTGCAGGGTCGCCTAGGGCACCATTTGATAGCCATATCTCTGGGATTTAATAAAAAATGCTATTCCTCCTAAATAAAATCTTTACCTAGAATGGTGAATTAATTGTGCTAGGAAACTGGCAAAATACATTTAGCATCTGACCCCTCCTCCTGCCTGCAGTGATAACACTCTAACATAAGCTACCATCATCCCTGGTCTGGATTTTTACAAGAGCCTCTAATTTGTTTTCCTGCTCCCACCCTTGGTCTCTCTATTCTGATATCAGCCACCAGAGTGAGGTTTTTTTAAATATTAAGTCAGATCATATCAGTTGTTTGTTAAGAACGATCCAGTGGCTTCCCATTTCACTGAGTGAAAGGCAGAGCCTTACAAGAGCCTAGAAGGTTCTACACGGTCCCTGCTCTCTCCACTGTTACTCACCTCATCTGATTTCCTACTGCCTCTCCTTTATTTCACTTCTGCAGCTGCCTTGACTGCCTTGCTGTTCCTTGTATGCACCACACACTCCTGCCGCAAGGCCTTTGCAGTTGCTGTTCCCGGTGCCTGGCACGCTCTTCCTCCATATAACTACATGGCGTGTTTCCTCACCTCTTTCAAGCCTTGCAAGTAAGGCCTATCTCGATCTTGCAGTTTAAAAGTGCCAACAGTCCCATCCTCTGCACTCCTCCTCCCCTTGACCTTGCTTTCTCTCTCTCCATAGCACTTACCACTTTCTAGCATACTGTATAATTTACTTATCGATTAGATCTGTTGCCTTTCTGACCTCCTCTACAGTATATGCTTTACAAAAGCAGGGATTTTTGTCTGTTCTGTTCACTGCTTTGTCCCAGTTCCTCAGTAGGCACTCAGTACATGTGTATTGGATGAATGAATGGGCTCTTGTGGTAGCTAGCCTCCAAAATGGCTCCCAGTGACCCTTGTCTCCTGGTATTCACTCCCTTGTGTAGTCCCTTTCAACTGTGAATAGGGGATACCAATGTGATGATCAATAGGAATTGGTCAGTAGGAAAATGATCCCAGTGTGATCAATAGGATATTCCTCCAGCCCTGGTCAAGCCTTCAGATGATGGAGCCCCAACTGACATCTTGAGTACAACCTGGTAAGAGACCCTGAGTCAGAACCACCAAGCTAAAAGCTAAGCTTCTCCTGAATTCTTGACCCATAGAAACTGGGAGAGATAATAAATGTTTTAAGCCACTAAGTTTTTGGGGTAATTTGTTATGGAGCATTAATAACTACTCAGGAACCTTTGAATATAAACTTTCAAAGAGTAACAGAGGTATCCTGCAAAGTTGTTTAAGCAGCATATCCCTCCTCTTACATGGTTAATAAAGAGATATATAAATCAAATGATTTATTTGAAGAAATTATCTCTCTATCACAAACTTTGGACCTTCATCCAACCACCTCCCTCAAATATAGTAAATCAGGTATAGGAGAAGTTTATGTTATATATAATAAAAATGAACTTGTGAAAAGGGAATATAATCAAAAAGCAGTTAATTACATGGTTTCTAAAGACAAACCACTTAGATTCAAATCTGTTGCCTCCTACTAGCTGTGTGACCGTGAGCAGTTTACTTAACTTCTCTATGCTCATAAAAGTACTTTCAGTACAGTCTAACTGCTGTAACACACAACCCAAGAATATCAGTGACTCAGGACAATAGGAGTTTATCTCTTGCTCACTGCGGGCATTCTGAGGGTGGCTTCCTGTGCGGTGATTCAGCAACCCAGCTTCCTTCCATCTTGTGGCTCTGCCTTCTGCTCTGCAGATTTCCGCAATCAGCCAGTTGATGGGGGAGATGAGAGAGCATGGAAGATTGGGTAAGATTGTATGGGCCAAGCCTAGAAGATGCTTTCCTTATTTTCTTCCACATTCCATTGGCCAGATCTCAGTCACATGGCCACATCTAGCTGCAGGGGAGGCTGGGAAAGCAACCTGACTGTGTACTCAGAGGAAAGGGAAGCAAATTGGATGACCAAATAGCCAGTGTGCCACATTCCTTCAATTGTTCTGTTGTGAGGATTAAATAAGGTGATTTATGTAAAGCACTTAGCCAAGAATCTGGTATGTAGTAAGATTCAGTAACTGTAAGCGTTGTTTTTAACACTCTCAACAGAATTCTCTCAAAATAGAGCTCAGAAGTCCATGTCTGAATGTTGTATGTGCCTCTCTCCCCAAATAGTACTTTTTATAACTTAATCTTTTCTTAAATAAAATGATATTAAATGTTGAGGCAGATCTCTCAGCTGTAAGCAGTTTGATTATGTTTCATGTCCCTAAAGGATATACTCAAACTTACAGCAGGCAGTATCTGATGGTTTTTGAACTGTAGCTGTTTTTGGTGTCCTTGGGCCTTCAAGGCCAGAAAACATGTTCGAAAGCAGCATGATAGAAAAAAAGACCGGATACTGCTAATAACAATATTGAAACTTGTGTAAACAAGCAGCATCCTACCTTGTAGAAAATATAGAAATAGAAGTGAAATATGAATTGCATGGCCAGGCCTGTAAGTATACAGGCAAGAACTATTGAAAATAGTCATCTGGTTAGTGGATTATAAATTATGTTACTCTCTGCTGTGTGTTTGGTGAGGTGCACATTAAAACAGTATTACCGTGCTTCGTTATATGTTCCTTTTCTTTAGCCTGTGCCAGAGAGTGGGATGACTCACAGTGAGATTTATATTCCTGTGGGAGCTGATGGAGGAGCATGAGTGAAAACACTCCCGGGATGAAGGCTGCAGCAGAGTGTATGTCTCCAGTCCTGAGGGAGCTGGTTTACCACCTTGATAGAGGTTTTTATTTGGAGTCCATGATGGGCCAAAGTTACATGCAAAACCTTTGCATATGTACGTTATTTCGGAGAGGAAGTCCTTAATGTTCATCAGGTTTGCCTTTCTGGTAAAAGCAGCTGAGAATGAGGCAGCTTGACTCCTTTTTAAATGTAGCTTCAGGTCTGGTCTTCTAGAAGTGAGCAGATACCACTTTAGCCTCCTTCGGAAGCCTGTGATGTTCACCTCACAGGCATCCTAAGCATCCATATCCGTGCTCTGGCTCCTGACTTCCTGGAGAGAATGCTTTGGATCTCCTGTCAATAAAACTTAACTTGAGCCATCAAATCCAGAGCATTTTTATGTCCTCAGGTGAATATTGTCAGAGAATTGTTCTTTAAAATCCACAATATTAAAATCTTAGGTGACAATATTTAATGAGCATTCCCTTGGCCTTGGCTATAGTTTTTCAGAAACATACACATACAAATGTCCTGGAGTGACTACTTTTCTGGCTTTAGTGTCAGAAGCTGGACAAAATCCTGAAACCCCACTTGAAAAAATGCTTTCCAACAGCAGCTTTTCATACTGTTCCCCACACGAAACATGTGATAGCATATGCCGTCTTGGTTGAAACAAGCCCTAATACAGGCCTTAAATATATGTCCCCCACAGTTTCTGGCATTACAGTTTCTCATGTTGTTAAGAACATTTTATATAAGGTGTTTACTTTGTGCCTTGGATTAAAATTGGGAGGGATCTAGAGATAAATAGAAGACGGTACTAAAAGAGGGTGTAGAAACCCAGGCATCTAGCCGTTGAAGCCACTCAGAAAGAGAGAGAGGGAGAGAGATGAAACCATAAGATGCCTGTTTTGGTTATCTATTGCTGCCTGACAAATCATCTCCAAACCTAGTGACTAAAACAGCAATGATTTTTTTGCTCACAATTCTGTGGGTCAGAAATTTGGAGAGGAGTCCCATATGGTGTCAACTGGGGAGGTTTGACTGCAACTGGAGGATCCAAGATGGCCTCACTCCACATATCTGGGACCTGGTACTAGCTGTTGACTGGGACACCTTGATCCTCCTCCACATGGCCTCTCTCTTCCGTGTGGTCTCTCATCATTCAGTAGTCTAGGCCAAACTTCCAGGAGGGCAGACACAGAAGCCACAAGGCCTCGGCCTGGAACAGACAAAATGGCACTTCAGCTACATTCTGTTGGTCAAAGCAAGTTACAAGTTCAGTCAGATTGAAGGGGCTGGAAAGGATGGCAGGAACAATGTGCACATAGAGGCATGGAAGGAATCATTGGCTGCATCTTTGCAGGCGATCTACCATAATGGCTCACTCCCCATCACTGGCAGGCTTGCATGTAGTTCCTGTTGGAGAAGGCTTTGCTTTCTTATTAGTGGCTTGTGCTGAACACAGGCAACTCCTCAGTATTTCATATAGGAAGTGCTCTTCTGTTTTTCCTCAGCATTGCCGTTTTTTGTACAATCAGGAACACCATTCATTTGGTGGTAGTGACAAGTTCAGTCCTCAAATACCCTTTGTAAGCATGAGTATGGAGAACTAACTCATCCGTGTCTAAGACTGGAAAAACATCTTTGTCTTTAAAATTGACATTTAAGAGAGAAAGAAAGGGAATACTTTCCAGCCATAAAATTCAGTTTCTTTTACCTAATGAAGCATCTCTTTTCAAGAGAAGGAAAAATGCTTCTGTGTTTTAACTGGCTAAAGCATACGGTCTTCTTTCTGTCAATTTCTCTCTCTTTCTCTCATCTCCTCTCCCTTGTTTAACAAGGATTAACACTAGGCATTCAGCCCAAGGGTTAGAAATAAGGATGAACTCCTTTTTTTCCACTGGCACATCCTCACACCCTCAAGATGGCACCTGTTTGTCCAAAAACATCCTCTGCTGAGCATCTCTTTTCACAGAGAACTCACTTGTATCTCTGTCATCAGAGCCTTAGTGATGTGTTTCACACAGATCTTCAGTTTGGTCGTATTAAGCACGTTAACCATGTACTTACCTTGTCAATGATGCTCCAGAAACCCCATCCTTCACCTCCCCCAGCAGACCCGGAGAGAGGAGCAATATTTGGAACAGTTGTATGAAATAAACATCCCGAAGTAAGTGGAGACAGAGGGGGAAAAAGCCAGAAGATATGTTATTATGTTTGGGGGCTCATGGTGATTTTTCTTTTTCCATGTTGGTAGTACATACTGATTTATTTACTCAGTTGAAGGTAATGGATCTTTTTAATGTACATAGTCTGGAAGTAATAATAATAATGATTGCAATCGCTAACCTTTACTTATAGATAATTCACAAGATATTGTGCTGAAATAAGCAGCTTTATATCCATCATATCATTTAATTTTCACAGCAACACTATAAGGTCAATATTTTTAGCCCTATTTTACAAATTATGAACCTGAAGTGTAGAGTTTAAGAAACAGCTTATTAGGAGAGGAACAAGGGCTGAACTTAGGACCGCTTTCACAAGCCAAGCTATTAAAATCTACTCTAGTTAACCTCTATTCAATGCAATAAACATTTATTGAGCATCTATAGTTGGCTGAAGATAAATAAGATGGGACCTTTTTTCGAAGGCCCTCCTATTTTATCAGGTATAACTAACCATAATACAGTGTGCTAAGTCACATTCGGTAAGATGAATAAAGTGTGGCACCTCTGAGGAGAAATAATTTAATTCTGCTGGTATTGGGCTCTGACAGATAAATAGATGTTTTCTAGGCAGAGAAAGAGTACAGACAGGAGGGACAGCCTTCCTGGGGGACATTAATCAACATTAATCAATTTGTCTGTATTAAAATGACATGGTTGTGAAAGAACTGTGGGTTACATGTTAGTAAGTGGTGGGAGATGATGCCAGACAGTTGGATTTAGCCTATTTGTCAGGAGTCTTGGAAGTTATAGGAAAGGGTTTGCATTTACTCCTGAAACATGGGAGCTCTCAGAGGTTTCTAGGTAGAGAGGTGAAAGGATTATATCAGCACTTCAGAAACACATCCCGGGAAGCTGAACCAAATTGTACTCTGCTGATATCAAAATCACTCAGTAAATATATAATAAAACCACAGAGTTGACCATATACTTGTAAACTTGTGGCTATATATAAAAAAGTCTTATTGAGAGAGAGTAACTTTTGACCTACAGCCTTTACTTGTTACAGGGTAGAGTAAGATCCTAATGACTTCATTTGGTTCTTCTTCCCAGTCTTCCTAAAGGCAAATACTAGCTCATGGCATCATCTCCCATCAATGACTCTATACCCTGGACTCTACTTGGATTATATGAGAGCAAAAGAAGAATAGACGTGAGAGTCTGGCTCTTTTTGCCTCTAGTCAGGTTTCAGAGTTGAAAGTTCAAAGGGCAAAGATTTTGGCTTTTTCCATGCTTGTTTTTGCCTCTAAGGTAATGATCAATTAGTTAGCATTACTATTTCTGTATGGACACAATCTTTCCGCAGCTCACAGTTTGTCACTGAGCCTTAAAACATAAAGTAGGCCAATACTTGGAGTTATAGTGGAAGTTACCAATAGTTATATCCTTCTAGCTAGGATTTTAAAACAAAATATTGAATGCTGCCATTGTCTAAGATACTCCAAAGCCCAGAAATTCTGCTTTTTCTTTTGAAGTTTTCCTTTTATTTATTTTTTTAAAGGTTAACTTGCCAATGACTTTGGAAAATTTAGATGTCTAGGAAGAACAACTGTAACAAGAAAACAGACCACCTTCCTTGCATAGTTTTGGTTAAACATGAAATGTCAGGCTAATACCATGTGCATGTGTGTCGGTCTTATACCTTACTGTTAGGTTCCAACATATAATAGCAGCATTGGACCTACTTGTTTGTAACAGTCCATGATATTTCTTTGGGCTGTGGCACTCGAGTTTCTGTACTTGAAGCAGGACATGAGTGTGCTCATGTGCCTGTGTACCACATGCTTTTGTCAGCATTGCCTCTTTTAATGCCTACTGATGTTTTTCAAAATAAGCTATCATGATTCTTTTCCAGGCCATCAGTTTGCTTTGGAAGATATAAGAGTGTTGATCTTTGAGCTATTAATTCTTAGAAATGCTCAAAGATCAGTGCCTCTTTTTAACATATGTTAACTTTTAATCTTGTATGTCAAGGAGAAGAGCTAGTAACCATGACTGACCCCACTTAACACCTAGTATAAGCACTAAGTTCTAAGCAACCTTGCATTCCCATTAACATGGTAGTGTCTTTGAATGCGGTTGTCTCTATTTAAATTGATTTGGCCTACCATACAACCTTGATCTGCTTTTACCAAAATGTTGTTGGTGGCATTGAAATCCATTGCACCAGTGTTGGGGTTTGTGCACAAAATGTACGTCAATTAATAAAATACAGTTGATTTGAACAGTTTCTGGCAACTGAGAAGTGTTTGGCAGTTGTATTTCATTACCTTGATATTTCAAGTAGCTGTTGATGTGCAAAATTAATAATAATAATGAATATGATGATGATGATATATGCCTGGACGCTTTACTACATTGAGGTAGTCCCTGGTACTGTTGCCTACTTGGGAAGCTAATCTTGTATCTTATAGTCATGGCTGTTTTCATTTGTTCATTGATTTTCATTTTTTTAATTTTTTGTTACCTTTCCTTCCTGACTATACTTTTTTTGGTTCTGTCCTTGTTAAGTTCCGAAGTAAACTAGATTTGCTTGTATGCCGGGCTGGAATGCTACTGCCACGGGCCTTTTTTCTTTTTTTAGTGTCAAGTACTATGCAGGTTACTCTTCATTAATGTGCTAAGGTTGTGGATCTAAACATGTCTATCCCCCCTAATAAGCCCTAGATAGACCAGTCATTTGCTTGACAGTGAATTGTGAAGCTCCTTTAATATTGCTCAAATAAAGGTGGAGTTTTGTTATGTTTTAATCTATTCTCTGTCAGCAAAGGTAACAGGAAATAGAATCTTTCTGGAGATAGGAAAAAACCACGCCATCTATATATTCCCTCAGTTACTAAATGGAATTGGTTCCTTTTGAGGGATTTTTAATAAAACTCCCCAAACTACTTTCCAAATTGTTGATCCCTCTGCCAAAATGCTGATATCAACAGGACATCAGACTTCTAGCTGTCCTTAAAAACCCTCTCTGTAGCTGCAGCCTCTGCATTTGGCTTCTTAACTGTTGCAGTAACTGAGCCCAGCAAAGACTTGCCTGGTTTTCCAGTGGAAAGGCGCTGGGTTTATGGCTTTCCTGCGCTAAGCAGTCCCGCTCCACAGTCTGTCTTGAGAAAGAGCGGGCAGCGTGTCAGCCACACTCAGTAGTTCTAGCCCTCCACTCCCAAAGCAGACACTCCTCAGATGAAACAATCCTACACTTGTTATTACCCCTTATTACTTGGGACCCTGATGCATTAGTGTCTCAAGAAAATGCTTAAGACTCTTCTCTCTTAGAAATCTTTCTGTTTTGCTTTGTAATCCCCAGGCCTCCCGTTGATTTATTGTCTCGGAGCTACTTTGCAGTTACAGACCAGGAACTCTTCATCATGACCTAATTTTCCTCTCATAAAAATCACAGCACATAATAAAGAGTATACCACACACGTTACAGGGAGGCTCCTAATCCTTGTAAATTGCGGGAGCATGTGACAGATGGGATTAGAAAAGGTGTAAAAATATGTATGTAATACGGCTAAGAACAAATTCCTCAAGTATCAATGTCTACAATGTCAAGACGGGCCCGAGGGGGGCCAGTGAAATTTGAATTTTATAAAGGACTCAAGAGAAAAAGAGCAGCAAATTCTAACATTGATGTAAGCAGTTAAGATTGATGTTTTGCAAAGAGCAGTAATTAAATTTGCACTTATGAATTAAATCTTCGCATCCTGACTGTAAATAATTCATTTTTGAGTCTGTAGTTATTTCCCTTCTTATACTTTTTTTATTGACTGCAGTAATGTCTCTTGAACACTGAGTATCAAACTGTGTTAGGTGCTTTAGTCCTCACCACAGTCCTGGGAGTTTTTACAGATGAGGCATCTGAAGGTTAGAGAGTTACACAACTTGCTCAAAGTCACAGAGCTAGTACATGACTAAAATCAGATCTGTCGGACTCTAAAACTTATGATCTTTTCATTTTGTCCTCTGTCTTTCCAATTAATAACAGGTAAAAAGACCACAAGTGGTTAAGATCCAGACAGTCAACTGTCTAAGTCCCAGTGCAGCTGCACTCATCTATGAGTGATTTTTGTCCCAGTGAAATTAACTGGGACAAACCAGTTAATTTCAATGAGTCTGCTTCCTCACCTACAAGATGGCAAGAATAATAGTACCTCCCTTATAGGGTTATTGTGAGTCACATGATGAAAAATCCATGTAAATAACTTACCGTGGTAAGCACTCAACAAATTTTGGTTATTTTTATTGTCATTTTACCACCACCACCTCCTGCCCATTCTTTGCCGGGTTCTGTGCTGAGCATTTTATGTGATTATCTTGTTAATAGCTCTGCAAGGCGAGTATTGGATTTCCATTTGCACAAGGGAAACAGGCTCAGAGGGTTAAGGCTGTTGCCCAAGTTGAACCCGAGTCTGTGTAGCTCCAAAGCCTATTGCTTTTTAGCCATATAGTAACTGTAAATTCCTTTCCTATACTTTTTCTGGTGCTGTGGCAGTGATGACAATGTCAGTGATGGTAAGGTCAATGCAGCTGTAGGTGTTGCCCACTGAGTAAGCAGCAGAACCAAGGCTCAGACCAGGTTATGTGACTGCAGAGGCCAGGCTGCCCCTGACCACTCTGCTGAAGGGGAAACAGTAGCTTGATATTTATGGGTCTGCTAATTCCACATATGGGAAGCTTGAAATTGGGGATACTTGGAAGAGTTTTCCAGTGTTATATTTTTATTTTACGGTCTTATTCCCCAGTAGCTTCCAGAAGGCTTATAGTCTTCCCAATAACTTTTATTTCTAAGGCATTCCTGATTAAGTCAGAATTAGTTCAGAGAGAATTAACGGGGCACTTTGGGTACAGAATAAATCCCTCCCCTTTGTGTTAATTTGGAAAGTCTCTGTGAAATGAGTAGATTGTTCCAGCCTCATGGTAGAGCTCCATAAATCCCTTGCTCATAGATTATATGAGCTCATGCTTCCACCAACCATTCAGCAGAGTCATTTGTACAGTGAGTCTTCTCAACAGAATGAAGGAAACTGATTCTCTTGAAATCATCCCTTCCAAATAAAACAGGGTTGGAATAACCAACGAAACTGTAAATAATTCAGATTCTCATCATAATTCCAACTTGAGCTTTTAGCACAGAGGCAAATTCTTGGCCTGGCTAGAAGGTGATCAGACAATAAGCAGCCTTTACACAACTTGCATGTGTTCAAGTTTCAGAGTTAAATGAACAACAGTAATTTGGGGACTGCTTTCCCAGACTCCTGAATGAAGCTTTGTGTCATCTGCTCTGACTTGGTCTGATTTACAAAGCTGCCCTTGCCCCTTGGAAAAACATGTAATAATAGTGGTGATAGTCCCATGTCCGGCACTTTATATTTTGCAGTGTGCTCACTTGCACGTTATTGCATTTGATCCTGAGAACAGCCCTGTCAGAGCTCTTCAGAAGCCTGGGCCTGGCTTACAGTGAGACCCAAAGAACTGGCCTTTGAGGCTGTAGCTCTTATCCATGGCGAAAATCTCCTTCTGGAACTGATTCTAGTATGCTCAAATAACTTTTCTTTTAGAGAAAGCAGCTAATGTGCAGAATGAAATTCTCTCACATGTTCCCATGTCTCTTCCTGCTCGCTGGTATATAAACATTGTTTTAGAAGTGATTTTTCACGCATCTGTCTAAATCCATGGTCCTTCCTCACAACTTACTCTTCTTTGTTTCTCCAGATTTTCTGTAGTGTTTAGGAAAGAGTTAGTGCTCACATTTTTGGTGATGGTTGAAATTAAAATATGTATACATTATCTTTGTTCCCATTGTAGTTAGGTGAGGACCTCATTCTCAGTAACTCATTAGGAAAAGACAGACAAAACTTGGAGGCCAGATGTATGGGGTGGAGGGTGGAGGCCTATTACTTAGTCTGAATTCATTTTCAAATGTTTTCAGCTAGGGATTGCTGAACATGCTGTACCTGAGGCCAGAGGCAGAGGGTGGTAAGAGACACCACTATTCGTTGAAATCCATACTTGTGGGTTTGGAGGCACTGGCTTCTGTAGTGAAGATTGACTGGAAAAGATGAGCTGAATGAATAATGACTGCTGAGGAAGTGGAGAGTGCAGATGCTAGGAACTGCAGCCCTAAGGTTCCAGTCCCAGCCCCTCTCCTGCTTAGCTGTGCAGCAGGTCAGGAAATCTCACTGTAGAAATGGTCACCCTACTGACTATACGCTGAGTTGACCTATGGCTTGGAGATAAGTCATGTAAAGTACCCAGCACAGTGCCTGGCAGGTGCAAACACTCATATATAGGAGCAAAGTCCAAATGTCAATGGTAATGGTGCACAGTTAGATTGTCACCAAGGAGCAGCCATGGCTCAGCATTGTTGGGGACAACGTGAAGTGGGGAGACAACTTCTCAGAGGCTGTGGTCCGTGAGCTCAACAACAACCACAGTTTCTCTCTCCTCCCCTTGTAGATACTCAAAAAGGAGCCTGGACGCATGTAGCACTGGTACTTATTTTTAGGGGTACTGGCTCCTCTGGAAGCCAGGAGGTTTTTGTTGTGTTTGCTTTAAGTCACCTTCTCTCCTTACCCCCTGCCCCACTTCAACTCAGCTATGTAGTGATTCAGTTTATTTTGTTGAAAATTCAGTGCCCTAGGGAAAATATGGTAATGCTGTTTCCAGACAGCTGTGTTTGGGAGTAAGACTGACTTAACCAGCTGGCTGGCATCATTGGATCCCAAGGACCTCCCAGCCCATGGAAAGCAGCTGTTTTGGCTGAAATTCTTACCATTCTTATGATTTTGCTTCTGAATTCTGCTTTTAAACACACACACAAAGGAGAAAGGGCCATGAGAAGGGCTCTGATGTGTCTAGAGCCACCCATAGTTGAAGGGAGTGGGGTGCCACCACCATCCTCTTGTTACTCATGATTGTTGGGAAAGAGAAAATCCAGAAGGAGCCTAGCTCCAAAGAGTAGGAAATGATAATGAGTGGATCAATGAATATTGATATCATAATATAGTGGGGGTGTTATGCAACCATTAAGAATCATGTTTGAAGATTTTTTTAATGAAGGGGAAATGTTACAATATAATGTTATACAAAATATGTAGGATACAAAACTGTATAAAGCATATAATCCCAGTTATGGAAAAGTGTTTTAACATTAAATGAGATAACTCATACAAAGCACTTAACCTGGTGCCTGGCATGGCAAATACTCAGGAAATCACAGCTATTGGATGCAAACTCTAACCACAGGGAACGTGTTTGCCTCATGCACTGTTATACCCAGAGTGCCTGGTAAAAAGTAGATGCTCAAAAGATCTTTCTTGATTGAATGAATTAGTGTTGTTATTATATGCATTTAAAAAGGAATCTCGAAAATCTAAGGGCACAGGTTTCTATGTTATCATCTACAATTGTGGCAGCTTCACCAGTCTGCCTCAGTTCTTCATTATACATGGTGAGGACAATACCTATTGCTCAAGGTCAGTGAGAACTGAGTGAGCTACATGTAAACACATGCAGTGACTGGTCCCGAGGGAGCCAACATTGAACAGTGGCTACTATAATCATGGTAATCACCATGTAAGTGGTAACCATTATAATAATTCTGCCCTACTTGTATCTGCAGACACAAAGATGAGAGTTGTCATGATTTTTGTCAATCATTTTCTTCTCATTTTTTACCCTGGGCTTTTTTTTTTTTAATAAAAGCTTCAAAGAAAAAGGTTCATAAGAAAATAAAACTCAAATGTTAACAGTGGTTATCTCTAAACAGTGGAGTTGAGAGTTTTTTGTTTTCTTCTTGATGTTTTTCTACATTTTCCAAATTGTCTGTAGTATTTATATGTTACTTTTATCGTCAGGTGGGGAAAAAAACCACCTTTTCCCCCCCTTTAAGTAAGAAAAGGAATGCTCAGCATCAAAGATATCACAGAGCTGGTGAACTAAAAAGGATGCTCCATCTGAGGACGATTGAGGCCTGGGAAATGGTGCCCTGCTCTGGGCTTCTTTTTGGAATGTTTTAATGCATTTAATTGAATTAATAATGTTAAATGCATTTAGTGCATTTAAATGCATGTTTCACATTCTAAGAAACTTGTGAAGCAATCATTAAGAATTGGGAAATAGAACCAGTGAGGAGAAGTAAAGGGATTTTGATGAATTGATTCTGGACAAAGATGGTCAAAATACTTTAAGTTCTGTTAACAGACAATGGCTTATATTTAGCACAGCTGCTTTCCACTTCCCCTGGAGAGAACAACAAAAAGAAGATCAGTGGAAATGAGGCAGAAGGGGTTAGAAATGGAAGTGAATGGTTACCAAACCCTGGGATACAATTCCAAAGGAGGATGTTTAATGCCACTTCCTAGAGATATTTAAAATAAAGTCCTGAGCGAATAAATGCTGCTGGTCTTTTCGTGTCTTTTTCTTGCTGGTTTGTAGACACCACCAACAAGCTTTCAGTTGTACTGGTCTGGGCCTTTGCTTTCTCCCCAATTCATGGTAGTGTGTAACCTTTTCGTGAAACTTTACTTGCAGATATTTAACACTGTGCCCGATACGCCTCTCACCAATGCCCAGCTGCACCTGTCTCGGAAGAAGAGCAGTGACTCCAAGCCCCCATCCTGCAGTGAGAGGCCCCTGACGCTCTTCCACGCCATGCAATCAACAGAGAAACGTGAGTTCTGCTCAGGGCCAGCGTGGTGCTCGAGGGATGTCCATCCCAGCTCCTGGCTGCTCAGGGTGCACACCTCCGGCCTCTCTCAGTGTGCTGCTGCCTCTTGTGTCCTTAAGGACTGTGTGTCATTGTGCCCTCCCAGGTCCCATGGCTGAGTGACCCCGATAGGACAGGAAGTGGTATTGCTGAGAATGAAAGGCAAGGGCCACCCACTGTTCAGGACTCTCTTTCCAGAGCTCCTGTGGGCAAACAGCTGAGCCTCCTTTACTCTTGCTACACAATGAGAGCTCAGCTCAGGCAGTGCTTCTTTGGGCCCTCTTTTGTTAGGGGCCCCCATAGAACCAGGTTTAGTTTTTTATCTCAGTTTGTAATTAAATGCTTGTTAGTGCAAGTCACATGCCCCACTAGAATGTGAGTCTGTGAGGGCAGGACCTTGTTTTTCTCATTCTTCTACTCCACCTCTTACAGGGCCTGGCATAGGGTGGACACTTAATAATGTGTGAAATTAATTAATGAATTAATTAGAGAATAATACCCTCCTTGTTCCAAATAGCAGTGTTATCACCACGATTGTATCAAATCTTTTTTTTGTCTCAGGTTTTCTGAGTTCTTTGCAGTGATCAAGTTTCTGGGCCCTAAGATATCTGGTCTTGTTTGGCTCTTGTAATAAGAGAGTTGAGTCGTGTGATGTAGGAGTTGAGGGCTCCAGCTCTGCCTGAAGTCAGTCAGACCCGGGTTCTTGTGCAGCAGCAACACACGGGCATGCCTTTTACTTTCTCTCAGCCTCAGTTTGCTCATCTGAAAAGTAGGGATAATAGTGCCTCTTTCATAGGGAAGTTGTGAGGATTAAATGAAATTTTGCCTTTAAGCATCTGGCACAAGGCCTGGACATGGCAAAGGCCGACAGCTGAGAGCTGCCACTCTTATTATTAGTTACTGTTTAATCACACACAGATACCAAGGCTGGTTCATTCATCAACCGACGTTTACACAGTGTCTGCCAGGGACTGGGAATATACACATGGGACCTTATCTTTAAGGAGCTCATAACTGAGTAAGAGAAGTAGACAAATGAATAGATAATGGTAAGTCAGCGTGATAACCGCTCTCGTAGAGATACGTACATTCAGAGAGGCAGGAGAACATGATGGCTGGAAGCACACCCCAGGGCCAGATTGCCTGGGTGAGATTCTGCCTCTGCTGCTCACCAGCTGTGCGTGACTTGGGCAAGTTATCCAACATCTCAGGGCCTCAGTCTGCTCTTCTGGAAAATAGGAATGATAAGAGTTTCTAAATCACAGGGTTGTTGTGAATTTAAAGGACTTCAAATGGTGGCTGGTGCAGAGTAAGTGCTCAGTAAATGCTGGGGGTGGTGGTATTATTATTGTTGTTATTATTATTATTACCATTACTACCTCTACTACTGATCTCAATGAGGTGCAGTAAAGGCACAAAGCAGAATAATGACGCACTTTGCCTTGAAGAGGAGAGGCTCCATATCAAGATTGGCATCTTTTTTTGTTCTTTGTTACAAAAAATGTTTTTTATCCCCTTGTAATTCAGAAGTGATGGCCTTCCTTATCATTCATTACTCCTGAAAACAAATCTTCCTGCCCCCAGAACGTAACTGCATTTAAAGATGTCATAGTGTCCCATAGTGTGGCTGCACTGTGGTATAGTGAGCACCACTGGGTTGTTTCAGATATTTTGCTTTTATGAGTAAAGCTACTGTTATCATCCTTGTAGCTAAATCTGCTCATATTCATGACCATTTCCTTAAGAGAAATTCCTGGAAGAATTCCTGGGTCAGCAGATATGCACAATTTTTGGGCTTTGACCTCATACTGGGATTGGCTTCTCTTCAAATGATAGCCTGTGTTCCTCTTCAATATCTGGCTTGAGTCTGCATGCAGCCTGGGCCCCTCCAAGTACACACGGAACCCTTGGAACAGGCCCAGCCTCCCTCACATCTGCCACAAACAAGACATCGGGCTGTGGAGGGGGAGATGCTTCTCAGGTTTCCAGGAGAGCCACAGTCACCTCATGTTTTGTACCAAGCAACGTACAATGCAGATCAGGACAGATGAGGTGGCATTGGTAAATTCCTCTGAGCTTAAAATAGCACCAAGTTTGCAGTTAAACTGAAGCAGAAGCAGCTTTGGAACAGATCTTAAAGCATACTCTGGGAGCATGTAAGAAAGAAGATAGAGATTCGGAGAAAATCAATTAGATCTTTGCGCAAGATTAATTGTATCACACAGGCAGAAGATGAAAGGTAAGGACGTGTGAGAGCAGACCTACCTCAGCCACAGAACAAGCTGCTGTGGCCCCGTCTACAGACGGCGCATGGAAGGATGCAAGACGGGAAGCAATATATCTTTCCTCTGAGTGTTAGGAAGTGCTCCCTGGAAACAGGACTGGAATCTCCATATGCTCGAATATTTATGGGGTGCTTAGCTTTCCCCTCTTTCTCAGAGAAGAAACATTTTCATTGAAAAGTATATAGGTGTGTGTATATACATACACTTTTTATAGTTTGTTTTGAAAACCCCTTTTCTTCTGGGAAACCCTGGAATGATACCCAAGCTGGCTTAGAAAGCACCCTGGGAGGGATGGGTGAATTGATGCTGTGAGGAAGACTGGTCAGGAGCTGGAAGGTTCTGCCAGCGCTCGCCTCTCCTAGGTTGTCATCAAGCCACTCATCACTGTTGGATGAGCATGTGACCAGTAAAGTTTTCATACACCTTACCCTTCCCTTTGTCTATCAAAGCACTTTACTTTAGAAATAAAGTACAGGTAAAGACAGTGCAGGGAGTTGGTGAAAAAAAATTGTGTATTTCCATATAATGATGTTTTTCAGTTTATGGCCTCTTTCCATACCTAGCTCAGTACTTCCCAAACTTGAATCATTTCTATAAACGTTCATTCACTCTTTGGGCCACAACCACATAACTCATGCGCTGTTGTTGAATACATTTTTTTAAATAAATTTTAAAGGAACTCACTTCTTTACATGGCCTATTCCTACTCAGTAAAATCTCTAAAAACGTGAGTTTGATGGTCTCACTCTACTATTCTCTAATATACATTAAAGTAAATATGTAACCATTAGGATACAGAATGTTCATCCACATCCAAATCGTCTTGTGTCCTGCCTGTGGACTGTGTACCACAGTGTGGAGTTCACAGACCCTGCTCTGAAGTTTTGACTGGCTCAGGTCTTTCCTCTTTTTTAAAAAAAATTATTATTATTATTATTTTGTGAGGAAGATCAGCCCTGAGCTAACATTCGTTGCCAATCCTCCTCTTTTTGCTGAGGAAGACTGGCCCTGGGCTAACATCCATGCCCATCTTCCTCTACTTTATATGGGACATCGCCACAGCGTGGCTTGACAAGCGGTGCGTCAGTCCACGCTTGGGATCCAAACCTGCGAACCCCGGGCCTCCAGAAGCAGAGTGCGCGAACTTAACCACTACCCCACCGGGCCGGCCCCATCAGGTCTTTCTTCAGTGTAAATATACAAACTCAAGTTTCTTTTGTCCACTCAACTAGAATTGGGTTCAGATATTGTCAACTTTATATTGCAGTGGACATCACCGTCCATCTGTCAATTTCATGCTGGGCACTTTCGGTTCATTGTGACACCCGTCCAGGTTTGATGTGACTTTCCCTTTTTTCACATTCTTGCCACAGAGCAAATACCTTGGTAGAGGGATCACGCTTGTGTGGACACATACACACACACACACGAGTACATGTCCACATACCTCTCCTCTACTTTCAAACTTGGCATATGACATTTTTCAGAGCCTGATTTCCTCTTATGTCTGTCAGCCTGGTCTCTTTGGAATTCACTTCTGCTTTTTCTCCCTGACTGACGTACTTGCAGTGTAATATTTTCTCTGTACTCCACTGGTCAGCCCTCTCTTCAGTCCCCAGTGGAGATGCATAATGGGCCTGAAACTCTCAGAGTAGCTCATGTGGGTGCCTCTCTTTGAGAGGTCCCTGTGTTGATTGTCAGCACAAGTTTTTCTCCCACCTCTCTGCAGAGATCCTGCTCTATGCAGAGGTTGGAGCCCATTCTTTTCTCTCAGCTGTAAATCTATGCCAACACTCTTGGCCTCAGATTGTCATGGAAGTATCTGACATATTAGTTTATGCTCATGGATATGTGTATTATTTTCCAGAAGGAGTTTTTCCTTCTGTGTAGGTAGACCAGTTGTGTGCCCAGGTACCTCCATAAGACTCTTCTGCTTTAATCCATGGGTAGTAGTGGAGTCTTTGCCAGGTGGCTCTTTCTTTTTTCCTAAAGGTAAAGCTGTCTTTATGGTGATGGTGGTCTCTTCCCAGAATGAGGAGCTAGATGCTTTCTCATACTCTCCTGGGTGTGGACTTCACTCAGTTACAAGGCAGCATGTGGCTGCTCCTAGACAGTCAGTGTGTGGTGGAAGTGGGGCTAGGAATGAAATAGGAGTAGACTCTGAAATTAAAACTTTGTGGAAAAGAACAAAGGAAATGATGGGAAAATGAAGGATTTAGAAAGCATCATAGCAACAAATGCAGATCATTAGGAAACCACTGAATATTGTTGTGAGGAAGGGACTAGATACCCAAATTGTCTGTAGCTGGTCAGGAATGTTTTCTGAAAGGGGGAGTTTTGAGAAGGATACCAAAGGAAATGAGAGTCACAATCTGGCCCAAAGGACAGAGCATAGTCTGTGATGCTTAACAGAGGGAGCATAGAAGAGAGTCTTCCTGTAAGTAGCAGAGGGTAGCTCTTGTCTTTAGAACTGAGGAGAAGACTGTGGAAACATATGTTCCCAAATTGAACTTGGAAAACATTTTCCCAGAGAAATTGACTTTTTGTTTATTTTTGTTTAATGTATGTGGCTGCATAATTTATCAAGTGGTTTCTCATGCTAGGCACTGTGCACAGCAACATCTCATTTAATCTTTATAATTGTATGACACAAGTACTTGTCCCTATTTTACACTCGGAGGAAAATAAAATTTAAATAATTATTAATTATTGAATAATAATTAATTATTAAATAATAAACTCAGTGGCACACAGCAACAAAGTAGTAAATTTGAACCCAGTCGTTCTGACCTCAAAGCTACACTTACACTATTAACCAGTCATTATTCTGCCTTTTAGTTACAACTTGTGAGATTGTTCTGGAGGAGACGTGGTTCTGTTAGGGTTGGCTTTTGTCACCTTGCCTGCAAACCTAATTATTTCTAAGGGAAAATATTTCCAGTTCCACTTACGAGCTTGGAGCTTAAACTTTCATTAAGCTAGGGTTCTGCCTGTAAAGAGCTGGGGAGCTGGTATGGAAGGATAAATGGATGCATTTGATAGAGAACCTTGAGACCAAGTTAGATTTTGAACCTCATTCAATAACATAAACAACAACAATAAACATAAAAATAACATAACAATAACATAAAAACAACAACAATAAAAATAAAAATGATTATAGATCAGCTAACATACCAAGCAGCCTGCTAAGCCCATTATTATCTCATCTCATCCTCACAATTGATAATCATCCCATGTGTTAGGGTCTCATCCACATTTTACAGACAGGTAAACTGAGGCTAGAGAGGTTAAGCAGTCACACAACTGGCAAGTGGCAGACGAGGAATTTGTACCCAGGTGATCTCCCTTCCCCATGCTATGTTGTCTCTAAAAGGGTGACTGTCAATTCTTGTGCCACAGAAGTGAAAACCTTGCTAGACTGAGTTACAGAACCAATAAAAGCCATCTGTCCCAGCTTCCAGTGCTGCCATGGGGGCAGTTGAATCGTATTGAACAGGTTCCTCAGTATGTACACTAGCAGGCAGCAGCCCTTCTAGATCTGCACTGGCTACGCAGAGAGCAGCACACATTCTGCAGCAGCTTTACTATGCTGGCCTGGGGCAGTCACACTCGTTTGTGATCACCCCAGAACAGATGGAATGAGGTTTTTCAACTGCACTGCCAGATGAATGGTGGTAAAGGAGATGATTGTTTAATCTCCACACAGATACATCACACAGCAGAAATCGGACTGGTGTATCTAGGTGAAAGGTACTGACACACAAGCTGTACTTTCTCCGGACAACTGTAGAAAGTAGAGCCAGAAGGATAGGAGGGAAAACCAGCAACCAGGTCTTGTACCTTTTAGATTTCTTCCAAGAGGTTGCAAGGTGACATTTATCACTTATTTTGTCCCAAATTTTTAGTACTTATACCAAGGTGTTGAAATGTGTTTCTTGGAACAGTGGTCCTTAGACTTGGGTGTGCATTGGAATCATGTAAGGAGCTCGTTAAAATTACAGATGCCCGGTCTTCTCCCTGGTATGCTCTGAAGCAGGAGGTCTTGGCTGAAACTCAGGCATCGGTATTTTTAAAAGCACCCTGGTGGTGCTGATGCCAGCTACAGTTAGAGAAGCACTGGCTTGGGGGAGGGGGAGACAATCAAGGTTGCTTGTCTCTGTCATTACCAAAACATCTCTTTGGCGCTCTGTCAGGGTTTGGAGCAGCCTGGCATGGCAGTTGAAAGCAGGGCTCTGCAGCCAGGTGCGTGTTCCAATGCCACCTCTATCACCTACTGGCTCTGAGGCTTGGAGTACATTACGTTCCTTTTCTGAACCTCCATTTGCTCATCTGTAAAACCGATCACTAATAATAGCTTCCTTGGAGGGCATTTACCATGATGAAGTGAGCCAGTTCATGTAAAGTACTTGACACTAGGTCTAGAACATGCTAAGCACCTAATAAATGTTAGCTACGATTATAATGATTATCATCAGACTACAGTTTTACCTTACATTTGGCTAAGAAAATCTTCCCCCTCTGGAGCCTACAGATTCCAAAGGAGAGGCCCATACATGAGGGTAATCCAGAGTGGCCCTGACCCCAGAGAGAGCCCATTTGATGCTTGAGTGCAGATGCGTCAGCAGCCTGGGATAAGTTGTACAGCATCGGTGAGGGTGGGAATGGATCCTTGAGCTTTGTTTTACGTGGATTGTGTTAACTAGCTGCTGGGATTAGAGCTCTGATTAATTCTTTTAGTTCAGTTAATTCATCCTGGACCATCTCCCAGACAGTCCCAGTGAGAGGCTGAGAATTCAGCTCATATACTTCTCATGTGTGTCTTCCTTGTTGAAAAATAACTGGGAATTCACACTATTCAAAGGCTTACATAATGTCCTTCTCTGAGCGGTTAAGGCTGCAGCATGTGCCCTTTCTCAGGTTGCCTCTGCAGATCTTGGGTGCTCTGGGCACACCTGTTTGTTTTGGCAGACGACATGTTTATCCACATGGATTCCTATTGTCACGCAGACTGTAAGGTGTAATGTGGCTCTTGGCATAATTATGTGTGGTTACCATGTGTAACTGAAAACCACATAGTTGATGTGGCCATTGAAAAATGATGCTGTGGAAAGAAAGCTAATGGCAGGGGAAAAGTTCAAGATAGATTATTAAATTTAAAAAAGCATATTACAGGCTCATATCTCTGGCATTATCACCAAGTGAACAAAGCAGGTAACACAACATTAGGTATGACGTTATCCCACTTTGTTAAAAGAAAAATGTATATACGTATATTTTAATGTCTAGAAAAGTGACTGGACGTTTTCACACCAAAATACATGTAGGATATTTGTTTGCTTTTCTGTGCTTTCTAAATTGGAGAGGAATGCATATTTGTTATATATTGACTAATTTTTACTTTGTTAAAAACAAAACTCCCTAATCATGCATTTCATTTATTATCTCAAATCCATTTTGCAGTGAGTCATGGTATAAACATGAGTAAATATATAATTTTCTTTTCTACTGAGCAATGACTTAAGCAGTCTGTATGTGGGCTCCCTCAGATATCAGGGGATCATAGATCAAAGGGAGAGGGTCCCTACTCAAAACTAAGTTCTTAGGTAGAAAAGAGGGCTACGCTGTGAGTAGAAGAGTATCCATTGAGCTCCGATCGTTCAACTCCCTGTTCAGCTGTTAATTAGAGGCTCATTCCTACTGTTGTGGTTTTGGAAATGGTGTTGTTTCAGGGGCGGGCTTCCCCATCGTGTCTCCATGTCTCATTCCCGTGAATCACCTCCATCCTGGGCCAGCCACAATGACTTCCACAGTCTCTCGTGAAATCCGGTTTTATTGGCATTCTTTCCCTCTACAAAGAAAAGGGTTATTATACGCACCGTGGGGAGAGAATAAGTCAGTCAGTCCACACAGGACCAAGATCAGTGGTTATTTTGCTGAAGACAACCTGCCAAAAGCTGTCATATCGTGTACTCATCCTATGATCAAAACAACAGATTGACCAGATTTTTCACTTATCAACTCACTGTTTAGTCCATCATTGCCCAAACTGCTTTTTAAGATTATTTTTTAAAACATTGCCCAAACTGTCTTTATGTGCCCAAACACATTGCCCAAACTGCTTTTTAAGATTATTTTTATCGTAGGGACTGAGACTGGGTCAGCATGAAATCAGACCATCTCAGATTTTAGTGTGGCTTGGCACGCCACTATTATCAGGAGCGGAAGTGACAGGGGAAGAAAAATTGCTTCAGAAAGTCTGATTCTAAGCTTGTACTTGGGTGTTTCCCAGAGATGGTAAACTCAGAAATTGCTGTGTACTCATCATTTTTTATTGCAAAATTCATTAAGCTGCCATGTTATTATCATCCTATCTTGTCAAGATGATACATTACAGGCCTCATTGCAAAACTGTAACAAACAGGAGAAGGTACACCTCTCTCCCCAGCACAGTACGGGAAAGTCTCTGGGTATTTTGCTTTTGCCTTAATATTTTTTGTGGAAAGCTTTGTGTCTTTGCAGAACTTGCGTCTGTCTGCTAACTCCCTTTTCTCCCCATCTGATCGTGTGGAGAGTTCGTTCCCTCCTTTGGGCTCTGTGAGGCATCATGAGCTGCTTTTAAAGAAGAGTCACCTCTTCTTTTTGACAGCTAGTCTCAGACATCGTGGAAAAATGAGACGTGAGCCTGTATTCTGACAGACTTCTGAGCGTGGTGGGAAACCCCTCCCAAAGTGACGCCAAGGCCTGTGTTTCATATTTACCCTCCGGCTCTGTGTGTTCAGGGAGCCAGACGTGTTCAGGCCTGCCAGGACATGTGAATTTGGCTTGGCTCTGCATGTGCGTTCCTGGCCTCACCTCTGGGTTCCATGATAAACAGACCCTGCCTCTCTTAGGTGGTGGGGTTGTCGTTAGAGTGAGCAGGAGTCACTTGGTAAATATGGACGGGTGAAGTCGCTGAGCTCCCAGATTTCCATGGCAACCACCAGAACAAGTACAATATCACCAAAATTCTTCTGTGGCTTTCTTTTTTTAGTTACAGTGATTTGGTTCCATACTCATGTTTTTCCACTCCTGATTTGTACAAAAAAACAGAGACTCTGCCCACTGTAATCAGTACTTTGGTTTCAAGGACATTAGCAGTCCCTGTCTGAAGCACCTGAAAAGTTTAATCACACAAAACTGCCTCCTTCTGTGCTAGCAGAATATATTTTGATTGTTTATTGTTGCCTTATATTTATTATTTATCTTATAACCATTCGTGGATCTTTGGTGTATACTCCGCACAGGGTGGGCACCAGGAATGTATGAGGTGACGCTGCCCTCCCAGGTCACTGGAAACAGATGCTTGATGTATCCTGTGTGGGCAGACATGCCCCTGCCCTTGAGTCGTTTGCATTCTTAAGGACCAGGTCCACATCCAGTTTGTCGCTCCTCATAGAACATAGGTTCATGAAAGCATCCAATACGTTACCCATGCATGTTTACATTTGTTTGGGGATTTATTTTATTTTATCATTTCCTTGTTTCTGGGCTCTTGTTTTCTGTGACTAAGAAGAAGAGAGATTCTTATTGACAAACATGTTTGAGGAAGGCAAGCCTTCTCACTGACTTGAACCAGTTTAGGAATACTCTGGAGTTGTGGGCATTCTTTCTCTTTTGGTCATATAAATGGTTCTCTGTGATCTTGTTGATTTGACTCATAACTGGTTATTGTTTTTCTTTTTCAGTCCACTAACCTATAATTTTTTCTCTTCAGCAATGTAATTGCCATCAGTCTTCCTTATACTTGCTGATGAGGATGCCAGAGCTAGTTTGAATCATCAGTGACTCAAAGAAGTCCAGCTCTGGTATTTGAATGATTTGGTTAATTTTATTTTTTTTAAAAAAAGTCTTTTAGGCTGCCTGTTCTCATTATGTTTTTCTGTCAGGAGCAAGGACTTGTTTGCCCACCTGACAAAATACTCCTGTTCTGAGTGACATTGCTGAATCATTTTCTCTTTATTTCTTAATTCATTCCAGATGCTTTAGAATTTGTCTCAGTACTGTTTACCGTAACCACTAAAACATTTGATTTGCTGTTGATTTTACTCTCCACCCCTTCTTTGGAATAATCCACATCTTCCTACTCACCCTTAGTAAAGACTGTCAGCATTTCAGCTTAGAAGTGTATACCTAAAAGTTCTTAGTCTCATTATCTGAGGTCTCATGTCAAATAAAACTGTAGTGGTCTTATAGTCAGACAGTGATAGGTTTCCAGATTTCCTTATATGGTCCGTCGAGGGATACCGGTAACAAGTCTGCTCCTTGGATGCAGATTTAGCTATCTTGGCTGCAAAACTATGAAATCTTATGATTAAATTTTTTGTGTTTTCTTCTTGGACAAAGAACTCCTTTCCCTGATCTTTTGCTTTTGTGGTTTTGTTATAGGTTATGCTATAGGTGAAAGGTCCTAGATATCTAAATATAAGTCAAAATAGAATCTCAAAAACAGTTTATTTCTTAAAAAGAAGAATTGTAATGTCCTCCAGTAAATGAAACACTAGAAATCCTCAAGCTCAATTTGAGTGTAGCCACTTGTTTTATTCCATTGACTTTTCTAGTCCAGAGAGGGTTGGGTGTTCATTTTCCACCCCGTCCTCATTCTCTTATGGGCTTATTTCAGACAAATATCATTTTCTATATGCTGCAACCTTCCTTGTTCGCTCATGGAGAAACCCAGTCTGTAACACTAGAACAATAGATATAATCTTAAAATTTTTACCTAAGTCTAATTTTTAGAATCAAATCTTTTTATGAATGTTAGGATTCTGACAAAATATTTTATAAAGCATAGCATCTTTATATAATATATTTTTCAGTTGTGATTTCCAAGTTTTATCTGTCAAATGTCCAATATTAGGTTGCTCATAGTCTACCAAGGAAGGTAGACATATGACCGAATAAATGTGTGCAAGTTAATAAATACTCTAGTAGACATCTGAATAAAATACCAAGGAATTAGTGTAGCGGTCTGCTAATTGTCTAGGGACTGTGTTTGGTACTCAGTAGGTGCTCAATAAACATTCATTGAATAAATGAAAATTGAAGAAGGTTTCATCTCAGATACTCCCCTTTTCTAATGGATATAGTAAGGCAGAAAAAAATGTCCCAATAATATTTTAGAAAAACTAATATACTTTTAGCAAGGTATTGTTTTTGATATAGAGAATCATAACCCTCTCATGAACGAGTAAATATAATCACAAGAGAAATATGGGCTATAATTATCCTCTTCCATTTCCTTGAATTCAGAGAATTATGTCATGCAAACTTGGCCTCAAATTAGAATTAATAAAATGACACATCTCTCCTATATAAAGCAGAAAATCGTCTTCATTGAACCCCGAAGAAGTGTCATCTTTACTCCCCTTTTTTATACAATCGTCCTGGGCTCCTCACAGTCTTTCAGGAATCTTGATATGAGTATTTCGTGCAAAGGAAAATTTTACTTATACTGATTCATGCTGATTCATACTGATAAGTGGCATATCCGTTCCCTCAATGATCCCCTAGTTATGTAATTTTAGAGTTGTTTTTCTTCCTAGTGGCAAGTTCCCATTTGCAGACCCTGTTAGTCCTCCTACATCTTGGCTCAATGTAACTCTTTTGGTTTCTCTTCCTTTGTTGTTGTTTCTGTTTGGAACTTAAGCTCTTGAAATGTGAATCATTCTCCATCTCAGAAATCAATTTAATAATCTACTTAGAGTTCAGGAATCTCCCAGTAACCTCAGGGGGTTCTTAACTCTTCTGTGTTAAACAGGGCATTGAAAATTTGCCAAGATATTAGGGGCTTTTGGTGTGTGTGTTTACTTATTGTGAAGATTACTCTAACATCATTTCATCAGCATAATCAATTTTTGCATACATGGCTAGTGCAAGGGGAAAAGTATTTTTTGTTGTGACGTCACCCTCTTTATTGCCTAAAGAGACCCGAGTTCAAATGTCGACCTCTGAACCACCACGTCAGTGAGCCCAGTCTGTCTTCTTAGGAATATAGTATACCTTTAGCTCACTTCAAAAAGGTCCAGTGAGAATAAATAAATAAATAAATAAAAGGTCCAGTAAGAATTGACCCAGATATGATATTTCTTAATAAGTGAATTGATTACCAAAAATGTCAGTTGATTTCAATATGGTGTATTTGTAATGAATGTAGGACAAGAATGATATTCCAAGTCTCTAATATTTTGCTACAGCAGTTGTGCCTGTGCCGTTTAGCTAAATCATCCCAAAAATGTTTTCTTCAGCACATGGTTCCAAGTTTTTAAAGATGGAAAGAAACAGAAAGTTCTTTTCTTTGAGCAATGTTCTGAAGTTTACAAAACGCATTCTTGTATATGATCCCACTTGATCCTCATGACAGCTCCTGGAGCTGGGCAAGGCAGTTCTCCTTCTCCCATTTTATAGATTCATTAACCAAGAAACAGAGAATGAATGAAAATTGCCTGAGACCACACAGCCAATCAGGGGTGGAGTCTTGAAGAGAACTCAGGTTTCCTCCTGGCTTAGTAATATTCTCCAAGCGTTAATGACTGCTTGGACTGTGGACTCAGTTTTTTTAGATGCAGACTACTCTGTTGCCCTTACAGATCTGTTTATCAAAGAACTAACTTGAAGCTAAACATCAAATACATGGAGCTAGAGGCAACCCAGAAGAATGTGTCTGGGAACCAGTCAGGAATTTAGACTGCAGAATTTTAAGGAAGTTGATGGCCAAGTAGTAGGTATTTTATGGTGAGGTGCAGTAGAATTGGGGGTAGGAGATGGCCTGAGCAGTTAGGACAATATTGAGGGCAGGAGTTTTAAAATAAAGGTAAGTGTCACAGAAACCAAGAGTATCTGGTTGACTGCAAGGGGGCTGTGAAGGCTGCTCTGTGTTCTGACCATCTGCCAGTCAAAAGAAGACAATTTATGGTGCAGTGGTAGGGCCATTCTTAGGAAAAATGTTGGTTGGGGGTTTTGCTCTAAAGTTTCAAGTCACCTGTTCCCGTTTGACTCTTCCTTTCCCACTTGTAATTCTTTTCCTTTCCCGTGTCCTTTTCTTAGCTTCACTGGAATCAGAGATCTCAATCTAATCTTATTATTTTAAAATTTTTGTATATGTACAGACTATCCCTATGCAATAATACTAATATGGGGTTTGTGGCCTTTTCTTCCCCCAGAGGAACAAAGAAACAGCATCATCAACTCCAGTTTGGAGTCTGTCGCCTCATCAAATGCAAACAGCATCCTTAATTCCAGCAGCAGTTTACAGCCCAACATGAACTCCAGTGACCCAGACCTGGCTGTGGTCAAACCCACCCGGCCCAACTCACTGTAAGTATGATGTCCAGTGGCCTGGCACAGTAGGTCCTTGGACAGCCATGCCACCCAGAATTTGTTCTCTGGCCCCCTCTGACTTAGAGCATTGCCCCATGAACATGATCTAAACCTTCTCCCTAAACTTGGAGCTTGGCTATTTTGTTACAGATTTTTTTAAGCATCATCATCTCAAAGGGGAATCATTATTCTTAACACACTGCTTCTTGGCCTTGGTGATCTTTGATTTACCATCCTGCTGAGATGGCTTTGGTGATGGCTATTGCCTGTGCTGGCGGCTGGGCATGAAAAGCAATTTCTTTTGGTTTTACAAACATCCAGGCACTGTGGTAGCTCAGTAGATCAGTAGCCAAGTTTGTTTCATTCATTCATGTTGTCTCGGTTTCCCTTCTCCCTGACATGTTGAGAATGTTCAGTGCCACCTCTGTGTCCACTTCCAGAAAGAAGAGCCCCCAGTAGCGCTTTAGGTTTTCAGACCCTCAAACCGTAGCATGACTGTGATCACATGCCAGAGACTCTAAAAGAGAAGAACGTCTGTTGCTTCATTCTTGGGTATTGAGCACCCAGAGCCGAGACAGGCAGTTTTGGGGCTGCTTGTCCAGTCCTCCATGGAAACTAGATCTACTTTGCTAGGGCCAGAACAGCTCTCCCTTGTGGTTTCATCCCACACTGCTCAACATGCTTCTTCAGACCACCCCATAAATCTTGACCACTAGAGCCTTTGCAGAAAGAATGTGAGGCCATGACCAGGACAGCTGGACTCTCAGGCTACAGCTGTATAAGACTCAGGAAAAGCAGAGTTGACTTGGCCTTTCTCTAGTGAAAATAGTTTGAGTTTCAGCTACAGATTGCCTCAGAGCAGTTGTTTCACTTGGTGAGACACCAGGATGTCAGAAGCTTTTCCTGCCTCTCTCACGCTGTGGTTGCATGATCGCATCCTGCCATTCTATCTCTTTAAGGTGTTTACAGATCTGCAAACTGGGTCCAACTATTTTTGCCTCACAAGGGACTAAGGGATATTAAGGCTTGGAAGGAAAAATGACTCTAGAGTGGACTTAAGAGGTACTTATACTGAAAACGCAACAACAGTGTAAGACGAAATTGTACATTGAGAAAATTGGGTCTGTGTTTTGTTGTTGGCATCTTTAAATCCTACCTTGATATTCAGGAAATTTAATTCCTTACCTGTTTGGTAGATAATGTGTTTGTTCACCAAGAAATAGACCAGTGCCTCAAGAGCTCAAAATAATTTAACTGGTTCTGCTTTCAGGCAGTGAGTCTTCTGGTTCTCCACGGCCAGACTTGCCTGTGGGGCCTCCTCCTTTGCTGTGTGCTTTCTCGGGCACTCCTAGACCTGCTTTCGTCGACCTGAAGGAGATTCTAGGTTGTGTTTTTTTCCATTTTGTTTAAACCTCTGTACTAGCAGTTGCTGAAGTTATTTGTTGCTCAGCGTGAGCAAAGTTGAATTTGTAGCCCAAGTTTCTTCACATCCCTGATTTTAGCCAGCAGTACCGAGTGGTTTTTAATCTTTGTTTTCAGTGGCTGGTAGCTGGGCGCCTCCTGAGTCACCACTGAGGACAGTGTGTCCAGAGAGGCTGCTTCGGCAGCTAAGTGGAAAAGTGGAACACGTCTTTTAAACGGGTCCTGGAGGGGGGGCTTGGGATTTTTAATTTTTCAGTTGTCTAGATTTGGTTTGTTTTACATAAAACACCGAGGGTCGCTGTGCTCACTTCACACTACTCATGGGGGCTGTTGCCTGCCTACTGCTGATTTGGGGGACTTTCCCAGGGAAAGGAGGGTGATGCCGGGGACAGTTCTACTTGTTTGCCTTTGGAGGAGGATTGGAGGTAGGAGTGTGGGTGTGTTACCAACAAGACTGCTGTCGCTCCAAGCTGAGTGAGTATCTGACTGATACCTGTGAGTCTTGAGCTTAAGGAAAGCTGTTCCTGTGGTGGAAGCAGTGCCAATGCCGGCGCTGACACCAGAGTTTGCCACGGTCCTGAATGAGGGCCATGCCAAAGGCCCTGTAAGCTCTGCAGCAGATTCACCAACCATTTCTGAAACCCAGGGCAGCAAGATGTTGTTCCCCAGTTTGTGCCTCTCCAGTTTTTTCTGCCTGGGTGAACCACAGACAGAAGCTGGGTAGTCCTGGCAAACAGAAGCCACAGTACTTTCCCTGAGTAAATTAATTCTGAGAAGTCTATCTACACACTGTGCCACGGTGATTGGGTTCAGTCACAACCAACTGAGACCACCTGAGTCTCAACCTCAGTTCTGGACCCTTTCATTCCTTCCATCATTGTCCACTTTGAAGTGCACAGAGATCTTGAATGGGAACACTTAATGACATAGATGAAAACAAAAAACAAAGTCGGGGGTGGGGGATTACCATAGCTTGACTATTAATTAGGCATAAGGTGGAGAACCAGTCACCAGAAAACTGTCTGTTCTTCTTTTTATTTCATTCATTTGTTTTTCATTATTTTCATAATGACTAGAATGATCATTATGACCACATAACAATCATAATGAAAGAAACATGTTTGTGACTCAGCACCCTTGGGTACTTCAGAGACCACATTTTGCTATCTCATTGGTAAATCTTCTCTAATTCTGCAAGGAGATCAGGGCTCTCTTGTTTGTGTGGACATAATGCTTCAGGTATCAAAATTAGAGATGCCACCATTATAGCTGTGCCAGGGCACGGCTGCAGGGTTTAAATCTTTGGCAGGTCCTCAGCTAGATCTCCTGAAGTAACCATCTCTCTTGAAATTCAAAGGACAATTGGCAAGCCAGGACCAAAGTCCAGCTAGTCTAAAATTGTCAGCAAGTATTGCTGACCTATTTTGTGCCCAGATCTATGCTAAGTTACCTGGGATAAGTGAGAAGAAGGAGGATTCCTGGCCTCCCCAAGAATTTACAGTCTGGCTAAGGAGGAAAGACAGCAGTCTATGCAGTGCTAAGTGGGACTTAAAGCTCATAAGTGCGTTTAGAGTTCAGCAGCTATTAACTGAATATCTGTTGAGTACACCCACCAGTCAAAGTATTGGGAAAGGTGGAGTAGACAAAATGTGAGGTGGGCGTAGGTAAGATTATATGGGGCTGAAGAGCATTCTAGATAAAGGAGATGAGCAAAGCAGAGATGATCCAAGATGGAGAAAAAACAGCCTACAGACATGTGTGTTAGGGGAGGAGGAGCTTGGTTTCTCTCCCACCACTACCACCAAAAAAAAAAAAATATTGGACCAACCTTTAAAATCAGGATACTTTACAGAAAAATCCAGATTTCATACAGGAGCAACTAGACATCCACATGCAAAAAAATGAATCTAGACAGACCTTACTTACACCTTTTACAAAAATTAACTCAAAATGGATCATAGACCTAAATGTAAAATGCAAAACTATAAAATTTCTAGAAGACAACATGTGAGAAAATCTAGGTGACCTTCAATTTGGCAATGACTAGATACAACACCAAAAGCATAATCTGTGAAAGAAAAAATTGGTAAGTTGGACTTGATATAGGCTAAAAACTTTTGCTCTGTGAAAGACACTGTTAAGAGAACAAAAAGCCAAGTCATAGATGAGGAGAAAATATTTGCAAAACACATATCTGATAAAGGAATAGCACCTAAAATATACAAAGAATTATTAAAATTCAATATAATAAGTAAAGAACCCAATTAAATACTGGGCAAAAGATCTGGACAGATACCTCACCAAAGAAGACATACAGATGCAAATAAGCATATGAAAAGATGTTCAACATCTTAGGTCATTGGGGAATTGAAAATTAAAACAATGAGATATCATTACACACCTATTAGAATGGCTAAAATCCAAGACACTGACACCAAATGCTGGGGAGAATGTGGAGCAACGGGAACTCACCTGCATTGCTGGTGGGAATGCAAAATGAGACACCCACTTTGAAAGACAAACTGGCAGTTTCTTACAGGGCTAAACAGCCTTCTTATATAACATGATCCAGCACTCACACTCATAGATGTTTACCCAAATGATATGAAAACTACTCATGTCCACACAAAAACCTGCCCACAAATGTTTATAGCAGCTTTATTCTTAATTGCAAAAGCTGGAAGCAACCAAGCTATTTTTTCAGTAGGCAAATGAATAAACAAACTGTGGGACATCCAGACAATGAAATATTATTCAGTGATAAAAAGAAATAAGCTATCAAGTAGTGAAAAGACATGAATGAACCTTAAATGCATATTACTAAGTGAAAGAAGCCACCCTGAAAAGACTACAATATGGTATGATCCCAACTATGTGACATTCTGGAAAAGGCAAAACTATAGAGTCAGTAAAAACATTAGTGGGCAGGAGGGATGGATAGTTGGAGCACAGGGCATTTTTAGGGCAATGATACTATTCTGTATGGTACTGGAATAGTAGATATGAGACATTGTGCGTTTGTCAAAACTCACAGAACATAAAGAGTGAATCCTAACTATGAACTTTGGTTAATAATAATGTCTTGATACTGGCTCATCAGTTGTAACAAATGAACTGCACTAATGAAAGATGTTAATAGTAGGGGAAACTTAGGGAGTAGGGAGAGATATATGGAAACTCTAAGTTATTTTGAGCAACTTTTCTGTAAACTTAAAACTGCTCTAAAAAATAGTCTATTAATATATTTTTTTAAATGTATATTTCCAGCTTCTTTTGAAAAATTAGAAGATTTGGCCACACTAAACCCATGTTAATGGTAAAAGATGATGCTCTCTAGTCCCTATCTTCTCACAACTGGCCTGCTTCATTCTTTTATATCTCCTGCCTGTAGACCTGTGATAGATTAAATATGGCCAAAGAATCTTTGCAGCCCTTTCCATTAAGAGGTGGAGTCCTTGAATCTAGGCTGGCCTCCACCCTCTGACTTGATTTGGCCAATAGACTGTGGTAGAAGTGACTTCCAAGCCCAGGCCACAAGGCCTTGCAGCTTCCCATCTCATCCTCTCAGAACCTAGCTGCCATGTAAAAAAGCCAGGTCTGGCCTCCTTGAGGATGAGATTATTGGAGAGAGAAGCCCAGCTGTCCTATCCAAGCCCAGTGCCTGGGCCACCAATCAGTTGAATGCAGCCACATGAGTGAGTCTGGGAAAGACCAGCAGAAAAGCTGCCCAGTCAACCCACAGATTCATGAGAAATAATACATTGTGGTTGTTTTAAGCCACTGAATTTTGGCCAGTTTATTCAGCAATAGTTAATTGACACAAGGCCTATGAGTTTGTGACATCAGAGTCATGGGCAACTTGGGATGGGGCGGGGCTGCCTGGGTAAGGTAGAAGGGTATGGAAGGTTCTCACTGTAGAGTAGTGGCAGCATGGAGACTAGCCTTTCAATATTCAGAATCTTCTTTGAAAGGAAATGACTCATAAATGAGATACTGAGAAGTTAAGAAAAAAACAAAACCCATAGCTAATGGCTGAGGCAACGAGAAAGATAGCTCAAACACTGGCATGGAAACCAGGAAACCCTTGGTTTTAATCCTGGCACCAGCATAGACTAGCTAGTGCCAGTCCTTGGACCTGGATGTGCCCATCCCCCCACTCCCTTTGGTGGAAGAATTGGGGTGACCTGTCTCTAAGAACGGAGCTTGTTCAATGGGTGCTTACAAAGGACTGCAGAAATAAAACTCACCCTCTCCTCTCACAGCAACCAATAGACTGGCATCATGCCACTGCCTTTCCAGAAGAGAGTGATTTTTAAGGAGGAAGTAAACAAGTGCTGAGAAAGAAGTCAGGGGATGTCCCACTAGGGATATCAGATACTGTAGTAATTCCCCCAGATTAAAAACTACTAGGCGAATGCTTTCTTCAGACCACTAGGGTAGGGATGGAGGGCTTAAGAGTGAAAGAAGGCCAGGAGGGCAGGGGGTGATTACAACAAAGGAGAAACCCAACTTTGGACTTCTCCATGCCTAAATGGTCCCCACCCCTAAAAAATAACTTACCTCCCAGTAGCTTCATAAATAAAACTAATTTTTCTCGTCCTTTCCGCTTAACACACACACATGCATTTCCAAGTTATTTCTGGTGACCTAAAAGATGTGTGCATGCCAAATGCCTTCAAATTCTGCCAGAGTCAACCGTCCTCTCCCATCTTAGTGGCCAGTGAGAGGCAAGAGAACAGTCCCTGGAATTCAGAGGATAAACAAGGCCTACTTCCAGGCAGAGTTGTTTCTCTGAAGCACTGTTGGCTCCTTCTGAATTTGACTCAGCTGCACTCAGATGAAATCTGGTGAAAACTTGCCTTGAGAGATAATCTCTAAAGTTTTACTTATGTTTTATGTTTTCAGTCAATAATCATTCAACAAATATAATTTGAACACCTACTGTGGGCCCGGTGTTATTCTGAGTGCTAAAGATACAGTGATAAAAAATTAGGGTTTCTGTTCTCATTGATTTTTATATTCCAGTGGAGATGGGAGGTAAATCAGTATCTAACATATCAGATGGTGACAAGTTCTGGAGAAAACTAATGTGTAGAGTAAAGGAGATACAGATTTGGAGGGGAAGGAGGAGAGATACTTCAGTTCTTTCTGCCTCAGTTTCCTCATCTGTACAAGAGGGAAGTTGTACCCTCCTCAAAAAGGCATTGTGAAGATTTCTTCGTTATCTCATTTACATGTTTAGCACTGTGAATGGGAATTATTATTAATATTATTTTGGAGGGCCTCATCCACACACTATCCTTTCTCTCCCCCTATTCCCTCAGCTCTGGTATGTATTTTCCATGTGCTGAGAGATGTCCCCAGGTTGTTCTCTTCACCTTCCCCCACCAGCTTCCTTGAATCCAAGACTGGAGCTATCTGTCAGGCCAGTCTTTGAGTTATCAGTGAAAAGGAGGAACTTCTAGTATAGAGGCAGATGCTGCCCCACCTTAAACCAAGACCTGCTGGGATAGGCACACCTGTTTCTGAAAAATTTGGAAACCTCCACATCCCACGGGGTACCTGATGAACTGTGTGCATCTCTGTTATTTATCAAGACCAAACGAATCACAAAATGAATAATATGCATTAGACAAGTGATAATTAATGGCATATTTTTAAAGTAATTTTACCATCTTAGTGCTTTTTTATGCCAAAAGAGTTACACCCAAACAGGCAGCTATGATTTTACTGCAATGATCTTTGTCATTCCTTGGAATGCAGGGATTTGAAAGAGGAAGTTTTCCTCTGTTGTTGAATCAGTTTTCTGTGGAGGAGGATCTTTCCTGTTAGATTGAGGATTCTGTTTCTCGCCCACCTCCAAAAGGTCTCTTCAAACTGTTTTGCCTGAAAACTTGGTGACATTCCCCACCGTGGGAAATAACTTGAAAGCATGATCATTTTCAGAAGGAATCCCTTGCCCTTTCTTGGTCCCCCTCACACCCTCCACAGTAGTTCCAGTCTGCTCGTTCACAGTTGTTTCTTGGACAAGCCCGAAACCATCCCCCTGCACCACAGGCTCCTGGGGCCGCCACAGCTCTTCCAAGTAACCAGGCCACGTTCCCTTGACGTTTTCAGAGATAGTCACTGACGTGACCTGTATACTTGTTTTCTGAGCTGCTTCCTGTCAGCTTTTCGCGTTCCTCAGCCACGATCTCCCTGGCCAGTCAAAAGCCCAGCTGGCTTCACTTGGTTGAGGGTGGAGATTCCTGCCTGGTGACCCATCCAGTTTTTATTGGATAAATGTGTTTGGTTGTTAGCAGTTCTTTTTTTTCACATAAAAATTGCTCGAGGCAGCCCTCAACACTTCGTGACCCAGCAGGATTTCTTTCCCAAGCACCAGGCCTGTCGGTGGCACTTGGATCTCTGCAGCCTGTCAGCAGAGGGGGTATGGGAGGAGGCGGGGACAGGACACCATTCCACTGCTTAGCCACATCCCTGTTTTCCAGCATAGTGGAAATCACAAACAGAAAAATGTTTTCCTTCACACGGATTCTTGTTTTCTTTCCCCTTTTATGAGTTAAAATCATATAAAGGGTCTGTATTTTTTTCTATAAACTAATTAATCTTACTAAGTAATCTAAAACAATTCCCAAAACTTGTCATGACACACAGTAGATGCTTTTAAAGCTGTGGGGTTTAGTTAAACGCATGAATGAATAAATTTCATTATGAATTTATTTGCCCTCAAATGGCTTCTGGCATTACATTTTATATGTGTAAGTAGGTGTTAAATCATCTTAATCTTGAGTTTTGGGTAGGGAAGGGAATCTTTAGGGAAGAAAATAGGCCTAAGATTTTATGTGGCTTTCCAGCACTGTTATACCTGTGAGGGGACTTGAAAGGAACTCTGAAATGCTGTTTTTCTCCCTTAGGGTTAGATTTGGGATTGTTTCTAGCCCTATGTATATAATTTAAGGGAATCTTATTGGTAGATTCAGATCCTAAATCGGGTAAATTAAAATCATATTAAAGTACTGGTTTTTAAACCTTTTTAGTCAGTCTGGAAAGCACATGCTTACTTAGCTAGAACACATTTCTGGTTGGAAACGGCCTTAGGATCTTATTTTTAACCCCTTCTCTGCCTTAAGAATCTAGCAAACCATGTAGGATCTACTGTAGGCTTCTAGTCTCTGCTACACTGGTCTTCCAGGGCAGGGTCTTCGCCCAGTGCAGTGGTTCTCAGAGTGTGCTCCTGGGACCAGCATCATTGGTGTCACCTGGGAGCTTGTTTGATATACACATTCTCAGGCCCCACCCCAGACTTACTGAGTCAACAACTCTGGAGGAGCCCAGCACTCTTGTGTTTTAACAAGCCCTGCAGATGATTCTGGCACATGCTAAAGTCTGAAAATCATAGTCTTAGTGCTTTAGGCTGATGGATTTCCACAAGAATAAAATCAAGATGTACCTTGTAAAGTGCTCAGGGCCAAGCCTGTGTCATCATCGGCACTCTGTCCCTGCAGTGATGACAATAGTGGGACTTAAGAGTGCCCTGCCCCTGGCCTTTGAGATCAGTGACAACTTATGTGGCTGAGGACTAATGTGTTTGCCTCTTAGAGGAACCCATTAGCTCACCAGTGCTGCACTTTGCAGCTCCCCAAGGAAGCCAGCCAGCTGCTTTGCACATGCATGCCTTTTGGTCACAAGTCAAGAGAGGGTAGGTGCATCAATTCATCAAGCCAGCAGATATTTTATTGCACACCTACTATGTGTGTGTAACATGAGAAGACCAAGACCCTTGCGTTGATAGGAAAATAGCTCTCAGGGAATGTGATACTGAAAGTGGTGGATCAGCATCAACATGTACAGGAGATCGGAGACTTCTAAATCAGCATTCCCCAGACTGATGCAGGAAGCGGGTAGGTGGAAAGGCAAGAGCTGAGTTGGACAAAGTTCAACAGATTCTTGACCAGAAGACTTCTGAGCCTTTAGTATGTCCACTGCAAGTCTCCCGAAGGGCATGTGTTATGCCACATTTCCTAAATGTATTTGACCACAGAACATGCTTTCTACAGCACTTCTCTTAACCCTCTTAAAACAGGATTCTACAGTCTAGGAAAGGCTATTCAAAATCAACACTCTACTTTTGAAGGGGAAAATGTATTTCTCATAGTGGATGGTATTATTATGGCAGAGATCTTTCAAGAGAATGGAGAATTAGTTTACATATAAATGTATGGCCACAAATAGCTATCTGAAGGCTGAAGTGGGTTCTACCATGTGCAGAGCATCAGTGAGCTTTGGGACCTGTGGGGAAGTGCAGGTGGCCTGGTAGTGAAGCCTTGGCTCTGCTATTTTTTAACTGTGTAAACTTGGGCAAGTTGATTTGCCCTCTCTGAGCTAAACCTCTTCTGTGAAATGGTAATAATAACAATAGTAATAATAAGACCTACCTTCAAGGTTGTTGTGAGGGTCAGATGAGGTAATGCCTACAGAACACTTACTAAATGGCCTGGTTCATAGTGAGTGATCAATAAAAGGTGGTGGCTACTTTTTTTTTTTTTTACCTTATCATTATTTGTTCTTCATCTGCCCCCCTATCAATGAACAAACCCCTAGTGTTGATTTCTTTCAGTGGTGGCAGTAGATAGACACTCAGTGTTTGTTTTTACGTACTCATTTGATCCTGGTGTGACACAAAGCAACCCAAATTAAAAACATTGAGATAATAATGTAAAAATAAATTAAGGGGCCAGCCCAGTGGTGTAGTGGTTAAGTTCACACGCTCTGCTTCGGTGGCCCAGGGTTTGTGGGTTCTGATCCCAGGCGCAGACCTACACACTGCTCATCAAGCCATGCTGTGGTGGCATCCTACGTATGAAACAGAGGAATATTGGTACAGATGTTAGCTCAGGGCCAATCTTCCTCACCAAAAAAAATTTAATTAATTAAAATACCTAAAACTGAGTTAACTACAAATAATAGAATACACTGAAATCGATAGAAATCACTCCTTACAAGATAGGCTTCAAGTTGTTTGCACAAAGTTAGCAGCCTCAGGTGTTTACTCTGGGAGCCCTGTCAAGCCATCTACTCTATTGTTTCTCCATTGGGTGAAGCCAATTGGAACTATACTAATTAGACTAGAACCTAATTGCAATCCTGAGTTTCACTTGGGGATCATTTAGCCTCAGGAAATTCTTTCCAACCTATGACTCTGTGTAAAATTGACTGTGGTTATGGTGAAAAGAAAAACAGTTTCTGAAAAAAAATCATTCTGAAACTCTGCATCTTAGTCATTCGCTGCATTTGCTCTATTAGGTTCTCTCTCAGTGCCTGTCAGCTTTCTTCTCAAGGAAGCATTGGGGTTCTCCCCAAGACATAGCTTTGCTATTACTTCCACTACTCCTTACAAATAGAAGAGGTGATGGGGCTATTCTCTGGGTGTTGTCAAAAATGCTCAGAAAAGGAGTGAAATAGCTGTTTTAAGGACCATCCTGTTACCTCTTGTTGCCCTATGTGAAGAAGCCATGTCTTCAGAGGGAACCAGAGGATACTGCCCACAAAGAAATGAAGACAAAGATGTCCATCCAAGGATGATGTATTAGAATCCTGACAAGAAACATCAGTGCAATGAGAATAGCATAATTCAAGCAGAGTTTATTTACAAAAGAGTGGGAGCAGGAGAATCACAAGAGATAGTACAGTAAACCAGGGCCAGTAGCATCCAACTAATTACCATCCTCAGGCTGAAGGGACTTGAGTAGAAAGTGGTTACCAGAACCCAGAAAGGAAGAGAGTTCTGTCGAGTCAGCACCTTGGAAGGACTTTTCATTGAGAGATTCAGCCAGGTGGAGGCAACCTCCCAGAAAGGGAGACAGGGAATAAATACTTTGGCTTTCTCTTTCCTCCTGCTAATCTCCTGCCAGAGTTCTCCATTGGTGAACTCAACAGGAAGCCAGAGAGTGGAGGAAACCGTTGATGTAATCCATGCTGGTTAGCTCCCAGAGAAGAGGGCAGGATGGAGAGGAGATGCTATCTATCACAGATGTATAGTGTGATACCATTTATAAAAGCCAAAGAGTGGAACCAGAAGGGACAACCATCAACAAAGGACTGCCTAAATAAATCATAGAGTAGAATACTACCCAGTCCAGCAGAGTGAGGTAGTTCTATAATGTGCTGGTATGGAGCAATGTTCAAAGGTATATTAAGGGGAAATGCAAGGTGTAGTACAACTGTGTTCTCAGCCCGGGCTGCATATTAGCATCACCTGGAGAGCCTAAAGTGAAAAATACCAACACGTAGGCCCCTTCCCTGGAGGCTCCGAGTTAATGGATCTGGGGTGGGATTTGGGTTTTGGTATGTTTCTTGAACATCCTAGGTGATTTTGATCTGCAGCTAGATTTGAAAACTAATAGTGTGCATTATATGAGCCTACTTATATAATTATCCAGGGGTATATATACACATGAGGTGTGTGTACCTGTTTGTAATATTTCCGGAAAGTTACAGGGGAATGAATCTGTGTGGTTGTCTCTGATAGAGGCAGATGGGACAGTGGCCTGTGGTGGAAGGACACTGACTTTTCTTCTCAACTCTACCCTACATGTACATGCACTGATTGTTCAATTTCGAAAACTCCATTAAAAATAGATTGGCTCCGTTTTGAAACTGCCATTCTTTTATTCATTCTCTTCTTAAAGTTGTGGAGTACATCTTTGGAGAAGGAATTCTTTTTCTTTAGCCTTTAAAATTTGTTATATCCTCAATAGCTAAGGATCTGAGTAAGATGACATTTGATTGAAGAATGAGGCCTGTACCAAGAAGGTGTTGTTTTTGGTGTGTTTTAAATGAAATTAAATTAAATCATTCATTCAATGGCCAAAGCACTCCTTCTCTTCAGGCTGGTCTGTCCAAGGTTCCAGGTCAGTTTAGTAAATCGCAGCTCTTGGCACCTGAGAGCAAATTTGTCTCGGGGAGCTAAGTAGAGTGGATCCGGTAGACCCCTGCATCTGGACTGGTTTCAGGTTTCTTATTAAATTGGGAAGCCCTAACTTAGAAAACCAGAAAGTTAAGTTTTACGTTGAACAGCTACTCATGAACTCCTCTCCATCCCCTCAACCAACATCGTGAAATTTGAGTAGTTCCATTTTCTTGAGCTATATGTAGTTTTTTTACCTGATCTTCATCTGTCATTCTCTATCATCTACCTGATTTCCTTTAAAGGCCCCATTTTAAAGCAGAATATATATATAATGGAAAAACCTTAACTTCTGACCTTTATGGAGATACACTAGAGTTACTCAATAATAATTAGCAGTTACCCTGGTACCTCAGACGCACTGCTTAAATTGCCTGTATTTGTCACTGTCCCCTGCCTTCTAGACAGTAAGATCACCTGCTTCATGCTAATGAAAAAAGGGACAATTTAGTAATTTTATAATCCTTTTCCACTTCTATTGTAAGAGTAGGAAAAGTGATACCGTTTGTGATTAGACACACTGAAAAGAGGTTTTTTGTTTTGTTTTTTAGTGACTAAATCATTGACATAGGAGAGGAATCATCTTAGGTTTTGAGCAAGTTGGAAAGCCCTGTTCAGTTTATTTTATTCACCACTGTACTCAAAATCTTAGAAGATTTAAGCAGTGAAACTTGCAGATTAGAAATTAAGGCTAGTGGCATTGGGGATGGAATGGGAGAATGAAATTGGCAAGGCTGTCATGTTGAGTCAGACATCACTGATAAGAATGATTAAAACCTACTGACTTCAGTGCTTTGACTTGAAGAATACTGCCTGAAAGTTGGAAAATCCAAAGCTGAAGCATGAGAGAGATTTCTTATCTTCAAATAAATTTGTTGGTTTCAACTCTGTCTCGAGGGAAGCCTGCATCCTCCCTTAGCTCCTACATATGAGATCTGTGCGCCATATAACTCTCAGCCTTCTCTGGGGGAGAAACAGCCCCTCACACACACACATCCTCTTTTCCATTCTTCTCTTGATTCTTTGTGTGAAAGTGGAATTAGAGGAAGTGTGTCCTTAGTCATCCCGTGGCAGCACTTACAATGTGCAATTGTCACAGTGAGAATAAACTGGCAGGAGATCAAGAATCAAGAAGTGGAGTCATGGGAATCCTGGACATGCAAATCCAACAGAGACAAGATCCACCTGTTAGTGACGGACATGGCCAACGTAATCATCCCGGACAGCAGTTAGACCCAACACTGTCCCAAGTGAAGACTGCAATTAAATAATTATTAGCAAAAGAACACCCACCAACTACCCTTGCTGACCCTCTACCCTCTCTTAAATCTCAATGGAATGCAGACTTATCCTCACCTTATGTGTCCCTTTGGAATATGGCACCATCAGTTGAATATTTTCTACTGTAGTCTACTTGCACTCTGGAGCCCTCACGAACATCAGCATCTAGAATCAGTCAGATTGGACAGACAGTCCCTTTCCAGTCAATTAGCAAACACTTACTAAGTACCTTCTGTTTAAGACACTGTCCTAGGCACTAGGAAAGAAACTAAAATATACTCTCCCCTCAAATCTCTTAGTCCAGATAGGGAAAATCAGATCTACATATGGGGGGAATGTTACTGCCAATACAAGACAGATTTTAAGTAGTAAGTGAGTGGCCTGGTTGTTCATTCAAAAATGTTTATGGTTGGGGCGGGCCCAGTGGTGTAGTGGTTAAGTTCAAGTGCTCCGCTGTGGCATCTTGGGGTTCGCAGGTTCTGATCCCGGGTGCGGACCTACATACCACTTAACAAGCCATGCTGTGGCAGGCATCTTGCATATAAAGTAGAGGAAGATGGGCATGGATATTATTAGCCCAGGGCCAATCTTCCTCAGCAAAAAGAGGAGGATTGGCAATGGATGTTAGCTCAGGGCTAATCTTCCTCACACACACAAACAAATTATGGTTGAGTGAAGTGTCCACAGTTCACATTGTGTGGGCAGAGTTTCTAGTACTCTCCCTACTTCATCTTCTAGATCTGCTTTGAAGTTTGTAATTTCCTTGTCTACCATGGTCCAGCTTACTGAGAGTGGGGAAGTAGGAGAAGTTGTTCTTTTATGACCCAACTTTTTTATCCTGTTAGCCAGGAGACTTTCTACATCTGCCGATTGTCAAGCACTGGGCTTATAAAAGAAAAGATGGCGCCATGTCCCAAAAGTTTTTTCTTCTCACAGAGACCTCTGTGGATCTGACATTTTCAATGCCAAAAAATTTAAAATTTGGGCTGTAAGAATGATGTAGAGAGAAAAAAAGTATTGAAAGGAATGAAAAGTTGGAATTTGATCATCTGAATATGTTGCATTTTTAAAGTCTCTCCCCCACTCCAACAAGAGAATTTCTCATTAGGGCCATTGTACTTTTTTTCCTCTCAAACAACTAGTGGTTTACTAATACTTGTGGCAAAAACCTGTAACAATTTCTTATATAAAAACCTATACCAAATATCCTGTTAAATTGAAATTTAAGTCATACCTTGAAGGATTGTTTTCTGATCTTATATGGAAAAGGAAGGTTCTTGAGAATTAGCAGTTCTTTAAACTCAATCGTAATAGCCAGGAAAAATAAGTGAAGAGACTATGCCTTGCCATGGGTTAAGAAAAATTTTGCTGGTAAATTTTCATGCAACACCCAAATCTCTGGGTGGCGGTGAGGGCTCTTTTTTCTGGGTCTTTGTCAATAAGGAAATTCTAAATTACATTTCCTCTTCCTCAAAGCCAGTTATTAAGTTCTGCCTTTAATTTCGGCATGAATCAATTAGGTCATATGCCCACAAGCAAGCACCCTCGTTCATCATTACAAAGAAACTCTTCTTGCTGTATTTTTCTTTGCATACGTGGCTGATTTTTCCAAGCTCTTCTGCTTCCAGAAATGTCAACTCCTGGAGTTTATTCTTTTGAAGGTACAATTCAGTAACCAGTTCCAGTGGCGATACAAAGGGAGGCCTGACAGAACCTGAGCTGAGTTGATATTTTGAATACACTTGTTCTGAATTGGGCCATAGTGAGCTCTATTAGCCATAATCTGAATACTCTTGTTGAAACTCAGTTAGAGCCAGCATATGCCTTATTTCTCACTTTTGGTGTGACAAGCAAGTTCACCCTGTAACCCACTGAACTTGGCACATCTCAAGAAGAATTAGGTCTCTATATACAAAATGTTCAACGGAAACGTGACTCTCACCTAGAATATGAATATGTAATTAGTATGTTGGCCCCCCCAAACTGGAGAGCAATGTGATTTCAGGCAGAACCCTTTTTGTGTACTGCCACAGCCTTATGCTTAGCTTTACTCCAAATTCATCTAGCAATACAAGAATTTGTAGTAAAGAATCATCTAGAAATACAAGAATTTGTAGTACAGAAGAGAAAGAAAGTACCATCTCTGCTCAGATGAGCTGACCTGTGTTTTGTCACCCATAAAGATGCCCCCTTTTCTCTGGAGAAGTTGTGATCCTTTTAAGACTGCTGCCCCACACATCCCCATGGGGCTGCCTTTGCCCCATGCGGTAGCTGTGAGACTGGAATGTGCATCTGTGCAACACTGGGGGTGGAATCAGGACTCCTGGGGGCCGTGCTTTGGTTTTGTTGAGTGGGGCATACAAGTTGAGATTTTTGGAGGCTGGGTAGAGAAGAGGGAGGAGAGATGAGGGGATTGTCAGTTGGAGAGGAACTTTGAGGGAGAACAGAACTATCTAAAAGGAAATTTTAGGGAGTTTCTCGTATGTGGTGTGTGATATGAATCTTCTTCCATGTCACCTCAGGAAGCCTTCAGGAAAAATCAGGTTTTCATTATTCAGTCTGTCACAGTGTCAAGAATGTAGGCTCTGAGATGGACTTATTTGAGTTCATATCCCAGCTTCACTGCTTATTAGCTGTGTTGCCACAAAGAAGTTACTTGACGTCTGTAAGCCTCATCTGTGTAATAGGAATAATGAAAGTATCTACCTCATAGGGTTATTGTGAGGATTAAATGAAGTAGTTCACGTAAACCACTTAGCATGGCTTCTAGTGCTTAGTAAATGCTCAATAAGAGTATTCGGCCATAATTATTGTCATAGTTGTTATTTTAACAAGAACTAAGGACATGAAATGTCTTTGGAGGGTTGTCCTAAGGTGCTAAGTCCTGCTTCCTGATGGGCACAGGGTGAGAAGGGAGACTGTCCATGGGGATCCAGTCATATCCAAGTGACAGAGTAACCCAACCCCCTCCCCCAACTCGTGTAGACCAGTCCCAGTTACAAACCTGGCATTGAGCACCAAAGCACTCTTGAGTAGCTGGAAGAGCCCACACCTTCATCTGGTTTCTAGCCTGGTTGGACACCTCATGTCATTTCAGGGGATCAAGAGAGTGTGGAGTAGAAATACAGGCCAGGAACCCAGGAAAGGCTGGAAAGAACTGGAGCTACAGGGAGGGTGGAGCCACTCGGAGGAAAGCCAAGACCAAAATGAAGTTGAGTGGCTATTTTCGCTCCACATCACCATCCTTCAGCTGCTTGGTGTGCTGGCCCTCTCAGCATCCACCTGCTTCTGCTTGATGCTCACACCAGGCTTATTCCTCCCCACCATTCTGTGCATGCATCTTTTTCCCCCTGAGGCTTCTGTGTCCATAGCTTTGGATTGCCATGACCCCTTCTGGCCCCAGTGCTACCTCATAGCTTCTGTTTCCAGAGCTTCGGATTGTCATGACACCTTATAGCCCCAGTGCTACCTCAAAGCTTCACTCACCACAGAATTTCATCTTCTGCTTCTGCCTAATTCTCTGCTTCCCAGCCTATCTGCTGAGAGCGAGAATCTGACTGAATGAGCTCAGCTTTCTGCTGGGCCCCCTTATTGGCTGGTGGCCAGCCTATGGACCAGAGACCCTGAGGCAGGTGCTTCTACAGTTTAATCTCCTGTGGCCAGAGGAGCTGGGTTATAAAACCTTTTAGCAGTTACTGAGGGGAGAGCAAGTTCTAAGGTTGCCATGTCCAAGATATACCTTAGTTTGCACACAGTTATAACAAACTTGGCTCCTAGATTTCCCATTATTCAGTATTTTGGAATATAAACCTTACTCTATTCAATTCAGAGAACAAAAGTTAATAATTGCCGATGAGACAAGGTACAGAGAACTTAGAGGAAAATAAGGACATAAAAACTGTAATAATGCAGAGGTCTGGATAAAGAGTAAGCAACCCTTCATACACCCCACAGCCCCTTGGGTCACAACTATATGATAGCACAGACAGTGATTGATGTTTATAATCCTGATCCCTCAATAAAGTAAATTCCATTTGATATATTCTGTTTTTGAAAGGAGAAAAAATGTGTGCTGTGCCTTAGAAAGATTTCCACTGGTTATAATAAAAACATTGGTGCTTAAATAATTAAACTTAATTTATTTGTAGAGTTACTGGATAGAAAACTTCATTTTTCAGTAATGTAGATTTTGCACCTCAATTCTGGTAGTAGTGTGGGGAAATGGGGGGGAGCACATGACAGGCCAACTGTAATATTTTCATGCGGATTTTTTTTTTAACTAGAACGGGGTTAAGAATCTATCTTGCCCTCTAGCCATGTATGTTCCCCACCACAAAGAGAAAGTCTAGTTGTCATTCCAGTGTGCAAAGAGAAACAGATAAGAGATAGTGGGAGCAACATTAGAGTGTTGGCTCCCTACACCCCTTTTTCTTTACTTTAGTTCAAGGCATTTCAGTCTTCTGCAACCAAAGTATTCCTCAGTCATTCAATAGGTATTTACTGAATGTCCTTAATATGTAAGCACATTATGTTAAAAATGAGTTAGATGGGGATAGTACTTTTAATAATGAGAGATAACAGAAATATATTAATATATAGTAATAATATATTATTAATATATAAAATATGAAATATATAAAACAAGATCGAAAGGTCTAGATGCTACAGGGTAAAGCACTGCAAGAATTCCCTGACAGGAGAGAGGACTTTGACTAGGACGGTCAAGGAAGGCTTTGTGATCAAATTGGCACTCGAACTTGGGTCTTGAAAGGTGGGTTGGATTTAGAAAGAAGGGACCTGGAATAATCTGGGCATGGGGGACAGTAGGGAAAGACCCAGAGGCAGGATATACAGAGCATGTGCAGGGAGCTGCTCGTAATTGACTTTGTCTGAACATATGCTTTTCATCTATAATATTATAATTGTCTTGTTTCTAATGTCAATAGGATTTTTACTTCTTTAGGCGCTAAAGCTGGGAAAGCCTAATAATGTTGTCTTCCCACTCCGGAATCCCATGCTAGCTGGATCCCAATGGAACATCTTCTATCGATTTATCTTGTGTAATTGGCTTGCCTGGGATGTTCCCTACTTTCATCACAGCTTAGCTTCACAGTCAAATAGACCTCGCCATCTGGAACTCTTCTTTATTTTTTTAACCCAAATTTTCTTCCACAAAGGGCCTATTTTCATTTCTAAGTGTCACACAAGGCCCCACAACATTCTGCTTCTTCCTCTTTGCTTTGAGTTTCATGTTGTAAAAAGCCAACAAAATAGGTCTGAAAATAAGCTGTATTCGTCTTGTCTGTTACAACCCAACACCAACACATCAGGCACATTCTGACACCTTCAGCTTTCAGCAAGGGCAGTTTACCTTGGAGTCAGGCTGTACCTCTAAGAGACTAGCTCTGGGCTCAGAGAGGGTAGAGCAGCTCAGAGACAGTTGGGACAGGCCAGATTCATAGTGGGTTTAATAAGGGGAGAGTATAAATAGCGATCACATAGCCTTACAGAAAATTCCTGCTTATTTTTACTCCTTAGACATAGTTGCTATGTTTAGCTTTCAGTTACTGTGCAAACCTGCTAAAGTGAGCCTGGTATTTATTTTCATTCGGATCAGTAACACCCATTCTCTTTCTCAAATTATAAGTGAACTATAGAAACTTCATCCCAGCCATTCAGCTATAGCTGACACATTGTCACAAAGCACCATGCACTGTTGAAGTTACTGCAAGGGCCTTTGCTTTTGGAATGTTTGTGTTTCTCTCAATTCAGGACCTTTCTGGGCTCTAACAAGAGCTGGCTATTCCTGTGCTCCTCACATGTTTCTGGAAACTGAGCACTAGTGTAAACTTCCCTAATATGACATCTTTTGAATGTACAGGCAATTGTTATATTCAAGACCTTATATGTCAGCTTGAGCAAATTTACCAATCAGGATTCTTGGTTACAAGTAACAGAAAACTCAGCCCAGCTAACTTAGGCTAAAATGGAACTTTCTGGTTCGCCTGCGTATTTGAGAAGCACAAGAACAGCAGGCTTCAGGCATGGCTGGATCAGGCACTCAGATGTTGCCATTGGGACCAAGCTCTTGACAGCTCTCAGCTCGCTTTTCCTCTATGTTCTCTTCTCTTAGATAAGCTTTTTTCTTTTGATTGCAAGATGGTTTCTACCAGCTGGACTTACTTCCTTAAAACTCCAAGTCCAGGAGAAAAGAAAGAGCCTCTCTCCTTCAAAAGTTTAAACAGTGGTCTGGGCCTAATTCCTCTTGGTCTGAATTGAATCACTTCTCCATCCCTTAACCAACCTCTGTGGCCAGGAGTGTGTGAGACTCTACTGGGCTAGGCCTGAATCACCTGTTCATTGTTGACTGGATAAAAAGAGGGAGGATGGACACACAAGCACGTGGACCGTGAGAATGGAGAAGGGGTGGTTCCCAGAGGAGGGACAGCCCCAGACTACAGATGTCCACTACAATGGGCTTTTCTTACATGGACTTAGTGAAGGATTTGGTGGCTTTTCACTCCAGGAGGCAAATCTATACTCCTTTTTGTTGTTGTTCCCAGTAGTTCTATATATATTCTCTGAAAATGTCCCTTTTTTTGAGTCCAAATGGTTGTTGCAGAATTTCTTATTTTATTCCTAGTTAACGGACTGGCTCCTTTAAGAATAATGTATTTTTTAGTTTTAGAGAATGAAGAAAATGTCATCTTCTTACTTAGCTCTGGGCACAGTTGATTCATTTAAAAGACATATTTCTGAGAAAAGGCTTTCATTATCAGTGCCCATTACAGATCACTAAAGGACATATGGCAAACACCGGTGTGCTGGGGTTTGACCTCCATTAGTTTTAATGACAGCATTGCAAGGAGTGCATCTTAGAATGTGATTAACCAGAGGAAAAGGAATCTTAAAGGACTGGCCCCTTCTCTCCTGTGAGAGCCAGGAACATGTAAGAACAGTATATCTTCTGGCTCAGCAGCTATGGGAGCTCGTCAGGTACAGGCCGCTGGGTGGTGGCATCTTCTGGTAGTCTGCCAGAAATGGCAGGGCAACCAACAGCCATGAGCTATGCACCAGTCTCCAACTTGTGGTTATGTCCAAAACCTATGAGTGTGGATAAGAACTGATTCTTCTGCCAGGATCACACTGAGCTGCTGGAAAATTCCACCTTAGTTTGATCCTCCAGTGCCTGCTTCATATTCCTGAGAACAAATTTTGCTCTCAGATGTTGAAAATATAACCGTGGGAAGTCAAGTCTCCATAAAATATAAGAAGATGTGGTGATGATAGTAGCTAACATTCCTTAAGCACTGATGTGCCAGGCACTTTACATGTATTATTTAATCATCGTAATGCATGAGCTGCTGTTATAACCCCATTTTGCACGTGAGGGAACAGCACAAGGGTTACCTAACTTACCTGAGGGTGGAGGTGGGATTTGAACCTAGGCATTTATATTCTGGTATTCCCACCCCAACCGCTATGTTCGATTACTCCCCAGTGGTGGTTGGGTAATGGCAGACTCCTGAAGTTGGTGTGAAAGGAGGGAGACTGAAGCAGCCCCATCGCATTTTCTCTTTCTAATCCTCCATTCCCTATTATCACTCAAGTTCAGATGCTGGGTGTGTGGTTTGGGGAGCTAAGAAGATTGTGGGAGGGTAAAGAGCAGTGAAGAGTACCTAAAATAAAAAAGAGGTCAGGTGGGCCAAAGTTTAAGGGTGGGGTGGGGGGAGCAGGCAATAGTTGTAACAAAGGACAGAGAATATAAAGGATGAAAATGGGGGATTCCAGGGAGGAAAAAGAATGAGATGAATGTTTAATGACTGCCTACTATTGCCAGGCACTAGTTTAGGGGTTTTACATACATCATCCAGTCTTCCTTACAACCCAGTGAGGTAAACAACCACTACCAATATCCCCATTTTACAGATGGGGAAACGGTTTCAGGGGGATGAAGTGACTCCCTCAAGGTCACGATGCTGGGAGGCAGCAGAACCGGAATTTGAACTGAGGACTGTGTAAGCCTCAGGCCAACAGGTCTTCCATCGCCTTGAGGACTAATCCCTCATTCCTAGTCATGATCTGCGTGTCCGGATGTGAGCCGCACTGGAGATCCTGAGATTTGACGGATCCTCAGAGAAAACGCTAACACAGCCCTTCCTTGGCTGGGGGGCACTTGCTCTTTTCTCCCATCACAGGGAGGGGCCAGGGAGGAACACAGTTTATAGCACTCCTCCTTTCTTCCAGAGTTTCAGACATTATAGAGCCAACTTTTTAGACTTCAAGTGTGCTGGCAGAGGTGCTAATCTCTCCTTGAGCATTCCACAACCCTCGAATCTTAGCTGAGCCATGTTTCTTCATACTCGTGGGATTTCCTTGCATTTGCTCATTTCTGCCATTAAAAACAAAACTGAAAACATCCCCTCAACAGCTGACTGTCTGGTTGTCACTACCCATCCCTCCAAATTGAAGAGGTGGTAGCAGGATGTTTGCAAGTCCAGCCTTCACCTCTGGAACAGGCACAATCCCAGTGTCAACTGATTGCAGCTCCAATTTGCTAGGAGGTTTGCAATCTGGGAAATGAACTTCCTCTTCCTTTTTTCCCTTTCCTTCCTTTTATTACTTGGAATCCAGGTATAATTGTCCCCCGAAGGCTGGACTGATTTCATTACATTACACTTATTAAAGGATGGCCGGCTTTACAGCTTGGGCATCGTATCCATCTCAGAATCTGTGCAGGCGACCGTCACATACACACTTGTCTCCTGGTGCCAGCTGAAACTGGGGCAGCATCTTCAAGACTTGCAAGCCTTTACTAAGTGCATGCATTTGTTTTTTATTTCAAGTCTCTGTGTGCCGACAAGTTCTGTACGAGTGTGTATGTGTTTAGAGCACAGTTGGGTGACAATGCAGGCAATGTATTACATGTGCCAGCTATCTGGTAACAACTGTTCTCCGAGCCTTGTAGATAACGAAACAAAAACATGAGGCTCATTACTCTTTTTCAAAACACATACACAGTAGAGTAAAATTGGAATAAAAAATAGCAGCCAGCTTAAGAAAGGCTGAGAGAAGGAGAGAGTACTTCAGATCAAACTGCCCTGAGCCACCTAGCAGCCATGACAAAGAAGGGGAAAATATGATGGCCTGTATAGTTCAATTGTCTCTTCCAGGAAAGCCTGCCAGTTCATCAAGAGTTGCAAGTTTTAATATTAATTTGTCATATGAGTCTCTGTATTAACGATTTTGAATAGCACAATAGGTTACATCTTCCATAGCAGTTTTAGGCAAAAAATAAATCAGGCTGTCAGTGTACAACTGTTTCTCCTGTTGGTTCTGATTAAATGTAGAGCATAATGCCAAGCTGAAGTGTTGAAAGGTCCTTTTTACTGTCGTGCAAGGAGGAGAAACCCCTAGACAAAGCATGTGTTTTTCTGGTGATCTGCCTGGTCACAGGGATGATGGGTGGAAGGCGGGATCCCTCTCGAAGGAAGTCTCTCCTCAGTTGCCTTGACCCTGCTTTCGACAGGAGCTACATGACAGATGATTCTAAATTGAGGTTTTCAAGAGTATAACACCTGAAGTGCAGATATCCATGTTGTTAATTGAAAGAAGATACCAGAGGCATAGTTTATTGAGGAAATTAAATAGGCTGACCAGAATCCTTGTCTCCATGGGGTTTGTTTGAATTCTGCCAGCACTTACCAAGTGTGCTAACACCGTGCAGGGTGCTGGGCATTCAGTATTCAGTTCCTGTGAAGACCTGCTTCCAGGTCCCTTCCTGGTGGCATGACAGTGCTGTGAAGGAGGTGGCCTCAGGACACAGTGGGATCCAGAGGAGGGACACTTGGCCTTACCCCCTGGGCTGCATCTTGGGAAGTGAGTAAAAGTTACCCATGAGAAGATGGGAGACATTGTAGGCAAGTGGAACTACACAAGCACAAACGAGACCAAGATACTGTGGGCTCAAGAAATGACAAAGCGTTCTGTGGGGCATGTGGGAAGCCTGGGATCATGGAGACACAGGAGTCAGGAGACTGGAGGATCACCCTGAGGCCAAGATTCACAACAGATGTATTTTTAGGCAGGGCCAAGATAGTCCTCAAAACAAACAAAAAAAAAGTGACTTTGGATTGTTTTATTAATAATAGTTAACATTTTCTTAAGCCCTTACCAAGTTCAGGCACCTTGCCTAGCAATTTACATATGCATTATTTTACTTAATCCTCACAATCACCCTCTGAGGTAGGTATTACTTTCCCCATTTACAGAGAGGAAACTGAGCCAGGAAAAGGTTAAGTAACTTGCCCAAAGTTCAGGCAGTCCAGTTCCAGACTTTTCACCACATCACTGTTTGGGGATTCTTTTGTCCAAAGCCTGTCTGAGTCCTAAATTAGAGCCTTAACAGAACTAGAGTCCTGCATCCTGCCACGTGGAAGGGAGGGATGACCTTGACCTTGACACTAGGCCTCCCTCACCTACAGAGAATTGTTTGGTGGAGGCTGCCTAGATTCGGAGGCTGCTCCACCCAGCACAATGAATTGAGTTCTGGCAAAGTTCAGTGGCTCCTCTTCTAGGATTCAGTGCTGCTTCAGGGCAGCACCACAACCTCATCAGCATTAGAAGCCAGTCATTAGCTCTAGAGGAGAGAGGTTTATCTTCCTGCATGTAACAGCAAGAGGGCTACCATCCATTTCTTCCAAATAACCCCTCCATGTTGTTCAGACATCCATATTTTTTAAAAGAAGGAAGGCAGTAGGCAGGAAAAATGTCACTATTTATACAATGCCCCTCTGTCTTATTCCAGCTCTGGGCTTCAGTCCCATTCGAAAGCAAAAGATAGGAAACAGCCTACATGTTTGTTGGTAAGGGTCTGGTTGAATAAGCTGTTGCACATCTTTACAGTGGAATGTCATGGAAAGAACAAGGGGACAGCTCTTCACGTACTGATGGAGCAATCTCCAGAATATATTATTGAAGAAAAGAAGCAGTGTTCAGAACACTGTGAATAACTTGTTACTATTTGTTTTTAAAGAGAGGGAGCATGCTTTCTCTCTCTCTCTGTCTCTCTCCTCTCACGTACACACACACACACAAATTTGTTCATGTACTATCTCTAGAAGGAAATATGAAACTCATAACAATGGTTACTTCTGGAGAGGGGCTCAGTGGGAAGGGAGACTTATTTCTCCCTCTCTACCTTTCATACCGATACCCTTTTATATTGTTTGGATGTTTTGTCAACTGATATAATAGTTGCAATAGATTAATATAAAAATTAAAGAGAAAGCCTTCTCATTCCCAAAACAAGTTGAAGAGTATTCATATATTTTATTTCTAGATGTAGATATATGCCTCTATCCCACGGTTGTGAACTATCATCATAAGATTATTTTAAATCAATAGTTTATAAACAGGCAATATAGGATTACCTAGGATCATAAGTAATTGGAGCCCTCATCCAAATACTTGCTGATACGCTACATCTGAGTTTCTAAACAAGCGAGCACTAAGGTCCTGCCTTGACTCCTAAGCCTCATACCTGTCAGAGACTTATAAGTGCACATGGGCAGTAGCTTGATACGTGTCCAAGTCCGTTTATCAGAGATAAGCAAGCTTTAGTGTAAACCTGTGATTTAACTCCATTTCAGATTTGATATGGAGCTGCAGGAAGGATGCCGGAGAGAACGTGTGTGCTCAGAATACATCTGCTGCTGCAGCTCTTTACAAGATTTTCATTTCCTAGGTAAAAGGAGTCCAAGAGTCCTATCCCCTGTTGAAGGCTGTTTGGGTGACATAAAGGCTAACTCTTACTTTTTGGTGCTTCACAAGTGTCTAAGTGGTAGCATTATTTTAACCAGTAAAAATTCATCTGTCGAGGGTCATGCTCGCAGCTGGCAGAATTTATAAATGCTTACTCCTTATTTATACTTCCTTTTATGAAGGGATACCAAAATGTAGAAGATTCCTAATACACAGCTGGTCCAGAAGTTTTATACTATTTAACATGCTTGGGATGAGGGAAGAAAGGAGTTTTTGTTTTGTATTTTTGCAAAAACAGGCTTGCATTTCTTTCTGATTCTTTTTTTAGGTTTGGGAGAGAACTGCATAAGAAATTTTTTTAACCAACTTTGATTTTTTCCCTTCAGTTTTAAAGTTCCTTATCTGATATATGCATGTCAAATAAGACAGAATCATCTTTATGAGTGTAAGCCTTCTCCTCTAAGCCAAAGATTGGCCAAGCATTTTCCCTTAAGAAAGATGAAAAGTCATGTCACCTGTGTAGTAAGATATCTGTTGCTCAGTAGACTATGGATAACGCTCACCAGCCAAGTCATTTTCATATTTGTGAACAGAACACCATCTATCACTTCTTAGTTGGTGGGAATTAATGCAATGGGATTTTGAAAGTAAATTTTACATGGGAAATTACCTGTAGGCTTGACGGGAGAGCCCTTTAGGCAGGTTAGTGACATCCAAACACAATAACGTGGATGTCACCAAGACTTTTTTGTCCCTCCTCCAGTTAATCTTCCGAGGAGTATCACCTCCATGCTCACATGCATTTAAGTAAAAGTCCTTTTACCACTGGATATAAAGAGCCAGTCTAAAAATGAGAAATTAATTTGGCTTAGCCCTAGGGTATCTTGAAGAATGCTTTTAAATATTAATATTAAAAAGCACTTGTTCATTTTGGATCCTGAGGAGGGAATTCCTTTAGATAGGGGTTTAACATAAACCTAAGTGGCAGGCCATTAGGCAGAAGAGTAGATTTGACATGGAAACTTAAATTTCAATACTGCAATGTAAGTTTCTACTGTAAAAAAGGCTTAGGTATCTGATTTTCATCCTTATGCAATTTTCAGCTCATAATCTCAGAATCCACAAATGCCTTTAGGATCCAATATGCAAAGAAACTTACATATTGCAAGGAACCATGAAAAAGGAGATAGCTAGTTTCCTGGAAAGCGAAGATGTGAGTGACATCGGATCAGGCCAATATGCTTTGGTTTTCTGGCACTCTACTGTTACTTTTGAGCAAAACGTTTGACCTCTGTATTCTTTGTAGAGACCTTATATCTTGGTTTGCCTGTTACATCTGTTACCCAGGTGTAAATTTTCACCGTCTTGGTTTGGGTGATAAATTATGTGATCACTCTAATTATATACAGTATAGCATTAATCATAATACATCATTATATTAGTCTCCAAGTGTCTTTTTCACTAAACTGATCATCTTTGGACTAGAGACCATCTTGTTTGTCTCTGAACCCCTGGCATCTTAGAACAGCGCTTGGCTGATGCTTGGTACATAGTACATATTGAATAAAGGAATCGACGTATCAGGCCACATCACAAGCCTATACGGTTTGGATCCATGAAAATGTATCTGAAATCATCAACCATAGTGCTCCCCAATGTGAACAGACCCCACTGAATGCCAGGACACTCTGTCATGGTTGATTATCAGACCCCAGGGAACCTGGCAGCCACAGCATATATGTAGCAGACATATACATGTATTCCATATACACAATGACCCATAGCTGCCTTGGAAACAAGGTGCCATCAGTAGACCAGAAGTTTGAAAAACTTCCTGGGAGATTTAGAATTTGGTTAGCACTATTGTCAAGAATAATAATATTACAGAATATATTGATTTTGCTTCCCAGTTTTCAGAGCACTTTCATACGAGTATTTCATGTGATTGTTGTTTTAACCCCAGTCATTGCACTTTGTACAGCTTGTTACAGTTACCCATTCATTTCTCTGAATCCTGCCCTAAACTGTAATGTACCTCAGACCCATGCCCATTTCTTCTTCACTGTTGTTTCCCCAGCACTTGACAGTGCTACTTGTAGGTATTTGATAAATATGGACTGAATGAATGAGGAGTGAGGGCATGGATTGCCTAATGTTGTGAATGAGAGGAACTGAGGCTGAGAGGGCTTGGTGGCCCATTCAAGTCTGGGTAGCAGTCTTAAGCTGGGAGGCTGCTCTTCAGGTCTGGGCCTTCTAATGCCAAGTCCTGTGCTCTTCCTGTTGAATCAGCACCCAGAAAAAACAGCTTCATGTTCATTGTGTGGGGTTAACAACTTTGCAAGAAACATACAAAAATGGGAGGTTGCAGTTCCTTCTGCTTGGTGTGTGTTCCCCCCACCCCACCTGCACAGGCTAATGTCTGCTGTCCCTTTGAAGATGCACTTGAGCTCCTCCAGGGAGCCTTCCCTGACCCTCTGGCCCTTGACTGCAGTAGGGGCCACTTTTCAGCGCTATCACAATAGCCAGTGCTTATTTCTGTCATTAACAACAACAGCTGCTGCCATCCGTCGAGGGCTCCCATGGTGCCAGACCCTGAATGGAGGGCTTCTTATTCACTCACAGTTACCCTAGGAGGGAGACCATTGATGACTTTGTTTTTCAGGTAGGGAAACTGAGGCTCAGAAAGATCATCTACCTTGCACAGGGTCACACAGCTTGTATGTGGCAGACCAAGAAATCCATCACATGACTCCAGGCTGCTGAGTCGCTGAACTAAATGCATGACATTCATATGTTTAGATACCAAGTTTCCTCACTGGACTGCTAACTCTTCTAGGGCTGGGCCTGGGTCTTATTTCTCTTCAGCATCCAGTACCTTTCCTGGCATCAAGGCAGCGTTTACTAGGTAGTTGTTGGGTAGATGAGCAGGAGAGGCAGTGAGGAGAGAGCTGTGGGACCCCGAGTGTAAACAGTAACTGCGTCAGCTTCTTGGACAGCCCATGACCACCTGTGATGTGTTGCTTTTCTTGACTGGCTTTCTGGTCTGCTGGCTGTGATCACCTCTCCTGAATTCTGCCCTTGCTGCTCAGAACTACACAGTGAGCTGTCATTAGAGTAGTACCCCAGAATTATCTTCCCTGTATCTGGGGCTTGGCTTACTGGGAGTGAGTTACAGTTTTTAGCTCCAAGCTGTTGAGTGGCCACCTCAGAAGGCATTTGGACGGAGAAATCTTGGGAGGATTTCTTTAGCTTTTCTTGCCTGAGGTAATTTGCTCCAAAATGTCCCTTTTATTTATCATTAAAAAAATCTGGAGTTATTTCCAATGTTTGGAAAATCCACATTTGATTCGTTAATGTGGGGAAAGTCCTGTGCTGAATCTTTTTCATCCCTACTCTTCAGACTAAATATAGGCATCCCTTCTGTCTCCACTTCCTCCCTTCTCCCTCCCTCCTTCCCACACTAAGCCTGGGTTTTGTCCCCAACCACACTGCTGACACTGCTCTCACCAAGGCCACCAGTGACCTCCCTGTCAAACCTCATGGACCTCTCAGACCTCGTCTTACTTCATTTCTGACAACTTGGACACAGGCAGCGGTCCCTTCTGTTTAAACCCTCTCTTTGCTCATCTTTGGTAGTGCCACATTCTCCCAGTTTTCTCACTCTCTCTGTGTCTCAGTTTCCTGAAGTCTCCTTTCCCCTTGAAAGTTATTTCTTAGGGTCTGGTTTTAAATCTTTTTAACTAGCTTTTGGATTGATCATATCTGTTTCTATGGTTCCAATCACCAGCAACGTGCCAAAGACTGTCCATACCTTGGATCTTCTGCCTGTTTTCTAGACCCATGTATCCAACTGTCTGCCGATCCCCAATGCCAGTTGACTGTCATGCATGAGTGCTTCTCTCCCTCTTCTGCACCCATGCCTGTTCCTCACCCTGTGCTTCCTATTTCCATGAATTCCACCACTCTCCCTCTGATGCCTGGAAATCTGGCCAGCTTCCTTGACTCTCCTTTTTATTTATCACCGACTTCTCATCAATCATCATGACCTGTCAATTCTGCCTCTCTCACATCAGCGCACTCGTTTCCATCCCTGCTGCCTCCGTCCTGGCCCAAGTCTTGCCCATCTGGTCTTCCTGACCTTTCACTGGCCCTCCAGCTCATTCTCTATACTGCAACCCTTGGGATTAGTCTAACATGCAACCTCAAACACAGCACTTCCACTCTTAAAAGCCTTGATGACCCCCCACTGATACCATAAACTCTAGAATCCTTTTATTGGCTGAGAGGCCCTGGATGATCCACCCTGCTTGACACTGCAGCCTCTTGTTTCAATTCTCCGTTTGAGCCCTACTGAACTTGTTTCACTTCCTCCACTTTGCCCTATTTCTTCTTACCTCCAGGGAGTGCTGTTATTAAACATCACTTCTTTCAGAAAGCCTTTCCTGATTCTCCGTCGTCACCCCTACCCTCCCCCTAGCCTGGGTGGGGTAATGCCTGTATGTTAGGGAAGCTCTTATCCCCGACTAGAGTGTGTTGTCATCACCTGGTTACTTGTCTGTCTCATATTCTCTGCAGCCAATAATGTCTTCTCAATTGTATCCCCTCAGTGCTCAGCACAGTGCCTACAACTTAGTAATAAAACTTTGCTTTTTGGGGGCCCGTCTCATGGTGTAGTGGTTAAGTCCAATACACTCCGCTTTGGCAGGCTGGATCCACAGGTTTGGATCCAGAGCACAGACCTACAGCCACTTGTCAAGCCATGCTGTGGTGGTGACCCACATACAAAATAGAGGAAGATTGACACAGATGTTAGCTCAGAGCAAATCTTTCTCAGGAAAAAAAATTTTTTTGCTCTTTTACATGAATGACTAAACACATAAAATACGGTGAAATTGATTTCTGGCCAATCAATTTTGGAAAATGTGGAATTTTGACCCCCTTCCCCCCTTAGGAAATGGCTCTATCTTTGAGATTTTCAGGGGGGTTTGTTTTGTTTTAGTTTTTTGTTTTTTAATTCTATTAACACATCAAATGCTTAGCAATGCCTCAGATTCAGGAAATTGTTTAAAAATCTCCAGTGCCTTCCAGTTGCACACAGAATAAAACCTAAACTCTTTCTCCTGAGTACATGACCTGGCCCTTGCTTACCTCATTGGCCTCCCCAACCTCATTTCACATGGCTGTCTCCCTCACTTGCCATGCTCCTTTGCTTATTCTGTTCCTTGTACAAACCGAGTTCATTCTTGCTGCAGGGCCTTAGCAACACCTGTTCCTGCTGCCTTAGAAGGTTCTTCCCTGATCCTCGCATGCCCCAGCCTGCCCTGACCCTTCTGACCCCCACCCATCACTGTCTACCGCATTGCCCTGTTTCGTTTTCTTCATAGCACTTTCCCTCCAAAATGTTCTTGCCTGACAACTCACTCACCTGCTTATTGTCCCTCTGCCCCATGAGAGTGAGGACCATCCTATCATGTGTTTCACAGGATTCCCAGCACCTAGGACAAGGCCCGGCTCAGTAGATGCTTCCTAAATATTTGTTACACATTTCAGTGTAAAACAAATAAAACTTTTTTTATTGATTGAGCTAAGAATTCCTTTATCCAGAGCCTGTCATTAGCGCAGAAGATGTACAGGATAATTTCTTGTCTGCCTTAAGTAATTGGAATAGGAAGTAATTCACATAGCACTTGAGTTTTATATACTCGTTAGCAAATGTGTCAGGCCAGAGTGTCCTCAAGTTTCCTAGAAATAGAGACAAATGTTTTGCTGTCCCTCTGTGATGGCCTGGACATGCCAGTTCTTAAGTAAATAGTCACTCTATCTTTAGACACTCCATTCTCAAATTCAGATTCTATGTAAATAGTTGTTTCCATAAGTCATGTCAAGAAAACTATTTTTTTAGAGTATAGTCCTTGGTTAATCACAGTGCACCTGATCCTTTATAACATAGGTTCTTTGGACAGTTTGTGCTACAGTTGCTCAGAGCCTAGACAGGCTGCACAGTCATCTAGTGTTGTTGACTGCATCTGAACCCAACATGTTGGCAGCAAGTTGGCTACTTTGGCTCCTTATGCCTCATGCAATTTAAAAACGGCAAATGAGGGGCCAGCCCTGTGGCCTAGTGGTTAAGTTTAGCACGCTCCACTTCGGCTGCCCAGGTTCGTGGGTTCGGATCCTGGGCACAAACCTACACCACTCGCCAGCCATGCTGTGGCAGCAATCCACATAGAAAACAGAGGAAGCTTGGTGCAGATGTTAGCTCAGGGCAAATCTTCCTCAGCAAAATAAAATAAGAACAGCAAATTAACCAATTTCTTTTCCTAGATAAGGCCTGTAGGGGAGTTTGCGCTGTTTGTGGTGGCAAGACAGCCTCACAAAACACTCTGCTTGGCTGAGTACTTGCAAAGATGAGGGGCAGGAGGTGGGGTGATGTAGGCCCTGAGTAAAATGTCCTGGAAGGTTTTCTGTGATTTTCCAGAACACCAAATTCATATGTATGGTCTTGTCACCTGCTGGGCCTCTTGAAGGGATTGAGGAGATAATGAGAGCAAAGCACCCTGTGACCTGCCTTGTAATGAGCCGACAGTAAATATTAACTGTTATTACTGTTAACTCATCCCAGCTGCTATTCTGGAAGGACACAAGGCCCTTCCACAGCTTTGCCCCATCCTGAGCAGTTGTAAAACTCAGCTACAGTCCGTCATCTGCTGGGGAGCAACTTGCAGAATGAATTGGCTCCAGGCAACTCATTTCTCAAACTCTTCTCTGCCCACACATACTGTGAGTTACCCAGAAAGCAGCAGCTGCGTCCACCAGTGGAAATTCCCCAGGTCCGTCACTGCCTCCGGTTATGGGCAAAGGCACACCAAAGGAATGGCCTCCTTCACCAACTCCAGGTGTCCAGCGGAGGTCTGCAAATACCAGTGCAAACCCCAAGGCTCCACAGCAGTGCCCCTGCTCCTGGCAGGCATCAAAACAAGCCTTTCTCTGCTGTCCCTGTAAGCAAGCAGAGATTCTGGTAAGGGAGATGGTAGAAGAGATTTGGGCAAGGACTCCATTTTCTTAGTTTCAGTGGAATTTTGGATAACCTGTAGTTCTTGAGGATTGTTCTGTCTCTCTTCCTCTCCCCATGGTAGCCATATCATTTGAAGTTCCCTTTGCCCCTGGTCAGAAACTCTGACTCTCAAATAGTGGGCATTCCAGTTCTGGAAGTCCGAGAGGGAAAGGGGCTAAGGGAAACAGCGTATGTGTGTACATGCTGACAGTCTGAATATTACATTATCTCTTTCAACAAATAACCCTTAGACCAGATCGGTCTATCAAATACAGAGACAACATTGATCTTTCAGGAAGAATTTGCTGGCTCCAGAATGCCAGCTGTCCCTTCCTGCCCATTGGAGGGTGGAGAATGCCTCTTTTTAACTAGCGGAAATACTCCTGACAAATATCTGACTCTCCAACCCAAATTAATTTATCCCGTATCCTTTTCTCTCCCTTTAAAAAAAAAAAAATGAGTAAGGAGCACTCCCTGTTGATTCCATGAGGGTTATGAAAGGACATTTTACCTGCAAGAGTGTCTCCAGCATAGCAGCTGGAGGTGTAACGGGAGTGTCTGTGTGCGAGTTTGTGCTTCCCGTGCACGTGTGTCCCTACTATATATAAGCTCATTCATTCCCTTGCTGTAATTCAGTGTTCAGACTCAGCTTGCCGATTGATGGACTGGAGGAAGCCAGTGATTCTCCATTCATGAGAAGAGACTAAGGGAGAACAAACCTGCCCTCTCACCAAGCCCCTTGTTCTGAAACACTGCCATGGTTCAGAGCAGTCTCCTCTTACAGCTCTCATTTATTTTGGAGGAATGATCTGAACCTAGATTACCTCAGCCGCATTTTTGTCTTAGTGGTCTTGATTGGCTCATTTGACAGAAGCAACAAAATCCATGTACCCAAGAAAATGAAGAAGGGGAGAGGTTGCGGAGGGAAGGAGGAACGTGTGTGAGGCCAAATTGTGCTACTGTGGGTTATAAGTCAATATGACATTTCTTTGGCACAGTATGGAAAAATGGGTCAGAAGCCTTAGGATGGGCTTACCCTTTGACTCAGCAATTGCACTTGTAGTATTTACCATAAGGAAATAATCACAGATATATGCAAAGGTGGATGGACTTTTATCCCAGTATTATTTATACTAGCAAAAAAAAGGAAATCATTTAAATGTCCAACAATGGTGATGATTTGGTAATTATCACATAGCCATGGAGTTCAAGGCAGCTATTAAAAATTATGTTGCTGATCAATTTTATTGGCAGGGCATATTTTGATAGTAAACTACTTTGTTGAAAAAAGCTGAATAAAAAAGTATATAAATTGCAGTGCCATTTTAATGCACAAAACAAAATGCATATGGATGCATGTGTACATGTAGAAAGGTTCCAAAACAGTCACCAACATGTTAATGGTGGTACGTTAGTGTGAAAATATTGATAGTTGGTTTTGTTTAGTTTTTTTATTTTGTTTTGTGTTACTGCGGTATAATTGACATATTATATTAGTTTCAGGTGTACAACATAATGATTCGATATTTATATATATTATGAAGTGATCACCACAGTAACTCTAGTTAGCATCCATCACCATACATAGTTACAAATTTTTTTCTTGCAATGAGAACGTTGAAGATCTACTCTCTTAGTAATTTTCAAATATGCAGTACAATATGATTAACTATAGTCAACCATGCTCTACATTACATCCCCATGACTTTTGTGTGTGTGTGAGGAAGATTAGTCCTGAGCTAACATCCATTGCCAACCCTCATCTTTTTGCTGAGGAAGACTGGCCCTGGGCTAACATCTGTGCCCGTCTTCCTCTGCTTTACATGGGATGTCGCCATAGCATGCCTTGACAAGCGGTGCATAGGTCTGCTCCTAGGATCCAAACCTGCAAACTCCGGGCCGCCAAAGCAGAGCGCGTGAACTTAAACTCTGTGCCACCAGGCCGGCCCCAACTTATTATTTTATAACTGGAAGTTTATGCCTTTTGACCACCTTCACTCATTTCACCCACCCCCCACCTCCATCCTCCAGCAACCACTAATCTGTTCTCTGTGCTATGAGTTCAATTTTTTGTTTTTTCTTTCTTTTTTTTTCCCCCCAGATTCCACAAATAAATGAGATCATACAGTATTCGTCTGACTTATTCACTTAGCTTAATGCCCTCAAGGTGCATCCATGTTGCAGATGGCAAGATTTCATTCTTTTTTATGGCTAAGTAATATTCCTGTGTGTGTGTGTGTGTGTGTGTGTGTGTGTGTGTGTGTACACACCACATTTTCTTTATCTGTTCATCCATTGCTGGACACTTAGATTGTTACTGTTGACTATTGTAAATAATGCTGCAATGAACATGGGGATGTATATTTTTCAAGTTAGTGTTTTTGCTCTCTTAGGATAAATACTCAGAAGTGGAATTGCTGGATCATATGCTGGTTCTATTTTAATTTGGGGTGTCTTTTTGCCTGTTATGTTTTTTTTGTTTTCTACATTGAATACAAATTGCTTTTAAAGCTAGAAACAGAAACAATGAATTTCCTTTCTGTATTGTAAAAAATAAATATGCTTTAGAAAAATATATTATGAGATATCCCCCCATTTTGTTTTTGTTTTTTTTAACCAAAAATGAGGTGAGGGAAGAGAGAAAGTAAGCTGGCTTTGCATGTTTGAATTAAACAGATCCTTAGCATGCTTCTTCCTAGTTAGTTTTGCTTTAGAAAGACAGATATGGCTACACAGACTCTCAGGTTATTTATTTCTTTCCTTGACTCTACTCGTTTATCAAATTCAGTCAAGTATCAGTTCTTGCTGTTGTGTTGGGGGCACTTTCCATGTGCCAGATGTGGTCCTGGTCCTTTATGTACTCATGCAGTCCTCACAAAGGCCTTTGGGGGTAATAGTTTCCCTGGTTTTCAAATGAGGAGAGTGAAGTGGAGTCATCAGGATTCCTAACCTGCCTCCACCTGCCTCCACAGCCCTTGCTCTTCCCATTCAACCTTGCATTCCCTGCGGAAGGCTTCCCAATGAGTCCTCTCTAGGCCTGTCTTCCTAAAGAAGCCCCCTCTCCCCCCCATTTAAAGAAGCAACATTTAGCCTCTTGGTAGAGGTGAGGACAGGGAGAAGGGAAGTTGGATGTTGAGAGACCCACGGCTTAGAAGGAAAAGAAGGGAGGAAGTTGCTGCAGTGGCCCACCCTCCACCCTCAAGAAATTAAGCCATTCATTGAGTCCCAATGTCCAAGGATCCAGCCCAGCCTACCTTGTCCAGCTTAGTGATGGCAACTCTGGTGCTTACCTTACAGAATGTTATAAGAATGAGCAATGCCGGTCCTGGCAGCATTTGTATGAAACCTGTGCAACACTGCTTTTAAGAGCAAGTAAGTCAAGCTTGGAGAAAGACCTGCCCCAAGGAGGAAGGATTGCCCTACGACTCTGGCCTGCCACCCACCCTCTCCACTTGGGCTTCTCAGGAAGCTCTCCATAGGAGCACCCCAGAATTCAGATCCTCTCCACTGACACCCCCAGAATAAGTGTGGGCTGGTGGGTAGTGCCTGTCCTCCCACCTTCCCAGGCCCAGTTTCTGCAACATCCAGCCTTCCAGTGACACCACCAGCTTTTCTCTGACAGAGCCGGTGGAGAAACAGACATCTCCTGTTGGCCTGCCCGGAAAAAAGAGGCTGGGGCTTAATTAAGGTCCACAGCTTGGGATTGACACCTCCACTTGACATGAAATTCTGAGCTTTGAGCACAGGTTATTTGATACCTGCAGACCTATCTGCCACTGGTAACGCAACCTGAGCACCTGTGAACTTGCCTCTGTGTGTTTTCCGTTGAGGGCTTTGCTGTGCAGACACAAGTAACAGGGCTGTGCTAAGAGGGGAAATTATCCTAGGATGAAAGCCCTAGAACTTGAGGCATATTACTTTTTCTCTCTTTCCTTTTGTTTAGGTGATGGTGTGGTTTTCTCTTCATTTTCACTTCTGTTTGGATCAGTGTCTTAGGATTTAGAGATGGTACAAGTACTGAGTCCTTAAGTCCACTTTTCGTTTTAAAATAGAAGAACCATTTTTTCAGGACAAGTCGAGCATATCCTAATCATAACAGCTACCATTTAGTGAACACTTAACCATTTTTGTTGTTAGTGCCATTGAGTCAATTCCAACTCCTAGTGACCCTGTGTGCAGCAGAGCAGAACCCTGCCTGGTCTTTTTGCGCCATCCTCTCGCCTTCCAGCGCTGTATCAGACAATGCTCTGCTGCTATTGATAGGGTTTTCATGGCCAATTTTTTCGGAAGTGGGTGGCCAGGTCCTTCTTCCTAGTCGGTCTTAGTCTGGTAGCTCTGCTGAAACCTGTCCACCATGGGTGACCCTACTGGTGGTTCAAATACTGGTGGCATAGCCTTCAGCATCACAGTAACACACAACTGCCACAGTATGACAACCAAAGGATGGATGGTGTGGTTCTTTGACCGGGAAACAAACTCAGGCTGCAGCCATGGGAGTGCCAAATCTTAACCACTAGACCACCAACTTTCTGCATACCAAGCTTCACTATACTAAGGACATTATATGTATGATCCCCTTTAATTCTCACCAGTCCTGTGAAGTGTAGATATTATTAATTATCCCCATTTTAACCAGGAGAGGAAAATGAGGAACACAGAAGTTAAGTTGCCCAAGGTCACACAGCTATTAATTGGCAGAACCCAGTATTCAAACCAGTAGTGGAGGGCTGTCTGACCCCAAACTCCTACACTTAACTGTTAACTCACTATTCTTAATATTGTTTTCATTTAGAAGTCTGTTTATCAAATATGACAGGTATTCTCTGAAAACAGACAACGCATGAAAGTATTGAGAAACTCCCAAACCATTTTTCTTTATTTTCTATTTAATGCATATTTATGAGATTTTTGGAACTGGGATGTTACCTGTTTCAACAGGTTCTAGGGCACTTCAAGCAAATTCCCTTTAAGTCAGCTCGCTTTTTTTGCCTCAGGCATTTCCTGGTCCCTTCTGTCCGCCAGGCTTGTGAAGTAAGCATGCTGGAGACTCTGATAGGAGCCACCAGCCATACAGAAACCGCAGTGGGAAGGCCGGAGGGGAGCAGTGGGCACAGTTGTTCCGGAGAACCCAAGTACTGGAGTCAGGCTGCCTCGGTTCAGTCCCAACACCACCACTTTGTGGCTCTTAGAAAATTATTCATCCTTTCCAACTTTCAGCTTACCCCTCTGCAAAATCAGGGCAGCCCTCACAGGGCCATTGGGATGACTCGGTGTCAGAAAGTGCTCAGCCCAGAGCCTGGCATGTCAGAAGCACTCTCTACCAGTGGGAGCTGTTATTCTAGAAGCAAGGCTTTGTGCCATTGCTGCATCTTGTCTCAGCAGAGAGTGGGGGCTCATTTTGCCCATGACACTGATTCTCCTTCCCCAGATGCAAGAATGGCTATAGCCTCCCTAATTTTAACAATTTTGCTGTGCTGTTACCAGCCACTACTGTGAATTCTTCTACAGCCAGGCCAACGTTTATTACTGATCTTCTTTCAGTGGTTCTTTCCTTCAAAAGAGGACCTTTTCCATTAAATTCACACAGTATTCTGGGAAAAGGCTCAATGATGAGGCAAAGAGACCGTGAGGGAGCTGAGGAGGAAGTGGGGCTTGGTCTTTGTTTTAATCCCAAATTGTTAAAATAAAATAAAAATGGAAAATGGGAACACTCCAACTCAGGGGAAGCCTTCCCAAACTCCTCCGGCTTAAACTGATCCCTCTCTTCTCAGAACTTCAGTTCTTTTGACCAAACCACAGATTAGCACTGAGAATTTATGAATTCAGTGGATAAGTTTACACATTTGCTGAGCCAAAAATAACAAAATCCATGCAAATAAATCAAAGTTTTTAGAGGAACAAAATAATCACAAAGGTGTTTTGCTACTGAGCACCTGGTATGTTCACATTTCCCAGTAATTAACAAAGCTGATGTGGAACACTGTAGCAACTAAGGGTCAGTGGTTCCCATCTCTGTTTGATTATCAGAACTGCAGGCCTGAGGTTGGGGGAAATGGGAACAGCATTTTAAAAAATATAGATTTTTAGGCCCCAATTCAGCCAGACTCATTCAACTACTTGACAGTGGGAGGACTTTTCATTTTGGAATATTTCCTTTCATTTTTGTAATTTGCTCACTTGTGATTTGCGATATTCTTCCCTTGGGAGATTTCTCCTTTCCTTTCTATAGTTTCCTGGGAGAATGACAGAAAGGTTAAGTATATGCAGAGTACCATTTTGTCACTATAAGCCTGGGTGACAATAAGAAGGAAGAGCTGACAGAGACATGATGTGGGCATTGGGGAATGGCATTGTAGAAGGCTTATCCTCACATTTCAGGTGAGTGTGTTTGAAAATACAGACTTGTGATTTCTGAAGGGAACTGAATGGGCTTGTAATACTGTGACCATGAAAACCTTTGTAAGTAAATTAACAGTACACTGACAAAAAGTGAGTAGAACCTCAGGTAGTCAAAGTCGGAGTGAACTCGAAAAAGGAGGTGTAATCACTCCAGTGTCTCACCGTGTGCTTGGTCGTGTAGATGTTGGAGATGTGACAACTCACACAAAGGAAGAGAAGTGTCCAGGCTGTTTGTTTGAGGCTTTTAATTCCTTTCTTCTGAAAAGGGACAAGCACCATACTTTTTTAGGGTGCATAGAGACTTCATTGAAAAGGCAGACATTTGTTTCTCCAAACAGATTGACATTTTAGCTTTACCAGAAAACAATTTCTTGCAGGAAAAGTATGTTTTGCTTTTACCAGCCACTACTGGGAATTCTGCTACAGCCGGGCCAACATTTGTTACTGATCTTTCAATGGTTCTTTCCTTCAGAATAGGACCCGTTCCATTAAGTTCACACAGTCTTCTGGGAAAAGGCTCAATGATGAAGCAAAGAGACTGTGAGGGAGCTGAGGAGGAAGTGGGGCTTGGTTTTTGTTTTAATCCCAAATAGTTAAAATAAAAAGATGCACTGGCGCTCAAGAGAATGATCGCTGAGCACTCTACTTTGTTGAGGTCTCAGCTCAGGTGTCACCCCGGAAAGAGGCGTCCCTGTCCACGGAGTCCAGATCACCCCCCCCCCCCCACTCAGGCGCTCATTCTCACACTGCCCTAATTTTTATTTTCTTCATAGCTCTTACTACCATCTAAAATGATCTTATTTGGTTGTTTACTCGTTTATGGTCTGTTACACATGCACAAGAACAGTGTTTCCTAAACTATTTTGATCACTAAAATAATCAAAATATTATCAGAAAAAATATTTGGGGCATGTACCTCCAATTTCTTGATTTTATTTACTTATTGATAAAGTGTGTACCTACCTTACTAATTGTTATATTACACACATCAGAAAACATATAAAATACAAATCTTATAAGGATCAGATAAAAAAATGCAATGAGAAGTTTTGGTATATTTTTCCTCCACCCAGCGTGTGCTCTCACACCCGGCCTTGAAGTTCACTGTACTTGAACGTAAGCTGCTCGAGAACAGAAGCCTTGCTTCACTTGTTTTCTGCTGTTCCCAGTGCCTGCAAAGCCCCTGCTGGGTAGTAGGTGTGCAGTAATAGTTATCATTGAGTAACAAACAAGGCTAAGGCACAGTTCACCCTGCCAGGCTCCAAATAGCTGAGGTTTTATTGCATCTTTGTTGAGTGAGACGATAAAAACCCTGGTTTTTAGGGTCAGAATGCCTTCCTAATACAATATGTGCTGAATAAGGGATTTACTGTAATGATCCAAATCCTTCACCAAGGAGGTAATTACAACTTCCTTGATAAGAGCAGAGCTCGGGCAGACTGACAGGTGGTTTCTAGTTTCCTTGCAACAGATGGCACACATGGACCAGCTTCTGAGGCTTTTTGAGGAAATTTGCTCATAAACAGCCTTAAATATATTATTTTGCTATGTCCTCCAACACATGTTTTCTAAGTGAAGTGAAAAGACTTGCGTAGACTGAGAGCAGGAGCATGTATTATGGAGGATGCTCCACTTTGCCTGAGCAGCAGGTGCAGGTGTCTGCAGTGCAAGAGGGAGGCCCTGTGCCCATGGAGGCTGGATATGCTCAGAAGGTGCCGAGTGCCCACTGTGGTGACCCTTCCCTTCTGGGTGCCCTCAAAGGTTTTTATCCTGGCCCAATGAACTATACATCACCTTCTCCTGTGAGTTGAAAACTCATATTTTTAAGGAAAATTTCGGTTTGATTTCAAGATTTTTTTTAAAATAGAGGGCAGATAGCATAGTGGCTGAGTTAGGGCTGGTTTCACATCCCAGCTCATCCACCAACAAGCCAAGTGGACTTAGGCAAAGATGCTTAAACTTTATGATCCTCTGTTTTCTTAACCGAAAAATGGGAATAAGAGTACCTATCCCTGAGGTTGTTTGGAAAAATTAAATAAGATGGTGCCTCCATGCCTCCAAAAACCTTGGCTGAATGGTACGTAGTAAGTATTCAGTAAAAGTTAGTACTCATCGTTTATTGTCATCATCATTTTCACCTGCCCTTTGGAAGCTGTGGCTCACTATAAACATATGCTAAGTGAAATAAGCCAGACACAAAGGTCACACATTGCATGACTTCATTTTCGTGAAATGTCCAGAAGAGGCAAATCTCTAGAGATAGAAAGTAGATCATGGTTGCCTATGACTGGTAATGGGAGCAAGGCTTAACTGCAAATGGCAGGAGGGACATTTTTGGGCTGATAGAAACATTATAAAACTGGATTATGGGTGATGATTATGCAACTCTATCAATGTTGTGTACTTAAAATGGATGAACTTCATAGTATGTAAGTTATACCTCGATAAAGCTATTTTTTAAAATCCTGTTCTCTGGGGCTGGCCCAGTGGCGTAGTGGTTAAGTTCGCGCCCTCTGCTTTGGCTGCCCAGGATTCTCAGGTTCGGATCTCAGACGTGGACCCTATGCACCACTCGTCAAGCCATACTGTGGCGGCATCCCACATACAAAATAGAGGAAGATGGGCACAGATGTTAGCTCAGGGCTAATCTTCCTCAGCAAAAAGAGGAAGATTGGCAACAGATAAGCTCAGGGTCAATCTTCCTCACCAAAAAAAAAAAAAATCCTGCTCTCCTAGGAATACTGAACACAATCAGTAAATGTTGACATTATGGTGATGATGATGATGATAATAATAGTATAGACAAATGATATCAAATTTAAGAGGGAAAAATATTAAATGACCATCAACACCTTGCCTGAAATGGGCATATAAGTTTTTTATTAATTAATTTCACTCTTCAGAGTAATTAATTAGATCTTGGGTAAATATATGCTATATTTTTGCAAGAGGAAATAAGAAGATCCATAGCTGAGAACAGAAATTTCCAAAATGTGACCCTTGTGGCACTGAGATACCTAAAAGTTTTAAGTGATGCTTGGATGAACTATTTTCTTCGTTTTAATAATAATGGGGTTTTATTATTTAGAATGGACTAAAGTAGATGTTTATGTTTTATTAAGGCGATCAATTTAAAGAAAAATATTAAAATATATATTAAAAATATATATGATACACAGATATGGCAAAAGATATGAGGCTGAGGCACAAATGACTAAGGTTGGACAATGCTACCTAGTAGACAGGAGGAAGAACAGGGCCAATGAGTGACTGAAATTTGAATATTGAAACACAGGAGTCCATCAAAGTGTAGACCAGCGTGCCTGCTTCCCTCCCTCCCCACCGGGAACAAGATGTCTGCAACGCCCTTCCGTACTTGGGTGTAAACATCCTGGGTGAGGAAACAGGCAGCTGTATGTAGAGCAGCCGGGACAACACTAGAGTGAGAGCAGCTCCATGTCAGGATATCACATCATCCTGATGCAGGTATGTCTGGCTTCTCTGGCTACCAGAGTCTTACCTGGGCTTCTGGTAGATCCATATTTCCTTCCCTTCACTAATTACCTCAATCCTGTGGAGTCTTTTAATGCAGCCTTTAAATACTGTCAATTCTAAAGATACTTGCTAAGCATTCACGGTGTGCAAGAGATGCCAGAGGAGTACGATAACTGCAAGGCAAGGTGGAGTCAAGGCCTGAAGAGAGATACAGAGCCCTTGAGGATTCAGAGGAGAAAGATGGACTCACTGTGACAGCAGAGAATCCTCAGATAGGAGTGCACATATGAAATGGGCTTTGAATGGTGGATGGGCCCTGGTTAGGGGCAGGGGAAGGGACATTCCAGGTGGGAGAACAGCACCAGTAAGAACATGGTGATGGAAAGCTGAAAGCATGTTCATGGCACAAGTAAACCAGTTTGACGAGCCCAGGGGATGGAAAACTGGTCCAAATCCAGCCGGCTGCCTGGTTTTTCTGTTTTTGTTTTATGGCTCATGAGATAGGAATGGTTTTTATATTGCTAAACTGCTTTGTTTTATATGGTTATGTAAGTAACTACATAGTACTCTCAATTTTGCCTCTTGGTCCACAAAGTCTAGAATATTTACTCTATGGCCCCTTAAGAAAAAGTTTGCTGACTTGAAGAGTGCAGGGGGCATGAAGGCAAGTGATGCATTCGAAGAAGAGCGTTGGGGCTGTACTGTGAAAGACCTTCAAATGACAGACACCCAACTCGCCCAGGGAAAAAGTGGAAGTTATAAGCTTACAATTTTGGGGATTCTCAGGGTGGATCTAACTTGGTGCACAACTGGATCCAAGAGCCCAAATTATTATTCTATTTGACTCTTCTTCCCTCTTTTTTTAAAAACTTCATTTGCAGGCAGATGTTTGCTATGTAATGGGGGAAAAAAGATCTCTGGTCACCCTAACCCAATACACTTAGGTTTTTACATCCAGACCCCATGGATGAACTGTGATCAGTTACATGGCCATCCTTGACCCTATCCCGATGGCCAGGGGGATGGGGTACTCTGATTAGCCAGCCTGGATTACATGCCTGCTCCTGCAGTGAAGTCAGTGGGACACTGAACCCTCCTGTATCACTTGGGGTGGAGAAGAACTTCTGCAAATGACCCAGAAGAAGGGTGGGAAAACTGGTGGGCAGGGATAAACTGTAACCATATATTCCACTATCCTAGGGTAAGGAATTTATTCTACATGCAGTAGGTAATGGTGAGTTTATGAGCAGGAAATTGCTATTCATTCAACAACATTCAACAAATATTTATTAAGCTATGTGTTTAGGAGGTTCGTGTAGTTACAATGTGCAGTAGGATGGATTGGAATAGTAAAAGGTAAAGAAACCAGGCTAGAGATTCTTACAGTAGTCTGAGAAGGCTTTGATCTTCATCCTAGGAGCAAGGGGGAAGCACTGAAGTGTTTTTGTTTTTCTTTTTGTGTGTGTGTGAGGAAGACTAGCCCTGAGCTAACATCTGTTGCCAATCCTCCTCTTTTTGCTGAGGAAGATTGGCCCTGGGCTAACATCTGCGCCCATCCTCTACTTTATATGGGATGCCATGACAGCATGGCTTGACAATTGATGCGTCAGTCTGTGCCCAGGATCCAAACCTGCAAACCCCGGGCAGCCAGAAGTGGAGGACATGAACTTAACCACTATGCCACCGGGCCGGCCCCCATTGAAGTGTTTTAAGCAGAGAGATGACATGATCAGATTTGCATTTTGAAATGCTCACCATGAATGGCCCTCTTAAGTTAAGCATCTATGTGAAAATTTTATTTACACTGTAAATTTGCCTGGTAAGTTGAAGATTGTCTAGAGTAATTTGGATCTACCTCAGATTTGAAAAAAAAAAAGTAGAAATTTTAATTTTGTGAGGCAAGAATTAATGGTGTTTTACTGTGTCTGTTTTCATTGATTTCTCAGTGGGTGTTTGGTTTTGGACTACAAGAACTAGAGGAGAATATAAAAATCATTTTCCTTCAGTTTGTTTTTATTCACAGATGTTAAAATTCTTTTTCCACTGGAAAGGGTGACTTTGCTGGAAAATCATTTAAAGTTTTTTTCCAGTCAAGTCAATAAGCTCCTCAGAACCAAATGAACAAGGGGCGAAAATCACCGTGAAGCCTAGTGAGATTGCATTCCTTCATTGTAGCCGAAGCCAGCCGTTGTGGAAGGTGAGCGTGGTCATAAGGAGAATGCAGGTTTTGTCATGGTCACACTGAAGGAGCAAACCACTCATGGAAGATGTAAAGGGAGTAGAGAAGACATTTGAGTAGGTTGAAATCAGATCAGAAACAATTCTCCACATGTTGAGACCATTGAGTAAACACTAGAATTAGAGGGAAGTCAGCTATTTGCTTGGGAGAAAAAAAGGAGAGTCAGAGACTGCTGGCCTTTTCATAAAAGTTCGTCTTTCCTTATCTCTCGGCCTCATATGCCTTTCATGGTGTCTGGACCAAGGTTTGTACAGTTGCAGGAGTTTAGCTTAATCATCTTGGATATCATCCTTAGCAGAAGTCCTTTTTCTCCTGCTGAGAGTTCTGAATACAGTGAAATATTTTAGGTTCTTTATTCAAGGAATCTCTTTTCCCCAGGGTTATTTTTAAGCTGAAGTATCTTGGGATGCCACTGCTAATTTTAGACACTCCTTTCTTTTCAGCAGTGGACAGTTAGATTCGTATTAAATCCTTTTCCCTCCTTTTCCTACCCCTAGTCCAAACAGGAAATATTCCCTGAAAGCAGACCGTATAGAAAAGTATGTTAGGTGGCCAATGACTTTCAGCCAGTGTTTTAACGTTGTCCAGCTGACTCAGAATGCGACATCAAGATGTTCTCCTCAACTTCCCCATGCCCGGGTAAAAGGAAGACACCATTGATTTTCTGTCATAACTTTACCAAAATAAAAAAAAGTTTCTGGAAGAGCCAACATAATTTCTCCATGAGGAAAGGAGTATGGGAAGATTACTTCTTGCATATGGAAGGTGCTCAATAAATATTTGTTGATTGTATTTGACTGAAAAAGCAGAGAAACAGTACAAACAGTTGGGAGCTGACAACTGTATTATGCGACCTAAACTGTGGATTGGTGCATCAAAGACTGAACTGTCATTTTGCCCCTATTAAACATCCTTCTTCTAGAGAATAAAAGTAGTCACTTGTATAATTAGGGAGATTATTTTTTATTACCGTTTATTAATTTTTTGGTTATAAATGTAACATTGTAGAAAATGTGAAAAGTATTTTTAAAAGCATAATGAATAAAAATTACCTTTAATCTCATTACTCAGAGAATGCTGTTAATATGTTAATACTTTCCATTAGTATGTTTTAAGATAGGTTTGAACATACTTCTATTATATAGAAAAGTGCATGAACTATAAATATGCAGCTTAACAAATTATTATTTGGAAAACACCCACGTAACCACTACCCAGGTTAAGATGTACAACCTTGCCAAGACCCCAGAAGTGTCCACATCTCTTGCTTTCTTCTTCCCTATCACAGTCCTCTCCCTCCCTACAAGGGTAACCACTAATCTGATGTTTACAGTAATCAATTCCTTGTTTTTATTTATATTTTCATCTCTTAAATACAGATTCTTATTATTCATAGTAATGTTATATAAAGTCACCACAAACACTGAAGTAGCAAAACTGAACCACTGCTCTTAGAGAAAATGCAGGGTTAGGTTCCTACAAGCCTCTGGTCAGAATATTTTAATCAACTGATCAATACATAACCTTGTTTTATGTGTGCTTCTGTTTAAAGATATCTTATTTAATATTATTATTGATTCATTAACATTGAACTCATGACCAACAGCACTGTAAGTCATGCCTGAACAAAGCTTATTAAACACATATTTTCTCCGTAAGGCACATCACAGCCTTGCTCGCACTTAGGAACACTAGAAAGCTGAAACAAGAAGGCACAACATCCCTTTGTTCAACCTTAGATGACAGCATGTGCATCAGGTGACTCAGGGTGACTCAAGTATTTCATCGCTCTGCGAATGTCCACAAATAACTGTGAAAGCACCATGAGTATTGATTCTGAGGTTACTGATAAATTTTAGCAAGTAGGTGAATTCACAGATATGGAATCTGCAAATAATAAGGATTAACTGTATGCATCACTAAAACGCAGTATTTTTTTTTAATTATTTTGAGTCTGCTTTCTTTTCCTCAATGGTTTTAAGAGTCATTTCATACAGTTGTAGTTCATTTATTTTCATTGTAGTGTAGAGTACACCAATGTATTAATGTACGAAAATTATTTCTCCATTCTACTTGTGCTGAACTTCTGAGTTGTTTCCAGTATTTGCTTTTACAAATAATTTGTTCTACACATTCTCATACATGTCTTCTGGTACACATGTACACAGCATGCTCTAGAGTATACGTCTGGGAATGGTACTGCTGGATCATAGAGAGTGATATCTTTACTTTCACTAGGTAATGCCAAACTGTTGTCTAAAGTAGGTGTAGCAATTTACACCCCTTCTCCAGCAAAGTATAAGAGTTCCAGATGTTTCACATCTTGCAAACACTTGGTATTTCCAGCAATTTGATGTTAGCTATTTAGTCATTCTGGTAGGTGTGCAGGATCATTTCACTGAGGTTTTAACCTACACTTCCTGCTTTACAGAAAGGTTGAGCACCTTTTCCTTTGAATTTCTTTCCTAATGTCCCTGTTCAATTTTCTTGCCCACTTTCCACTTGGTTGTCCATCTTTTTCTTACTGGTCAATAGGAGTTCTTTGTATAGTCTGGTTATGAGCACTCTGTTTACATGTTGTAGACTGCCTTTTTACTCTCTTTTAATGTGATTTTTATTTATTTATTTTTTTTGTGGGGAAGACCAGCCCTGAGCTAACATCCGTCGCCAATCCTCCCCTTTTTGCTGAGGAAGACTGGCCGTGGGCTAACATCCGTGCCCATCTTCCTCCACTTTTTTATATGGGACGCCACCACGGCATGGCTGACAGGCAGTGCGTCGGCGGGCGCCCGGGATCCGAACTCGCGAACCCCGGGCTGCCAAGCGTGGACTAAACCGCTGCGCCACCGGGCGGCCCTTAATGTGATTTTTGATAATAAAAGTTCTTAATTTTAATATCAAGTATATCAGTATTTTCCTTCATGGTTAGTGGCTTTATGGCCTGTTGGATAAGCCCCAACCCCAAGTTCCAGAGTTATTCTCTTCTAAACCTTTACTGTTTGTCTTTGGCATTTAGATCTGTAATCCACCTGGAAATCATTTGTTAGGTATGAGATGAGGTAGGGGTCAAGCGTCACTTTTTCCATACAGATATCCAATTATCCTAGCACCATTTATAGAAGAGTGCCTTCCACTGTTATTATAAAGTAATATAGGCTCATGATTTAAAAATTCAAACAGTATAAACAAAGGTAAAATTAAAAAGTGAGTGTCCAGTCCACACCTATGCACCCAGCTCCCCATTCTCAAACCCCTGAGCCAGTTACAGTTGTCTACTTGCAGATTTTATTTTCAGAATAGTATTAAACATCCCTAACATTAGAATGGTGGCTTCCAGCGGTGCCTCAGGACAGCAGAAGATTGAGTCTAGTAGCACTATTGCTTTCCCTTTCTTTTTAAAAGTTACAGTGAATGAATTTGTTTTTGCAATATCTTCATTATATAGAGAATGACGGTTGTACTGCACTCAATTTAAGGTAGTAAAGAGGTATTGGGATTTCTTAGCAACCATTCAAATCTTTAGAAATAGCAAATGTTACCATATAGACTGTTTGAAGTGCCCCCAAAATGCTTTAGTGTTTCCTTACAAATAACTTCATAAATTGTGAAATTTTTTAATTGAAAGTAAATTTTATTTTAAGAATTAATTCTGCTGTCCCTGAAATGTGGTATTGAAAAGGAATGAGGGGCTACACTCAGGTTCAACAGGAAAGAATAATACCCAAGGAGTATCGTGTGCCGTGGAGCACACTGGAGGCCTTTGTCCGTTTAACCTTAGTTGTCCTTTCTCTTTAGGGTTTTTTCTGTGTATTGAACTGGGTCTGTTGTCTGGGCATCTTTATTTCCAATCTGGAGTTTTCCCTCTACCTCATATTTCTGTATTTGACATGAGAAGTTTCAAATTATTGAAACTTGAGGAACTTAAGGATGACAGATACTCTATTCGAAGATTTTCAATTTTGTTTAAATCATCGAATTATTTGCCATTCCCAGCACACTCCATCTGAGTTTAAAGTTTATTTGAAACTCATACTTCAGAAACTCTTTTAAAAGCTGGAAAACAGAACCACTGCTCTATTGATTGGTCAAACTATTTTAAAAGCAAATTACTTAAAACTATTTTAAAAGCAATTGCTTATAATTGCTAAGGCCTTAAAGGGATTTCACCAGTTAGTCTTGTTAAAATAAGAATCAGGACTCTGTCATTGTCTGAATAAAAATGCATATTAAATTATATTAGGTGAGAGGAAAGAATCTGTCAATACTATGCACACTAGTAAAAGTCAGCAAAGAATACGGGGCATGTGGATTTTTTCTCTTGTAAAGTTGTGAAGCAGACACATGTAAAGAATATATGTGTTCAAATTTTCAACAAATAATAATTGGTTTTTGTGTCATTTGCTCTGATTCACCACCATCCAGTTTACCAGTATTCCTTTTGGCCCTGTTTTCTTGGCTGAGTTTGATTTCCCTTCTCTTTTTATGGCACCTTAAATCAAGACATAAAAAGGATATTTTCCAAGGAAGAAAAATTCACTGTTTTGGGATTAGATTAAATAGGACTTTACGGGTTTTCATGGAATTTTCTTTTCTCTCTCATAGGGAGAAAGAAGAAAATACAAGCCGTCCCCTTGGATTTAATAGCACCATCCCCGTTCCAGGCCTAATTGGGAAGGGGGGCCCGGGACTGATGGAGCATTAAGGTCAGGCCTGGGCCAGCAGTCCCACAGGCCCAGCCCACACCTGAGATCCATAACTGAGCACCTGGGCCACAGATCGCGGCCCATTGCCTGGCAGAGAGGAGCAAACGCCAGTTTTGTGACTTCTTCCCAGTGTGGTGCTGGCGCAAGACCCTTTGGTCCCTCTTGTGTCCCTCATCCTTCCCACTTAGTCCTAACTGTGAGAGTCCTAGAATAAGCTAAATATCCCCCGCTCTCAGGTTCTCTCAGAGCAGCCATCGCATATGACTAGGGGTCTAATACCCCCTGGTTGTGGTCGTCTGTATCCATCTGCCTGGCTCCTTCCCCACACTACCTTCTTGGCAGAATGCCCTTTGGAAAATTAAACATTGCCTCCAGATAGAAATAGAACACAGGAAGGGAATTGCATTCATTTTTACATCATTGGAAATGCTAGGAAAGAGAAGAGTCTGAGGTAACCTTTGTGAACCAGAAAAAAAATTCATCTAAATTTTTTTTATGATAATGCTCCATGCCAGTGGGGCCATGGTGAAAGGGAAAGGGCAACCCCTATACACTGTTGGTGGGAATGCACTTCAGAAGAACCTTTCTGTAAAGCTATTTGCTGGGATGTATCAAGACCCTTAAAAAAAGAGCCTAGACTGTGACCTATTAATTTAACTTCCAGGAATTTACACTAAGTAAACAATTGGAGACACAGGCAGTGGTCCTCAACAAGGATGTGAGTTGTAGCACTATTTATAATAGCTAAAGGGGGATAATAATCTGAATGTACACAATAAGAGAATGGTGACATCAATTACGGTATACCATACAATAGAATACCCTGTTGCCATTTTAAAAATATGATATTAAAGGCTATTTGATGACATTGGAAAATGCTTTATTAAGTGAAAAAAACAGGCTACTTACTATGTATGTAGTAGTATACCCCCCCAAAAGTGAGGAAACATGCCAGAATGTTAACAGTGATTATCAGTGGTATAAATTTTGTATAATTTTATTGCTTTTCTTGCTTTTTGGTATTTTCCAATTTTCTACAAGGCCATCTGTAATTTTGAGTATCAGAATTTAAAAGGATTAGCTTTCTTATTAATGGTCAGCTTACTCCTCATCTTGTACCAGCTCAGGTTTTAACTCCTGTGGTATGGAGGCCAGAAAGGGTCTGCCACATCCATAATCAGATTGGGAACCTGCTGGGGCAGCCCTGTCCACAGTATGGCAGGTATGCCCTGGCTAGTACAGCAGACGTTCCATCATTCAAGTGAGTCACCACAGAAGGGTGTCAAGCTGATGATGTTGCCACACACTGTACTTGAACTATCAGCCACAGCCTAGGATGCTGCCAGGCCTTTTAGCCTTATCTTCCTAAGCCATTATTTCTTCACCGTCCAGTGAATGTCAAAGGGACTGACTGGGACTGTCTGACTCCTTTTGAGGACGCTGTGGACCAGCAAACTAATGCTGATGCAAGCCTTCCAGTTGAATCCAAACCAGACCAGCAAATGTTCCTTCCATGCTAAAGTTCAAGCTGTTGTTGTTGCTGTATTGGGCCTTGATGTGGGGGCCTGGTGGGACCCCAGGAATATTTAGGGTGAAAAATGTGCTGGGGCATTCAGCTCAAATACTCCCATCTGGACTTTGAGGATTGTGGAAAGGCCTTTGGGAGTCATCTGCTAAAATGGTAGTTATAAAATTATCTTCTCCTATCCTAACCTCAATCGTTTCTTATCTTTAGCTCATTAGTGGGAAAAGAGTTTGAGAAGTCGATATTAGAGGTTTCAGAGCCAATAGCAAAACTGACTGTTTGTTATTTGTCTATTTTGTTTTTGGTTTTTTAAGAGTGAGATTTTTTTTGTCCTCTGTTGTCATTTTTCAGTAACCTATAGCCAGACATTTCTGTAGTGAAAGGAGAATATAAGATTATACATAGAGTCTTGGGCCATTATTGTCATCCCTGTGCATCTTCTTCCCACGTATATGTTCTCTGAGTTGCATCAAAACTAAAATATAGGGGCCGCCCGGTGGCGCAGCGGTTTAGTTCGCGCTTGGCAGCCGGGGTTCGCGGGTTCGGATCCCGGGTGCCTGCCGACGCACCGCTTGTCAGCCCTGCTGTGGCGGCGTCCCATATAAAGTAGAGGAAGATGGGCACGATGTTAGCCCAGGGCCAGTCTTCCTCAGCAAAAAGAGGAGGATTGGCAATAGATGTTAGCTCAGGGCTGGTCTTCCTCACAAAAAAAAAAAAACTAAAATATAATATGCTCTTTTTCTTGGAGAAACTTGTATGTTTACAGTCATTCTGTTGCTGTAGGCATCAATCATTATGGTATATAAAAATAAATATTTGATACTATCATTGATAGTTTTATTGACGTGACTCTGAAGCACAAATAAACAAAACACGTTATTCCATCAGTAATTTAAAAAATCATAGAAGTATTGTGGAGTATACATTATATTATTACACTAAAACATAGTGTTAATAAATTTTAAATTGTGCTCATTTTATAGCAAACAAATGCTGTTGCTGTGACTAAAACATAAGCAAACAAATAATTCCATTAGTTGTTAAAAATTACAGTTAATACTCTGGCACTTGACATGGGGATTGAAGAGTATGTTCTTATAATCGTTATGAATACCCTGCATTCCAACCGCACCCCCAGATAATTTCAGCCATGGACCATTGGCCAAGAACCACTTAGATATCCAAGGATGTGAAGAAACATTCAGAACCCACATTGTGTGCATAGAATATGTTTCCAACTATGCCTTTTTCAGGCATGATTCTTGGTACAGATGAGATAGGAAGCTGGAGGTGTTTCTTACTTATAAAAGCCACTAAAAAGAAAAAAAAAAACCTCAAAAAATGTCTTAAGGACTTTTTAATTGTCCTGTGGTGACCACTGACCGGAGGAACAGATTAGTCCAGGCCTCTGGGCCTGGGCTGTTCTCTTGAACCTCCAAATTGTCCCCAGTCAGAACTCATGTTCCTGGGCTGGACCTTAGTTTGGAAGTCACTGCCAGGCCTCTCTGACGAGGTCACTATCTAGTGGGGCAGGTTGTGGTGAGAGGGCTGAGAAAGCGAGGCCTTTCTTACCAGCTGCCACTATGGAGGACACTGAGGGCTGCACAGGAGGAATGGGGCCACACTCTCTCCTGGGCTCAAGGTGGTCACGTGGGAGTAGGTATTAAACTAATAATAGAGTAATTTATCCCTCAGCTGATGGATCTTACTGTCTTATATTACAGTTGTTTTTTAATCTGTCCCATCTTGTCAAATGCATTTTAAGCTCTCAAAGTTAGGGACTTGGTAAATGCTATGTTGTATTCCACTTATTGTCTTGATCATGCTAGGTGCTCAGTAATTAGTCTTTGCTGGATTAATTGAGAAAAAGAAAAGAAAGCCATATTCTTTGAATTTAACCTCTTCTATTTTATGAATTCCATCTGCTGTATAAATCTACCAGACAGAAGACTAGAAGCAGGTTGGGGATTTTGTTGGAATTTACAATGTGTTGAGTCTTACTGAGTCTGTCTGTTGCTGTATTCCCATTTTCCCTTGGAAATGTGGTAGACATCTAAAGGAAACTCATAAATTAGTGGTTAAGAAGGCTTCTGGTGCTATGTCTGGACCTGTAAAGAAGCTTAGCACAATGTAAAGGAACAGAGCGAGTCCTGGGACCCCAGAGGCAGTCCACTGTGGTGACAAGAGCCCTGGGCTTGGAGCCAGGGGCTTGGGGTCTAAACCTTGGCCCTTTCACTTACAAGCTGGGTATCTTCAGACAAGCCTCAGTCTGGCCCAAGTTTCCACATCTATGAAATGGGAATTATAATATTGCCTCTTTGCCTTTGGGCGGGTTAGATGTGATTCATTAATTACTCAATAATTATTTATTGAATACCTGCAGACACTATTTTAGACATTAGAGATATAGCAGAAAATGAAATGGACAAAAATCCTGCCCTCATGGAATTTATGTTCTAGAAATATAATACACATGACGGCATTTAATAAATGTTTCATTCAGTTAGTCTGAGGGTATCAATGAACTCACACAATGGGTTTTTACTGTAATATTTTCATAGGTATTTATGTTACAATCATAGGTCATTAGGGCTGTTATTGGGTCTCATGTTTGAATTGGGAAGGTCCCACTATGTAGGACATTCATGTGTTCTTGATAAATCCCGCTATGTTTAGAAAGTTGTTCTCTGGGAACTGGATTGCTGTCATTTTCACCTCCATAAAGTTCTTGGACCAAATTATCCAGCTGTCAGCTGAGGCCCAGGGGCTACAGGTGGTGTTGTGACCAGGTGGTTTCCATGTTGTTTTCTGTCATTGGTGTTTGCACTACCTCTGACTTAATATGATTTTACAGAGTTGCTGAGATGTTTGTTTAATTTGTGGAAATAAGTCAAAGGTCTGGCATGGCCAGTTATAATCCACAAACCGTATTTTAGTGAGTAATTTCAACCTTTCCCCTCCAAACTTCTGATCAGCTACCCATCAAGGGACAAAATGAGAGATTTAGGGTTTCATTTCCTCATTTTTTCATTGCCTTCCCCCTGGGGCTTTTTCTTTGAGCATCAAATTGCCCAAAATCCATGAAAAGAGAAAGAGCAGGCCTGGAAAGCAAACTTCAGAGGAACTGCACGCCGCCCGTAATTGCATGCCCTCTCCTGAGAGGTGTGTGTCCAGACCTGTCCTCTATCCACCATCATCTTTCTAATGCAGTGCTTCTCCGGGTCTCCAATGGCACACAGCCCTTTTAGTTAAAAATGTAAACAGGAAATTGTTTTCTGGCTGAATGGCCTGTGTGGCCCAGAAAAATGGTCATTTTTTGCTGAGACTTAACTTTAAAAACACTCACACAGCAGTGGAAGCTGAAGGTGGATTATAAGCTAGCCCTGCCCCAGACAGAGGCTGGTGATAGGATATGAGTGTGGGAACTCACTTACGTGGGTTCAGGGCATTTTTCACCAATGGCCAAAGGCACAATGGACATGACTGAAGAAGCTCCTATCACCTAGAAAACAGTTGCTCTGCGGAGCAAAGAGACACGTCAATGTTCCGAGGAATTACAAAACAGGCATTACTTGGAAGACACGGAGGTTTGGTCTGGAGAAATGTGACTTGGCACTGATGACACGTCCTGGGTTTCAGTGCTCCTGTGGTCTGCTCCAGCTTCCCCGTCATTTGGCCTCCCATGAACCTCCTGTGCTCCCGTCGTGGTTTCCCTGTGTGCTGATGAGTTTTCTGGTTGTTGTGTCTTGCAGCCCCCCGAATCCAAGCCCAACTTCACCCCTCTCGCCATCTTGGCCCATGTTCTCGGCGCCATCCAGCCCTATGCCCACCTCATCCACGTCCAGCGACTCATCCCCCATCAGGTCTGTTGCAGGGTTTGTTTGGTTTTCTGTTGCTGCCGTTGTTCTCTCATTGGCTTGGTCCTCTTTTCATGCAGTGTTCAGCCTCCTCGTCAGCTCTGTTCCCTGCCATCCAAACCTGCACTTGCTTTTTGACAGGCCAGAAGAAATGGTTCGTGAAGACTCCAGGTAAAATCACGGATGATGACCAACCTGTTCCTGTTTATCCAAAGCCAGTCAGGGACGACGGGGGTCCAGTCTCTGCCCTCCTGTGATCCAGCCTAAGAGACCAAAGCTGGGAGGGACCACTTGCATGAACCAGCATGGCATTTTCCACGCCCTGCTGAACCCTTCCTCTGGTTTCTGAATTAATCTGTGATGCCTGGAGTTTGGGGAAAGAGTGCCTCCCGAAAGGGCTCCTGTTTGGATCGCTGTCTGAATCATGGGGCTCTCTGTGCTTTGGTGTAAGATAATACAGAGGGAACACTGCTGAGGCACATACTGGCCTTTTCTTCCCTCTTTTTTTATCAGGTAGCATTAGGCAGCATTAATTTGTGGGTTGGGCTATCAGCCATGAGCACTGACACCTAGTTGCTGAGCCCAGACCACTGGGAGAGAGACCAATATAACATAGAATAAAGAATCGAGATATGAAGCGATTTCTCTTTAAATTGTTCCTGGCTACCTCCTTCCCCTCCGTGTACTCCCAGGAATCATCCATGCTCCCAGCCCACTTCTGTCTCCATGTCATGAACCCTTAACTCTCATGGGAACAGGGTTGACCTAGTTTCTCTCCCCAAGGGCTGTGCTACAGTTTTCCCTGCTTTGATGACATCCAGACTTAATTCTTTGCACTTGAGCTCTTTGGAGAAAAGAAGCTGTTTAAATCCAGGAAAAGAATTAATAAAGATCCTGCAGGATCCCTCTGCTGTGTGGGTCCCAAGCACATGTGTCTTGCGAACTTAGTCTCTGCTTTCAAACAACCAGAATGTAGAGACCAATTATAAGCATCATAAGCATTTTGGGCCTTGGCAATATTTTCTTGTTCATCTTTTTCTCATTGCTGGTTTTTTCCTAAGGGATGAAGCGAGAAGAGAGGCTTAAATAATTTATAACACTGAGTCTCACTTTTAAAAAAAGAAAACCCCATGCTATTTATATATAAAGGTGTGTGTGTATATATATATATATATATATATATATGTATGACTTTATTCTCCTCCAGGCACTTTCATATCTATCATTTCATTCTATCCTCATGTGAGAATGAGAGGAGAAATGGCCTGAACTTTATTATAGAGAAAGAAAACTAAGGCACAGAGAGGTGATTCGTACGTGGTCACATGACCAAATGAGAGCCAATCCAAAATTCAGGATTTCTTTCCTTCAATCCAGCACTCTTTCCTCCAAACCTATGGGTGACCGCAAATTTAAGTTTCCATGCAACTCCCAGCCCCAAAGTCTGGCCTACTTTCCTAGGTTTTCTGTCTAGCTGTGCCCTAGAAGATGGGAAATAATAGCTTTACAGTATATTCTTTTTTCCTCACCCTGAGAATAAGGTAAAAATTCAGATCATGTTTTTTTGACACTCGAGTTATTTCCAAATTATTTCTTAGACATATTCTGGGCTCTTTGGGAGACGTTAACTTTCTAGGACACCAGCTATGGCATGGATTGTTCCGGTTAGATCACTGATTGCTCTAAGAGGATCTGAACCAGAGCAAACTACAGTGACCAGAGACAGTCACCTTCCAAAATGCCCCACTCATTCATAAGAGAGACTTGGGCATTGGGAGAATGTGGCTCCTTCATTTTGATCAAAGGGAGTAAAGTCTTCAAAACATTAGCCCCTTGGACAGAACCGGTTAGGGCCTCAAGGCAGTAGAATCATTCAGCTGAAAAACTGAAATGTACTCTCTGCTTGAGGGTAATCACTTTTTTTGTGTCTCTGAGCTATTGGGCCCTGTTCCCTGTCCAGTATCTCCATCTCTCTGCCTCTCCACTTCCTTCTGTCTCCCAAGATATTTCCAGGTTTTTTTCTTTAGCCACTCCTTTCCATCTCCCAAAGTATTTCCAGACTGAGAGGACAGTGGCAATAGAATCTGCTCACCTGATGTGTTTGAGGTCGTGGTGACTCAGTACTGCCTGTTCTGACCATCGTTAAAATAGCACCATTTGATGATGGTGTTCTACAGTCCTTTAGGAAACTGCCATTTTGAAATAGGCAAGGCAGAGTAGAGCTTGGAATTGGCTGTCACTGAGCTAAATATGTGTGCCGAGGCGAGCACAGGTAGGGTCACTGCTGGGGAGCTAGCCCATCAGAGCTAGCCAACAGAGAGGGCCAAAATCCCCTAACTGCTGTTGCAGTGTGCAGCCAAGAGGTGGGGGCATATACCCATTATTCAGGTCCAATAGGGCCTCCCCCCAAATCCACTTTCAGAACATGAAGCTTCAGATTTCTTTCCCTGGGCAGAGCTTTTAAAAATAAATACTTAATTAGACCTAATTAATGATCCCATGAACTTCTATGTAATGTCTCCTCTGGAAATGGCTTCCTCTCCCCTCTTTAAAGCATTTCTAGTGCTTGTTAGTTCAAGCCCAGGAACTAAGATGCCTTTCACAGCACAGCAGAGCAAGAGTCCTAGAGGAGCATTCCCTTCACATTTCCCTTTCCTTTCATTTGTAAAAGTGAAAAGCTCCCATCCCCAAACCCGTAACTTGCGTTTGCACAGGAGCCCCTGGAAATTGTGCCTAAATGATCCAGCCATTGCAACCTGCCAGCCTAGCTGGCCACCTCCCTGCGGTGCCATTCAATGGAGAGTGGGTCGTCATTTTGCAAGGCTTGCAAGGGTGTTTGAGGGAAACTCGTCTGAGTGCTTTCCTGGCCTTGTGCCATGCTTAGAGGCAAAAATTAAAAATGAACTAGCAGAAGGTTCCAAACTTGTTCGTGCCCTTTGAGGCCCAGCTGAGGTCTGAAGAGCGCTGTCACAGGAGCAGCCGAAGAGCACCCCAGGCTCTCTGTGTCCAGTGTTGAGAAGCACTGCGAAGAAGGGGGAGCCAGGGAGCCAAAGAACCAAAGATGCTTGGTGGGGATTTTTTATTTTCTTAATCAGAGCCAAAGCCTACAAACACAACCTCTGGGCCAAAAGGGTCTGTTTTGGTAGGAACCCTACCTAAAGCAAATGCTCCAGGCTTTTGAGAGGGAGTATAACATGGGATACCAGACTTGTTGGGGTGACAGACTTAAAAAGATAAGACTTTCTCCTGGGTATGGTTGCCAGATTTAGCAAATAAAATAAAGATACAGAATACTCGGTTAAATTTAGAATTGTAGATAAACTACAAATGATTTTTTTAGTGTAAGTATGCCCCATGCAATATTGGGAAATACTCATACAAAAAAAGTATTCATCATTTATCTGAAATTCAAATTTTACTAGGTGTCTTGTATTTTATTTGGCAACCCTAGTCCTAAGGAACAGGAGTGGTCCTTGTAAATGCATCCCTCTGCCATCCCGCCCATTTCTGTGCACATCCTCAGGGGAGGAGGCCTCGGGGAAGAGAGCCTCTCATAGACTCGGTCACCTGTTAATTTGAGAGAAAAGCAAGGCACTCTCCTGACCTTTGTTTTTATTTTTAATGTACCATTTTACTGTTTCTTTACTATTCAATTCCAAAAGCCTAATATTAGTGGAAAATTATTCCTCTTGAATGATAATCTTGGACACCTGAGACCATTGCCTTTGCTTTCTTCCTGCCAGATACACCAGTTGGTTTCCCTGGCTGACCCCTTTTTTGTCCCATTCCCTTTATTTATTGTGGTTAATAAATAACCACTATGAAAATCCAGCTGGAGGAGCCTTGCCTCAGATGATCTTTCCGTCACATTTTATTTCCCTATACCCGATCTCTTTGCTCCCTACCCCCTCAAGGGCCAGTGGCGCTGGCTAATGTTGACTGGATTCTCCTTCCACCTTCCGTGTCGTGACGGGCTCTCCTGGCCTGTCGGTATGGGCCTGTGGCTATTGAAGCACTTTTCACAACCAGGTGACTCCTCCTCTCTGCTCCATATTCACTCAGTAAAAAAAAGAAAACCAGAACTTTTTTTTTTCCTCCCTGGAAAGCTGCATGTTAGATGTTTGGCCCTTGCTGGCCAACACGCAGACTTGGTTTTAGTTAGATCACAGAATGTGCCCCCTGTCCTGAACTTTATTCTGATTTTAATATAATTAGACAGGAAGAGCTGTTTTCCAGTTGGAGCTGATGAATCCTAAAGGCTCTCTTCCCTTCATTCCCAGTGGACTCACTTCATTTCCTCCCACTTTCCCAATTTTCTCCCACCTGTCCATCATCTCTTGGCTACTAGAGGACCAGAGAGAACAGTAAACTGCACCCTGGCAACAAATTCTGGATGGTCATTTACTCTGATCATCCTGACAACAGACCTTTTAAGTCATCTTTCCTGCAGTTTTCATGGAGCCAAGACTGGACATTTTAGATGGCTGGCCCTGGTATAGGTGTCCCTCCATCCATGGCTCCTCTTTCCCGAAGAGAAGCTGGACTTAGTGACTCCAAGAAATAACAGTCACATAATGACCCAGGACACCCTGCCCCTTCGGATTCTGTTTACCTGAGACCAGGCCGTTCTTCAATTAATTCTCATTTGGCCACTGGAAATCAGGGCACTACAGGAGGTTTAACATCACTGGTTCCTTAAGGCTTTTAATTAGTCAAATGACGATAAAGTAAATAATATATATCCCTTGAATAACTGTCTAACCCAGAGGACATACTTGCTCTCTTTTTATTCTGTCCTTGAGTCCCTAACTGTATTTCCTCAGATGGCTCGGAGGGAGAGGGAGATTGCTTTTGGCAAACAAAGTGCCAACTTTTGACTATTAAATGTCATTTTTCTTATGACCCTTGAGAAGTCCATGGATTGTTTGGAACTAGTTGACCGTCAGAGCAAAAATTGATAGAAGGCAAAAGAAAAATGATAGAAGATAGGATTTACCAGTTCTTACAACTTAACTGTCTAGAACACGGGTTAGTAAACTGTGGCCCGTGGGTCAAATCCAGCCCACTGCCTGTGTTTTGTAAAGTTTCGATGGACGTAGCCACACTAATTCATTTACATGTTGTCTGTGGCTGCTTTCCTGCTGCAGTGCAGAGCTGAGCAATTGCATCAGAGACCATGTGGCCCACAAAGCCTTCAATATTTACTGTCTGGCTCTTTACAGAAAGAGTTTGCCAACCCCTGCTTTAGAATGGTGGTCCTCAGCCCTGCTTGCATACTAGAATCACTTGAAGAGCTTTTTAAAAATACTGATGCCTATATTTGTGTCTGCAAGTCAGGTAGAATCCAGACATCTGCATTTTCTAGAAGTTCCCCAGATGATTCCGATGCACAACGTGAGTGGTTGTCAGCACTCCTTGGATATGAGAAGGGAAAGAAAAATGCATCTTGTCGTCTCTTCCTTCTTCTTCCTCCCTACACTCCCCATACATGTTCACGTGTGCGCTCATGCACACACATGTGTAACTGCCCACACACACACACCTTGTCTATTCCCTGCCCTCCCCTGGGGGTCGGGGAGTTCCAGCTCTGGAATCCTGCTCCACCAGCCCAATGAGAAATAAGTAACATCTGGGAGAGCTAACATTAGCCTGTGGCCTGAAGCCGAAACCTGGCTTTGCTAGAATTTCTCCTTTTTGACTCACTAAGCATTGCCAACTTTCAACAGGGTCCGTTGGGTGTGTTCTACAGAGCAACTTGGAGGTTCTTTCCTGCCCCCACCTCACTCCCCCCGAGCTTCTCCTGCTCCACAAATGGGGCCTAGTCTGCCCTCCCACTGTTCAGCTGTTCTAACTCCTAGGTAACATGGCACAAGGTGACCCCACAAGAAGTGTGGTTTCTTGGGGCTTATGGCTTTTCTCTCAGTATTTCTCATTTTTCTCTGGTGACCTTTGCAACTTTTCCACCTCGCATTTTGCCATCTGGCTGCTCCCACAAGAGAGGACGAGGTGGCTTGCAGGGAGGGGGGAAGAAGAGAGATTAAATATCTGGGGCTTTCAGAGGGTTTAAAAAAACTGCTAAATAAACCTGTTTTCACACAGCACACCGTTCCGGAAGGCAAAAGCCTTGTATGCCTGCAAAGCTGAACACGACTCAGAACTCTCATTCACAGCGGGCACGGTCTTTGATAATGGTGAGTTTCTCATCCCTTTGCTAAGATCTGGGCGGGGAGCAGATAAACAACTGGTGTTTTCAAAGTTCCTACCTAAGGAAAATCTCAGTAGAATGGGTAAGTCTGAAAAGGAGTGTGTGGGAGTGTCTTTTCCCAAAATAAGAGAGCAGCGGCAGGACTTCAGGAGGCAGTGTCAGGAGGAAAGAGGTATAAGCAGCTCTTCACTCTGGCTGAGGCAGCCTCATTGAGGTGTGGACATTAAATGCCACTGTACCTGCACAGGACTCAGTCCCACACCTGGCAGTGGTTTTGAGAGTCCGGAGGCTGGATGGAGGGTAGGAGATAAAGGAGTGGAGAACAGAGATCCTACCAGTGATCAGAAGCTCAGGGTGGAGATTGAGGCCACAGGTTCTGGGCCCCTTTCCTCCTGGGTTCGGTGGCATTCACTGTCCACAGCAGGCAAGGCCGATTTCCGAGATGGCAGGACATTGGGCAGGCTCCAGGCCAGTAAGCCTCGCTGTGTCCCTGCTCGTTCTCCCACTAATTGTTGGGAGTGTGGACTAGACCACCCTACCGCGAAAGCACTGCAAACCCGCCGGCTGTCCTGCTCAGGTGTCCTGGTCTGAAAACCATTTGTGGCACCTGCCCCGTAGAACTGGGAATGGGTACTTGCCTGATGCACCATTTTCTTGTTCTTTTTTATTTGTTTTCCTCCCTAAAAAAAAAAAAGTAATGTTTTTTTTAAAGTGACAATTGTCATCATTTGTCATAATTTATCATTGAGCTAAGAGAAGAATCAGGATTCTGGGGAAAAGCCCAAGTTTCTATTACAGCTGAGATTTTCCCCAAATGAAACTCTCCTTTGGGGATACTCTTTCTGGATCCCTGGGTGAAAAGGTCTGTTTATTTTGCTCAAAGCAAAAGCAGCTGCCTGGTTTCCGGAACTGGATGTTTTCTCTGGCTCCGTTCTTGACCTCAGGTGGGGTAGGGGCAAGTCCCTGGGAAGGGGTGAGTGCGCATTGCCCGAGCGCTCCCCATCGTGGCCGGTCTGCCCCACTTGGCCTAGGCCATGCCTCCTACTGCCTCCCTGAGACCCAGAAATGCAGGGCAGCCGAGACTCCACACAGCACTGGAGCCTAACTAGATTCAGGCCACCAAAGTTCCAGCTTGACCACTTGCTCTTGTGTAACCTCAAGCAGTCACTTACCTTCTCTGTGCCTCCTCTGTGCCATATGAAGATAACACTACCTACCTTATAGGGCTCCTGAGAGAAATTTGAGATAATGCACATCACGTGTTTTAAATAGCACTCAACAGATATTAAGCAGTGAGTATGCTATTATCGTTATTATTGTTATGATCATCGTCATCATTATATCCAGAAAAGACCCCAGTGCTCTCATAGTTCATAGTGACAGTTTCCCCTTCAGCTGATATGCGCCAGGCCTGGCTCTCGGCTGGGCAGTAAGCACTGCACCTTGACTCCCTGGGTGGGTCCCAGCTACAAAGATCTGTAAGGGCCTCGAGGTCCAAGCCAGAGCAGACATGGGCTCCTGGAGACCAGCCTTGACTGCGTCCACATGCAAAGGGGCTGCCACCCTGTGTTCAGCATGGCAGAGATGTTAATCGGGCCTAGATGGACAGGATGGGAAACAGATCACAGAGCACCTGGCAGATTCCAAGGTCACACTCGGCACTGGGCCTTCTGAGCCAGCAGGGGTGGGGCAAGCCCTTATGGGCCTGCGTTCTCTCTGATGGTTCTCAAAGCCCAAAGCACTGTCCTTAAACCTTTGCCCCATTAACTTCATTCGAACTCTTTACAAATCAAGGGGCACAGCCAGCCAGCCGCCTCTCCTCTGTCAGCAGCTGGAGCTTTCAGGCCCCAGCAGTCCTGTAGGTGAAGGGGTTCTGCTGAAGGCTGTCCAAATCTGTGTCACTGGTGAGTGTCCCCTGCACAGGCCCAGATGGGAGAGTCACAGCCCAGCCGTAACATGACACAGTTTTCATGGCAGACACACTGGAGTGGGCTGCATGCACGGGCTTCTGTGTCCTTCTCTGTCAGCAGAGACAGGCTTCTGCCTATAAATGAGCAGGATTTGAGAGATCCGCACATGTTCAGGTGAATCCAGAGTTTAAAGATCTGTCCTCTAAACCCCAATTCACTGCTCACATGGGCAAGGTACTGCCATGTTCCTATCAGCTATTCACTCTGACAACACAAAGGACCTCTGATCCCAGGGGCAGAATTAGTTTAAGCTCTCAAAAGGCATGTATGTCTTGTTTGTGACTCCTTTTCTCGAATGCAGCCTTCTTCCATTTTTTTATAACAGTTTTATTGAGATGTCCACATACCATACAGTTTACCCATTTAAACTATACAATTCAGTGGTTTTTAGTATATTCAAAGTTGTGCAACCATTACCACTATCTAATTCCAGAATATCTTCATCACACCCAAAAGAAACACTGTACCCTTCAGCAGTCATGCCCCATTTACCCCCAACCCTCCTCCATCCAGCACTAGGCAACCACTAATCTACTTCCTGTCTCTCTAAATTTGCCTGCTCTGGATATTTCATATAAATGGAATTATACAGTATGTGGTCTTTGTAACTGGCTTCTTTCACTTAGCATAATATTTTCAAGGTCCATCAATGTTGTGCCATGTATCAGAACTTCATTCCTTTTTAGGGCTGAATACTATTCTGTTGTATGGGCATACCACATTTTACTTATCCATTCATCAGTTGATGGACATTTTATTTCCACTTTTTGGCTGTTATGAGTGGTGCTGCTGTAAACATTCGTGTACAAGTTTTTGTGAGATCTATGTTTTCAGTTCTTTGGTGATAGACCCAGGAGCAGGATTGCTGGGTCATGCAGTAACTCTGTGTTTAACTGTTTAAGGAGCTGCCAAACTGTTTTACAAAGGGGTTGCACTATTTTACATTCCTGCCTTCTTCTGTTTTTAAGTCTCCTTTTTGAAGTAGCTAACCAAAAAAAGAAAAGAAGAGATTCCTAGGTGTTTTTACCTGCCAAGTCCTTTCCTTCCCAGCAGGCTGCTCTGCCTAGCAGGTTCTGTGACTACTCCAACCCTGCAGTTTGGTAATCATCATAAATCCTATCATCATAAATGAAAGCAGGAGAGAGGTTTGGTTTAACAAGTCAGAAGCCTTATCCAAGCCTTCCGGTGGTCTCTGGGAATCAATTGACACTAGTTTGTTGTTAACCAGCAATGCCAGTGACCTTTCAAATTCCTTGAAGAGCAAGGGGCCAAATTAAACCCCAAGGAAAACACCTCTCAGTGTTGACTGAGCTGCTGTTGAAGAAAGGTCTGACAAAATCTTAAAACACTTTTTAGATTGGTTTGGCTGATAATATTTTATGATATCGGATTTTTAGAAAATGCCACATACACCAATTTTCCTCTCCCTTCACCTCTATAGGAGAAGTCAGGCATTCTTCTAACACCTTGGGTAGGGAGATTATTTTTCCTTGTTCTATCTCTTTTTAGTTTCTTGCTGTAGATACTAGGTAAGGGCTATTTCTCTGTAGCTGTCAGATTAACTCATCAGACCAATCAGAAGAAAGTCTCTTCATGACAGGGTTAGAGTGAGTGAGTGTGTGTGTGTATTTTCTTTTTCAGGATCAGGAAGAATGAATGAGGAAGATGGAGGGGTGCCTTGAAGGGAGAGTCTGTTGTTTCATAATGATTAATTTCCAAGCCTTTGGATTCCAGGGGCCCATGCTGTGAATCCAGAGTGGCTGCTCAGTCAGCTTTTGGACTTTGTGCAGTGGGGAATGGATGTGCAATACTCAGAAATAACTCCAGTGTCAGCCCTTGCCAATCTACTAGGAAACTGTCCACTTCACCAAGAGCACCTCAGAGAGTACCTGGAAAGGGAAATAACTTGTGTTCTCAGGAACATTAGTCATCTTGAAGCAACACAATTAGTGATACCTGGAAAATTCACTAAAATTGGGTTCTTGGGATACTTTCATCAAGATTTGAGATGGGCTGCATCCATTCATTTCTGGGGTACAAGGTGCAGCCTGACAGCAAGGCAGGGCTGCCCCAGGTTTCCTTTGCTGATAGAGAACGTCTCACGCAGTGGGTTATAGGAGAGTTCCTCAGTGGAGTCTTTCAGCCTCCCCAGCTGTCTTTATTGCCAAACCCAGGCTACCTCCATCTCTCACCTGGCCATTTCCCCCAGCTGCCCAACTGGTCTTGTCGTGTCTACTCTTGCCCGCATAAGCCATTCTTTACACAGCAGCCAGAGTGGTCTCTGAAGGATAGAAATCACATCATGTTATTCTCCCACTTCAAAAACTCCAGTGGCTCCCTTTCTTCCTAGAATTACTGATGAGGACCTCCACAGTCCAGCACCTGCCCCTCTGGCCCCTCTCATCCTCCCTCGATATACTGCAGCTTCACAGGCCTTTATGTTTTCAAATAGGGTCGGCAAACTATGGCCTGCAGGTCAAACCCAGCCCACTGCCCATTTTTGTAAACAAAGCTTCATTGGAACAGGGCCACCCACGCCTTCTTGTTTACATATTATCTATGATGCTACAGTGGCAGAGTTACACACATTTATGATCTGATTCTTTAAGAAAAATCTGCAGATCACTGTTCTAATATCGCACCAAGGTTTCCCCATCTCGCGGCCTCTGCACTTGCATCACCCGCTGCCTGGCTGGCTTCTTTGGATCATTTAGGTTTTAGGTTTTTGGTTTTCGAGCTCCTCCCCACCCGCCCATATCCCTATCCCAGTCTCTTTCTCTCCCCTCATCACTGGCTAAAATTATATGCTTGTTTATTGTAGATTGTCCTTCCCTGAGAGCAGAATCTTGTCTGCTTGCTCTGTACTATGTGCAAGGACCTAGCACACTGTCTGGCACATGGTAGGGGCTTAATAAACATTTGTTAACTGAGTAAAGGCATTCAACTAACCAGGGGTCTGCACCCCTTCCAGCCACTGTGTCTTCCCCTTGGGGCAGCCAGCCATTAGAGATCTTAGTCACACACTTGCTCCTTGTCCACAGTGAGCAGAGGAGGGGAGAGAGCATGAGTTGCGTATGCAGGGGTGTATGGTGTATACGTGGATAGAGCTGAGAGAAAGTGGTTGACAGGAAGCAGCAGCAGCTTATATTTATCATATGCTTGCTTGGCTGGAGAGCTGCCCAGACAGCTCGCTGCAATACCTTGTGTGTTTATATAGCACATTGGACACTGGTCCAATTCAGAAAATTGGACATTGGCGCATTTCAGCCTAGCAGGCACTTACAAGCATCTTCAATGTCCAGAATGTTGAGCAAAAGTGGTAGTGGTTAAGACCGCAGACCCTAGGATCAGATGTCCTGGGTTCAGATCCACCTCCATCATCTACCAGCAGTATAATTTTGGGCAAGACGCTTAACCTCTCTGAGCCTCAGTTTCTCATCAGTAAAATGAGGATAATAGCAGAACTAACTCCATAGTCATTCTGAAGGTGAATGGAGGTGATGCAGGTGAAGCTTTTAGCAGAGGGCCTGCCACTTAGTATGTGCTCAACATACATATCATTCTTATCCTCAAGGACCACGTTCTCCAATTAAATAGAGGCATAATGTAGTGGAAAAGGGTTTGGTGTCTGGAGTCAGAAAAGTTGGGTTCAAATTCTGGTTTTACCATTGTGACCCTGCACAAATTAATTTACCTCTCTGAGCCTATAAGTTTCATTATAATTCACCAGGCAGAGGGGAGTCGTTGAAGAATATTGAGTGATATAATACAAATTAAAATGTACTAAAAACTAGTTAGGGAAGCAAAGCTAAACACATTTGAACAGCATTAATAGGACCCATGAATAATATGTGGAGTGTACTGTGAACATTCCAGGAGTCTGGAGCAGGGAGATGGGATTCCCTGAGGGTATTTATGAAGAAGGTGGGGCTTCAGCGGAGCCTAGAAGTGCGAGTAAAGGAAACAGAGGACAAGAAAGTAGGGGGGCGTCTTTTGCTGCCTCCCTCCTCCATCAGTTAATGAGAATTTACATTTTAATTCTTATTACCACTCTTGTTACAGAGGCATTTTGGCACAGAAAAGTTATAACTCAACTTTCTGTGAACAAGTTAAAATGCAGGTCCCTGGGGCCTGCTCTTGGAGATTTTGCTTTAACTGATGTGTTCTGGGGCCCAGGAATCTGCAGTTCTAATAAGCATCCCGGTGATTCAATGCACATGGTCTGATACCGCACCTTAGTAAAGCCTGACAAAGACTCCAGGGAGTCAGCAGTCTGACCCAAAGGCTGCATTGTCCCCTGCCATCCCCTGTGATATAGCTCTTGTTCTCCAGTTTGGAGGGCCTCCATTGTCCCCTCTGATTCTTCCCTTACTCTGCAAATTCCATTTCTAATGTTTGTAGATGTTACCACCTCAGCACCCGAGCTGTGTTTGAACAGCTGGCCAGGAAGGGAGAATATCTGAAAGAGACGGACTCAGTGCATCCAGTGGAGTGACAACTCAACTAGGAGCTTTGCCATAAGTGGGAAGGGTCTTTTTTTGTTTCTTGGTCTGTTTGGTTGGTTGGTTATTCTTTCTAGGTCTTTTGGGGAGTGAGTTTGATTTGTTTGTTTTTGGTTCTGAACACTTGAGGTTTCCCAAAACTTAGGTGGATGTTGAGATCAGGCCCTTACCCAGGTTTTAACCAGAAGAGAGTCTTACTGACCACTCCAAGTGACTGGTCAAATAACACAGGGTCCCCTACTGACTAACACATACTGAGCGTTTACTGCGTCCTGGCTCTGTGCTGAGTGCTTCCTCCGTGTTGGCTCCTTTACCCTCACAAGAACCCACTAATGGGGAGAGAGTTTTATTACCACCACTTCACAGGTGCAGAAACTGAAGTGATTTTGACAGCATCAGCTGGATAGATGGGCAGAAGGCAGGGGTATTTGCATGCCAGTACTTTAAGGGCAAGATGAGACATCTTGGTCATGGGAGTGGCCAGGTTGCTTTTAAGTTGTGCTGTGTTCTTTCATGGAACTTCTCTCCCAGGCTCATCATGTGGGTGTCATGCATCCAAAGGACCTTAGCTACTTTAGGTTTATTCCTGAAGCCTAGTGATAGGAAATTATACAAGCATTTTGGAGGCTGACTAATAGATGTTTGACTTTGTCTTTTCCTAAAGAAGCATTCAAGATCTAGACAAAGTTGACATTGATCTTCTATAAGCCTCAATGTGTGTCCTTTTGCAGCTTCCCCATTTGCTCCCTTTAGTTTCTGTTCTTGCTTCTTTCCCTCCAAAGTGAAACTGGAATTATATAGTAGCGGTGGGGGCAGAAATGCTTTTCTAAAACAAGCTCAGGAAGTCACTTAATTAGCCTAGGAAGGAAATAGGGGAAAATTCATTCTCTCCAAACAATCCCAGAAAATTTGAGTTTTCCTAATACATTGAGAGCAAATGTCCTGCCTCGCCCAAGAGTGATTTGTATATTGCCAGTTCACAAGCACAATCACCCCCATCTCCAAGCCCCATGACTCCTCTCTTCTCTCCTGCTATCGACTACTTTGCAGACTCAGCTGGATTTTATATAATCCTTACAGAATCACAGTAGTTTCCATGGAGATGCATGGTGATGTCACAGAATGGGTGTATATTCTTTGGATATTGAAAAATGAAAGGGGCAGAAATTTTCAAAGTTGCAATAGAGAGAGGAAGAGGACAGCTTTAGGTTTATATGTAGGAGGGAGGAAAGTTCTAGAAAACAGGAAAGAAAGCTAAGAAAGGGTATGGGTGGAACAGAGAGAGGACTATTCAAGGGCTATAAAAAAATGCAGAGGAAATTTGCAAGGAAATTAGAAGCAGAGGGTAAGGATTTGAAGGAAAGTAAAATGTTTATTTAGGAGCTAGATATCTTTAAAGATTAGTTCTTAGCAGTCCTCCATGGGCACTCCACTTGGTACATGGTCAGTACTGAGTGGGTAGATGGGTACATGGGTGGGTGGGTGGGTGGGTGCATAGATGGATACATAGATACATAGATAAGTATATGGATGGAGCACCATAACTTTGACCTCTAACCTAGAAAGTAGAAATCTGTCACTTCTTTCTAGTTTAAACCAGGAACTTCAGAAAGTCCATGAAACTCCTAAAATTGTATGCAAAATTTTGAATGTCTGTGTCTGTTTTCCTTTTTGTTGTGAAGAACGTTCAGAATAGCCTTTATCAGAAGGCTTATGTCCCACAAAAGGTTAAGAGTCTCTGGTTTAAACAAGTCCTAGAATTATGTAACTTGATGACTGACTGCACTCATTCTCTAAAACTCCTTCACATGTACACACACATGCAGCACACATCCACCCCTGCCTTATCCATAACATCGTCTCTTCTCGCTCTCTCCCCTCTTCCCCTACAGTTCATCCGTCTCAGGAGCCTGGCTGGTTGGAGGGGACTCTGAATGGAAAGACTGGCCTCATCCCTGAGAACTACGTGGAGTTCCTCTAACCGTGGGCCCCAGCAGAACTGCTGAGCTTTCCATGGTATCCATGACAACTGCTGAGTCCAGGGTTGTAGGCCATTTCTCTTTGCCGCTGAGAAGTACAGGGTGACTGACTGCTGCTACCTGTCAACACGAATGTTTCTGTGAACTCTGGTGTCACCCATCCCCGTGATCATCTCAGCTGACGTGCGATGATACTGCAAGAAACAGAAGTAAATCAGCAGTGGAGGCCATTTGATTTTGATAACCGAGAGAAAGGCTTGCGAAGCCATTTCTCTCATTTAGGACTCTAAATAGGGAGCGCTCATTTTGTTTCAACAGTCATCCAAACCCCCAAACTTCTGAAAAAAGGAAGTAAGTAAAATATAAGTAGTGTAGTAAGAGCATGCAGTGTAGCTAAGTCTGACAGGGCTGGGCAGTGGCTCTGAGATCCAGGCTGGGTCCATTGCTTTTGTTTACAGTAGACACTCTCTCTACCCCACCTCTAAAGACTTGAGACCCACAGTGCTACAGGCAGCTGGGTCTGTTTGTTTGCATGCAGGATGGAGAGGGGTTACAGCACCGTTTACATAAGATCCAATCTCTCACCATCTCTAAAGCAGCTGTTGACCCAGCGTCAGCAGAATTCAGTCCAGTCCTCTCATGCAAGGGAACACACACACCCCACGTCCCCCACTCCCATGCTAGGAACTTCTCTGCCACCAAGGGCTGCCATCACCTCGTAACCACAGCAATCCAACCTACTCTAAAACCAAACCAAAAAAAGAACACACTCTCTTTGCGTGACATATTTTTTCCTCCCCGCTTTTCGGTTTGGTTTTCCAACAACCTGAAGCAGAAGATCAAGGAATCACAGTGGTCTACTTGGGGCAGACAGAATAGCAGCTGAGAACTGTTCCCTTTCTGATGAATTTCAGCAGCATCAGGATATATTTGGAGCAAACTCTAGTAACCTCTTGAGATTAAATTACATACAGGCTCAATATTTCTGTTCTTCCATGCAACTAGTGTTTGCTTTCTAGAGGGCAATGTGCTGCCTCCCAATGGGTGACACCCTCCCTTTGACTTGTTCCCTCATGACCTCTTGGTCACCTGTCCCTTCCCCTGCCCTTGCCTGCCTCTAGCCCATCACTGACCAGCCCTTAGGCAGTTCCCTGGGCTGCTGAGCCCTGGTGGCCTGGCAGTATTCAGGGATGATTCCTGGGCTAACCCTATGGCCTATAGTTTAAAAAGACATATATGTTCACTGCCACTCAGAAAAAGGGAATTGTTTCTCAGGCTTTTGAGGCATGAGACTAACATCATAAGCCATTGTGATTCAGGAGGACACTAAAAGGTTGGGACATGGAAGGTGGGATGGGTACCTTCTAAGAAAGAGAATTTCCTGGTCCGGAAGTGGCTAGGTCTTGTAGAAGACTGCCTTGGGTGGGGAAGTTCAGCCTGGACAGTTCAAATACACTTGACTTCCAAAGAACGGAGGTCCCAGTATCTTCCACATTTGAATGTCCTCGTAGGAATGACTCTGGGCAGACAAACTCCAAACTGATGGACTGTCATGCTCCCCAGAACCCCTCAGGATGGCAGCGTTGCTCCAGAGTGTTTCCTGCTTCTGGAATTCCTCTTTAGGGCAGTTTAAAGAAGAAAAGAAAAACTTGAATTGTGTTGAATTACTGTATCTTTTACATTTTTTTTTTGAAAAGATAAACCTGTAAATAGAGTGATTTGAAATACTATATGACAAAGTTTTATATTTGATATTCTTTAAGCTAGTTGCTCCACACATTTAAGCTTTGATTGCTGAGCAAGTGTGAATAAGAGGGAGAGAGAGGAGGCAAGGTTGGAGAGAGTCAAGGTCATCCCCTCTCTGGCCTTGAGGAAGGAGAAGATACCTCCGCATGCTCTCTGCTGGCTCTTGTTGGTGGGCATGACACATCAGTGGTGTTCAGTTTTCTTTATCCAGATGTGGTTTTGAGCATTTCTTGGGCTTTGGATTTGGAGATGGAAAGAGCATCTTCAGGCAATGAATTTTTCAAAGAACTCCTACTCGGTGGTAAGATGAAGCTCAGGATTTAAATAGGTAGGGCCAAGCGTTAGAGTTTTTTCATTCTTCTCAGGTGTATTTCTTGGTACCCCAAGATATCAGGACAAAAGGAGATGGGATAATTGTGTGCTCCTTATATCTAACTCTCCTGCACGTCTTCTAAGGCTTTTATAAATGACGCCAAGCTAGTTTGCAAATGTGTGTGTCTAAAGTTCTAAGGAAGACTGGCTTCTTAGGATCTTCAGTTCTCAATATGCTGCTGCTTCCCCTTTCCCTACACGTGTTTGTGCCCTTCTTGTCATCTCAGATTTCCTGTGACCCCCAAATAAGAGAAAAACTCCAAAGAGGGATGGAGATTGTGCTCTTATAGCTTTATAGATGGTTTTAAAGTTGGTGGGAGTTGTCATTGTGATTCAGTTCATCGGCTCAAGGATTACGCAGCTGTTACCCAGGAGCTCACTCTGCAGCAAGTGAGACACTACCCATGAATCAGGGAGCAAGGATTAAGACTGGACAGGACCAAAACAGGACTCAGGAGAGCTGTCATTGAAAACCCAAGAGGAAAGGGAAGGTATGGACAGGCTACATCTACTCCCGTGGGCTTTGAACAGCTTGGGGACCTGTTCAAAGGGGCCGGAGTGGACAAACACACTCTCTACCACTGTGCTTCCCAAATAGAGTGTAGCATAATCTTTTTAACACATTTGACATTTTAAATTGTCACCTGCTTCATTGGAACCTTAAGTAGAGCTGCCACAGAGGGGCAGAAGGCCCCGGCCCTGGCTTTGGGAGTTCCTCATTGAAGCATACCTGTGGACACTTGGCCCTGGCTTGACCACTTGGAAGCATGACCCTCTCTCAGTTGGCCCTGATTTGCAGCTAGAGGGGAATGGAGCTGCTGCCAATGGGAATTTTTAGGAAGACCCCTTCTCAGCTTCCCTATGGCCATGCTGGGCTATGACAGATGGCTGCTCTGTTTCCTTTCCCCAGCCAGGCTCACCTCCTCCCCATTTGCTACAAAACTGGAGAAACTCTGTGAGCCAACTAATAGGAAGGAATTTGAAGACTGAAAATAGATTTTACCATCTCCACTATCTGTGCCCCCTACCCTGAATAGGGAATTTTAGGGCAGATCAGAGGAGTGAGCTGGGTATAAGAGTGGAAGACTATTGACCAAGAACCCTGAGCTTTCTCATGAGCCTCATGTTTCTTTTGTGAGGCCCTGGGATCAGTTTGGCATATAGAGCCTGAATCTTTTTTGGGTGTTAAGCTCGATCTCTCCCTCCTCCTTCAGGTACTCACAGAATTCCATACCTACAGAATGCCATGCCATGAGAAGATAACTAGTTTCAAATCCCTGCCCCCAGGCAAGTAAATTCCTGACTTGCTCAAGACTGATGATATTCTCTTGTGTTTTCAAAAATAAACATAATAGAGTTGGACCCTGTATGGCACCACCTTCCTCAGTATCCTATAATTGCAGCCAGTTTTTAGCTTAGTGTTTTAGTATTTCTACAGCCAATATGTTTTCTTCTGTCACACCAAACTGTCTTTTTCAGTGTAATTCCATTTCATCTCCTCTTCCTGAGTGCTTTTTGGACAGAGAGGCAAAGAGAAAGAGAGAAAATGAGCAATCAAGTATTGGCTGACTGGACAGAGCATTAGCAGGACAGAGCCATGCTAGTGACAAAGGCATTTCAGGCATTTTCCAGGACTGCACAGTTGTGTGTGCCATACCTGTAGCTCAAAAGGAAGTCCTGTCAACTGAGTTAGTGTCTCCTGAAAGTCACTGAAAGCTCTGTCTTGACTCCAGAGACTCCAAAAGCCTCCATGACTGATGGGTAGGGAGACAGAAATAATCAGCTAAAGACAACATGATCAACTCTTCATGACTGTCTGTTGGCACCTTTCATTCTCTGGCTTCCGTTTCCAAAAGCAAGTCTGGACCACCCATTTTTATAGACACAGCACTCCCAGGTACAACAGTGGCCATGGTGGCACCCACAGTTTGCCCTAGTATTGAATGTTTTATGAGCACCCGTGTCACCCAAGTAGATAGTCAGCATTGAAGAAACCAAACAGCCTCTTAACTACCTGACTTGAAAAGGAATGTCCTAGTTATTCTGTGTCAGGAGTTATCTATCATCTCTTGCAAACTTGACAGTAATCAATTACCTAGATAACCCTGCCCCATTCTCTTTTAAGTCTGGGTGTCCTGACTTAAAACTGTCTTTTAGCTGGGTGTCCTCTCATACACCCTGTGCTGGTGTTCAAAAATTTGTCTTGTGCTCAAATGTGTTTGGCAGCCACGCTCATCTTCTGGGTGCTGAACCATTTCTCTGTAATTGTAGCATCAAAATGACAACAGTAGCAGAGCAGTGAACCTTGTACAATCCTACAGCACACCTGAGACAAGACTCCAGCAAGTAATAATTAGCTTTTTTCCTTTCGCTGCCTACAGTCCTGTCTAACTAAAGAGCTTCCCAAAGCAGAAGGAGAGGCCATATAGATTCTAGACTTCATTCAGAGCCAGCTCTTGCTGAAATGTGGTCTTCCAATGGAATCACTTGTATTCTTGGAAGAAAAAGTATTGGATGTAAAGTAATGCTAGGAGCAGAGAGAAAGAGAAAGGTGAACCACCCTGAAGAACTTTGGATTTTTCTTTTTTTAAGAGAGATAAATATAGTTCATAATAGGGGAAAAAATCTATCACAGAAAAAGTTCACATCTGATATTTTTACAAAAGTTTTGTAGGATACTACAAGATGGAAACATCTTTCAAGGTGGAATGCTTTAGAAACAAAGGCTTGGCACAGTCCTAGACCCATATAAGGGGAGCAATTACTGTTATGTCAAAATTCTCTTTAGTATAGTCAGAACCAGAGTATTGATAATCAAAATGTCAGAATTACCTGGAGAGACCAAGACATTCTGCTCCATTCTACACTGACCATTTCTACGAAGCTGTCCAAACAGACACCTATAAGCAGCTTCCTCGGGTATCAGATGCCAGGGTCAACCTCGTGCCTGTGAAAAGAGGTCCATCCGGTGATTCTAAAATCTCTATGTATTAGTGTGTGTTTGTGTGTGTGTGTGTGTGTGTGTGTGTGTGTGTGTGTGTACAGCGCACATTTACATCTGTAAAGAGACAGACTGGCATGTAGAAACCCACTTACGCTGGCAGTTGCTGAGCCTTTCCAGCCTTTAAAATCTGAAGGTTGAGAATTAGCAAAAGAAGAGAGGCTGTTGATTGACTATCAAAATGATCAAAGATGTAAATTATGTGCCATTTTAAAACTTTGTTCATATTTATCAAATGGTTACTATCTACAGCTATATTCCTTATTAACTTATTAAAAGTCATGGTGAAAAAAACAATCAAACTCTTAAATGTTTAGTAGCTAATACTAGGCTAGTGTTCAAAAGCACTCTAAAAGACATTTTGTCTGTATTTTGGAGAACAAAATATTTGCATGTTTAATTCATGACTTAGGCTACCTTGGAGTATATTAAAAGTGCTGTGTGATAAAATATCAATAAAGTCCTTAAAAATGGCACTTTAATGTTTTTTTAAAACCATAAATAATGCACTGTTTTAAACTTCAGTTCAGTATTGAATATTGACTGGTGTGTAGAATCCAATTTCGTAATTAAAAAGTAATTTGTGACTAGAATAGAACTTTTTCCCTGTTGTTAGTAAAACAGTTTTGCCATGTTCGGGCTTTAAAAAAAAATGTGCTTTTGCATCACTAAGCATATCTTTAAAGAAAATACAATTTCTGTTGAGTGGCCTCTGAAACTTGGCTTTCTTACATTTGGTTGGTTTATGTGACAATCCCTATGAAATGAGTGGAAGTATGATTTTTGAATTAAATGACTTTTCCATTTGGTGGTATGTTTGTTTCTTGAGTTTCTGATAAAGTTTTGACATGATGCATATTTTAATATTTCTTCAAATAAGCAAAGACTGTTATCAGAGGTCGCATTTCTGGGCTCCTGTGGTTACTGAGGACAATACAGTGCTGATTTCTGATGAGCTCTGAGGACCTTTGGTTTCCTTTAGGGAGAAGTCAAATGCTAGTGAACTTGAGGAGGAGCTATCAGGCATGTTAAACACTTAAACCTCAAAAAGTCATATTCCAATTAACACTTCTGACTTCATCTCCTACAATATATGTTGTTTTATTCTTCGTAAGTTCAATTCTCTAATCAACTGTGTTCTGCATTAGCATGGTACGGAATGATCAAAGAGCCAGAACACAATCGCACTACGCAGCTTGGCGTGTCCCACAGGTGTGTAAATCAGTGACTTGTAACATGTCCCAGGCCAACTCGTATTATTGAGTCTTCTCATTCATCATGTCCCTTCCAGGTACATTCTGAGTTGCAGCCTGGAGCCCAGGTTTACAGTTAGCTCCTGGCTTCTGCAGTGAGAGCAGAGGACCCAAAAGGAAAGGCAGGGGGAGCCAGGGCTCTGGGGATTGAGGGTGAGGCTTCTGGCTCCAGAAGCTTGCCCTCGGGGAGGAGGAGGAGAGGGAGTCTCCCCTGCTGCCTGGTTCTGAAGGGGTGGCTGTTTGAATATGTGGGCCACACATGAGCTGTTTATACTGTCCTCGTTTGTCACTTAGTAAGGCATTGGTTTACCCCTGTGAACAGCATAGACTCATAGCACCTGCTGCCTTCTCCAAGTTTACACCCTGACCTGGAAAATTCTCCCAGCATCTGAAGCCTCTTACATGTGCGAGGTCATGCCGTACCTAAGTGAGACCTTCTGAAGGGCACACATACATATCTGATGCCCATCGTGGAGGATGGAATATATGGTATGTATTTGTATCTTATCTATGTTCTTGGTCTTTCCAACAGACTGTCCAGTCACCTCAACTTTCATCTCTTTTTAACAGGAAAAGTTTTCATTTTCATTTTGCTTTTAGCAGCCATTCAGAGCAGAGCTCAGATTGTGTCACATCTTGTGATTGGTTTGGTGGTTTTCACTTGTTAGTTCTGTTTGCATGATGGGTCATAAGACCACCTTGGTTAGAAATGGACTTGGTTGACACTTGAAAATTGGTAAATGAAAGATTTTTCTCAGATCCCCAAACATGTTTGCTCTCTTGGGAATTAAATTGGGGCTTTAATGCCTTCTTTTCTCAGATCCTTCTCAACCTCCACTCGGATACCACACATCTCTCCTACCCAAATATGTCAATGTCATTGGCTTGCCCTGCTTTTAATAGCACTAAGCTAAGCTGCAACTAATTAACTAGGCTGGGTTAGTCAGGATCGCCTGAGTTCAGCCTGCACAGCAGCCAAGGGAGCCTCGGACCATCACGGTAACTGCTCAGGGTGGGTGAGGCTCATTGCACAGGAGAGTGCAAATAACCATCTTGAGGGAGGGGCGTGCCCCACCAGGGCTGCATCCTTCAGAATACCACCCTGCCTCCCCGGTCAGCACCACGCGTGGGGGCTGAAGCAGGAAGGTTTTAAGTTGAAATGACCAAAATTGTGACCCCCTGTATCCCACTTAGAAACTCCTGTCACACTGTTTATCTGTCAAGTCTTTTGTGTAATTGAACCCAGGAGGCTGGCCCCAGCCTCTATTTGCTAAAACCCAGGTAGATAATATGGCTTCCCAAGGCCAAACAGCAAATTAGTCAAGACGTGAATTCATTAGGGCCTTTTTCTAGGCACCTAACTACCCTCCACGTAGTTTGTGCCGACCCTAAAATTAAAATTTTTGTTCTAACACTGTGGCTGTATGTCCTTTTTCAATTTTTTGGTAAATTATTAGAAATTTTTAAAATTATTAACACTTTCTTTGCCTTTTCTGAACATTTATCTGTGAAAAAGAAATGGGGTAATGCTTGCCTTCCCTGTGTTAGATGAAAGACTGACGGTAAAGGATCACCATCTTTCTTTTCCTCCTTTTCTCCCATCACACCATTTTGCCCCTTCATAGTACTTTCTACCTATAGTTAATTCATTATTTGTCCTAAAATGTTTGATGCTTGTCTCCCTCTTCAATAAACAGCTCAATAAGGACAGAGACCAGGTCTTGTTCACCCATCTCTGCCCAGCACCACGCCCAGGGCCTGGCACATGGCAAGTGCCCAATAGCAGCACTTGGGTGGGCTGACCAAGTGAAAGAAAGTGGGAGAAGCATTGTTCTAGACCATAGTCTCTCCTTCCTGTTTTACTCTGTGGTTCTGGTTGGAGGAAAGAAATTGGGTGTCCTTAGACTTGGGTACCAGAACACGGGGTGCCTTCGTGACCCTTGGCAAGCTACTCCACTTGCTCACATCCTGGGATTAGGCTTATTGGCGGGAGACTTCCCACCCTCCATCCAGGCACACACAGCCACATTCTTTCCCAGTCTCCTTGCTCGTGCTTGACACAGGAAACCATCTGGATAACCAACCGACCAAGAGCCAGAAGACCCTTCACTGTCATCTGAATTACTTAGGGGTTATTTTATGAACTTCATACCAGGCTGAAGGCCTGCCTTCAAGCAAAACCACATCAGAATCACCCCAAAAATAAAAACTATTCATTTTTAAAGACCCTTAAAGGAAATTCCACATTGTCCCATGGGAATTTGGTCTGACCTAACACTCTCACTAAGGGAATTCTTTGTGTCTAACTAAAGTTTCCCTAACTAAAGCAGCTTATGTCCATTTCCCTTCTGTTTTTCTGTAGAGAGAACAATTGGCCATCATCTTTTTAGAGCAATCACCCTCCATTTTTATGCTTCCATTCAGCAAACACTTCTTGACCATCTCTTATGTGCCAGGAGCTGCTAAAACCAGGAAGAATAAGACACCATCTCTGTCCTCAGGGAACTCAGGTGGCCTCAGCAATAAGCAAGTATATAACAAACAGCATTTGCCATGTGGTATTGCAACACTTGCAGTGTGTGGCAGATAGTTGTGGGCTCTGAGGAAGAGTGATCCTTTCTATTTGGGAGGTAGGTACCAGAGAAAGTTTCACAGAAGAAGTGACATTGGAGATGGATCTTGAAAGACGGAGGGAAGTTTGCCACTTAGGTGAATGGAGAAGTATCTGAAGCACAAGGACAGCAAGGACCAAGCCATGAAGGGGCGAAAAGGGGGAGAGAGAGAGACAGAGCTGAGTTCAGTACAATTGGAGCATGAGGAGATAAGGGCTTTCTGAAGAATTGGAAACTATTCACCGTCACCCACCACTCACCTTAGCCTGTAGGCTCCTGTTTTCTCTCAATGACTAACTATCAGCTAACATTTATTACTGTCTTACTAGGTACCAGACACTATTTTCCACGCATTAACTCACTGAGTCCTCAAAACATATGAATGAAGATTTATAATTACCCCATTTTATAGATGAGGAAACAGGGTCAGGGAGGTCACACAAGCTAGAAGTGGTGAAACTAAATTTCCATTACAGGTCTGTCTGCTTCTAGAGCCCCAAATGCCCTTTAAATTTTTTTTAAATTTCTTTATAGCTGTACACATGATTTTACATAAGTGCATAAACATTTATGAATTGAGTGGAAGTTTTCCCTTCCATTTTTGACTTGGTTCTTCCATCCCCCACAACAGCCTCCTCCCTCCTCATAACCAGTGTCAACAGCCTCGTTATACCCTTTTCAGCATCAAGCCCTTCAGCAAGCACGATCTCTGGCAGACACGGCTTTGGTTTTGTAGTGGCTGGAGTGAGAGCAGGATATGTTTTGATTAAAAACTTTCTTTCCTCCTAGGAGCCCTTTGCTCACTCCTCTTGGGTGTAGTTCCCCATTTCTTGAGCTCTGTGCAGACACTCCTGGTTCTCTGGGCAGCCCCAGGGACTCCAGCTGCAATCTTTGGCAGGTCCCTTCATCCTTGAGGACACAGCAAGAAGGCAGCCCCTGCAGAGGGCCCAGTGATGTTTTCCTGGCTGGAATAATGTAACGTGCAAATTTTTAAAAATTCGACAATTTGAAAAGAGTCCCTTTCCCCACCCTGATCCAGCTGCCGACGACAGACCTTCGGGCTCTTATGGGATTGCCAGGGAACTCCCATGAGCATGTCTCTTGTGGGAGAGCCAGTGTTTCTAGCCTAATCTGCTAGTGCTCAAAAATAGAGAATTTTCTTGTTATTTTAACCCCCTCTTGAGCTTAATGAGATTTGAAAAAGTCAGAGCTAGAGGAGAGAGCATGAGAACTCAACACAGACGACCGGTGAGTATTGTAGGACACAGAAAGCATCTGACTTCCACTATGGTCTGCTTATAGAGTGAGACTGTCACCCAGGTCTTCTACAGTGAGGGGAGCTGAACTGTTGCATGTTAAGATGACAGTGATGAAGTAGGTCTCATTTATGGAGCACTTACGTTGTACTAATTGCTTTACATTCTATCACCTCATTTAATCCTCAAATCAACCCAATGAAATAGGTGCTGTTGTTGTTACCCTGTTCTGCAGATGAGGAAGCCAAGTATTAGATTGGGTAACTTGCTCAAAGTCACTGAGCTAATAAGTAACAAAGCAGATTTGACCTCAGCAGGCTGACACCAGTGTTTACACTCTACTCCCATGCTGTCCCAACTCTGGGGAAGGTCTCAGAATCTCCAGCCTCCAAATGCCTTTCACTTCCTCCACCCCAAGGGAATATTTGTTTTCACTTTTCTGGCATCCAGTACCCCTTATTCTGGTAAAAGCACCTTGGTTTTTCTTTGGGGAGCCCCCTCATCCCCTGCTCTCGGGTTCCATGGGTTTGGGTGGGCAGGCATCAAACCTGGATCCAAAGATGAACCTGTCGGTGGCCCTGGTCTGGCCTATGAGATCATCAAATCCACCCAGCCAAAGTGATTGGTTCGTTCAGAAATGGGCCCAGGACCACAGTCCTGGGTTCGTCCTGGGGCAAGAAGTACAGGTCCGAGTAGGGGAATTCACTGTCTCAGGGAAGTATAGTAAGTGGTGTTCCCCCCACCTGCAAATGACTTCTTAGCATGAGCTCTGTCTGCCGCTTCTCTTTATTTGAGGGCCCTCATACTGTATGTTGAGTATTTATTTGTTGAGATTTGAATAGTGTGCCTCTTAGAAAAGTCACTTCAGAGAACAAGCAGAAGATCTGAAATATTAATTGCAATATAAAATGGGCAAACACTGCTCTAGTTTGATCAATCCTGGGATGAGTTCACCAAAGGAGGGGGCTTGATGCCTGAACTCAGCAAGCACAGCTTATTTTTAAAATTCTGACATTTCTTCTCCATCCTGGACCAGGAGAAGCCATGACTGGATCTCATAAGAAGAGAATCATTGTGTCATTTAGAGCCCTCTGTGAACAGTTTTCCAACCCCAGCTCTTTCAAGTCATCCCTTGACGATTTGGCCCATCCCAGTGGCACATTAGGATTGAGACATTTCACCCCGGAATTCTCGCGAAGGACCCCACCCCCCAGTCAATTGTAATACAGAAGGACAATAAATCATGCCTGATCTTGATATGGAATTGGATGGCATAAAGTGCTCCTCAGTCAGAAAGATATTCACACACCCTGGGGACCGCACCCAGACCTGTTCAACCATCCCACAAATGTGAATCTGAGAAACTCCAGTGTCACTGAGTTCAGACCTTCACCTCCATTAGGGTGGGGCAACATACTTGGAGGCCCCTGAGAGGGGATGGGTGTATCTAATCAGACTCAGATACCCGGTTGCTGCTCTTCCCCCGCGATGTGCTCACAGTTTTCTTGTTTCAACGACTTCCAGATAAAGGGATTCCAGATCTTGCAGGAAAACCTTCACAGGCCCTCCTGGCCCACAACAGATACTGTTTTCACTTAATTATAGCACTTTAAAATTTTCAAGGTTTTTTCCTCCTCCATGGTCAAAAATCTTTCAAGGTTTTTTTTTGACCATGGCACACTCCAGAATGTAAAAACCTTCAGAAGCTCCCGTGGCCTAAAAAAAAAATACCGCGGCGTTCAGGGTGCTTCCCAATATGGTCTCGACATCTTTTCTCCAGTGTTCCTTTATGGATCCCATGCCCCAGAGGCATTAACTCTTCATCATTCTACAACAGTCTGAACCAACATGCATTCATTCATCCAATATTGAGCACCTACATTGTCCACACCCAAGTGTTGGATGCTGTCTCCCACTTGTGCCCCTGAGGTTAACTCAGGCTCAAATGCCCTTCACTTTTCCCATCCCTAGGGGAATAGCTGTTGTTTTTACCTGTTTGGCGACCATTACCCCTTCTTCTGGTAATGGCACCTCGGTTTTTCTCTGGTCCTACTCTCAGGTTCCATGGGTATGGGTGAACTGACACCAACCCTGGATCCAACGGTGAACCTGTGACCCTGGCCAGGCCTATGAGATCAGCAAATCCACCAGCCAAAGTGATTGGTTGATTCAGGAATGGGCCCAGGACCTAGTTAAGTTCAAGGAGAACCAATTTCTAGATTTCTTAGACTGTTGTGATGAGAGACTTTCTCTTTGTGGATTTGAAGCCAAGAGGACTGCTGGTGGCCATCTTATCTTCTGAAAGGGGAGGCTGCCTGGGACCTGGGAAGCCTAAAAGTGGTGCTGATAGAGACAAAGAAGAGCAGCGCTCCCTGTCATGGGTCCAGATGCACCTGAGCTTTTCTGTTACATAAGCCAATAAATTCTCATTTTGCTCAAAGCAGTCTGAGTTGAATTCTTTCACTTGTAACCGAAGTCCTGAGCTCAAGATAAAGCTTCAGAGTGATTTCTGCACAGTCCTCTCTCTCACTTGATTGTCTGATCCTTTGCCAGGAGGAAAGAGCACTGGACTTGGAGTCAGAAAACCTGACAATAATTCTGGTTCTGCCGTTTCCCAACTGTGGGACCTTGAGGGAATCACTTATCTTCTCTGAGTATTGGTTTCCTCATCTTTAAAATGGACCTAAGAATGCTTACCTTCTAAGGTTATTTCAGTTAAATGGAATGACACTTATTAATGTACTTTTAAAATTCACTGTCCTCAAAAATCAATAATATAATATTACAATATGGGTTTCTTCAGTACCTTGCCAAGAGTTAGCAGTCTCTAGATGTTTGTTTCATAGCCATTACTGCACTCAGCCTACCAGTCCTGGGAAGCATCTCTGCCCATCACTCCCCATAAAGGACAACCCTACATGTCATGCGCTTCTCCCACTTGCTTCTCCACTCGTGGCCAAAATGACTATGCATGGGCAGATGCCTAAGCCAAAGGCTGTCAGAATGCAGTGTCCTGTGACTTGTGTGGCTTGGCTTAAACACGTGATGTAGGCCAATCAGATTTTCACTCCTGTGAATTTGACCTTCAAGGGAAGTTGCCCTTAGAGATGAGTGCATGAGATGAGATGTCCTGGTGTCAAGCTATGACTGGTGGCCGTGTTGTGCTGAGTACAAGTTTAAAGACACCAGGAGGCCTGTATTCAGAGGCAGGAGATTGGTGCAGAGAGAAGAGACCAAATGGGATCAGAGAAAGAGAGAAAAGCTGCCTCAATCCTGAACAGCTTTTTATTTTCCTAGAGCTGCTGGATGTACTTTATGCCCTGTTCTAGAATCTCAAATGATCCCACATCCTTACAGTTCACACCTCGTTCTAGTTGGACCAGTTTGAGTAGCTTCTGTTCCTTGCAACCAGAAGAGCCTTCCTTAGAAACATGATGTGTCCCAACTGGCAATGGAGAAAACCAGAGGTTCTGGCAGCCAAATGAGTGGTCCAAGGTCACATAGTGATTGTACTCAGTCTGGAGTTCTTGGACTAGGGAACCCACGCTGAGGTTTCTTCACACCGGGAGAGAGGGTGGTGTGTGCATCTCATGCCCACCTCCCTTTCCGGCCAGAGTGAGGAAGGATGGGTTTAGAAACTGGCATGAGTTGGGCTGACCACTAATTCCACAGACTAACTTAATCTGTTTTTATGGTTGACATTACCCATTGCTCTTAAAATACACACATACAGCAGTAGTGTTCCAGGGAGATCCAAGTAGAAACGACTCCTTTCTACTTCCTCTGCCCACTTGATGTTCTTTCCATTGGCATTACCTGGGATGGTTTTCTATTAAAGGCAAATCTGAGCACCTTGAGGTCTGGGGAAATCTCAAGCTCTTTGCCATGTTGCTGTTCTCAGATGCAGGGAGAAAGGAAGAAACCTTGAAAGGCAGGGACTGGGGTTTCCTCTTCTCAGAGGCCTGAGCTGACCATCCACACTGCCAGTTCATTCTCTGTATGGTAGAGTAAGTTGTGCCCTTCTCCCATCCCTCCCTGCACAGGCCCCAGCTAAAGCTGATGAATCTTATTCTTAGGATTGTCATGCACTGGAGCTGACTCATCCCAGCTCACAAGAGCCAATTGTTAAATATACAGGAATCTCGTGAGCCAGTTGTTAAATTGCTGGTAGTTTGAAATTGGCCATGGTGGGAATATTTATACCACTGATATCACCAAATGCTACAAATCAGCCACTCCCCCAAAGAGCCAGTTGTTAAAGCTTTACCAGCACACCACTGCTTAGTCTACTTGGGAATAACGTGATAGGTGATATCTGCACTTGGCTCCATTTACACCCTAGACTGGCTTCAGCCTAAGTGGTGGGAGATGAACATAGAGCTAGAGGGAAGCTACAAATACCCCATTTGGAATTAAGTCAGTAACTTCGCAGTGATCTTGTTTTGGGGATAAATTAACCTTGCCTGAGCGCAAGCAGTACTCTGCTTTGTGAATCAACAGCTGGTTTTTGTTTATTTGCACTGGTTTTAACCACAGCCTAGAAAAGGGTTTGGCTCCCTACTCCACTCAAAGAAGCTTCTCAGAACTTTGTTCAGGGATGCCAAGAACTACATACACATCCTGTACATCAGAATACTTTGGGGGTGATGAATTCCCTCTGCTGCTCGCTTTCTGCAGGGGAGAGGAGATGGGAGCCTGCTCTGGGTTCATTCCCCAAGGGCAGTGGAACTGGTGAATTACACTTCCCTTGGTGATTGCTATGGGCAAGAGGCAAGGCAAAGGTCAAGTGCCCCGAAGGCTGACGTTGCTGGCATGAAGCCAACATTGTTGTGAGCCCAGAGGAACCCCGCTTGGTCAGAGGCCCTAGCACATCCATTCCCACTTTAGTGAGTGTCAGGGGCCTCTGGGAAGTTTGTTAAAACAGAAGGATTCTGATTTGGTGGGTAAGGGATGAGACCCCAGACTGTATTTTCAATGGGCCCCTGGGGTGATTGTAAGGCCAGTGGTCCTCAAACCTCATTTTGAGGTCGCCTGGGGTCAAAGCTGCACATGATTGATGCTTTAACACATACATTTCCTCTTCAATTAAATATCAAAATTTTCTGGGTTCTCCTTATGTAGTTATTAGCTACTTTCCTTGGCCCACAGATTCATGAATGAGAAGTTTCTTCACTGTGCCGTGATTAACACAAGCATAGTAATGGAAAAATCCATATTTATATAGATGATAAATTGGAGGATGACTGTATGATGGAAGACCTTACCAAAGTTTTCCTTTAAATCTTGGAATGAATGCATTCACTTTAAGAGATTAAATTTGGGGGTAACTCAATTGCCATAAACTATTCAAAGAACACCAAGGATTCTGGCAAGATCTAAATCACCACAACTTCCTAGCTTTGGTGCTGATTAGAGTCAGAGTAGCTTTTAGCCAAAGCAAGAACAGTTACAAATGCAGGCTGTCAGTAAAAACTGCCACAGTTTCTCCCCTCACCTGCTCTGTCCTGAATAGAATTGAATAAATGGCAAAAAGACTAGATGCTTAATCATCACATCTGCAAAGGGAGAAACATCACAAAGGGGCAGTTTGGTTGCTGAAAACAACATGGGATTTCAAACAGGCCTCGGGATTCTCATCACAGCTTTTGTGACAGGTTACTTAACGTCTCTGAGCCTATTTTCTCATCTTAAAATAAGAGGAAAGGGATAATTCCTATATGGTAGGGACATAAGGAGGATTAAGGGAAAGACATATATACATACATATGTAAATACATGTATTTGTACACATATATATCAAGCATTTGGCACAAGAAGTTTGGTGACTCCCCCAATTAAATGTTGTGAAAGCTCATCTCTCTGAGCTTCAGCTTCTTTGTCTGCAAAATAGGGATAAGCATAATGCCCATTGCAGGCAATTGTTTTGAGAATTAAATAAAATAATTACATAAAGTACCTGGCAAACATCTGGGACAATTTGAGTATCAAAACGAACAATGATAGTAAAGAATTCTAACAAACTCAATATGAATTCACAAGCCCATGCCAATATAAATAAATAAGGCAACAAGAAAGTTCTTCCTTATAGTTGAAAGCCAACTAAAAATTGTAGAAGGAATGACTAAATTATAATACCACCATTTGGCAACCATAGTAATATTTGAGTCAGTCAAGAATCATTAATGGATGAGTCATCACAGGATATCTGCATAGTCTCGCAGTATCTCCTGACAAGATACTTATTAATCACAAAGGATAAAATATGACTCTACAGTGGAGAAACCCAGCAGACACTGCCTTTTACTGGGAATAATTGACAGCATGTCCTTTCTATGAGGCATTGAGAAGAACTCATGTCTTCTGTGAAATTCCTAAAAAAGTGCATAACCTGCATCTCACCATGAGAAAGACAAACCAAACCAAGGGATGTTCTACAGAATAAACTGGGCTGTTTCTTTCAAAAATGTCAATGTCATGAAAGAGTCAGGAATTGTTCCAGATGTCCACAGACACGACAAGTAAATGCAACACATAGTCATGGATTTTCTTTGACTAGAAAGGAGATTATAGGGACAATTGGCAAAATCTGAGTAAGGTTTATAGATTAGATAACTGTATTACATCAACGTTAATATAATGATTTGGATAGTAATTGCACTGTGGTTTTGAGAGGCAGGATTTTTAGGCAGGCTCTTAGGAAATATACATAAGTATTTGGTGATAAAGGGCATCAGATCTATAACATTTTAAATGGTAAGAGAAAAAAATGATTGATCGATTGACAGATACATAGATAGATAAAGCAAATATAGTAAATGCTAACATTTGAGGTATCGAGGTAAAGAATGTCCAGGAATTCTTCACTATTTTAGCAACTTTTCTATAAGTCTGAAATTATGTTTTTTTTTTTTAAAGTATGCAGCACATACTAAGTTAACTGATAGCTGTTACTGTTGTTATGTCCATTAACAATAACAATGGAACTCTGAATCTATGCTAAAGACTTCAGAAGCCAAAATGAAAATGAGTACAAAACCAACATGAGGATTTGCTACAAGGCACTTTTTGGTTTTGCAGTACTGAATGTAACCCTCCACCGCCTTCTATGATTCACTGTGTTTCAGTTCCTCTTGGCAGCTGTGGTCCAAGGATTGGGGTCCATGTGTGGTCTTATAGGAAATGCAGGCTTTATGAAGTGCATCCTGCAGAAGGTGGAGGCCAGGGAGGTTCACCCTGACACTGTTTCTTAGGCTCATGTGCCTGGAAGGGACTGCAGTGTACCAGATGTTCGGTCTACCTTCCAGCCCCAGGGAACTCCGTAGAAAACCATTTCAGGTTAAAGGTTTAATCTTGGCCCTGTCACTGTCAGTTTGAAGGGCATAAATATAAGAGAGTGCTTTTAGTAGCACAAAGTACCATAAAATACATCAATCATACACATGTGCTGGGGAGCCTGCGGCTTTGTGGTTAAGAGGGCAGCCTCTGGAGTCAGACAGACTGCTTCCAAATCCCAGATGCACCACTTACCAAAACGGGTGATTTGGGGCAGGTCATTTAACCTCTCTCTCTTCCCCCAATTTTCCTCATCCATAAAATGGGGATAATAACTGTGACATAGAACCAAACTGAGGGATGGTGTTCAGTAAATGAGATACTGCAAATGACAGAGGTTTTATGCCCAAGCATCGTACAGCACCTTTAGGTGTAAAATAATGTTATTATGATGTTATCCTGAATTTATCCAGAATCAGAATAATTCTATTAAAATGTGCTGCAAATTCTCTCATTCTCCTTCCCTGTCCTGGCCAGCCTATCTTCTGATAACACCAATCACCAATTGCTTTCAGTGTTGATTTTCTCCTGACGCCAGTTCCTACTGGGCTCCCGGGGAGGGGAATTGCCTCCTCTTCCTTCCTCTCCCACCTCGAGGTTCCAGTTTGCTAGCTGAACCCTGGGGCTCTTAAGACTTCTGTAATTCTGCAGCAATTCATCCTGCATGAGAAGCTCACTTGGAAAACATGTGGCCGAAGATGGAACTTCAGTGCTAGGCTGAGAGCTAGCACTGGAATATGGAATAGAACATCGGTGGAACACATATAGTGGAGTATGTTTTCACTCTCACCTTCTGCCAGGCACATAAGCCTGTGCAAATTCTGGTCACCTCACAGAGGTAGGGGAAGAAAGCTGCCTTGTTGTTAGGACTGTGAGACTACACCCAGGACTTCAGAGCAGTACTTCCCCCACCAATCTGTCCACAATGGCCTTAGCCAAACCCAAGGAATGGAAGCTAAACAGGAATGTGTCATAACAAAGATATTCCATCGGAGTCCTCTCTCCCAAGCTCCACACCCATGTTTCTGCCTGCCTGTTGGACATCTCCAGTTAGATGACTCAACATGTCCAAATGACACCTCACTCCCTCTTCCTCCTATGTCTTCTGTTTTGGGTGATGTCACAAACCAAGTCAGAAACCTCAAAATCATCCTCCCACCAACCCTATCTTTTGGAGGTCCTATCCATTCCAAATCCCAAATCACTCAGATCCGATTCTTCCTCTTCATGCCCTCGTACGTTGACATCCAGGGCTTTATGATGTCTCACTTGGGCTATTTCAGCAGCCTCCTGACTAGTCTCCCTTCCACCCATTACCCCCACTCTGGTGCCTTCTTCACATTAAGGGCAGGAAGCAGGAAATGTGATTACTCTCCCACCAGGATGTAGCATGCGTTGGCTCCCCCAATGACTCAAGGATGGACTGTGGACTCTTGAGTCGCCATCAAGGCTCGGCCCATCTCTTCAGCTTCATCTTGCCCTCAGGCAAACAGCTCACTGTTTCCCTGACTGCTCCTTACTCATTCATTGGTGGGTCTCTGAACAAGATCTTCCCTCTATCTAGACTTTCCTTTCTCCTCCTTACCTTTCAAACTCAGCTCAAAAGACACCTTCTCTGGAAAGGAAGTCTCCCTGTCTCCCTCTTCTATGCTCCCAGAGCGTGTTTTCCATTCCTTTCTTATTATAGCCTAAGAGTTGCCTTGTGGTTGTTTATTTCTATGTTTATACTGTATGCTCTTCAAGATCAAGGATTCTGCACTGTTGACATATGTACTTCCAGCAGTGGACATGGCAGTCTCCAGGAAAGGATGGTTGGATAGATATGTATATAATGCACCTATAGTACCCTAGAGCACCATTGTGCACTAGACCCATTGCCCTTTGCTATAGCTTTGTAACTTTGCCTAAGTACTAGAATGTGGACTCTATGAAAGATGGAGTTCAAGGCACCAAATTCACCTTTATCTCAAACTTCTTTCAGTTGAATTTGTATTCTTTCTTCACCTGTCTTCCTGATCCCTTGCCTTCTCAGCAGATCTCTGAGGGCGTGTCTCTCCACCGTAAGGCTGGGGAAATTTACTTTCATATGGGATCAGAGAGAGAGCTGGTCTTGTTAAAAGGCTTTAGCTCTTATCCCTCAGAGAGAGGATCAACTGAATAGAAAAATACTGTAAACAGTATAAAACACTGACACTTGAGGTTTCGACTTCCACACATAGTCTTATTTTCATTAGATATTTAGAAGAGGGTTAGACTGACCCGGGTACACATTTAACAGCCTTTGTTCTAATTTCTTCCACATTGAGTTTTGTGCCAAGCTTCTGATCTTTTCTACTTTGGAAGGTGACCAAGGTCCTGGCAGTACCCACGGTTATGCCAAGTCTCCGTGCCCTCTCTGCCCCAGGGCTTAGAGTGCCTCTCGGAATTTGTGCATTCTGGCAGGTGTGGCACATGCAGGGGTCAGACCCCACAGTTTGAGGAGATGGGAGCCTCCTGCATAGGATCTCGTTTTTCTCCATCTGCACAGCCATTTGGGGCCTCAGACTTCGTGACTCACACAGTGGCTATCCATCTGCCTATTTACTCCAGGAAGGAAAAAGGACTTCTTTGCACACAGTTGGCCCAGATTTAGGCATGAGCTGAGTCATCGTATCACATGTTTCAGAGCCACCTGCCTGACCCATGGACTATAGCAGAGCTCTATATTAATGGGGCTTCCTATTACATGAAAGTGAATATTACTTGCATATTACCCTCTACACCCTAAAACCAACCTGAAATTTCCACCCTGAGCCGATAATGTTGAAGTCCTCACTCCTAGTGAGGGGAGTTAGGTCAGGGTTGGAAGATGCTTGTAGCTCCTGTCCCTGGATCCCCTCCCTGTACCTTGCAGACATTCTAATCGATTGATTAACTCTCCTCCATTGAGCCCAGTAAAGGCCACGGCATCATCGTCAAGACGGCACTCCCAGCAACAACCCCTCACAATGGGTGGGACTTGGTTCCAGGTGTTAAAGCTCCTTGATACCCTAAGGTTAGTTTGGGAAGACATGGCTGTTTTCTGGGTGAGAAGTGTAGTCTCCATGAATGCTACTTTTACTTGCTTGTATATATAATTGTTTATTTGGGGGAGTGTGGGGGAAGTGAGAAGGTAATACACACACTGAGTACAAAATTCAAAAGGTGTAAAAGAGAAATGAAAATATTCTTTCCCACCGCAGTTCCCCTCCCTAGAGGCAACTCATATCATCAGGCTTTTTGTGTGTGATTTTGTCCATATTTTTTATACGTGGACATATATACATATATAGACACAAAATCTCATACACACAGGCTGTGTTAGTTTACTAGAGCTGCTGAAGGCTGGAAGTCCTAGATCAAGGTGTCAGTAGGGTAGGTTCCCTCTGAAGGCTGTGAGGGAGAGTATCTTCCATCCCTCGCTCCTAGCTTCTGGTGGCTGGCAATCTTTGGCATTCCTTGGCTTGTAGACACATCACCCCATTTTCTGCCTTTGTGTCACATGGCATGTGTGTGCATGTCTGTGTCCACACTTCCCCTTCTTATAAGAACACCAGTCATATTTAATTAGGGCCTAACCTAATGACCTTATTTTAACTTGATTACCTCTGTAAAGACCTTATCTCCAGAGAAGGTCACATTCTGACTCACTATGGCTCTTTAACATATGAATTTTGAGACAACACAATTCAACTCATGTAATGCAGGCATTTAAGTGTATGCTAATTTTTAAACCCTTGGTACCACACTCTGAACACTATTCTGCATCTTGTCTCTTTAACTTTGATATTCTTGGGGATTTTTCTATATCAGCATATGGAGACCTGCCTGCCTCAGTCTCTTCAATGGCTACCTACAATTGTATCACATGGGAATACAGTTATTGATTTAACTCACATCCTAGTGATGGACATTTAAGCTCCTTTCAATCTTTTGCCATTTCAGCAAGTTTTCACTGAATATCCTTAAACATATCATTTTACACTTTAAATGCAAGTATAGCTATAATATAGATTCTTATCCATGGAATTGCTTCTTCATAGGGTAAGTGCATTTTGATTTCAATATCCATGTAAACAGCTCTTAATTGCTGGGAGAAAGGACAGAGGAGATGGGCTTATTGGATTAGCTAATTGCCACCATGGATCCCTTTCAGGTTAAAATACAGGACTGGAAAGAGCCCATAGATGGAGGGAGGAGGACCTTTCTAAAATTGGCACTTGTGAGCCCCCAATTTGAAATGACGCCCTTAGTCTGTGCCACCAAAATGCATTTCTCTGAGTGTGCTGTAAGACTATCTGTTCACTCTGAACCCATAGACTGGGGCTGGGTCCAGGCACTCCTGACCTGCCTGAGCCTTGAGCCCAGGGTTCAGAGCAGTACCAGCCAGGAGAAAGAGGGAGAGACTGGAAGGTAGAGGGTAGAGCCCTAGACACAAAATATGTTTCAAGTGAAGACCAGGCCCGGTGCAGATACAACTGCCATTATTATATCTCCCTGGTACCCTTCCTGGGGAATATCTGCTCAGCTGTTGGGGAATGCTAAACCTCCAGTTGAGTCTTGGCCAGGAATCCCCATTCCAGGTGGAGGGCTCTAACCTCGCTGAGGGTGTGAGGACATGTGAAGTCAGTCACTCAGACAATGGAGTGGCACAGCTTTTTAACATAACTGCCAGCTGGAAACTTGGAAGCCCTCCCTCAGTTTTTGTTATTATATGTGGGAGCCTGGCTTGTGGAGGCTAACTTGCTCCAGGCTCTTTCTAGCTCTCTTCACGGATTCACATAGTTGTAGCATTTTAAGGGAATCTAGAAGCATTGTCCTTTGTCACTGGAGAAGCTGAAGCCCAGAGAAGTGAAGTGACCAGCCCAAGTTTCTCTAACCAGGAGCAGCAGAGCCTGGATTATGCATGAATTCATCCATGTGTACATGCACGCAACTCATTCAACGCACACTTATGCACACCCACCGGGTGCCAGGCCTGATGCTAAATCCTGTGGTTATGGTTGTGATTAAGACAGACCCTACCCCTGCTCTCTTAAACCTCCAAGTCCTGTAGAGAAGATGGCCAAGAACGAATAACTGGCGTTAGTAAAATGTGCACAAATGAAAAAATTAACAAAAATGAAAGCTGTGAGAGCTGTGAAGGAGACATTCGTGGTGCCAGGAGCGAGTGGGGGTCAGAGACTGCTCTAAGGAGGTGCTAACATTTAAGTTGTGACCCAAAGAAGGTTCCACCTACAAAGAACAGAGCTGCCTAAGGGGCTTTGTCTGTGGTCGTCCTGTTGGGACCAGCAAAGTAGGATGGAAACTGTTCCTTTCACCAGCCACTCCAGACTTCAACCATGAAGGGGAAAATTCCCTCTGAAGACAGGTAGTTGGCTGCCTCCCGCTGCAGAAGCCAAATATTGGGAATTTGCTGGCCCAGGAACAGTTTGGAAGATTCTTCCAGGATGAATAAAGGATTGTTTGCTGCGGGATCTAGCTCCCCTGTCTCCCATCTGGGAAGGGAGTTAGCCTACCTTGCCTCTACTTCATTGTTAAAAAAGAAAGCAATCAGGTTTGTGTTGGGGTAGGGGCAACAGCCAGACAAAACAACAGCTAATTCTTCGGGCCTCACTGATATTCCCACCTGGCAGATTAGAGGCCTGCTTGCCTCTGCCCCAGCCTTGGCGAGAGCAGCTACAGGAGGGAGTTTTCCTCTGCGCTCTTCAGCCTGACCTTTCTCAGGCCCTGTTTTGTGCCAGCCATAATTACTTAATTTATGTATTTCTGGTAAATTGGAGTGTAGCTCGGAGCTATTAAAGACATTAGTACAGGTCTGGGACCCAGGATGTCTGGAGTTGAGCCTAAGCATTATCGCTGACCAGGTCAGTGATCCAGCCAGTGCCCCTCCGGCCTTGGTTGCTAGATTGTATGAGTGTGGAGATGTGGGAGAGAAACTTTGCAAAGAATAATCTGACCTTCTGGTAACTGTTGCCCATGAACATTAAAGAGAGAATGTGTCTCCATTTCACTTTAGCCACTAGAGGTCAATATGATGATCTCCCATTTTACAGAGAAAAGACTGAGGCAGAGTTACTTGCCCAAGCTCACAAAACCTGTAACTGATGGAGCTGGGACTTGAACCCAGACATTTCAGCCACTGGCCCTTGCTTATAAAGTCATCTAGGGCCAAAAGGCCCAACAGAAAATAGATCCAATAACACAGTACTTTCTTCCCTCTCTACCCCTTCCTTCTTGTCCAAGGTAACTTGTTTCAGCAGTTCATTACCCAGCAAGACAAAAAGAAGGGCATGGGCAGAAATGGAGAGAGCAGCCTTTCTGTTTGTCTCACAGCTAAGCAAGGGTAAGAGTGACTAAGGGGAAAGATGTTTTGGGGGGATGGAAAATGCAGTGGGGCTTTTATTGTTTCCAAAACAAAATCATCTAGTTTTGTGATCAGGAAGGGGCAGGTCCAGGGTCTGAATCTTATCCCTCGTCAACATACGCGAAGCTATAACTGCTGGCGGGCCCCTCACCCAGAGACGTCTATAAACTGTCTTAGGAACAGTCCCTGTAGCTTTTCAACCACAAAAGCCCATCCATGAATCCCTGCTCTTAAGACAGTGTCTGCCAGTGTGAGGAGGCACTAGGCGTCCAATGAGGTTTCTACTTCTCCAACCCAGCTGTTTCGTCGTATTTGAAACAATGATCCAGTCAAAGTGCCAATATCTCTGTCTGGATAAAAATAGACCTGTCCTTTGAGCTGATTGATGTGGCAGAATCCCTGAGCATGAAAGCAGTAGACTGAAAAAAATCCCCCTCCCATACCCAAACCCAGTGGGTAGCAAAGGACATGGAAACAGAAATGCCCCAGCCCCACTGAAGGTTTTGTTTCATGTTGGTCATCTGTTTCATGGGTTACCCGGCACTCTGCTTCTCATTCTTATTGCTTCTCTGGACCAGAGCAAGTCAGACCTTGGCCAAATTTATTTCCTTCTCCAAGTCTCAGTTCCTTATTGATAAATAGAGTGATTGACTTTGAGTCTCTCTAAGATCACAAAAAGTTCAAAATCTATGGTTCCTCTTCATCTACTGTGTTTGTCAGACCAAGGCAGAGGTGGGGAATGGGGGTGGGGTGGGAGGGGAGAGCAGGAGTAGTGTGCCCTGGGACCAGCAATATGGACGTGCATTGTCTATAGAAAATTTAAACAATAATAAAACCAACTAAAAGCTAGTGTGCTTTTTTATTATGAACTGGCAATTCTAAACAAGGTTACGATAAAATACTCCTCCTTGCGTGGTTTTCTATTCGTGCCACTCTGCTCTCAGTATGCCACTGAGTGAGACCTCTTTTGGTTGCTAGTGATGGAAACTCAACTCAGAATGGCTTAAATAAAAAGAGGATTTTATTGGTTCACATAAGCGAAAAGACCAAGAGATGCAATTGCATTCAGAAATGGTTGTATCCAGATGCTCAGTGATGTCATCAGAGCTGCCTTTTCTATCTCTTCCCTCAGCTTTTATTGTCTCCTTTGCAAGCAGGCTTTCCCCTCACTGTACCTGCAGGGCCACCAGTAGCTCCAGGCAGACATTCTATCAGCTAAAGTACCTCAGAGAGGCTCTCTGTCCCAAAATTTTCAGCAAAACTCCTGGGTTTTACCTGAACCAGCTTGGATCACATGACCATCTCTGATCTACCAGGATGGAATATGCTGACTAATCAATGACTCAATCTTTAAATTATTGTTTAATTTATTTAAGATCAAGCTTTAAATTATTTTTTATTATCCCTCTTTTAAGTTTCTGGGCCAGTGTAATGGAAGAGTAGCTTGAGATTGTAAAGCAAACTGTTGAAGAAAAACTACTACCACTTGCAGGCATTTATCTGTGTACATCAGGGTTGTTTTTGATAAACTGGAACCTGAAGTTGATATGGAATAGAAGTTATCATCCCTAACTTACAAGTTAAGATTTTTATGCTCATGAAACATAAATATAAATTTGAACTGAATGTATACTAGTAAAATGCTACTCATATAGTTTTAATTTTATATTTTATATATATGTATGTATTTAAGACTTTATATGTAAGACTGAAAAAAGGATATGCTGCTAAAAAACAGACAACTTCTGGATTAGTTAACCTAGTATTACTTAAGTGGATAAGACACAATATGAATTATTTTATTACTATTTTTAAACTGCATAAGTAATTCCGATCATTGTGGAAAAATTAGGAAACTGTAAGGAATTTAAACCTCCAGAAATCCTACTACTTAGGGATAAACACTATTAACATTGTGGGGGTATGTTTCCTTATATATATATGTTATATATATATATATATATATATATACACACACACACACACGTATGTTATATATATATATACACACACACACACACACACATATGTGTGTGTCTATGGAGACAACTTAACACAGTGGCTAAAAGCATGGGCTCTAGAGCCAGACGGTCTCAGCTCTGCCACTTACCAGTTTTGTGATCTTGAGAAAGTTCACTCTTCAATGCCTCATTTTCTTCATCCATCAAATGGCAATAATAAAAGTACCTATTTCAAAGTTTGTTGTGAGAATTAAATGTAAAGCACTCAGAATAGTCCCCAGAACATAATAAATGCTAAGTCGAGCTTAGTGATTATATAGTATGTAAGTATATATGCATAAACCTACTTAAAAAAAATCCGTTCAAATAGAAAGCCCAGAAATAAATGCATGCATTTACAGTCAATTGATCTTCAACAAAAGTGCCAAGAACACACAATGGGGAAAGGACAGTGTCTTTAATAAATGATACTGGGAAAACTGGATATCCACGTGCACAAGAATGAAATTGGATCCTTATCTCACACCATATAAAAAATCAACTCAAAGTGGGTTAAAGACTTACCTGTAAGCCCTGAAACTGTAAAACTACTAAAAGAAAACATAGGAAAAAAGCTCCTTGACGTTGGTCTTGGCAATGATTTCTTTTGGCTATGGACCCAAAAGCACAGGAAACAAAAGCAAAAATAGACAAATAGGATTGTGTCAAACTAAAAAGCTTCTGTGCAGCAAAGGAAATAATCAACAGAGCAAAGAGAGAACATATGGAATGGGAGAAAATATTTGCAAGCCCTATATCTTATAAGGGGTAATTTCTAAAATATGTAAGGAACTCCCACAAGTCAATAGGAAAAAACTAATAACCTGAATAAAAAATAGGCAAAGGATCTGAATAAACATTTCTCAAAAGAAGACATACAAATGGCCAACAAGTGTATAAGAAGGCGCTTAACATCATTAATCATCAGGAAAACACAAATCAAAACCACAGTGAGATATCACCCTACACCTATTAGAATGGCTATTATCAAAAAGTCAAAAGATAACAAGTGTTGGCAAGGATGTGGAGAAAAGGGAACCTTTGTACACTGTTGTTGGGAATGTAAATTGGTGCAGCCACTGTGGAAAACAGTACGGGGGTTCCTCAAAAAACTTAAAAATAGAAATATATTGATCTAGCAATCCCACTTCTGGGTATATGTCAAAGGAAATGAAATTACTATCCTCAAGACATTTGCACTTCCATGTTCATTGCAGAATTACTCACAATAGTCAAGATATGGAAACAACCAAAGTGTTGTTGATGGATGACTAGATAAAGAAAATGTAATATACATATATAATGGAATGTTATTCATCCTTAAAAAAGAAGGAAACTTTGTCATTTGCAACAACATGGATGAACTTAGAGTACATTGTACTAAGTAAAATAAGCCAGATACAGAAAGACAAATCCTGCATGATCTCACTTATATGTGGAATCTAAAAAAGTCAAATTCTATTTTCTAAAATAGAACAGTGGTTACCAGGAGCTGGGGGGTAGGGGAAATGAGGAAATGTTGGTCAAAGGGTGCATGGCTTCAGATATGCAGGATGAACAAGTTCTGGAGATCTAATGTACAGCATGGTGACTATACGTAGTTAACAACACTTTGTTGTATACTTGAAATTTGCTAAGAGAGTAAGCAGATCTTAATTGTTCTCAGCAAAAAAAAAAAAAAAGGTAAGTATGTGAGGCAATGGGTATGTTAATTAGCTTGATTATGGTAATCATTTCACAATGGATATGTATAGCAAGACATCATCTTGTACATCTTAAATACATACAATTTTTGTCAATTATACTTCAATAAAGCTGGAAAAAATCTGTTCATATATGTATGTACATATGTACACACATACATACCAAAGTCGTCTATAGGTTTTTGTCTTCACTGTCTTAAAAATCAACTTAGTTGAGTATAATTTACACGTGATAAAATATACTCATTTTAAGTGAAAAGTTTGATGAATTTTGAAAAATGTATACATTCTTTCCACTATCACCACCACAGTCAAGATACAGAGCATTTCTATCACCCCTCAAAATTCCCCCTTGCCTTATCCCAGTCAAGTCTCCAGTCACGCCTGATCCCAGGCCCCAGGAAACCACTGATCTGCCTTCTGTTAGTATACATTAGTTTGCCTTTTATAGGATTTCAAATAAATGGAATCAAACAGTATGTGCTCTTTTGTGTCTGGCTTCTTTCACTCAGCACAGTTTTGAGATTCATCCATGTTGTTGTATGTATCAGAGTTTATTTCTTTTTATCACTGAGTAGTATTTCATTTTACGAATCTAATACAATTTACTTTTATCTATTTGCTGTTAATGAACATTTGTTTTTTCTAATATTTGACTACCATGAATAAAGTTACTATGAACATTCATGTACAAGCCTTTGTGAGGGCATATATTTTTATTTCTCTCGGGTAAATATATAGATTTTAAACAAAGAAACCTAGTAGTAACTTGCCTTGTTGGGGGCAGGGGGAGTTCAGGGCATCCAGGGTGGCATTGTCACAGAATAGGACCAGGTGCCAAAGTGGGCAGCCTCTGCCTTAGATGGGAGCAGTATGCCCAACCTAGGCTTACCAGCTAATAAGAGGACTGTTTCAATGGTTGTCATTCCCTTTGTTGAACTGTACATTATCAGCCAGAACACAGGAGCCTTTCCTCTTCTAGTTTCATGTAAACTGTACATGAAACTAAAGCTGATTCAGGATGGATTTATTATGAATGATAATAATGGCTAACATTTACTAAACATTCAGTATGGTGACGATTTCACATGTATTTTATTATTGAATCCTCACAACAACATTGGCAGGTAGGAACTGTTGTTTTTCCATTTGGCAGATGAGGAAACTGAGGCCCAGAGAGGTTAAGCAACTTGTCGGAGATTACATACATAGTAAATGGTAGAGTTGGGATTTGAACCCAGGCCTGTTTCACTCTAAATCTTAAGCACAAGTAACACTCCACATAGTGTCTGACTCACACTGCTTACTTAGTAATATTAATGGTGGTCTATGCTTAATTGCTGATAGCTTTCCAATAAAGCTGTTTATTTTTATTTAATTATGTGGCACTGGAATCAAAAGCAGCCCCTCCCAAAGAAAATAAACCTTCAAAAAGAGCACATATTCCACTGTGTTGTAGATTCACCTTCACCAAATATTTAACTAATGAGTGCTTTGTAGTCAACACTGTGATTAACTGTCAAACATGCCTTCCACCTGTACGTTAGGCTTTAGTCAATCATGATTAGTCGGCTCTCTCTCGTAACTGACGTTGAGGGGTGGGCGGGCCCAAGCCAGTTTGGGCCAATGACAGGTGAGTACAGGGCTCTCAGGACCTTCTGGGAAGAATTCCCATCTCTCTGGTGCTGGGAGATGGTGGCAGGCGCCGTGTTGCAGCTCGATGGATAGCCCATTCTTGGTGTGAGGCTGAGGTTTGCAGAGCAGAGTGCCACAGAGCCCGATTTCGAGCCTCAGAGTCTTGGTCTCTGAGGTACAGCTTTTCTTTTATGTACTGCCGAAGCTGGTTTGAGTCGAGTTTCTAGCACTTGCGCCCCAGTTTTTGAAGTACCTGCCCAGGTGCGTAGGGCGTCCATCTCATCCTGGTGAGGCAGGGATTCAGCAGCAGCTAGGCCTGCCTGGTTAAGGCTCTTAGTAGCCACTCACACTGCACATATCCCATGCTTGACTATAGTCTCCCCGAGAGCAGGGGCACCCCCTGATTCATTGTGGGATCCTTCGGGCCCGCCTAGCAGGATGCATGTGCTGGAAAACTGCTGTAGATGAAGGGAACCATCACGGAGTGTTTTGTGTTTGTGTGTGAGTGTTTCCCTCTGATAGCAGTGAAAGGTTCAGGGAGGAGATTTACATTTTTGAGTATCTGCTCTCTGTGCCAGGTGTTTTATACATACATACATTAATTTCTTCCTGGCAGCATTCCCAAGAGCCAGCTGCAGTGATGATTCTGTGTTTTGTTGATGAAGAGCCCGAAGCCTAGACGAGTTATTTAAGCGCACACAGCTTGTACGTAATGGAGCTGGGAGCCCACTCTCTGTTCACGCCACGGAATTATAACAGGGTACTCTAGTGCTGCCTAAATAGTGCCTTCATTATAGCAAAGTGGGTCGTGGCCCCAAACTGGAGGAATCCCTTTCCATTAGAGATATAATTCACCCATCTCCATCTGAGATATAATTCACCCTTTCAAAGTGTACAATTCAGTGGTTTTCAGTATATTCACAAAGTTGTGCAACTATTACCATTGTCTAATTCCAGAACATTTTCATCACCTGAAAAAGAAACTTTGTACTCATTAGCCTTCACCCCCGCCGGCTCTTTCCTTCAGCCCTGAGCAACCACTAATCTACTTTCTGCCTCTACAGATTTGCCTATTCTAGACACCTCTTATACACAGAATCATACAATTTGTGGTCTTTTGTGACTAGTTTCTTTCACTTAGCCTAATGTTTTTAAGGTTCATTCATATTGTAGTATGTAACAGTACTTCATTCCTTTTTTATGGCTGAATAATTTTCCACTGTATGGATATACCACCTTTTATTTATCCATTCATCAGTTGATAGACATTTGGGTTGTCTCCACCTTTGGGCTATTGTGAATAATGCTGCTGTGAACATTTGTGTAAAAGTTTTTGTGTAACCATGTTTTTTCAGTTTTCTTGGATATATACCTAGGAGTAGAATTTGCTGGGACATATGGTAATTCTATGTTTAACTTTATGAGGAACTGCCAAACTGTTTTACACAGTAGCTGCACCATTTTACATTCCCAACAGCAGTGTGTGGGGGTACCACTTTCTTCATAACCTTGTCAGCTCTCTTTATTGTCTGTCTTTTTAGTTATAACAATCCTAGGGGATGCTGACATGCTGTATTTTGCTGGTACAAAAGTATAGCCACCATATTTTCATATTTTCAGGATTAGAGGCCTATTCAATACAAAATCAGCATTTTAATCTAAATCTTTGACCTCCTGAAGGCTGCAATTAGAATAATTCTACTATTGTGTTATTTACTTTAATTTGTAGGTTAATCTTTGAAAATTCTTAATTATGGCTTTAGCTTTGCCAACTCTGAGGTGGATTTTATTGAAAGTTCCAGCTATATCGGAAAAAGCTCATTATTTAGATAAAATTTTAAAAATATTTTTAATCCCTTGACTATATTCCCCTGAACCAGACTGTTTTAATGACCCACACTGTTAAATAATGTTATTGAAACAACTGCTAAACACAGATTTTCAAAGGCATTACTAAACACATGCAATAGTAAAATTCTCTTCTTTGCTTTATGTCACCCTGGCCACTGACTTTGAAGGTATTTCCAAATTATTTGTTGACATTATGCATTAAACTCTTTCTTCAGAGAGGGCTCTGTGAACCAGAAAAATAGTAATTTTTTTCCTACACTCTTAACAAATTTTTAAGTGTACAATACAGTGTTGTTAACTAGGCACAGAATAGTTTAGCAGATCGCTAGAATTTATTTGCCTTGCATAGTTGAAACTTTATGCCTCTTGGTTAGCAACTCCTCATTTCCTTCTCTCCCCAGCCCCTGGCAACCACCATTCCATTCTTTGATTCTATGAGTTTGACTATTTTAGATATCTCATTTAAGTAGAATCATGCAGTATTTGTCCTTCTAGGACTGGCTTATTTCCCTTAGCATAATGTCCTCCGGGTTCATCTACGTTGTTGCATATTGCAGAATTTCCTTCTTTTTTAGGCCGGAATAATATTCCATTGTGTGTGTATATATATATACAATATTTTCTTTATCCAGTCATCCTCTGATGGACATTTAGGTTGTTTCCACATCTTGGCTATTGTGAATAGTGCTGCAGTGAACATGGGAGTGCAAATATCCCTTCAAGATCCTCATTTCAATTCTTTTGGCTATATACCCAGAAGTGAGATTGCTGGATCACATGGTACTTCTATTTTTTTTTTTTGGAGGAACCTCCATACTGTTTTCCATAGCAACTGCACCATTTTGCATTTCCACCAACTATACAAGGTCTCCAACTTTTTCCACATCCTCCCAAACAGTTGTCTTTTGACTTTTTGATAATAGCTGTCGTAAAAGGTATAAGGTAATATCTTATCATGGTTTTGATTTGTGTTTCCCTGATGATTAATGAAGCTGAGCATCTTTTCATATTCTTGTTGCCCGTTTGTTTATCTTCTTTGGAGAAATACCTCTTCAAGTCTTTAGCCTGTTTTTTTATTCAGGTTATTAGTTTTTTTGCTATTGAGTTGTAGGTGTTCTGTGTATATTTTAGAAATTAAGCCCTTATCAGATATATGGTTTGCAAATATTTTTTCCCATTCTTTAGGTTGCCTTTTCACTCTATTGATCGTTTTCTTTGCTGCGCAGAAGCTTTTTGGTTTGATGTAGTCCCACTTGTCTATTTTTTGTTTTTGTTGCCTGTGCTTTTGGTGTGATGTACATGAAATCATGCCAAGACCAATATCATGAAGATTTCCCCCTAGTTTTCTTCTAGGAGTTTTATAGTTTCAGGTGTTTTTTAAGTCTTTAATCCATTTTGAGTTGATTTTTGTATATGGTGTGAGATAAGGGTCCAATTTCATTCTTTTGCATGTGGATATCCAGTTTTCCCAATACTATTTGTTGAAGAAACTGTCTTTACCTAATCTGTTTTCTGGCACCCTTGTTGAAGATCAGTTGACCATATATGCATGGATTTACTTCTGGGCTCTCTATTCTGTTCCATTGGTGTATATGTCTGTCTCTATGCCAGTACTATACTATTTTAATTACTGTAGCTTTGTAATATATTTTGAAATCAGGAGGTATGATGCCTCCAGCTTTCTTCTTTTCTAAGTTTATTTTGGCTATTTGGGCTCCTTTATGGTTCCCTATGAATTTTAGAATTGTTTTTTCTATTTCTGTAAAAAAATGCCATTGGTATTTTAATAGGGATTGCATTGAATCTGTAGATTGCTTTGGGTAGTATAGGCATTTTAACAATATGGGCATACCTCAGAGATATTGCGGGTTCAGTTCCAGACCACCACAATAAAGTGAATGTTGCAATAAAGTGAGTCACATGAAATTTTTGGTTTCCCAGTGCGTATAAAAGTTATGTTTACACTATCCTGTAGTCTGTTAAGTGTGCAACAGCATTATATCTAAAAAAGCAGCATACATACCTTAATTAAAAAATACCTTATTGCTAAAAAATGCTAACCATCATCTGAGACTTCAGCAAGTTGTAATCTTTTTGCTGGTGGAGAGTTTTACCTCAATGTTGATGGCTGCTCACTGATCAGGGTAGTGGTGGCTGAGGGTTTGAGGTGACTGTAGCAATTTTTTAAAATATGATGACAATGAAGTTTGCTGCATTGACTCTTCCTTTCACAAACGATTTGTGTGTAGCATGCAATGCTGTTTGATCGCATTTTACTCACAGTAGAACTTCTTTCATAATTGGATCAGTCCTCTCAAATGCTGCTGCTGCTTTATCAACTAAGTTTATGTAATAGTCTAAGTCCTTTGGTGTCATTTCAACAGTCTTCACAGTATCTTCGCTGGGAGTAGATTCCATCTCAAGAAACCACTTTCTTTGTTCATCCATAAGAAGCAACTCCTCATCTGTTAAAGTTTTGTCATGAGATGGCAGCAATCTAGTCACATCTTTAGGCTTCACTTCTAATTCTAGTTCTCTTGCTATTTCCACCACATCTGCAGTTACTTCCTCCGTGGAAGTCTTGAACCCTTCAAAGTCATCCAGGAGGGTTGGAATAAATTTCTTCCAAACTCCTGTTAATGTTGGTATTTTGACCTCTTCCCATGAATCATGAATGTACTTATTGGTGTCTAGAAAGGTGAATCCTTTCTAGAAAGTTTTCAATTTACTTTGCTCAGATGCATCAGAGGAATCTCTGTCTATGGCAGCTATAGCCTTAGAAAATGTATTTCTTAAATAATAAGACTTGAAAGTTGAAATCACTCCTTGATCCATGGGCTGCAGAATGGATGTTGTGTTAATAGGCATGAAAACAACATTAATCTTGTTATACATCTCCATCAGAGCTCTTGGGTGACCAGGTGCATTGTCAATGAGCAATAATATTTTGAAAGGAATCTTTTTTTCTGAGCAGTAAATCTCAACAGTGGGCTTAAAATATTCAGTAAACCATGTTGTAAACAGATGTGCTGTCATCCAGGCAGTGTTGTTCCATTTATAGAGCACAGGCAGAGTAGATTTAGCATCATTCTTAAGGGCCCTAGGATTTTCAGAATGGCAAGTGAGTGTTGGCTTCAACTTAAAGTTACTGGCTGCATTAGCCCCTAACCAGAGAGTTGGCCTATCCTTGGAAGCTTTGAAGCCAGGCATTGACTTCCTCTCCCTAGCTATGAAAGTCCTAGATGGCTTTTTCTTCCAATATAAGGCTGCTTCATCTGCATTGAAAATCTGTTGTTTAGTGTAGCTATCTTCTTTAATTTTCTTAGCTAGGTCTTCTGGATAACTTGCTGCAGCTTCTACCTCAGTGCTTGCTGCCTCACCTTTCACTTTTAGAGACAGCTTCTTTCCTTAAACCTCATGAAACAACCCCTGCTAGCGTCAAACTTTTCTTCTGCAGCTTCCTCACCTCTCTCAGCCTTCATACAATTGAAGAGAGTTAGGGCCTAGTTCTGGACTAGACTTTGGCTCAAGGGAATGTTGTAGCTGGTTTGATGTTCTGGCCAGACCACTAAAACTTTCTCCATATCTGCAATAAGGTTATTTTACTTCATTATCATTCGTGTGTTCACTGGAATGCACTTTTCATTTCCTTCAAGAACTTTTCCTTTGCATTCACAGCTTGGCTAACTGTTTGGCTCAAGAGGCCTGGTTTTCAGCCTGTCTCCACTTTTAACATGCCTTCCTCACTAAGCTTAGTTCTTTCTAGCTTTTGATTTAACATGAGAGATGTGCGACTCTTCCTTTCACTTGAACACTTAGAGGCAATTGTAGGGTTATTAATTGGCCTAGTTTCAATATTGTTGTGTTTCAGGGAATAGGAGGCCTGAGGAGAGAGAGAGAGAGAAGGGAGAATGGCTGATTGGTGGAGCAGTCAGAATACATGCAACATTTATTGATTGTTTGCTGTCTTATATGGGCATGGTTTGTGCTGCCCCAAAACAATTACAACAGTAAAATCAAAGATCAGTGATCACAGATCACCATAAAAATATAATAATAATGAAAAATTTTGAAATATTGCGAGAGTTACCAAAATGTGGCACAGAGACATGAAGTGAATAAATGCTCTTGGAGAAATAGCAACAATAGACTTGCTTGATGCAGGGTTGCCACAAACTTTCATTTTGTAAAAAAAAAAAAAAAAAATGCGATATCTGCAAAGCACAATAAAGTGGAGTGCAATAAAATGAGGTATGCCTGTATTAAGTCTTCTAATCCATGAACAGGGATGCCTTTCCATTTGTATTGTCTTTAATTTCTTTCATTTTCAGTGTATAAGTCTTTCATCTCCTTAGTTAAGTTTATTCCTGAGTATTTTATTCTTTTTGGTATTATTGTAAATGGGATTGTTAACAATGTCTTTTTCAGATAGTTTGTAGAAACACAACTGATTTTTTAATGTTGATTTTGTATCCTGCAACTTTACTGAATTTGTTTATTAGTTCTAACAGTTTTTTTGGTGGAGTCTTTAGGGTTTCCCATATATAGGATACAGTACCCATCTGCATATGGTGAGAGTTTTACTTCTTCCTTTTCAATTTGGATAACTTTTATTGCCTGATGGCTCTGGCTAGGACTTCCAGTACTATGTTGACTAGAAGTGGCTAGAGTGGTGTCTTTGCCTTGTTCCCGATCTTAGGTGAAAAGCTTTCAGTTTTTCATCATTGAGTAGCATGTTAGCTGGGGGTTTTCACATATGGCCTTTATTATGTTGAGGTAATTTCCGTCTATTCCTAGTTTGTTGAGAGTTTTTATCATGAAACGGTATTGAATTTTGTCAAATGCTTTTTCTGCATGCATCTATTGAGAAGATTGTGTGATTTTTATCCTTTATTCCTTTAACATGGTCTATCACATTAATTTATTTTCATGTGTTGAGCCATCTTTGCATCCCAAGGATAAAGCCACTTGGTCATAGTGTATGATCCTTTTAGTGTGCTGTTGAATTCAGTTTGCTAGTATTTTGTTGAAGACTTTTGCATCTATATTCATCAAAGATAGTGGCCTGTAGTTTTCTTTTCTTGTGGCGTCTTTCTCTGGCTTTGGTGTCAGGGTAATGCTGACCTCATAAAATGAGTTTGGAAGTGTTCCTTCCACTTCAATTTTTTGGAAGAGTTTGAGAAGGATTGGCATTAATTCTTTAAATCTTTGATAGAATTCACCTTTGAAGTCATCTGGTCCTGGGCTTTTCTTTGTTGGGAGGTTTTTGATTACTAATTCCCTCTCCATACTAGTTATAGGTCTGGTTAGACTTTCTATTTCTTTATGATTCCGTTTTGGTAGGTTGTATGTTTCTAGGGATTTATCCATTTCTTCTAGGCTGTCCAATTTGTGTATAATTGTTCATACTACAGTCATGTGTCACTTAATGATGGGATGCATTCTGAGAAATGGTACATTAGGCAGGCAATTTTGTCATTGTGCAAACATCATAGGGTGTACTTACACAAACTTAAAGGGTATAGCCACCTACAAACCTGGGCTATATGATGCTAATCTTATGGGACCACTGTCATATATGCAGTTCATTGTTGACCCAGAATGTCATTATGTGGCACATGACTGTAGTCTCTTATGATCTTTTTAATTTCTGTAACATCATTTGTAATGTCTCCCCCTTCATTTCTGATTGTGTTTTATTTGAGTCTTCTCTCTTTTAGTCTAGCTAAACGTTTGTCAATTTTGTTTATCTTTTCAAAAAACTAGTTTCTGGATTTCTCAGGAGGGAATTTGTTAATGAATTGTTGAATTAGTGTGTTTGTAAAGGTGAAGAGGAGGGGTCCAGGGCTATCTATTCTGCCATCTTGGTGACTTCTGAAAAATAGTATATATTTTTTTATTACTCGTAAAATTTATATAGCTCCTTACAGTTCACAAAAGCACTTTTACAATGTTATCTCATTGTGATGTTTACATTACCCATGTGAAGATACATATTGTTAATATTCTCATTTTATATGTAGGAAAGTATATGCAGAAAGATTAACAATCGCCCAAGGTCACACAGCTAGTAAGTAGCTCATGGGCTTTCTGATTTCGCTTAGCAATTTTTTTGTCCTCACACTGAATTCTCTTCTAAAAGTAGAATGCTGTTTTAACAAAAATCTTTAAGTTCTCAATAGTTGCTCTTTGTTCACTGCTTTAGTGATATGAAAAAGCCAATGTTATTGAATAAGGAATTCTCAGTAACAACTGCATTTACAAGCCTCTGGCCCACCAAAACACCTATTCACTTAGACTAGAGTTAGGCTCTGGAGAAACAGAGCTAAGTCAAGACATGGAACCTGTCCTTGAGGAGATCTCACTTTAGGGAATGCAAAGGAGTCAATAGATTGTAACATTGTGTGCTGAATGCTTCTTCTCTTTTCTCCCCACCCCTGGCAACCACTGATCTGATTTCTCTTGCTATAGATTTGCCTTTACATAATGTCATAGAAATGGAATGATACAGTGTGAAGCCTTTTGTGTCTGACTTCTTTCATTTAGCACAGTGCTTTTGAGATTCATCCATGTTAATGCATGTATCAGTTGTTAATTCTTTTTATTGCTGAGTGGTGTTCCATTGTATAAATATACCGTGATTTATTAGTCTTTTTATTCATTGATGGACATTTTTTTTATTGTGTCCAGCTTTTGACTTTTACAAGCAAAGCGGGTATGAATATTCATGTACAAATGAACAAATTTTTTTATGGACATATACTTCCTTTTCTTTTGGGTAAATACCTAGAAGTTGAATGTCTTGATCATGTGGTAAGTGTATATTTAACTTTGCAAGAAACAGCCATACTGTTTTCTATACTGGTTGTACCATTGTACATTCTCATCAGCAATGTATCAGCGTTCCAGTTCCTCCATATCCTCACCAACACTTGGTACAGTCAGTCTTTTTTAATTTTAGCATTCGAATAGGCATGTAGTATTATCTTATTGTGGTTTTATTTTGCATTTCTGTAATGACTAATGATGATCATCTTTTTATGTGTCTATTTTACATCTGTATTTCTTCTTTGGTGAAGCATCAATTCAAATATTTTGCCCATTTCTTACTGTTGGGCTTTGAGAGTTCTTTACATATTCTGAGGACAAGTTCTTTATCAGATTTATGCTTTACAAAGATTTTTCTCCCAATTTGTGCTTTATCTTTTCATTTTCTTGAAAGTGTCTTTTGAAGAGCAGATATTTTAAATTTTGATGAAGTCCAGTTTATCAGTTTGTTTTTTTGTGGATTGTGTTTTTGGTGCACATCTAAAAAATCTTTGACTAACTCAAGGTCGCAAAGATTTTTCTCCTATGTTTTCTGCAAATTTTTTAGTTTTAGATTTTACATTTGTGTCCATGTTCCATTTTGAATTAATTTTTGTACGTGGTGCATGGTACGGATCCAAGATAATTTTTTTCAACATGCATGGCCAATTGTTCCAGCATATTTGTTGAAAAGGCCCTGTCTCCACTGTGTTGCCTTTGCACCTTTGTAAAAAATCGGTGTCCATATAAATGTGGGTTTATATCTGGACTCTCTAGTCTGTTCCGTTGATCTGTCTATTTTATGTCAATACCATGCTGTTTGATTATTATAGTTTTATAATAATATTTGAAATCAGGTAGAGTTAGCCCTCTTCTTTTATTTCATAGATGTTTTGGTTATTCTAGGTCTTTTTCCTTTACATATGAAATTTAGAATGTGCTTGTAAATTTCTACCAAAACCTGCTGGGATTTTGATTGTGATTATATTGAATCTATGGATCAATTTGAGGAGAACTGACATCTTACTGCTATGAAGTCTTTTATCATGTGACAGATATCTCTCTCCATGTATTTACGTCTTCTTTAACTTTTCTAAGCAATATTTTGTAGTTTTCAGTGTACAGATTTTTTCACATATTTTGTCAGTTTAATCTCTAAGTATTTCATGTTTTTTGAAGCTATTGTAAATGGTATTTAAAAATATCAATTTCTAAATGTTTATTGTTGGGGCATAAAGCTAATTTTATGTATTTATAAAATTAATTTTTGTGTATTGATGTGGTATCCCAGGAATCAGCAAACTTTTTCTGTAAAATATAGTAAATATTTTAGGCTTTGCAGGCCATATGTCTCTGTCACAACTACTCAACTCTGCTATTGCAGTGTGAAAGCAAGATAGACAATACATAAAATGAATGAGTGTCTGTGTTTCAAAAACATTTTATTTACAGAAACAGGCAGAGGGCTAAGTTTGGCCATAAGTCATAGTTTGCTGAATGCTGTTGTATCCTGCAACCTTGCTAAACTCACTAGTTCTAGTAGCTTTTTAAAAAATAGTAATTTATTGAGATTAAATTAATACAACCTAAAATAAACCATTAAAAAAAAACAATTTAGTGGCATTTAGTATATTGTCAGTGTTGTGCAACTACCATCTCTGTCTAGTTCCAAAACATTTTCATAATGCCAAAGTCAAATCCTTACTCATAACATAATTTCTCCCCATTATCCCCTTCTTCCAGCCCCTGGCAACCACCAATCTACTTTCTGTAGTTATATATTTATCTTTTCTAGGTATTTCATATAAATGGAATTATACAACACGTGACCTTTTGTGTCTGGCCTCTTTCACTTAGCATGATGTTTTGGAGCTTCATCCATGTTAACGCATGAATAAGTACTTCATTCCTTTTTATGGCCAAATAGTATTCCATTGTTTATATATACTACAATTCATTTATCCATTCATCCATTGATGGACATGTGGGCTCTTTCCATCTTGTGGCTATTGTGGATAGTGCTGCTATTATAAACATGCATGTGCATGTATTTCAGTTCTTTTGAGTATATATACCTAGGAGTGGAATTGCAGTCATTTGGTAATTCTTTGTTTAACTTTTTGAAGTCTAGTAGCTTTTTTGTAGATTTCATAGAATTTCTGCATAGATGATCATGTTGTCTATGAATAAAGACAGTTTTACTTCTTCCTTTCTAATCTGAAGGCCTTTTATTTCTTTCTTGCCTGATTGCATTGGCTAGAGCCTCCAGTACAATATTAAATGGAAGTGGTGAGAGTGCATATCCCTGTTACTGAAATTAGGGGAGAAAATATTCAGTCTTTTTCCATTAAACATGATGCTGGCAGAAGGTGTTTTGTAGGTACCCTTTATCAGGTTGAAGAAGTTCCCTTCTAATCCTAGTTTGCTGAGACTTTGTTTTTAATTAGAAGTGTTGTATATTGAGTTTTGTCAAATGTTTTGTCTGCATCTATATGGATAATTGTGGATTTTTTTTCTTTAGTTTTTCACTGTTTGAATTACATTGGTTAATTTTGAAATGTAAATCCAACCTTGTATTCCTGGGGTAATCCCTTGGTCGTGATGTGTCATCCTTTTAATATATTGTTAGATTCTATTTGCTAAAGCTTTGTTTAGAATTTTTGTATCTATGGGATATTAGTGTGTACTTTTCTTTTCTTGTAATGTTTGTCTAATTTTGGTCTCAGAGTAATGCTGGTCTCATAGAATGGATTAAGAAGTATTCCCTTGTCTTCAGTTTTTGGGTTTTTTTGGAAGAGTTTCTGTAGAATTGGTATTATTTCTTCCTTAAATGTTTGGTAGAATTCACCAGTGAAACCATCTGGGCCTGGAGTTTTCCCTATGGAAAGGTTTTTAACTACAAATTTAATTTAATAGATATAAGGCTATTTAGGTTATCTATTTCTTCTTTTTCTGAACATCTTTCTTGAGCTATAATACAGACACCATAAAATTTACCCATTTAACATGTACAATTCAAAGGCTTTTTGTGTATTCAGAATTGTGCAACCATCAATACAATTTAATTTTAGAACATTTTCATTACCCCCAAAAGAAGCCCAGTACCCATTAAGCAGTCACTCTTCAATACCCCCTTCTCCTCCCCCAGCCCCTGGAAACCACACATCTTTCTGTCTCTATAGATTTGCCTATTCTGGACAGTTAATATAAATGGATTTATAAAATATGTGGTCTATTGTGACTGGCTTATTTCACTTAGTATAATATTTTCAAAGTTCATCCATGTTGTAGTATGTATTAGTACTTCATTCCTTTTTATTGCCAAATAATATTTAATTGTATGGCTATACCACATTTTATTTATCCATTTATCAGTTGATGGACATTTAGATTGTTTCTACTTTTTAGGTATTATGAATAATACCTGCTTTTTAGGTATTATGAATATTTGTGTATAAATTTTTGTGTGGACGTGGTTTCAATTCTCTTAGATATATCCAAAAAAGATATTTATAATTTTGATTTTTAGAGGGATTCTCTTCCCTCTCATTAATGCCAATAAATGAAATTTAGTTCTTATTTATATGCATCAGTTACAGTGACAGCCTGGGGAAACTCTCCATGTGGGGTAAAAGATTAATAGGCTGGTTCCCTTTCTTTGTCAGTCTTCTTACTCACCAGGAAAAATTCTGTACAAAAGACAGATCACATCTATAACTTCCTTGCCTCTCCTTTGATCTTAATTGCCTTGGCACTGCTCTTCTCATGCTGTGAGATACTGGTTGGAAATGGAAGACCTTTCTGAAAGAATGTTCACTGCCTGGGTGACCCCTGCCAAGGGCTAATAGTTCGGAATGTATGAGATAATGTAAATGCAGGCCAGTAACATAACAGCCTCCCCTAGCCCTATGCATGGCCTTTATTAATTAGGATATTTGAAGTTGGAGATTTGTATGCAGTTCTTGTGTTCACATCACTCTTTATCATTCCCTTTGACTTCTTCTGTATGTTTTTGGGGAGAGCATTAAAAAAAAATCCCCTTTTCTCTTGGATTTCCTTGAGGATTTAAAAAATACAGCTGACATGTCTCAAGCACTTGCTGTATGGTAGGACCTGAGCTAAGCAGCTTAAATATATTGTATCTCATTTAATTCTCTCATTCTTTTAAGATGTTGGTGTTCCATTTTTCAGATGTGGAAACAGGCTGAAAGTGACTGGAACTTCCCCAGGATCACAGACTTAGTAAATGACAGAAGTAGGACTTGAACCCAGATTTGTCTCATTATAAAGTTGTAACTATTAAAGTCTTAATAGTTATTAACAGTCAGTGTTTGTGCCACACATTCTTTTGTATTTAAAATGAGCAGTCATGTGTATCCTATGAGTGTTTTTACTTGTGTTGGTGATGTTTTTGCACATGGTTGCTATTTCAGGGCGAGTACAACATATAACTAATTAAATATTAGGGGAAAAATCTGTTAATATTAAATAAACCTTTGTCTGTGCTGCTAGACTTCAGCTCATCCTTTAACACCGAGCACAATGAAAATATCTTCTCACAGGCTTTCCTGAGAAACAGATGCACTTGCCTTTGTGTATTCAAAGTATTTTATACTTGCCTCTGATATAGGTGAACAGCAATTTGCTTGTCTGCCTTATACATTCTTTTAAAATATTTAAAAAATATATTTATTTATATAATTTACATACCATTATGTACCATTACTCTTTGTTATAATTTAATGATTATTACATTTATTGATTTATTAAATTTATCAATTGTGTAACCATCATTATAATTCAGTTTTAGAACATTTCCATCTCCCCATAAAGTTCCTTCATGCCTACTTTCACTTAAGTCCTGATACCATCCTCAATCATAGGCCACCATCAATCTGCTTTCTGTTCTATAGATTTGCCTTTTCTGGACATCTCATATAAGTGAAATCAAATTATATGTGGTATTTTGTGTCTGAATTCTTTTACTTAGCATAATGTTTTTGAGGTTCATCCATATTATAGCATGCATATTCTATTGCTATATATTATTCTGTTGTGTGGATGTGCCACATTTTGTTTATATATTCATCGGTTGATGGACATTTGGGTTGTTTCCACTTCTTGGCTGTTATGAATAATGCTGCTATGAACATTTGCATGCAAGTCATTGTGTACACATTTTGATTCCTTTTGAATAGATACATAGGAGTGGAATTAATGAACCATGTGCCTCTCGAGATCTTTGATTCCTTGAGGGCAGGAACCTCACCTTGAGGTTTTAGTATTGCCTTAGTGGTCTTCAAATTGGCTCATCTAGCATGCCTGCCACATAAAAGGTAGTGAAACTGATCAGGAGGTATTTATGACATAGTCTCAGGTTCTATGAACCTTTGGTTTTTATGCACACTATCTCCCATTTCCCCCACTCGGAAAGAGTATTTTATCTCAATTCCTTGCAATCCTAGCAGACAATCCTAATGGTTTCGGATGGCGCAGATTCTTATTTCCAGCATAGCCCCATGTATACTTAAAGACAGTACTTGTAGGACAATGCCATATCAACAGTAGTAGAAACGTTTATGGCTTATTTACATTGTGTACACTTTATTACTCTATTGACTATTCCTGGTGAGGGTATAGAAGATTAACAGTGTAAATTGTCTCTTATGCAAGTGGGCTGGATAGAGTGAGGAGTTTTTTGCGTGTCTGATGTGGTTTACATGAACTCTTTTGTTCTGAAATGAATGTGTCTGTACCCAAATAAAGTAATGTTTCCCTATCAAAGTATTGTTTCATTTTAACTAGGAAACAGATGCCTGATATAAGAAAAGGAGGCTGGTTTCTTTCACCAGTGAAAATGCTATAGAGTTATTAATGCTGTTAAGAGCTACTTACTGCCTACTAAGAGAGATTAGTTGAAGATCTAAAAGAATATTCAACTAATGTAAATGCCTCTGTATTTTCAGCCTCTTTTCTACTCCCAAACTCTGGCTCTTATTTTTACTTGCCAAACTAAGAATAAATTTTGCCTTGCATTAGTTTTCATTTATAAACAACTTTCTTTCTCAGTTTGAATGTAGCCTATAAGCTCCACATCACTTGAAGAACGAAGTTGGTTGATTTCCCTGTGGGTGTTGGTGAGACAGGTTCCTTGTATATTTTGACAAACCAAAGAGTGTTGTCATCTCTGGGCAGCTGTTTTTCACCATCAACATCCCCAGAGGACAGGACACATGTTTTTAAGAGTAGGAAATATCATTGTTAAATGTCTAAGTCAAGACTGATATGGTAGCAAAACAGATTAGATTAAAAGAGATCATGTCAAAAGGCCTGACACACAATGCTCACTATGGGTTCATTTAATCTAGTTAGGCGTTTCATATAAATAATTTCTCAGTAGTGCTTAAGAGCATGGATTCTAGAGCCAGATGCCTGCTTTTTTTTTTTTTTAAGGTCCTACTTAAGCACTTCTAAGCTTTGTGATCCTAAGCAAGTTTCTCAATTCCTTAAGCCACAGTTCTCTCATATAAATGCAATGAGGTTAACAGTACTACTTTATAGTAGCACTTTATAGGGTTGCTAAACTTAAATGAGATAATATATTGAAACATGATACCTGGCACATAGTAAGTGCTCAGTACATATAAAACATTAATTTAAAAACAGAAAAACAAAACTAGTTCCCTGGAAGGGTTGTAGACCAGAGACATATTCTCTGACATGTGATCAATTAGACTTTGCATTCAAATTTCAATAAAGTGGGAGTTAGCAACTATGAATCAGTTGGTTAAACTCTGAGTCTGTTTACTTTTATAAAATTGAGTTAATATCTTCCTCAGCATTTGTTTTCATTTCATTCATTCATTGGATGAGAATTAACTGGTATAATGTATGTGAAGGTGTTCACAAATGTAAGATTAATACTTGAAGAAGTGAATGGTAATAAGCAATAATGTGTATACATACTGGTGCCATATCTAGTATTGATTTCTGCATTATACCTCAAGACACTGGGAAAGGAGGTTATACACACTTTTCCAATCACATACTCTAAGTGACCAAGGGTAGTGATCTTATTTTTCTTATTCATAGTCTATCATCTTCAATATTTATCATATAGTAGGCATGTAGCAAATACTTACTGCACATATGATGGATGAAGCAAACTTGATTTTTAAATCATAATGCATTTTTCTTAGTGGTGGAGGTGACTTGTGGAGAAAAGAGTATTTTGGGAAAGTTTGTTTGTTAGAGCATCCAATTCATTGATATGACCTGAACACAATATATTTATTTTTGGAAAATACTGAATAGATTGTATAGAATAGTTGGTTTCCCACTTTTCCCCCTTTTGCCTTTGTCTATATTGTGCAACACTGCTCATCCTCACTAGTTATACCATTTTCTGGGGGAAGTTGATTTTAAAATAAGGTAAGGATTTTGACTAGATAATATTTGCTTACATAAAAATGTCATTGTTCATGATAAAGACAGTCATATTTGGAGAAGCCTTGGGAGTGAGGTCTTCCTTCCCTTAGTACCCTTTGCAGTAATTGGCACATAACCATTTGAAGCATGGATGGGACAGTCTTGGGTTCTTTGGCACCAAGGTTAAGCTCATTTTGAATTTATGCCATAATAGCATGAAAACATTGCCACACTGACATTTAAATGTCCACTTTAGCATCTTAAGATTCCTGAAGTGGTAACTCTGCCTTTAGTAGGTGGAGAAAAAAAAGTAGAAAAATTGGAACTGCACAAGTTCTACAAAAGCATGTTGGAGTCACATAATGAAAAAGCAGATTTTTTATTATGATGTTTCTCCATATTTGGCATTGCTGTAAATGGCTAACTAACATTTACTGCCAATTCAGTACAAATGTGTGGTTTGGTAATACCAGAACAGCAAATTTAAATGAAAAATAAAAGTTAAACATTTCCACACAAGAGTTTACAATCTGACATTTCACTGCGTAGGTAAAAAGACATTTTTTTTTTTTTTTTTTACTACAGATCATTATTCAGCATGAATAAAAAACTACAACTTTTATTTTTAAACAGGAGTCACTGGTTTTAATTTTTACACATTTTAAAATTACTGTGATAAAAAATAATGAAAAAGCTTCTTAATAATGCCATCCATACACAGTATAATATAGATTTGTCCCCATTATATAGCATTTGTTTAATATACAAAATAGAATATTGACACACTTGAATCTATATGTAGTTAAGCAAGTAAGTTATTTGAGAAGGGTATTTTCATACAGCCTTTCATCAGAAAATAAAATTCTTCTTTCAGGCATTTTCTAGAGAGAAGCTAATCCTTTCCCGCAAACCTAGTCGCTAATCCTTGGTGGACCAGGCTGACTGATAATAGTCTGGAAAATGATGAAACTTCCATTCAAAGTGGTTAAAAAGTGTCCTTCTTTCACTCTTATTTTTCCTTCCAACTCTCAAACCAGGCACATAAAACAGATTTATCTACAGCTACAGTCTTTTGGGTAACTAACCAAGATTGAAATCTCACTGAGGGCTGTCATGGTTCTTGAATTTTGACAGATCAAAGTATAATAATATTGTTCATTCTGTGGTGATGTAGTTTTAAGATATTTAACAGAGAACTAAAATGAAAAGACTTAATGATAATAGGTTGTATAGATAAGTAAAATTGGAATTGTTCATCCTCCCCACCCCCTATTTTAAAGTGAGGTTGGCTTTCCATTGTATGCATATCCAGAGCTCATCCTAAGCTAATTATCAAGCCCTTTATAAGACATTGACCATGTTAGTTTTCCTTTTGAGGTGCTATTTTTTTTTTTCTTCAGGAGAAGGTGGGTGCTCTTTTAGGTTTCTATCCCATAGTTTTAGACAATGGGTATATATGCCCCAAAGGCACTTGTATAGTATTTTACAGCAAGGCCTAAAAACACCAAGAGGGTGACTTTTTTCCATCAGTAATTAAAAATGCTTTTCAGGATTTGTTGTGAGTCACCTAGGCATGTCATCAACTCTCACTGAAGTTATTACAAACTTAAATAGTTTGGGATGGCAAGATACCACATACATAGAAAATGAAGCTGCTTTCAGATAGCACCATATCTTTTTTCACTTATTCCATAATTATAGATGAACATAATTAAGATACCTTTCTTCTTTCCCACATATTCTAAAAGGGCACAGCTTATTTTTCCATTTAATGTACAGCCTCCTATAGTTTTATGGATGTCAGCTGATTTCCTTTTAACAACAAAGTACACATATCTTGTTTTCACTGAGCTCTGTTTTTTGAGATCCCAAGTTGTTGTTGGGACTGAAATAAGATTAATGTGTGATGTGCTTTCTGGTTTTAACCACGTAACATTCTATAAATCAATAATAATTTACCTTTCAGAAGCTCTTTTTGAAACTTAACACTGTCATTGATAATATTCAAGCGGTATTTCTTAGGCACCAAAAATTTCACATCCAACTGGGTTACAAACCATCTTAAAATACTTTGAGATCAATTTAAACCATTACAAAAGGAACATTCCCTTTTAGAGAGCATTCAAAAAGCAAATGATTACACTTTTTATTAAATAATTTTTCCAAAATACTGAAAAATAACAAATAACATTCAAAAAGCATTCAAATAAAACATAAACATGTCCTCATTTTGTTTGGAAATGAACTCTTGTAGGATAGAAAGGAATTAGTGTATTATTGGCAACCTATGAGATTCTGCACTATTTACATATTGCTGGTACCTCTATGCGTATTATTGCCAAACTTCTAAAGCCTCTGTTTTTACTAAACTGTTGGAGAGGCTGTATGTGAAAGTAACTGCTATTGGATGGTGCCTTTAAGTGTGTAAGCACCACCTTCTGCCCCGTTTACACACTTTAGCGCAAGGGGAGATTTAGTAAACTAAACCTGCGCTGACAGACTCACTGTTGGAATGAGAAGGGTGGTCATGCTGGGAGGCAGAGGATTACTTCCTCTGTGATCTGAATGGGACGGAGCCTCAGCAAACCGTCACTGCACACAGGGCCAGTCTCCATCTCTTTCTTCCCCTAGAGCAAACCTGTTTGGTTTCTGAGACCACTGCTGCCTGTATGAATGTTTGCACACACTATAAATCATATAGGTTATCCATCAACATTTCTTTGACCCCTACAAAAAATATATAACATGTCATGATAAAACAATCTCATCTAAAAATCATTCTTATTTTACACTATACAAGCTATTTTACAGTCATTTTAATAAATTGCATGTAAAGCTGCAGTAGCCCTTCCCTTCCCAGATTAGTGAATACCAATATGATATATATCTGAAACTATAACTAAATATAAAAATATATTAGAAGTTTCATATTTTTAATATTAGATTTTCAGTTTTCTATTACACAAATAATTTGGCCACCTTGAATAGAAATCATATTTCTTGTGGCTTAGTAAATATGTTTTGAGTTTACAGAAAGTTGGTAAGGTGCACAAAGAAAGGGCTACTACAGCTTCTATTTTGTTTAAAATGATAATTCTCAACAGCAAGGAGGAGAAATTCACAAGGCTTTTTGTTAAATTCTATGGCACACATAGGGATGTGAGGGATGTGTAGTTTTACAAACATGGAAGTCTGACATACATTTCTAAATCACAAAAATCAGTAGCTGAGCTTTCCTGTACCACCAGGAAAGATAGACCAATTGGTGACAGATGGGAATGTGAAAATGGGTGTCTAGCCACTTTTGCCATATTAGAGATTTATTTTTTGGGTCAAGGTTAGTGAGATGAATTACTTGGTCTGATTAAAATCTCAGCTTGTTTCAGCTGGTTATCTGGAATCATAACTTTTAAGAAGTTATACAAACTACAACAAAAGGTCCTGAAAGACAGTTAATCAACTTTTTTTTTTTTTTTTTTTTGCCATCTAACCATTGCAGAAATAGGGCATTAGATACAAACAGGGCCTCTTGGTAGTTTTTTTTTTTTTTTTTTTAATTAGTCTTTTGCAACCATCATCCGCACTTTACCCAGCAGGTCACTGGACTAGGTGCTCTACACCAGTTAAGACGGTTAATTTGCACAACCTATATAATTCTCCACTGAAGCAGATAGATATGTACAAAATATGAGCTTTTTTGGAAAGAATACTGGAGATTTGAGTCAATTTTTGTGGTCTTCTGACAGCTGAGTGCCATCAGGTTAGAAGCACCAACCCATTTTCACACAGAAGATTAATGTTTAGAGTTTATTTGGGAAAGCTATGAACTAGCTGCCCATCTTAAACAGCTGTACAATAACTTGAATACAAAAATTATGTAAGAAAAAATGAGCAAGCGTAGTTCACTGAATATAAAGGAAATTGTTAAAACCAGACAGTAATAGCTATAAAAGGCACAACTTCCCTTTTCTGATATACACTTGTAAACTTTTTTCAGGTTTCCATGCATAAATGAATAAATGCTATCCTAACTATACAGGGGAAAATACACCAACAAAAAGTCTAGAAAATTTTGTCCAGCTAACTGTGAAAAGTATGAGCAGAAAGTTCATCACGCAGACTTCGGGCACTGGTGGTTTAGGTGCCATCCCTCTCTAACAGTGGAGAGTACCCCCACATCATTGTTTCTAATATCCAAGATCCACCAACTATCACTTTCTACTTTTCCCATCACTGAAAAGTGACGGTTCAATTGCTTCTGTTGCCCAGTCTTGGCCCTCTAGAAACCACATGTAGTGCGTATTTAAAACAAAACAAAAACCAGACAAAAACAAACAAACAAAAAAGTAAAACAAAAAAACTGCTACAGGACAAATTGATTTTTTTGTACAATAAAAGCTATAAATTCAACTTTCTTTAAGGCAACCTTTCTTATTAAGGCAGTCACTTTTGATGAAACAGAAGTTTTTTGATATTTCCATTTGAATATTTTGGTATCTGATTGGTGATGATTTCAGCTAACATCTCTGGGAATTCAATACTCATGGTCTTATCCAAAAATGTTTGGAAGCAATAGTTAAGGAGATTTTCAACCACCTGCAAAATAAGATATAGTAATGATTAGTCTATCAGTAGGGACATCTCATGCTTGTTGGTCTTTAATTTTTTTTTTTAAAATATCTGATTAGAATACACTAATCTCTGCTGGAATTCCCCAGGTAAAAAAGAAGTTTAGTTAAAGAAAATGAGCACTCAGGTACCAAAGACATTTTGAATTCCTTAAATTGTATATAGAATTATATGGAATTAAGGGTTTCATGAGCTGTAGTGCCATAATATATGAAGGACATACTCTTATTTAATGGATTAATCACACAAAACAAGGAATTCTACCTTTTTAAAAATAGTGCTGTTAAATTCTGTACCAGCATCATGATGTTATATGTACATGACTAGATGAAATGATATTTCATAATGTGCCTTAGGGAAAATGTGTGCCAAACTGAAGTTTACACTTTGAACTCAAACCATCACCAAAATCTACAAACGGAAAAAAAAAAACTATTGGTGTATAATTATATACACTAATCAGAACATACTTTATGTCCCAGAAAATTCTTGACATTTGAATTTATGTTTGATACTTACATCATGCATGGAGTCCAAGAGTTTTGTCAGTTGATAAAACCGCTGCCAGTTCTGACTGGAGTTTCCTTCCCTCTTGACAATGGCTTTTCCCAGCTCTTTGATGTAGGTCATTCTAATTTCATCAAACAGATCTTGGCTCTTCAAACCTTCCTTAGGAACTAAAAGGTTAAGATGTATAATCAATTAAAGAATTTTCTTGTGTAACTTTTCATATATGCAAATAGAGCATTTATTATTAATAGCAGACTTCATGACTTACATTGTCTATATACTAGTAATGCATTCTATTAAAATGTAAGCATTTTCAAAAGATCTTGAAACTATAAAGAGAAAACATGGGATAATAGAAAATTGGAGGACTTAACCTTGGGTAAATCACTTTGTTCCTCATTTATAAAATGAAGTTGGTGATGACACCTTTTCCCCAGTTCACAAAGCTAATTTGAAGGCCAAGTGAATACAGTGACTGTCATTCTGTCCTTGAGTTTAATTCTAGTACAGATACAGAAGACTTCAACAATAGTGTTTATTATTCTACCAATTACATCTTGGAGTATCTGTGATATCACCAGTCAACTAGAACTTAAAATCAGCATGCAATACATCTTATTAATCAATGTGTTAACATTGATTCCAATCTAAAAAGAAACTTGATTTTTTTTTTTTTGCTGAGGAAGTTTTGCTCTGAGCTATCATCTATTGCCAGTCTTCCTCTTTTTGCTTGAGGAAGATTTGCCCTGAGCTAACATCTGTACCAATCTTCCTCTATTTTTTTTGTATGTGGTTTGCTGCCACAGCATGGATGCCAACGAGTGGTGTAGGTCTGTGCCCAGGAACTGAACCCGGGCTGCTGAAGCAGAGCACACTAAACTTAACCACTAGGCCATGGGGCCAGCCCCTGATACTTGATTTTTTTATGTAGCCTATAAAGGATTCTGGATCATAAAATTGGTATAAAATCGTTTTTTTATATTCTTCAAAAACTGATGCTACTAAGGACTGTGAACAGAGGTTTAATCATGGTTTCACTTAATCTTACAGAGATTATGACTTTTGTAGAGTGCTACATTTCTCAAAGTGTGTTCCTAGGAGCTCTGGTTCTGTGTTAATAATGGTTAGGGAAAAAAGGTTTTGATGGTCAAAATTTAAGCAAAATTAAATGTTTAATACAAAGTTAGGCAGATTTCTAGTTTTCAGGACTTCTAGAGCTATAATTATGCACACTCCAGGGACGGAAACACATTGTTTCCCAAACTTCACTTCTGGTGGCATCTTAGAAAATGCTGGAATAGAGGAAAACAGTAGATTTAGGAGCAAGAAGTCTTAAAAAATTCTTACTTGCCCTGTGGACTTGAGTATAACCTCCATGAGTCTGTTTCCTTCTCTATCTTTCTCACTGGATTTTTAAAAATTTTTATTTAAATTTAGATATAATTGACATATAACATTCTATTAGTTTCAAATGTTCAACATGATTAGATATATGTATATACTGCAAAATGATCACCACAATCTAGTTAACATCCACCACCATACATTGTTACAAAATTTTTTTTCTTGTGTTGAAAACTTTTAAGATTTACTTTCTTCGCAACTTTCAAATATACAACTATAGTCACTATGCTGTCATTATATCCCCATGACTTATGTATTTTATAGCTGGAAATTTGTACTTTTTAACCCCCAGCATCCATTTCTCCCACACTCCCCTCCCCCTGCAGAACCAATCTGTTCTCTGTATCCATGAGCTTGTTTTGTTTGTTTTTAGATTCCACACGTAAGTGAGGTCATATGGTATGTCTTTATCTGTCTGATTTATTTCACTTAGCGTAATGTCCTCAAGGTCTATCCATGTTGTCGCCAATGGCAAGATTGCCTTCTTTTTTATGGGTGAATAATATCCATTGTGCGTGTGTGTGTGTGTATACACACACACACACATATATATATATATATATATATACACACACACATTTTCTTCATCCATTGATGGACACCTAGGTTTCCATATCTTGGCTATTGTAAATAATTCTGCAATAAACATGAGGGTGCATATATCTTTTCAAGTTAGTGTTTTCATTTTCTTCAGATAAATACCCAGCAGTGGAACTGCTGGATCCTACAGTAGTTCTACTTTTAATTTTTTTGAGGATCCTTCTTACTGTTTTCCATAGTGGCTGCTCCAATTTACATTCCCACTACCAGTGCACAAGGGTTCCCTTTTCTCCACACCCTCACCAATACTTGTTACTTTTTGTCTTTTTGATAATAGCCATTCTTACAGGTGAGAGGTGATAAATCATTATGGTTTTGATTTGGGTTTTCCTGATAATTAATGATGTTGAGCATCTTTTCATGGTACCTGTTGGCCATCTGCATGTCTTCTTTGGAAAAACGTCCATTCAGATAACTCTGCCCATTTTTAAAATTGGATTTCTTTTGCTATTGAGTTATATGAATTCTTTATATATTTTGTATATTAACCCCTTATCAGAAATATGACTTGCAAATATTTTCTCCCACTGGGTAGGTTACCTTTTCTTTTGGTTGATGGTTTCCTTTGCTGTGCAGAGCTTTTTAGTTTGATGTAGTCCCACTTGTTTATTTTTGCTTTTGTTGCCTTTGCTTTTGATGTCAGATCCAAAAAATCATTGCCAAGACTGATGTCAAGGAGCTACCACCTGTGTTGTCTTCTAGGAGTTTTATGGTTTCAGATCTTACATTCAAGTGTTTGATCCATTTTGAGTTACATTTTGTGTATGGTGTGAGATAGTGGTCCAGTTTCATTCTGTTGCAGGTAGCTGTGCAGTTTTCCCAACTCTATTTATTGAAGAGACTGTCCTTTCCCCATTGTATATTCTTGGCTCTTTTATTGTAAATTAAATTGCCCATATATGCATGGGTTTATTTCCGAGCTCCCTATTCTGTTCTAGTGAACTATGTGCCTGTTTTTATGCCAATACCATACTGTTTTGATTACCATAGCTTTGTAATATAGTTTGAAACCAGGGAGTATGATGCCTACAGTTTTGTTGTTCTTTCTCAAAATTGCTTTAGCTAATCTGGGTCTTTTATGGCTCTATACAAATTTTAGGATTGTTTGCTCTGTTTCTGTGAAAAATGCTATTGGAATTTTGATAGGGATGGCACTGAATCTGTAGATTGCTTTGGGTAGTATGGACATTTTAACAATATTAATTCTTCCAATCCACGAGCACGGAATATCCTTCCATTTATTTGTGTCTTCAATTTCTTTCATCAATGTCTTATAGTTTTCAGAGTATAGGTCTTTCATCTCCTTGATTAAATTTATTCCTAGGTATTTTATTCTTTCTGATGCAACTGTAAATGGAATTGTTTTCTTAATTTCTCTTTCTTGTAGTTTATTATTAGTATATAGAAATGCAACCGATTTTTGTATATTGATTTTGTATCCTGCAACTTTACTGAATTTATTAGTTCTAACAATTTTTTGGTGGAGTCTTTAGGGTTTTCTATATATAATATCAGGTCATCTGTAAATAGTGACAGTTTTACTTCTTCCTTTCCAATTTGGACGCTTTTTATTTCTTTTTCTTGCCTTATTGCCTTGTCTAGGACTTCCAATATTATGTTGAATAAAAGTGGCGAGAGTGGGCATCCTTGTCTTGTTCCTGGTCTTAGAGGAAAAGTGGAAAAGCTTTCCTTTAAGTTGAGTATGTTAGCTGTGGGCTTGTCATATGTAGCTTTTACTATGTTGAGGTATGTTCCCTCTATACTCACTCTGTTTAGTTTATCATAAATGCTGAATTTTCTTAAATGCTCTTTCTGCATCTATTGAGACGATCATATGACTTTTATCTTTCATTTTGTTAATGTGGTGTATCACTCTCACTGAATTTGCTTAAGATTAGACCAAAGAACACATATGAAAATATTTTGACTCTGTAAAGTAATACTTGGCACTTCTAAGATGCCAATATTACTGTGAAAATGAAGGCCATTTAATCAGGAATGATAACAGCTTACCATGTTAAAAATGGGTTAATTTCACATATTACTATATTACTGGTAATCTAATTATTGGTAATGTTTAAAATAATGATTGCTTGTTTATAATTTTTTCCTGATGGTTAGCCTAATTATAAAAATAATTAGGAGAGAAGCCCTATTCAATATTTATATTTAAAAAAACCTCATCTACCCCAAATTATCCCTAGGCAGTTCCATGAATTTTGCTTTATGTAGCTGGAGGCCATATATTTAGAATTATTTTCCTGGTGAGTAGAATGCTTTATTTAATGAGCATTTTAAATATGTAAAATTTTAAAATATAGAACTGGTTTTTTGCCTTAAAGTCTATTTGATAATAATGTAGCTGCTTCAGCTTTCTTTTGGTTAAAGCAGCAGTCAGCAAACTACAGCCTGTGGCCCAATCCCACCTACAGCCCATGTTTGTAAAGTTTTATCGCAACACAGCCATGCCTGTTCTCTTTAAGTATTGTTGATGATTATATTCATGCCACAAGGGGCAGAGTTGAGTAGCTATGACAGACTGTATGCAAAGCTGAAAATATTTACCATCTGGCCCTTTACAGAAAGAGTTTGCCATCACTGAATTGCACTATGCATAGTATATCCTTTTACTTTAACCATTCACTATCTTTATTCTATTTACAAGAGATATATTAAGTGATGTTGGATTGTTTTTCAATCCAGTCTTGCATTTTTTGTATCTTTTTACCTTGGAGTCTTGGAGCCTTTGAGCATTTAGTCCCTCTACATTTAATGAAATCGCTGTTAATTTGAATTTATTTGTACCACTTATCTCTTACTTCCTCTTATCATGCTTCTGTTTATGCTTTTTTCCCCCTCCTCTCATTTCTTTCATTCTCGTTTTTTCTTAGCATGTTCTCCTCCCCCCACTCCCCGCAATGGCTTAGTACTTTGTATAACTCTATTTCTAGTTGTCATCCTTGAAATTTAGATACTCATGCTTAACTTATCAAACTCTCCTTCTTGCTTATAGGTAATTATTGTGTACTTCTATTTTTTAAACCCCCAAAGACATTACTGTTATTTTATACAGTAAATGTTAGTTTACGTGTTATCTACATATTTGCCACTTTCTTTGTTTTTTTTTCCTTCTTAGAGATGGGATCACATTCCCCTAGCCTAAGTATATCCTTTAATATTACAGTCATGTGTCGCTTAATGACATGAATATGTTCTGACAGATGTGGCATTAGGTGATTTCATTGTTGTGTGAACATCAGAGAGTGTACTTACATAAACCTAGGTGGTATAAGCCTACTACACACCTAGGCTATATGGTACTAATCTTATGGGACCACCATTGTATATGCTGTCCACTGTTGTTGACTGAAACGTCATTATGTGGCACATGACTGTACTTTACTGAGGATTTGTGTTGGCAAACTTTCTTTTCACCTTCATTTAAACAAAAAATAGACTATTGGTACATTTAGACCATTCAAATTTAAAGCAATTGTTTGATATAGTTGGGTTAATATCTACCATGTTTTTTAACTGTTTCCTAGTTATTGCACTTGTTCTTGGTTTCCTTTTTAATCTTCTCTTTTTCTGCCTTCTCTAAATTTCATTAAGGATTTCACATGATTCTATTTTCTCTTCTCTTGGTATATTAATTATTACCTCTTTTTAAAATTGTTTTTAGTGGTTGCCCTAGAGTTCACAATATACATTTACAACTAATCTACATCTCCTTTCAGATGACTCTACACTACTTTATAGGTAGCGCAGGTACATTAAAACAGAGTATTTCCAATTCCTCCCTGCCATCCCTTTTAACATTGCTGTCATTCATTTCATTTCATTTATCCATATGTTAAATCATCCAGTACATTGTTGCTATTATTACTTTAAACAGTTATCTATTAGATCAATTAGGAAGAAAAATGAAATTTTATCTTCATCCATTCCTTTTCTAACACTCTTCCTTTCTGTATGTAGATCCACATTTCTGACCTGTTATCATTTGCCTTTCTTCAGAAGAACTTCTTTTAACATTTTATGCAAGGCGGGTATACTAGTGAGTGATTCAATTTTCATTTGTCTGAGAAAGTCTGTATTTCACCTCCACTCTTGAAGGATAATTTCAGTGGATACAGAATTCTAGATTGGTGATTTTTTTTTCTTTCAACACTAAATATTTCAGTCCACTCCCTTCTTGCTTGCAATGGTTTCTGATTAGAATTCTGACATAATACTTATCTTTGTTCCTCTATAGGTAAGCTGTTATTTTCCTCTGGATTCTTTCAAGATTTCCTCTTTGTCTTCGGTTTTCTGCAGTTTGAGGTGTAGATTTTTTGGTATTTATTTTTCTTCGTGTTTCTGAGCTTCCTGGATTTATGTTTTGGTGTCTGCCATTAATTTTGGGAAATTCTCAGCCATTAACACTTCAAATATTTTTTCTCTTCCTTTCTCTCTTTTACTTCTAATATTCCGATTGTATGTTATACCTTTTGTAATTGTCCCCAGAGTTCTTGAATATTCTGTTCTATTTTGTTCATTCTTTTTTTCTCTACATTTGAGTTTGGGAAGTTTCCATTGATGTATTGTCAAGCTAAATGATTCTTTCCTTGGCCATGTCCAGTCTAATGACGAGCCTATCAACAGCATTCTTTATTTCTGTTATGGTATTTTTAATTTCTGGCATTTCCTTTTGGTTCTTTCTTAGCATTTCCACCTCTCTGGTTACATTACTCATGTGTTCTTGCATTTTTACTTTTTCCATTAGAACCCTTAACATATTAATTGTAGTTATTTTAAATTCCCTATCTGATAATTGCAGGATCTGTATCATATCTAAGTCTGATTCTAATGCTTGTCTGTCTCGTCAGACTATGTTTCTTGCCTTTTAGCATAACTTGTAATTTTCTGCTAAAAGCTGGAAATGATGTATTAGAACTGAGGTAACTAGGCTTTTAGCGTGAGGTTTTATGTTAATCTGAGTAGGAGCTGGGCTGTATTTAATATTTGCTGTAACTGTAGGTGTTAAGAGCTTCAGTTTCCTCATTTTTCTTTTTTTCCCCTGTTGTCTTTGGGTTTCCCTAAGAACTCTTTCTTATATAGCTGTGTTCTGCAGCTCTTTCAATTGTAATCCAGTTATTATACTGCTGATATGGTGGTAAGGTATTGGGGATGTGGAGTGTTTTATACCTTTATTATTAAATTTCAGGTTTTTTTAGTAGGCCTGAGTCCCTGGCTTGTGACCTTCAGAAGTGGTTCTGAACTTTTCCTTCTTCTTTTCCCTACCCCCTTCCCTTACATGAGATAGGAAGGTAGAGGGGGCTGGAATTTGTCCTTTCCCCCAGGTCAGACAAAGCTCTGTTACAGCAGTTTCTCTTAGAGGGCAGAAACATGAGAGGATCTTTCTCTGATCTTCAGCGTAAGAAATTGGTGGGGCTTCTGGAGGTAAACCTCAAGGAAGTGTGGGGGACAAACCTAAGACTGGGTCTGCAGAAGTTTTTACCTCTCAAGCTATTCCTCACTTAGTCTCCAGCAAGTCACCAAAATTACCCTAAGTGTTCCTACCAGTTACTGGCTCCAGTAGCTTCTCTGTTCCCAGGTTTTGAGGTGGTGGTTTGCCCTGTGACCCTAATTCTCTAATGGAGCTAAGAATAGTCAGTGATTTTCAGTTTGTTCAGCTTTTTCTTGTTGTGAGGATGGGAGTGATAACTTCCAAGCTGTTTACTTATTAGCACTGAAACTGGAAGTCTACCTTCATTTTTCAATTTTTTTCCTTAGCATTTTGAAAAAAATCATTCTCCTTTCTTCAGTTGCTGCTGTTCAGTTACATATCTCTCCTTTGAAGATCTTTTTTCTCTGCCTATTTGGTGATTTTCTTGTTAACCTTGTTAATCAGCTGGATTTTATTTATATGTTATGTGGAATACACTGAGCTGCCTGGATATGGGGTTTTGTGTCTTTAACAATTCTTGAAAGTTTTCAGCCATTTTCTCTTTATATAATGTCTTTCCCTATTCTCTTTCACTTTCCATTCTGGATCTCTGATTATTATGTCAGACCAGAGCTTTTTTTTAGCTTCTGTACTGTGAATGGGTTACTAATATGTTAAGATAATGATCTGCTATGCTGGTCACCACTGGTCATTCATTTACCTCAGTGTACTATGCTGTACAAATGCTATTTTTTATGTTCGTTATGACATGAGAAGAGTTGTGAAGCATTGTTTTAGATCTCTCTCAATCATGCCTCTTATCCTCCTGTTCATTTACATATATACATAATACACACACACACACACACACACACACACATATGCATTTTAAAAACTGTATTCTGGCTAATTTCTCCAGATATTTCAGTTTAAATGTCTCTTTAAATGTGTCTAATTTGCTTTTAGATCTACCCATTCTTTTTTAATTTTACTTATTTCCAACCCTTGTCTTTAAACTTACTAAATATTTAATTTACCAGTTTCTGCAAATACCCTCTAAGAGAAAGATAGCTTCAGAGTACAGCTTACCTCTTTGGGTTTTTAATTTTTTTCATCCAGCATTTTTAGTGTGAGGTTAAGGTACCTATTCCAGTATTTATTAGAGTAAAAGTCTAATTATATCTTAAAGTATGTATTTTCATCCTTGGGATTCTAGTCCTTTTTAAAAAAAAGAACCAAAGATATGTACTAGTTCAATTTACTTTTCCTTATCATCTACAATGAAAAAAATACATGTAACTCAGTGACTCTGGTATGTATAAAACTTAAACCATCATTTTTTACAAATAAGATTGGTTAGCATCTTGGCACTGACCTATACCTGGATATTATCAATCAAAATCATGATCAGAACTTTAAGGGTTTACTCAAACAACATCAAGCTCACTTCTTTAACAAGTGTACTGCTATACATAACCTTAAAAAAGTCTCTAGCACTGATCTTTTTAGCTTTAGGTTTTTTAATGAGTTGTGGAAAATTCTCTTACCTTGATGGAAATATTAATACTCCTTAAACCCATTAACATAAAACAACTTTTTGCAGAATAAAGATAGCATGAAAGCATTTAGATTGATGTGTGCTTTGGAAAAGCTTAAATAGATACAGTCTTGTGCAACATCTGTAGCTTAAAGTTATTTGGCAACTTGGAAACCACAGTTGCTAATGGAATGAAGACTTTTTAAAAAATTGCAAATTTACTTTTTTACTGTAATGGCCTAAAGTTTATAATACTAACTGGTTTGCAGACTTTCTTTTCTTAGTTGTTGAAAATGCCACACTTTTACTAATTACTTCGACGCTTCCAAATCTTTCTAGTTTTACTTAGATTACTTTCAGCTAGCAAAGGCATTACAGTTTATGTCAGTAACTTTAAACTTTCAAGATTGTTTTATAAACTCTTGTTGCTGTTTTCAAGATAGAATACCTCTGTCCAATAGTCCACTCCAATGCTGCATTAACCAATCACACCTTTCATAGGATGCATCTTTTTCTCCCATAATTTCCTATACACTGTACTACTCACCGTATAACTAAAATTTTTGACCAAATAACAATGTAGTAGAGAAACAAAAATTATTCTAGTTGGCTTTCTTTCTCCATGTCTCCTATACTGGTGTTATCAAAGGTCACAGGAAGGAAGGAGGAAGTCTGTACACATTCCAGATCAACAGAGAACCCTGTGTGGTTCATATACCACTCTATTTCTCCATGACATCTATTTGTCTTATTAATTTTGCTATCACTGGCTGTGCCTTTATAAAATTTTACATTTATGAAAATCTAAATTATGTGACTAGCAGGAAATAGTAGTAGACTTGGTGTAATTATTAATGCTATATATACACAAATCTTTGTTTCTAGACTTCTATATTTCATGCTTTTAACATATTTAATAGTGAATTTTAGAAGTGAATAGGTTTTCTACCAACCTGAAGAGAGAAGCAGTAAGGTTTTCATGCAGAGATACTCTTCATAAGATACCTGAAGCCTCTGTAACTCAGAGGAAACATACAGCATATGTTTACATTGGTCATACATGCAGGGTAGACTCATTCTCTGCCTGTGAAAGACAAATGTCAGTGTTTGAGTTAGAAAGAAATAGTGCTTGTTCCCCCAAAATATACATTTTTCTGTTTTATTCTGCAAAACTGAACTCATAAAGGAAAACCTAACTATTGCTATTAATGCTAATTCCCTATAGCTCAGAATTTTGGAAAACTTGTTCCTGGGTCTAGAGCATCTAAAGATACTACTGAACAACCTAATTTTACATTGGAGAAATTATTCTTCTATCATGCATGCCATGTATTGTTTTTCTTAAATGTTTAGAATTTATTCCTACAGAATTTATTACCAGTTGCTCATTTGAATCAAGGTTTTATGGTAGCATTTGCAATATGGATAATTAGACAACAGTTTTAGATACTACCCATTTAAAAATCAAAAGGTATTTTTTTCAGAGCATTCCATCCTAAAGACAACTATGTGTTATACTGTTTATAGTTATGCAGAGTATCAGAAACAGAACGACTCTAGGCTTTCTGATACCCCAAATCTGCCTCTGACAGACATTATGTGACTGAATATTCTTCTAACTAAAGGTACCAAATGAATTTTCAATTCAGAGTCTCAATAGTCATCATCACATCTACGATTTTCAAATAGATCTCTAAAGTTTCCTAGCTTTTTAAATGACACTGAGAGCCTGCAACTGTGCCCGGTTCATGGTTTTTAAAATACTTGAAGATTTGGGTTTTTTTTTTTTATTTAGTTTCTGACAGAAAGTGATCTTGGACTTAGGGGAAAAAAAGGTTATTTTTCTCTACTGAAGATGTAGTTTATTTCTTAAATGATAAATCAAACGTGAATTGCATACTGTCTAAGGTGATGACAGAGGAGCTTAAATGACTGCAAATTTAAAATCTGCTTTTACCAAAGAGGCACCTTTCCAATCCCCTAATAGGAATTAAGCATCCCCTAATAGGAATTGAGCATATTAAGGAGATATTTTTTTCTCCTTTAGTTTCTTACACGTGGTAATTTCGACAGTGTTACAGTGTAGTAAAGTAAAAATTCATTCTAGTCAGCTGTATAAAAAGAAAAAAATTTTTTCACAACATTCTGACCTAAGGACAATTGTGAGAGACTGTTTTACAGCTATACAGATGGCCAGAACTTGAATGTATACTTCCTGACACCCAAAATCTGCCTATTACAGACACCAGAGCAGTATGGAAACGCAGTGGGCTAAGAGAAAAGAGGAGGACTGCCTATCTCATACACAGTAGCATAAAGACACAAGAATGGGAAGTAAAAATGCTCTCTTCAAAACTGTTGTTCCTATAAGCCATCCATCCTCCGATAGTGCTGAACACTCAGTAAAAATAATCCTTTAACAACGAGCTGAATCTTTAAAAAGCACTCTTCTATATCCCATAATTAAAATGAAACTAATGTAAATTTGTTGATAAAAGCTTTCTGTAAGGAATGTTGTGGCATGATCAGGTTATGCTGTGACTGTTTAAACCTAAATTTGAGTGCCTCCAAAACAAAAACCCTGAATTAGATTAATTTTATGAAAGAAGGATAAATTAGTTTTTCATACAAATCTCTGTTCACAGTTTTAATCCCAATTAAATGACTTCAAATTGCTTTTTAGAAAGTGACTGTAAATAGTAACATATCCAGCATGATGTTTTTTAAATAAGTATGGTTGGATTCTGAAATGAGCAACAAGTACTTAGAGATTTTAAATGTCTTTGAGTTTACATATAAGCTACATATATTTATCAGTTAATTTAAAATTTTATCAAACAACTTAAATCTTGTTAAATTGTGATACAGTGGTTTGAACAGTCCTGTTTTTGGCAACAGACGGTCAAGGTGACTTCTTTCTCTGACAGATCCTAAGAGTGTGTCTGTGTGGAGATCTGGTCTGGTTAAGCACATGGCAGTGCCTGCTAGCTGAGGGCAGACATATGGCCCCTTCTTGGAATACAAAGAGATTGGTTACAGCATATATATTTCACATGCCTCTTGTCATGTTACTTCTCATTAGGTGGCCTGGTCCTTCTCCTTCAGGTCTCATTCAGCTCAAATGACATCTCCTCCAAGGAGCCATTAGCCACCCTATCTGAAATAGACCTCTCTCTAGTAAAAACTGTATCACAATCTGAAATTATTTTATTTATTTGGTGGTCACCTGTGTCCCAACTAGAATGTAAGCAATAAAGGTCAGGAACCTTGTTTGTCTTGTTCTCTGCTATAGTTCTGTTCTAATATGTACCAGGTACATATTAGGAGTATAACGAGTATTTGTTGTTCCCCTGTAATCCATTCTCATCTTATCCTTTGTTTGAAACTCTCCACTGGCTTCTTCTAGCTTCTAGAATATTGCCTACAAGATTCTGCTTGACTTGGCCCCTGTCCACGTCTCTAAACTCCTACAATATCCTCAGTGGCTTTCTGTCACTTTTCTGTCACTTTCTGTCACACATGCCAAGGTTGTTTCCAGCCTCTGCACTAATTTCTTCTGCCTGGAATGTCCTACCTTTCACACAGCTTGTTCTTTTGTACTATTTAGTGCTCAGCTATTTAGAGAGATCTTTAATGGTCCCAAAATCTAAAGTAGCACATACCCCTCTCTCCTCCCCTCCCCCAGTCACACTATTATATCATGGCTTTCTGAAATAATTTTGGTCATTTATTTGATTTTCCCTTTCGGAATGTTAGCAGGGGCCTCATCTACTGTCTTCACTATTATAGCATAAGCTCCTAAAATAGTGTCTGGCACTTGGTAAGTACTGAGATATCACTGAATGAATACTGTGCTGGAAAATAAGTATCTCCAACACAGAAACACCACCAAGTTTAACTCAGTGGTTCAGCCTGGATTTCGAGACTAGTTTTTTATGCAGCTAGCCTAATAGAGGGAAAACCTGCAATCTTTGCTTTAGGTAGTTCCCATTTATCCTGCCAGGTATGTAGCCTTGGAATTACCTAGTAATAGTATAAAAAAGATGTGTCCTGGATCTAGAATTATTACACTACTTGTGGTTTCTTGTACAATGCCTAAGAATTTCTTTTAAAATATCTGGAGTTAGTATCATCCAATCTCTACTAAAACACTTAAAATAATTTACTGCATCATAAAGCAGGCCCTTCCACTTAACACTCAGCTCAAATAGATGCTTTCCTATAACTTCTACCCATTATTTTTGTGCCTGGCACACCCAATAGATAAAATGTTTGCTTTATCTTCGTTAGAATATCTCTTCAGGCTGTCCTCATCACTCCCAAGTCTCCTGTTCTCTTTCCTCCAGACATCCCTGTTCATCAATTGATGTTCATTTCCAAACTCCTTGACACTCTGGACATATTTAAAGTTGTCACTGTTACTTTTAATATGGCATTCAGTTCTGAACACAAACTACTAATGATGGATTGACTCACACAGAGTGCAATGGAACTATTATTCTAATAATGTGGTTTAAGATTTTATTAAAATTTTTTTGAAACCCTTGTCAATAGCACCCAGAGCTCACAATTAAAGAAATCTCCATCTTTTTCTACACAAACACAAATCTCCTTCATTTTTTACTCTGCTCAGGCCATGGGTACATGTGTGTGAACTCCCTGTTTGCATTCTAATGAAGGAGAGAAGCTGTGGGCATAAAAAGTAGTAATACAAGGTAGAAAGTGATAAGAGCTAGGGATATACAGTGGAGAGGTCTCATATGGCAAAATGAACATCATGAGCTGAGGGTATGTTTGAAGAATGGATCATCTGAATGGGAACGATGAGTATGTGAAGGGGAACAAGAAGAGAGCAAGTGAGGCCAGGGTCTGAAAAGCCAGAAACCATGCTGAGTATGTACTGGGTGGTCAGTGAGGAGACAATGAAGACACCTGTGTTGGGGAGATATGTGATGTGATCAAACTGTGCTTTAGGAAGAGAAAATTAGTCAACATGATGGAGGATACAGCAGAGGCAGAAAACTCGTTAGGAAACAACTGCAATGAGGTAAGGGGAATGGATATCTGCAATATTTCACAGATAGAAGAATAGGCGTAGAGGATAAGAGAATAGCTGATTTACAAAATCTTAAAGCTTGGTTGGTTCTCTGCCAACTGAAAAAAGAAAAATTCTTGCTCTCATGTCCTTTGCAAATCATAAACATTGAGTGAGCCCTGCCATACAAAGAGACACTTCTTATCTCTTGGTCCATACCTCCCTCCTCTCAGCCTAGATGTCCTCATCTGTAATTGTCCCTACTGAAAGTGAAACCAACATGAATTGTATCATGCTCCTTTTCCTTTCTGGAATAGGGTTATGTAATTAAAAGAATGTCACAGTAAGATTCCTTTTTACTTGCTGTAGACGATGTTCACCATTTAAAAAATATCCTTAAATATGTCTTGGGACAGTAATATTGCCACATGTACATTTGCTCTACATTACACTTGGCCTGCCTTAAGCATTGATAACCCTATTTCAAGTTTGTCCAGTTCCAAGATACCTAGTAGGATTGATTCATTCCTGAATGATCACAATAGCAGTCCATCAGGAAAACATCAGCTGGTTAAAAAAACCCCTATGAATACAGGAAAAATGACTCACAAATCACTTACTCATTAATAATCAGATCAGGAGCAAAACACAGCATGCTTCCACTTGATTGTCTATATGATCTCCACCCCAGGGCAAATGCCATGAGGAACATCCATGAATACTGCAGTAGGGTCATTTGGTCATCCAGATGTAAGTTCCTGAATCCTAAATTAGAAGAAACAAAGATATGAGAAAACACTCCAGTTACCAAAGAGAGGATCATCTCTGGAAACTGCCGAAGACCAGATATCAATTAACCTTATTTTGGGGGAACCTCTGAGAGACAGAAGAAATGAAGCACCAAGTGGGCAGAGTTTTCCTTCGTCATCTGATATGTTAAGACCAAAGCCCTCAGTGCTTCTTTTTTTTGAGGAAGATTGGCCCTGAGCTAACATCTGTTGCCAATCTTCCTCTTTTTCTTTTTTCTCCCCAAAGCCCCAGTACTTAGTTGTATATCCTAGTTGTAGGTCATTCTAGTTTTACTATGTGGGATGCTACCTAAACATGGCTTGATGAGCGGTGAGTAGGTCTGTGCCCAGGATCGGAACCAGTGAACCCCGGGCCGCCGAAGTGGAACATGTGAACTTAACCACTATGCCACCAAGACGGCCCCCCTCAGTGCTTTTTAATAGCATTCAATATAAGAAAACTTAAGAGTAGCCAGTTTTTGCCACCTTTTGCCTATTTAAGTAAATATGAACTAAATAGTAAAACAGAAAGCCAAGAGTCCTGGCTTGGGACATTACCCATTCAATGAATTTAAATTGCAACACTTCCCCTGATATTTGTACCTCTTTCTCCTTTGATAGAGTAGGGATGCCAGGAGGTCAGGTTACTTCATTCTTGTTTTGTCTTTATCGCCCTCTAACTATAAAGTCAGGGCTGACATTAACACTGACCTCTGCTGTTTCATATCATCTTAAAAATTAGATTAACTAAAATTTACATTCAACGCGTATCATTTTACTTAGTGACGAGTTAAAATCATTCTACTTTAGTACCTTTTGACAAAATGTCACTATGCCTGATTTTTACCAATTTTACAAATAACCTAAAAGCGATACATTGAAGGAAAACAAACTGAATTCTTAGAAATATTATATATTTTCTTCCCCTAGACTTAAGTGTAAAAGGAATGTCAAGTAAATCCTGTAACTCTAGTTCTGATGTCGTCCTATCTGTACATCTGTACATTGTCCTATCTGTAATTATCAAGCTCTGAGTAATAATCTGAAAAGCAGGGAGCAGTGTGAAAGTTTTATTATAGATTCTCAACTCTCCCATATTTATCTCACTCTCCCCTTGTTAGTCCCCAGAACTGAATAAGAGAAACAAGACATGCCATGGGACCAGGATGGTAAAGAGCTAGAGTGTTTTTGTTTAAGAAAATACAAAGGTTTATACCTTAGCTAGGTCATCTTTTGCATCTTACCTGGTATTGCCTTTGCCCATTTCACTGCTGCAATCACTTGCCGCCCACCTAACATGTTGAGTGTGGTCATGATCCGCCAAGTGGAATCTGGGATAGAGCTATCATATCCTGCATATAACACTTCAGGTTCAATGACCTCCAACAGCGACACCAGAGTAGGGGTAAGTTGTGGTAATGTTGCAGGAACTATTGTTTTGTTAGCAGGATTTTCAGAAGTTTCTTGTGAGACTCCTGTAGTGGCCTGAATTCCTTTTATCTTTTTCTTTGTTTTTCGAGCTGTGGGTATTAAAAAAATAGACAGAAATGAGTTGTAATGGGAAGTTCTGGGTAGCACAGTTTATTAAAGAGGTATTTTAATTTCTGAAACTATTTAGATTAAAAGAGGATAAATGTTTTATTTAGCAATTATGATAAAGTGACATGGAAGAAGAGAAAAAAAACAGTTTTTTTCTGAAAGCAAAGGATCAAGAGGAACCCATAAGTTAATTTCTTCTCCAAATAAGCCAGTTACTTCTTCACTAGTTTATACAAAATTAAGTGTCTTACAACACTATGTTAAAGCAATCTAAACACATCACTTCTACAGATTCTTCCATAAATTAATTTGTCTCACTTTCACTCCAAAGTCAAATTTTTATTAGTTATATAAGGCAAATTACTGTTTGTATCAATTCAAAGAAAGAATCTAAGCTTATAATACCAGACTGGAAACTGTGGTTTAGGGTTAATCTAAATCATGGTAATATATAGAATGAAGAGAGCTGTATTATTTATACCCTTGCACAAAGTGCCCTTCTTATCAAGATAGTAGTAAGATGACATAGCAGATCACATGCTAAAAATAGTTTTAGTTCTAACAACAGAAAAATTTACTTTTTACCTTTATATGATGTACCTTTAGTACCTACTCGGTACTAAAAACATTTGGGGAGATGAAGAGAAAAACTTTACATTTCTTCACGTAAATTATTAGTGGATAATTTTCCTGTTATAAGAGATTTATATTGATGACTCTATAAACATAAAGCACCCATTCTCATATATAACGTAACTAAAGCTATCTTTCATCTTTGACTTAGTCTGGAACAGTGTAATCAAATTACAACTTGGATTCTATAGATTTTTTTTTAATAAATATATTCATACTCTTGAAGTTACTTGTTTTAGTGACAAATAAGAATTATATTATTCTTTTTTAGTGTATATGCTGCCAAAGCGAGCACAGAATTATAGTATTCTTAAAGAGAAAGCACTCAGAGCTCCAAGGAAGGGCAAGGAATGTAGTTTATATGAAAGAAGAAATGTACCTGCTTCAGTTATCAGGGATGCAAATATTTTGCTAAGGGAAAAGTAAATGATAATTATCTCTTAAAATAATTATCAGATCTTCTGTCCCTAAAAAGACCAAATATATAGTTTGTGGAGGATAGATATGGTGGCAGGAACTATACCTCAAAGAAGCCTGTCCTTTACATTGAATAGAATGGTCCCATTTCTTAGTGTGCTCTGTGCTGAATGTGGTACTGACAAATTTAAGAAGTTTTAGTTAACATTTCAAAATAGAGGAACAGGATCATGATAAATCTATTCTCATTTATTTTACCATGCTCTGTTGAAGACACAGTATGCTGTAGTAGTAAAGAGCATAAATATTTGAATTTAAATCCTGGCTCTACCATTTTAGTAGTTGGGTATCTGTGCAAGTTATTCCCTGGGCCTTAGTTTCCTCTTCTGTAAAATGAGGATAATACTAGTATCTACCACATAGGGTGGTTGAGAATTATATCAGTTAAAATACGTAAAATGCTTAGAACAGTTCCTGGCATACAGTAAGTGCTATATAAGAACTATCATTACCTCAACTGGTAGTAGAATACGATTTTAGAATATTTTGAATTCAGATAGTACAAGTCTACAGAGAAGTGATAAAGTTTAACAAAGGAAGAGCTCCTGTACATAAGGAAACCTTTTAAACAAATAAAGGTATCTCACTGAAACCCAGATCTCAGATTCATAGAATGTACTTTGTTGACAAAGTAAAAGAAAACATGCATGTCCCAAATCAGTACACCTCAATTAACCATAATTTTAAATTGTCAACACTATGTGTTCCTACACTCCACATTAGAACAAAGAGGAAAGGATAAGGACAAGCTGGAGGATTTAAAAAAGTCTTCTATGACTCAATATATAATTAGTTTAATTTCTTACTATTTATCTATAGTCTTACATGAGAGACCTGATGCTTCTGAATAAAGCTGAAAAAGTACTAGTTAGCCCAATTGTGTTGTACTGACTCGAGCAAGAAAGTGTACTCAGGTTTTCATATAACTTTAGTAAGGAGTTATTGACTGAGTTAGTTAAGCAATCACTATTTTTAAGCAATTTAGTTAATAAGATTTTTGCTCTCTATAAAGTTCCTGACCACTTGGAGCACAGAGTAGATTAGCAGTCAATATATAGGTCTCCACAGAAGTATTCATGAGTCTATGATAGCTCCTCTTCTTTCTTAATAAAAGTAATCTTATTTAGTTTAAAACTTAGCTTAAAAATATTAGGTATGAAATCGGATAATGTCAGTCACCTTGCCTGTAAGTTCCGTTTGACTCTATGCCAAAAATAAAGCTATAATTTGTAATGATTGCAATACAATTTAAAATGAGATAAGTATAAAACATTTAAGATCACCATTAAAAAACCCCTCTGTACTTAAATGCCAGGCACTTTAAGCAGTGAAGAAGGCTGCCTTAAAATAAATCTTGAGAATTACTTGGTATGGAGCAACAGTATCAAAATACACCACTTGCAGTACTAAGTTACATTTATAGAGAGAGTTGGGCTCTGAGAAAGCTGACTGCTTCTGCAAAGTTACTCTGGGCTATCATGAAACTGCTTCTTTTAGGGGAAGCACTCTGATGAATAAAAGAATATTTCTAAAGGTTGTAAAACAAAATAAAAATAAGCATGAAACACATGGTTCTTAAGTATTGTTCTTAAGTATTATGGTCTGCCAAACACTTCTGGTACACACACATACCTACTCCAAACAAAGGTTTTATTTATACTGGAATAATTAAAAACAAAAATGAGGCTTTCACACTAAAACTGCACATACACAAAAAACCCTATGAACTTGGAATTTTTAAAGCTTTTCTGTCAATTTTTCTACAAGTAGAATTACATTATCAACTGCATATGTGCTACCTAATATCGAGTATATCATTAAATGACAAACTAGAGCTTTGTAAAAGTGGACATAATGTTAATCTTGGCCCTACTCTAAGGTGTTTTTAATAATATGCGAGTCCAAAATAACCTGAGTAGAAGAATGTTTATCAAAGACCAGCATGTAGTAGCTCTTGACAAATGCAAGTTTCTCCACTATTCTGATATCTTATATTGACAACTTAAAAAAGCATACAGTATGACTGTTTTTTAATACAGTGTTTTGATAAATTGCAGCTCATTTTACATTGTGTGCTTAAATTTTATTCCTTCAAAAAAATTCTGACTTTCAACAAAAGATCTGATTAGAAATGGCAGCGATGGTATATTTGATAATAGAAAATTAGATGTCACTTGCTGCCTTGGTCTTTCTTTTAGTGAGGTAAAGGCAAAGGGCACTGCAATTGTCACTAAATTTGTAAGAGGGAGGAGAAATGGGACAGACTTTATAGTTGATATATCTTATTTCTTTTGAATAAAAAATTCCCTTATATTTTGGATAAGGGAAGAATTGTCAAGAAGAGCATTATATACTTAAATCTCCAAAGATCTAAATTAAGCTCTATGTGTGTTCAGGAAAAATGTTACTGGGTAAGCAACCATACTATATTAGTGATACGATAGAATTTTATTTGGGTTTGTCCTTTGAGTAAACTTATTTATAAATAGAAAATAGCTGAGATGAAAACATGGGGATTAAAGGAAAATAGTAAAACGGGGGCTGCAGAAAATAAACCAATCACTAAAAACTGATATGTCTTAATATATACTTATTTAAGTGGTCAGAAAACAGCAAAATGAAACTTGGTAAAATATGGGCAGAGATCTGGAATGTAAGAAAGTGAGGAATAAATGTCATGTTTTTATAACAAAAATAAATTATCCCTGTGGTACTGAAAATGAACTTCTTCATGAATTTGTAATTAATCTCTGTAGCTTTTTTAACACCTACAAGAAGATGGGCAGCTGTCATTTTCTTTAAGTCAATGCTTAACGTGTTGGCACTCTACAGTAAAGTTTAAGCAACCAAGTCATAATTAGAAAAAATTTGGCTGATTGGTGTGACATGATTGTTTGTAAATATGGTGAAGAAGAGACTAATTTCATCTGTCTTTTTCTTACGGAAGTAATAGGAAGTGAGAAGATAATGTTGTGTATGTGGTTTGAGGAATTACTCTTTCAAGTCACACCCATAAATCTACTTTATATTTTAAAAAACACACACACAGTGTGTGCTAGATAGCACCAACAGTCTCTCTTCTATCAAAAGAACCACATGGTTTCCATTCTCCCTCTTAATATCACCATGTCTTATCTGGATTACTTCTATAGTCATTTAATTGGTCTCTCTATACAAGATTAGTCTTTTTAAAATACAAATCTGATCATGTCTCTGCCCTTATTTTTCACCTAATTCCTACTCAGCTTTTCTAGGTTTAAAATTCAATATTGCTTCTTGCAGGAAGCTTTCCCTGCCTTTCAGGACAGAATTAGGTGACCCTCCTCCTGTTGCTCCTGTGGCTCTATTCCTTTGTAGTGTGCCATACCGTTTTGTGATTGACTCTGCAGCCTAACTAGACAGTAAACTCCTTGAATACAGGCACTGTTTTATTCATTTAATGTCTAGTGCCTGCTTCGTTGGTGAGTACTTGTTGAATGAAAGTGCTACTATGACAACAAATAATAACCACCACCTTCATAGAACTTGCAATTTCAACTAAAGCAGAATTCCAAACATCTTTCAGAGGAAAGTTTTAAAATGATGAGATCAATGTTAATTATACAACTTGTTATATAAACAGGGATATGAAACTCAAACTTATAACTAGTTTCAGCTTTCTTCTTTACTTGAAAAACAAAACAAACAAAACCTATTCAAAGCCTCCTTGAGGAGTTTTTTTCCCCTGCAGATCTATAATAAAACATAACATACATATATAGCACCAAGTAAAAGGTAAATGACAGAAAAATGGACATATAATGACAGAAAAGTGATAGATAAGTGGACAGAAAAATGTAAATATATCTGATACAGAAACATTTCCAACCCTAGGGAATAGTTTTGAGGCTGAAAAAAGGAATAAGAAAAAGTAATGTTGCTTCAAGTTTTGTGTTTCATTATTACATAATTTCCTTTCTTAGTATATAGTCTGGCTACACTGAATTAAGTGTGTGTAATAAGAGCTGTGAATACACTTAAGCAGAGTATGAAATATTCATTAAATAATTCCTTTTATTGAGCAGTAATATAATTATGCTAGTCAAGCACATATTGATTGCAATGACTAAATTAATACATCTTCGTGCTTACATTTTTAAAAGTTAAATGGTAAGTTTTTATATGATGCAGAGAAAATTCCTTTCAGGTGTTTACATTACCTTCCAGGTTCATTCCAGCTTGAAGACATTTTCGATAACGGCATGCCGGGCAGTTTTTTCTTCGAATTTTATCAATAATACAATCATTTCTTCCAGCACAAAGATAATTGTGCTGTCCTATATGGAAAATAAAGGCACTGTTAAAATTTCACGGATCTTAGGGGATATTTTTATGGAGAGACTCTCTGTTTTTGTTTTGGGTGGAACATAGCCAAGGACCAAAGGCATTGATTAAGGAAGGTACACGTACTTGCTTGTATTGCCATTACTAAGTTAAAAGGTCAACTTAAAAAAACAAGTCTCCTCCTTATTCTGTTCGACAAATTAAAAAAATCATTACTGTAGTATGCATATGGAAAAGTGCACAAATCATAAGGGTACCACCTAATAAATTTTCATAAACTGAACACCTCTCCATGTAATCAGCTCCTACATCAAGAAGCAGAACAATACCCCATAACGCCTCTTCTTGCTCTTTGCCACTCACTACCCACCAAAGGTAACCTCTTTCTTGATAAATTGTGCTTTAAACAGTTTTTTCTTGTAACAATTACAGATGTCTGTAATCACCATTTTATTATGACTTCTGACCTAGTGCTAAGGAGGACTAAAGAAAGAGGAAACTGGTTAAAAAATACCAAGAGTGTCCCAAAGGGAAAATGACTTTCATTCAACATTACACCACCATATGTAAATAAAACATGCTCCCCCTCCCAATTTTAAATGACGTGATAGGCAAACACTTCATTTTAAATGTTAATGTTGCCAGCAGCTAGTTAGGTAAATCACAGACTTGGCAAACTAAACTACTGTACGTAGATCTTACAGAGATCTGTTCATTACTTCACATGCTTTTAGAATAAAGAATATTTGAATTTACCATTGACCCCAAATATTAATTTAAAGACTGTTACTGTCTAAAACCTTCTGGCACCCAAAAGAGATAAAAGGGCAGTTTTCACCTGGCAAAAAAATTTAAGGAAAATTTAAAAGGAAAGGACTAAGAGCCTCCGTACCCTCCCCTAACTACACATTCTTGTAGTTTTCTTTCAATCTGGTTATCAAATGGTGAAGAAAACTATCTGAGGATCTGCTGGCCTAGGAAAAACTGAAAGGATCCTCCTACACAAGACCGGCATATCTAAATAGATACACTAGATAATTAAGAGTCCATGTACCTTACACTAGAAGGGATGGTCTTCACAAGACTGCAGGACATTTCTCTTCTCAAAAATAAATCATATTCAAAGAAAAGAGAAAAATCACAATTATCCATTCACTAGGTTGACTATACCTAGTTCTGATTTCTGGGAAAAGATCTTCTATGCATAAGACTTGACTTGGATGAAAACAAACTATATTCACTTCTTCCTAGTATGATAAATCACAATGCTCTTTAAACATTAGTTTTGGGTAGATGGTGAACTGTATCAGGTTCCATTCTTTGTGAGGAATAGGCCACAGAGTTGACTAATGGCCTGTAATTCAGCTTTGTTCCAGAGCTGCTCTCCAATGCCAAACGTCTGTACCAGCTGTTTCAATTCCTTTCTGTATTGTGTAAGTTTCCTAGTTTCTTTACTTGGACATGAAATGGAAGCACTAACCCAATGATTTTATCCTTTATAAAGTGAAAGTAGGAACAACCGATGCATCTGTAGTGGAAGCAGTTATAATATGAAGAAGTTCTACACCATAAGAACATGCCCAAATCACTGTCCTGCAGTTACTGGAAAACACAAGTGAAAAATTACTAATTGCTAAAAACAGAAAAAATTTCAATGCTTTATTTATACCCACTCGAAATATCAAAATGTGCCTATTATGCTAATAATGGTTTCTTTATCCCAAGTATGTCTTGAGCACAACTAAGAATCCGACCTACAGGATCGGGGGCATTGTACCTTCATAAGTTAAAATTAGTCCTGTCTGGTTATTAGTATGAAGTTGGGCAAGTCTGTGTCTTATCTATAAAACAAGGAGTTTCAACTAGTGGTCACTATTTTACAAGGTATGGACATGTACCACTAATAGTCACTCCCTGTCGATCCTTTTGATAAGATAGTGAGACATCTTAGTTTGGAGTTCCTATGCCCTCTCCCACTTGGTAAATTCCCTTTTAACTAATAGAGAGTATACGTCAGAAGAAGAGCCTTCAGGCCAGCTAGAATTTCTTAACATTGTTTTATTTGGATTGTATTTATTTTTATGGTTAAAATCTATTTTTGGCAAGTGATTCTGGTTTCTATTTATGCTAGGTGTGGTAGCCAGCCCCCAAGATGAACCCCAATCGTCTCTGTCTTTGGTATTCACATTCTTGTGTAGGCCCTTCTCACACTATACCAGGATTGGTCTATGTGACCAATAAAATATGGCAAAGTGACAGTACATCACATCTGAGATTAATTATAAAGACATTATGTTTCCATATTGGTCATAGTTTCTCTTTGGACCATTTGTTCTGGGGGATGCCAGCTGCTATGTTGAGAGCAGCCTTAGAGGTGGCCCACCCAGTGAGGAACTGAAGTTTCCTGCCAAAAGCAATGTTAGTGGGCTTAGAGGTGGATCCTCCAGCCCCAGTCAAGCCTTCAGGTAACTGTAGCCTCCACCAATAGTCTAAATGTAACTTCATGAGAGTTCTAGGACTACTCAGCTAATAAGCTGCTCCCAAATTCCTGATTCTCAGAAACTGCCTGACATAATAAATGTCTGTTGTTTTAACCCAGTAATTTTTGGGGTAATTTGTTACACAGCAATAGATAATATAGTAGGGATAGGAAAGCTTTTTTTTTTAAAAATTAAGTTTTAAAAAAGAGTGAATCAAGAAAAATATTAAGTAATAAACAGAACAGTGATGCATGGACATGATTAACATGAAAGTGGTACAGGAAATGGGCAACACAGCAAGGGCATGTTCTAGGGTTTTCTGTAATTTGTATACCCTATTTGAAGTACCTAAGTTTTAAATGTGAACTGTGACTGTCGGCTTGAGCTTCTTTCTTTACCTGCTCTTAAAAACAGTGTGGTGTGGGGGCCGGCCTGGTGGTGTAGCGGTTAAGTTTGCGTGCTCTGCTTTGGCGGCCTGGGGTTTGCAGGTTCAGATCCTGAGTGTGGACCGATGCACTGCTTGTCAAGCCATGCTGTGGCGGGGTCTCATATAAAGTGGAGGAAGATGGGCACGGATGTTAGCCCAGGGCCAGTCTTCCTCAGCAAAAAGAGGTGGATTGGCAACGGATAGTTAGCTCAAGGCTAATCTTCCTCACACACACACACAAAACAGTGTGGTACAGTAGGAAGTGCATTCATTGGTAAGATGCCAGAAGCCCTTGATCTGAATTGCAGCTCTATTTCCTAGTTGTGTGATCTCAGTAAAGTTTATTAACTTTTCTGAGCCTCTGTTTCCCCATCTGTAAAGTTGGAAAATTAGCACCTACCTCTCTGGGCTTCTGCAAGGGTTAAAGGAAATAGTGTAGAAGGTTCTTACCATAGTTCCTAGCACATTATAAGTACTCAATAAATGCTAGCTATTAAATAATTCCCTTGTGATTACTTTTGTCTCAGTATCTAACTAGATTATAAACTTCCAGCTGACAAGACTTTTATCATATACCTCTCAGGGAGTCAGTGGAGCATTGACATTAAGAGCCTGACTGGAGACAGCTGTGTTTGAATCCTAGCTCTGCCACTTAAACTCTCTGAGCCTCAGTTTCCTATTCTATCAAATATGGATCATAATAGCATCTAAGAGCTCACAGAGTCATTAATTAAATGGTATGACTTAAATAGAAGATAGTAATTGGTACATGGTAAATTAAGAGTAGCTGATGCCTATCTCCATTATGACCCACCAACGAAAATTACGTGCACTTTTGCACAAAAGGAACATAAGAAAAGGGACTCAAGGGAAAAAAAAAAAAGACCTCTAAACTGGTATATATCAAAGAAATGAAGCTACCCAAAGTTCTTTTCTGTATGCAGAAAAATGATTCCCAGAATATTGAATAAAAAAATTCAAATGTCTATCCTTGATCTGGATTGTATGGACAATAAATAAGTAAAACTGCTGCAAATTTCCTAAAAATAATTAAATGTTTGGGTCTTTTTTATACTATGCTAATTTGGGGGATAATCTATAATTTCTAGCAGGTGTTAAAAATAGAGTACAAATCATACAAGCTACATCTTTGTCAATGTTTACAAAAGTGCTCCAAAGTATGTCTTTGGGCTTTAAAACATATTTCCATCATGCCTAGATAGAAAAAGTAGAAGAACTGCTATGAGTTAGGTTATCAAAGGATTAGAGAATTTTAGAGCTGGAAAGGACCTTGGAGAATATTAAAATCAAAATAAAGGATTTACTTAACAGTCCACATTTAAACCTTTTCTTAATAATCATGTAATCCACCCATTCATACTTCACTGAAATACTTAAATGATAAACATTTTCAAATAGTATAGCTAATATCCAATGAAATTCTACCTAAAAACAAGTATAAGAATTTAATTCTAAATCAGGGATTAAGCTCAGAGGCCATATGGTCTTTAGTGGTGTTTTATTTGGGAGGTATGTTTAGCTTTTTTTTTCTTTTTAAAGTGCATTTGGATGCTTTTAGGTAGGGCATGCTTGTACACTCTAATATCAGTGCCTGCCCTCTTTCACCCAGTTGTATTATACTTGGCCAGATTAACATATACTTGGTCCCTGTAGCATCTGAATTTGTAGCCTTGGTTTTAAAGAATAATTTTAGGGGGCTGCCCGGTGGTGCAGCGGTTTAGTTCGTGCTTTGGCAGCCCGGGGTTTGCTGGTTCGGATCCTGGGTGCCTGCCGATGTACTGCTTGTCAGCCATGCCGTGGCAGCATCCCATATAAAGTAGAGGAAGATGGGCATGAATGTTAGCCCAGGGCCAGTCTTCCTCAGCAAAAAAAAAAAAAAAGGGGGGGGGGGAGGATTGGCAGCAGATGTTAGCTCAGGGCTGGTCTTCCTCACAAAAAAAAAAAAAGAAGAATTTTAGTTAAAATGGAGGAGAATGAAATATATTTTTTAAATACCCAAATGTCTTGAAAGGCTCCTTTGTCTCATTCTGAATTTCACTTTCAGAAACCAACTTCAGTATTACGTATTACATACAGTAATAATGTATCACTGTTATCACTGCATTATATCATGGAAATAACTAATCAGTTAAAGTGCTGAATAAAGTAAAGTAAGGACAGGAGGAGGCTTCCTTCTCTTGGGTCTGTGGTAAATAACATCTGCTTTGTTAGAGGCAATACACTAAGCAGGGGTGGGCTTTACTTATGACTCGACTCAATAGTTGAGAGCCAGTAAACTGGTCAAAGCCTGCATCCCTGCGCCAAAGCCTGCATCCCTGTACGCTATGTGGGGTAACATGAGTAATTATATAGTTTGCTAACGTATTAAAAAGTAATCCAAGCAAAAGAAAATGATTCATTAACTCTTAAGGATATGCAAACACAACTCTAGCCAAATAATAACAACAATCCTTCTCATACTGTGAATGAATAATTATATTTCTTTCAAAATCAGTATAGTCAGAGCTTTAGGTAATCCATTCAGGACACATTGCCTCCAAACTGCTTTACAACCAAATTACACAATATTTTTTTCCAAGAGGATTCACTGGTAATAAGAAAATTTTAGAGTGACTGCCAACAATAATTTGCTATGGAATGAATTTCTCCTCCTTTAAGGAGTTGATGCTATTGCCCTTGTCATCAGGCTGAATCCACAAGAAGGGTCAAGTTTATATTAATGTAATATTCATATAGTGAAATCACCTTCTCTAAAATACCATCTTTCCTGACCTCCTCAGGCAGTTTATCACTTGCTCCTCTGTATCTCATATTGTTAACTCATCTTTCACTTCAATTAGACTGTGACCTCCTAGAGAGCAGGGATCAGGTCTTACATTGTATTTATACCACTTAGCACAGTGCCCTGGCTCAATAGAAAAATAAAAACCAAAATATTTCCCCCTTGTGCCCCCAGTTCTCATTGTCACTCATTTTTGCTGGGTTGGAATCATTGGTGGCTTTAAAACCAACTAGCTTATGGGACTTCAAGCCTGTGATTCTAATACAATGAGCATTATGCTACTGTCCAAACCTAACACTGTCATTTCACGTGATAGCACTTAGTTACCTTCTGTTCTCTGACCAAACGCCCTCCCTTCAATTTATACTTTTCTGTTTTATTCTAGTTCTGCTTGTGTTGCTTTTTAAAATATCTTTCCCACTGGAGGACCTAGAAGCCACTCTCCTCTCCCCGCTTTACTAACTTCTAGCCTTAATGCGCTTTGCATATAATAGAAACTTCAAAATCCACTCTGAGAAATAGAAACCAAATAGAGGAAAAATAAAACTCTTCAAAACACACACTACCTTCCACTGCTCTTTTGAAGAATACTTTACAGCTTCCACAAGTCAAGACCCCATAATGACATCCCGAAGCTTCATCAGAGCACACAAGGCAGAGTTTGGGAGGTGGTCCCGTTGCTGCTGAGGAGCTGGATGGAGGAGAGCTTACATCTGGTCTCATTCCAGGGCTAAAGAAGAAAGCAGTGTTATGATTTAATTGTCATGACTGTCAAAGGAACATCCAAATACAGTTCTCATTCCACAGTGAGCATGTTCACAGTGAACTCTGGCTTCAAGTAGTAGCAAGCATTAAAATATCCCGTCTAAACATATTCACATGTTTTATTTTTCTTTTATACAAAATCAAAAGTGAGGTCATTTCTTTTCAAGTTTCCCCTAAAAAGAATGTGAAATTGTGCTTCAACTTAGAAATTTCAATTTTTAGTTGCTTAGGAATAATAATCACCTTTATTAAGGTGTCATTTACATACAATAATATTCACCACTTATAAGTGTATAATTGATGAGTTTTGTTAAATGGATAGTTGTGTAATACCACCACAATCAAGAGAGAGTATATATCCTCACCCCAGAAAGATGCCTCCTACTCTAATTGCTTAGGACATCAGTTTTTTTTTTTTCTAATTTTAAGATCTTGTACAGGCATCTTTCTAAATTCAATCAAGTCTCATTATAATTCTACCCATGTCCTCTACTAGAGTAAAAACTTTTTACAGTATTAGAGTTTGGTCTTACATCTCTCATTCCCAATGTAATCCTAGCTGAAACCACAGTTTCTTATGATTTAGAAAAGACTGATGCAGAAATATTACTTTCTATAATCTTCTTGTCTGGCTTGCACTAAGACTGGAAAAAGCACTAGGCTTTCAACAGTAAGGACCATCCTGCCCGCCCCACTCAATGAAAATATGCCCTGGAGAAAAATTGGAAAATGGGAATCTGCTTCTACTACTAGGTCTCGTTTTTCATTTTGCAGACTTCTCACCAGAAGGAGTGCAGGTCTAGTGTTGACTGGTGTTTAAAGATAAATATTCTTCTCCTAATTTGTTGTTTTGAAAACTTTCAAACTCTCAGAAATGTGGAAAGAACTGTACCATGGATATATACCCTTTACCTATACTCACCAATTCTTAACATTTTGCCACATTTGCTTATGAAGATGTATTTTTATAAACAAATGGAACAGTGATCTTTTTAATACTGGAGGAAAAATTAAGTATAAAACACTTCGTAACAGACGATACAATGGTTCCCAAATGTTGTATTTTCCTAAGGAATTTTCATCTTACATGCTAACTTGAGAACTAACACTGTATTGTGTAACTAAAGAGTTTCTAACCTTCTGTAACTGTAAAAAGAGTCTCTACAAAGAGTTTCTAGAGGCTGTCCATTCTTTCTCTGGTTATGTGTTCTTCAAAAATATGGATGGTAGCAATCTGTTGATTTTGAAACTCTACATATTAAAGTGTGTTGTTTTTCACCTATATGAGAAAGTTCATAAACATACCATTAACTCTCTCTGAAATTTTCTTAATTTGTCTATTCTCTTAAAGAGATGGCATTTAGAAATAAACTTAGATTGGGTGTTAGTTGTCTCTTTGTCATTCTTTATTATTGCAGCCAGTAACAGTACTAAATCTCAATTACAAATATGCTTGAACTAATTCACAGAGCAAACTAACCTAAATTATTTTGGCTATTAACATGGTTAGAAATTATATTTATTAAGTAATATCTTTTTTATTGGTGTTCTGTTTTAGGAATAGAAGTTAAAAAGTAATTATAGAATGACAATTTGTTTTATAAATGTCACTTTAAGTAATTAGGCCAATAAACCTAAATAAGCTCCCCCTAAATTCTGTCCTCAGATGAAGTTTACTGCACCTTGCCAAGCCTCTGTCTAAGAGGCTTAGTCAACAGGACAGTGTTCCCACCACCCCAATTCTGGAAATAGGCCCCAAGGCTTCACATTCTTCTCTGAACACTGTCAAGAAGAATTTCTGGATGTTTCCATATCACAAGGCACTGATTCCCTGCTAGGTTTAGGAGAGTGGACTGAGTATATATTAAAAGGCTACAATGGACGAGAATAACCTGAAATGACTCTGCTGTAGGTCTGGCACGAGCCATCCTTGATTAATGGAAACTTGTGACTAATGTAGAGGAGCTGCTCTGGGCCAGAGTTTTACAGAGAAGTAGGAAGGTCTTGGAATGAGTGAACAGAGCAATGTGTTAGGGAAGCAGAAACTTCCTTGGCTTCTGTTCTGAAGATGCTCCTATTCCTGCTCAGCCAATCTCTGTCACCTGACATCTATTTTTAGGGACCAACTAGTTATTTTTATCTTCAGTTTATGGAAAATGAGTGCAGTATTTAAAGATTTGAAAGGTTAATTCTGTAATGTTTTCTCAACCAATTATATATATATTTTATACATAATATATTTATATACATATGCACATACATATATGTATGTACTTAAAATAGTACTTTATAGTACTCTATAGTTTTAAAACACTTTCATGAATAGACTCTATCTATCCTCTCAACAAACCTGTGTAAAGGATATCATCTCTTCTAGATGATGTCATGCAGTAATAGGAGGTTGATCAGGGAGCCTATTTGTGGTTAAACTGACTTGTTTCAAATCCTAGCTCTCACACTTAAAAACTTGTGTGACCTTGGGTAGGTATCTACTGCTTTGAGCCTCAGTTTCCTCATGAGTAAACTGGGAAAGATATCACCTGTCTGTGTGTTGTGAAAACAAGAGAACACATAGAAAGTATAGCACATAGTTCCTTCATCTAGAAGGCACTCGGTAAGTGTTCATTCTTTTCTCTTTCAGGAAAACTGGAGATTTTATGAAAAAGCATTATAATGTAAGTATTGTGTAAGTGGAAAGTAGTAGTATTAAGGCTTAAAACTAAAACCTAGGACAGTATTCCCAAATTCTCACTTATAAATTAGAGTGTATGCAAAACACATTCAGGCCACTCAACTGTGAGCTACAGATGACAAAAGGGAAAGTTAAAACTAAATGAGCAAATGGATTGATAGAACTGGAGTTAAGAATCTGGATCTTAAGTCAGGCTTTTGGCATCCATTCAGGCAGTCATTCTAGGCTACATCAGATAAGAACTAAGTACATGGAAAGCTGCCAAGTGTACCACAGACATCAGAGGAAAAAAATCAGTTTTTGTCACACAAATATGAGGACTTGGATGGCCCATAATTAATACCATTGGGAGAAATGGATGAATGCAAAATGGTATTGAATTGCAAATGTGACCCTGTGATATTGCTAAAAGGACTAGGGTGCAACAAAATGGTTAGAACTCGATGGAAAACCATATGGAATCACTATCTTTAAATAAGGAAACATGGCAGAAAGAAATAAAAAGCACACCATAATAAGAATGCATATTACACCACCTTTGAATGGAAAAGCTAAAATGTCCTGGTCTTTGCTCAATGTGTGTTTACAGCTGTGCCAAACATTCTGAAGGTGCTAAGAGATTCTGTTATGAACTGACTAGATCCAGGGTGCTTTAAGTGCAGAGTCACAGGAACAAAATACCTTGTTCTAGGTGAATACTTGAATACTGTTTCCCATTCAGAATGGACAGTGTGCTGGAAACCAAGTTATTCCTGAGGCTGAGTTTACATTAGAGTTGAGAGAGAGAAAAAACATGTACAAAGCTGGGTTTTTCTATTTAATTCTCTTGTAAGAAAAGCAACTGATGAAAGGAGGATCATGGATGGACAGTCATGGATGGATCATGAAAGTTAATAACACACCTTGAGTAGCATGTAAAAAGTGCAGGTAAATTATACCCTTTCATCCAGCCACATTTGTTGGCACCTGAATGCCAGGCACTGTGAGGATACAGAGGTCGTATCATATATGGAAGTCATATCATGCATGAAATGCATTACTGAAATGATAATGAACCTTGAAACTTTGATCTCGGTAGGAGTAGCACAATATTTTTTAGCTGCCCTTTGTGTCAGTACTACTAGGAAGAGAGTCAGCTATATATACAGACATTATATCTGAGTTCAAATTCTAGTTCCAGTGCTCTAACAGCTGTGCGACAGTGGCTAGCTGATTTACCCCCGAGTCTGTTTCCTTACTGGTACCATTTTAGGAACTTTTGTGTGGATTATATAATATTAGAGTCATATAAAGTATTGGCATACACTTGGTGATGATCAAACAACACGTCTCTCCTCAACCCCCAGGCATATGTCTTTTTTCTCCCTCCCCCAACTCCTCCTTCCCTTCTGGAGGATCTGGGGTAAAGAGAAATAGTCTTCCCTGTGAGCCAAGGGAGGATTAATGGTCCTCCAGAAGCTTAAGTTGAGGTAATTGTAGATATTCTTATTTGACACTACACCAAAATTTGACAACGGTTAGTGTTGCAATGTGGAATCTGAAAGCATGTCAGTGAACTTTCTGTACCTCAGTTACATTAAAATCCATTGGTCTATCTTGCACTTTGAATGGACCTTTTCCCTGTGCATGATTTTGTACTATGATGCATTAGTCATTTGGAAAATACTGGTTCACTGAGTTAAGCAGATCTTCCAAATGTTGACACAGTTCATTATACAATATAAAGCAGTCACATTTGTCAAGCTCATAGTGGCAGATGTCTTCCAAAATTCTAAATTTTGTTTTGAAAGCTCTAATTTTTATCAATTGGCAACAAATACTGTCAGCTGTCTTCCTTGAAGTGATAAGTTCACTTCAGGAAGACATCTCCCAAATACCCAAGGATAAAAACTAGGGTTGTATTCATGGTATACCATAAAAAGAGTGGCTTGTTCAACTCACAACTTAAACAATCTTACATATACTTTTCTTTGAGATAACCATCAAATGCAGCATAAGTGCTTTATGCATCTTCCCATTTTGTCACACATATAGATGTTAAAAAGACACATATATTCAAGAGTGGAGATTTAACACAATTAATAATAGTTTGCTTCCTCAAGGATATTCTTAAGTGCAATTGGTTTTCTATCTTTTTTTAACTGTGAGTGCATGGCTGTGAATACAGTGACTACTATACCTTAAGACACAAGCAGTTTTACTCACCATTGCTTTTGTACCATCAGTGCAAATGTCAACTGTGAAAAGGCAAATAAAGTGAAAGAGGCAAATAAAGATTATGTATTATCATGAAAGTAGTTCTGAAAGGGTCTTGCGGACTCCCAAGGGTCCATGAATCGACTACATTTTGAGAATTGCTGTTACAGTGAATAGTGAGGACCATAAGTCAGACAGGCTAGAATTCATAACCTAACTGCAATGCAGTAGCTTGGTGACCTCTTCATCTATCTAAATCTCAACTGCCCTATTCTAAATGGGGACAGTAATGTACCTGGCAAAATGACACAATATTGCTTACTAAGTTAGAGGCTTCCCCCCACAGAGAAAGGAACAGAGATGATAAACCATTACAAACGCAAATGATGTGATTGGCTTAGCCTTCAATTGAAGTGAATTGAATCAACAGTTTTTCAATGAAATGCAAGAAATCCATTTGGAAAAAAAGGCAAAAAGCATATTGTTGCTCCAGAGTACAACTATTAATTAACATGGGAAAAAATCCTGGAAATAAAGCTGCTACAACTGGATTAATTTTTACCAACTACAAATGGAATAGGTATATTCTCATTGGCTTACCAGTTTTTATCCAAATACCATAAAACAGTGGTTCTCAATTGGGAGCAGTTTTGCTCCCCAGGGAACATTTGGCAATATCTGAGACATTTTTGGTTGTCACAACTGGGAAAATGCTACTGGCATCTCATTAGAAGAGGCTAGGGTGCTGCTAAACATCCCACAATGCACAGGACTGCCTCCCACAACAAAGAATTATCCAGCTTCAACTGTCAATAGTGCTGAAATTAAGAAACCCTTGCCACAAAGCTTTAAGCAACATAAAGTAGAGGAAAAAAGAAATTCAATGTGGACCAGAAAATATTTTAAAAACCTTCTAAACTACCTTTAAAAATGGAGCAGTCACCCTACTGAGGCAGCCATAAATATTCCTTGATTCAAGACAGTCCGAAAAGAGATTCAAAACAGAGCTGAGGCCAGGGACTACACAGGTCTAGTGATTAGCTTGAGTCAGTAATTTATGTTTATTTTCCCCTCTAGCGCTAGCCCTAAAAGGTGGTTTTTACACATTAAAGTCACCTGCACTTTTCTTATCTTTGTTCATTAGGAAAAATGTAAATATTCAGGTGCACACACCACGTGATTATATTTTCTGACTGCCCATTTATCCCTGTATTAGCTAAAGGATTACTGATTTGTTTGATAATAAGCTATGGAATAGTTTTCAAATCAAATAGAAAAATACTCTGGGGGAAGGCTTTCACAATATTTCTGTTAAATGGTTTTAGCAGAATGCATTTTATCTTATTTAGCAAGCTAAAGATAAACTGATTATTCTCTTTGCTTTGCATTTTTGAGAGAGGTTTCTATTGGTTTTAACTTTAGGTGCATATTAAGATGGTTTCTCAAACTATGCATCATGTACACTCAGTCATTAGGGAGGAGGTTAGAGCAACAAAACCTATACTGTAATAGGCCAGAAACATTTTTAGTAAAAGATGAGGAAGGAGATTTTTTTTTTCAGATCTCTGAGACACCAGTGGCCTGTCACTTTATGTCTCTGGGCTTAGCTTCCTTGTCTGTAAAATGAAGGTCTTGAATCAATGAACTCCAAGAAGCTTCCGTGTTTCCCAAGGTCGGGGTAGGGGTAGCGGTAGGAGATATGGAAGAATACACTTGGGTCTGTAAAGGCTTCTTTGGATCTACATATTTACAGATCCAGAGAGCATATGGTCACCTTATCTATGCTTCTTAAAGTCTAATCTAACATGTTTCACAGAAGAAATAATGTTTCTTTCTCTTTGGAAGGATTAGTCCTCAGTCTGGTATTGTGGTAGGTAACTTAGTTCCTAACAGGTGAAATCTTGTAGCACCTCTTTCTCAAACTGCATGTATCCTCAGTTCTGTTTGCTCAGGTTTGCATTAAGAGACATGAGTTTTAATGAGAAGTAATGATGTTGTGGTAAACAGAATACTAAGACCAAGAGTAAGTAGCAAGAACAATGAGGAAAAACTTTTTTCATTACATGGTTATTTCTAGAATGAAGACTTGATTTTGTTCTATCTGAGGCTTCCTCATTTCTTAAGAGCACACAAGGATAATTATGGTTTGGTACACAGAATTATTAATGTGACATCTTCAAAGAAGGCAAGAACAGGTTTGAGACTGTGGTACACTTATTGCCTTCTTTTAATATTAATCTCACTATATATCTAGGGTTGAAACTGATGGCTGTGGGGTTGTATTTTTGAGCTCAAATCTCACCTGTGATTTTTTTTTTATGTCCTTTCATGACTTGGATTTTTCTCATATACCAATGCATTTGTAGTTTTATTAGATTTTATTTTTTGAGAGCAGGATGGTAATATCTTCCCATTTTTTGATTAAGTTGGTTCAGCTCTGCTGCTATTTATAGGTATCTTCAATAGCACCAGGTGTCATGTCCCCATAGTTGAATGTCATTGTTATTATAATTATTTGTAATCACATTGTAAGCCTGAATTTGGGCTGGTACCTGCATATTCTGTATTTGTACATTCAGTTATTTAGACTTTGGGAGTCCTCTTTGGTTTCAGTCATGTATGTCTACTTTGTAGATATTAAGTGGACTTCGTCAACTATGGTGTATTTTGGGTTTGTAATTTAATTTAGAATTGTGTTAAATTGACGGTTTGTATTTGACTTCATTTTACATTACTTTGAAGTAAATTATCTAATTTTGAATTCTGGGATTTTGAACACTTACTGTAATTTATAATATAACTACTGTGAAATACTTGAATAAAGATGACAAGAGAAACAAAAATGCTGGTCATTTCCACCTCAACTACGACAGTAGCGTATTTCTAAATATCTTATTCCATTCTTAAGACTTGAATTCCTCTCACTATATTTGGTAACCCAGGTTTAAATACAGAGATTTGGCAATTCCAACCCTTTTCCCACATCCTATTTATTACTCTCTATAACACTATGTCATGTACCTTCTTCTTCCTGTCCACTCTGACTGCCACCATCTTAATGCATGCCTTCCCGCTTGCCTTAACCATTGCAATGGTTTATACTAAGTAGTCCTCCTGTCTCTGGCTGCTTCTCTTTCCATTCTTTCCCCCACACTGCCACAACTCTTTTTGCCCATCATGATTAAAACTCTCTGTGGTATGTAGTACAGGCCCAACATGATCCACAATCTGGTTCCTTTTTCCTTCTCCTATCATATGTCTTCCCACTCCTCTACACATATCATTTGGTTTCTTTATCACCTTAGGGATCCTGTATTCTACAAATATTTATGAAGTGACTACTGTGGGCCACATTTCTCCTGGGAGCTTGTGCTAAGACCTGTTCTCCCAGCTTCTGATGCATGACAACCTCTAGACTCCCTTAAACATTGCCATGTAGCACTTTTCACGGGTGATCCTATGATACCTTTTGATGTATGTTCCTATCAATAATTCCTTTTAGGTAGGGTCCACGTCTTAGGCCTCATTATTCTTGTACGATGTCCAGTATATGTTATTTTATTTGGCTTATTTATATGTTATACCTTTATCTGTTCTGCAAAAGAATTTCAAGCAGCTAACATGGTAGATATTTATGAGATTATACCCAGAATACTTGGAGCTACCATGCAAGCTCTTTATATACATTGTCCTCTTTAATTCTCTCCACAAACTTATGAATTGGGTACTATTTTGAATGTTTTGCAGATGAGAAAACTGAGATTTAGAGAAGTTGACTTGCCTAAGGTGACAAAGTAGCAAAGCCAGGATTCAAACCCAGGTCTTTCTGACACCAAAATCAGTGTTCTTAACCAATATTCCACTTCTCTCACTAGGATAAAGTGGCAAAACTGAGAAGCTGAGGTAGATCTACGTCTTCAAAGTGAGGAACAATGCCTTCTGCTTTGTAGGCTGAGGTTTGATGTCTCAGTGATATACAGCAAGGTAGCAAATTCCTGTGCCCACTTCCAATCATGATCTGCAAATGAAGATTTTTGCCCAAATAAGGGTTGCCAGAGCAGGTCAAATAGGTAAAAACAGTTGCCTTAAAATTGTGCGACAGTCTATATCGTTTGACTCAATTTTCAAATGATCCACAAACTATGTATAGCTCACACTGTACAATTAGCACAATTCCTAAATCCCTACAAAGACATTTGTAAAATCAAACAAAAGCAGAACAGCTATATCTATATTCATATTTATATTAGTATAAAAGAAGGAACAAACCCCTCAGAACCAACCTCAACTTGATCTAAGGCCACATACTTCCTCCCTTCCCTCAGTCAAAAGCTAAGGTTTGAGTCTTCAATTCTTAAAGTCTTACATTAGTGTGAGAACTTCTTGGTTTCTCTATCAGGCCAGATGAGTTTCTCTATCTACCAGATGAGTTTTTCTTGCTATGTACATTTCCCTAAGGTTTTGATGATGATGCTTTCACTTCATACCCTGGTTCCTAAATATTCACTGAAAGAATTTAAAGGAATAATTTTAAGTATTTAATAAATAGTGAAAACATTGGTAAACTTGTCCTTAAAAGAGGAAGGAAGAAAGAAAGAACAAAGCAGTCTTTAGAATGATGTAAAAGTTACTTAGTGGACATCAGCAATACAAGCAGTTAGATGAAAAATTTAAGATCAAAAAAGTTTTCAGTAGGTGAAACAAAACACTCCCATCATAGTAATTATCATACTGGAAATCAACTGATTGATTTTTAATTCTTTATGCCAAGCTCCATGGCTAGGTACTTTAATAAATATATTATCTCAAATAATCCTTACTACTAGTCCATTTTACAGATGAGAATACAGAAATGAAGCCATTTGTTTGCCCAAAGTTATAGCACAACCTGGATTTGAATTCAGCACTGCCTGATTCCAAAATCCATATTCCTTACCCTCATGACTGTTGCCTGGCAGGGACCTGCAGTGTACTATCCATTCAGCTTGACAGAGTTTTAAAAGACTGCATGAGTCATCAGGTTGACAGTCTTGAGGTAAAGTTAAACATCAAAAATAATCTGTTTTTTTCCTCTTCTGACTATCCTTGGTATCACAATGGAGTAGAAATTATCTATAATTAAAAGATATAAAGGTATCTAAGTCACTTTCACTTTTTTCTTTAGATTGTTATATTGACTTAAATCTTAAAAATAGAATATTCACATTCTTAGTTATTAAGATAATGTCACATTAGCCATTAAATAGTGAATTAACATGGAGACCATGTATCAAAAATATGAAAATAGGGGCCGGACCAGGGGCATAGTGATTAAGTTCGGGCGCTCTGCTTCGGCAGCCAAGGGTTGGTGGGTTCAGATCCCAGGCGCAGACCTACGCACCGCTTGTCAAGCCATGCTGTGGTGGTGTCCCATATATAAAGTAGAGGAAGACTGGTACAGATGTTAGCACAGCGACAGTCTTCCTCAAGCAAAAAGAGGAGGATTGGCAACAGATATTAGCTCAGGGCCCATCTTCCTCACCAAAAAAAAAACAACAACATAGAAATAAGAGTGGCTTTGCATCTTCATAATACCATTTTTGCTCTTAGAGGAGCTCTGAAACAATTATGTTTGACTAACATATTACACCTTATAATTTTCTGAGATGCATTTAATTTTTCTGAAATATACTGCTCCACCTAAGCATCCAGTTGGAGATATATAATGATGTCAATAATGATTTTTGTACTGTTTTGGAAAATGTGTTAATACTTAAAGTAAAATTTAGAACTTAATATTATACAGCCTTAACTAGAAAGGAGCTGTTTAGTCACAGTACCATTTTTATAGATGGAAGATTTATATGTATTGACCAGAAAAAATTATGGGTGTAAATTTTGGTGCAAAAGAAAGCTGAGGTAGCTATATTTATATCAGACAAACAGACTTCAAAACAAAGATTGTAATAAAAGACGAAGAAGGGCATTACACAATGATAAAGGGGTCAATCCAAAAAGAATACATATAAATATTTATGCACCCAACATAGGAGCACCTAAATATGTAAAACAAATATTAACAGACCTAAAGGGAGGAATAGACAGCAATACAGTAATAGTAGGGGACTTTAATACTCCACTTCCATCAGTGGATAAAACATCCAGACTGAAAATCAATAAGGAAACATTGGCCTTAAACAATACATTAGACCAGATGGACTTAACAGATATATACAAAACATTCCATCCAAAAGCAGAATACAAATTCTTCTCAAGTACACCTGAAACACTCTCCAGGATAGATCACAGGTTAGGCCACAAAACAAGTCTTAATAAATTTAAGAAGACTGAAATCATATCTAGCATCTTTTCCAACCACAATGGTATGAAACTAGAAATCAATTACAAGAAGACTGGGAAAATCATAAATATGTGGAGATTAAACAACATGCTACTGAACAACCAATGGGTCAACAAAGAAATTAAAAGAGAAATTTAAAAAAAGCTTGAGACAAATGAAAATGTAAACACAAGATACTAAGATTTATGGAATGCAGCAAAAGCAGTTCTTATAGGATGATACAGGCCTGCCTACCTCAAGAAACAAGAAAAATCTCAAACAATCTAACTTTACACCTCAAGAAACTAGAAAAAGAAGAGCAAGTGAACCCCAAGATAGTAAAAGGAAGGAAATAAAGATCAGAGCAAAAATAAATGAAATGGAGACTAACATCACAATAGAAAAGATCAATGAAACTAACAGCTAGTTCTTTGAAAAGATAAAATAGACAAACCTTTAGCCAGACTTCACCAAGAAGAAACGAGACAGGGCTCAAATAAATAAAATCAGAAATGAAAAAAGAGATGTTACAACTGATACCATAGAAATACAGAGGATCACAAGAGACTACTATGAAAAAGTGTATGTCAACAAATTGGACAACTTATAAGAAACAGATAAATTCCTAGAAACATACAACCTGCCAAGACTGAATCATGAAAAAGTAGAAAATCTGAATAGACCAATTACTGGTATGGAGATTGATCAGTAATCAAAAACCTCTCAACAAATGAAAGTCCATGACCAGATGGCTTCATTGGTGAATTCTACCAAACATTCAAGGAGGAATTAATACTAACCCTTCTCAAATTCTACCAAAAAATTGAAGGGGAGGAAACGCTTCCAAACCCATTTTATGTGTCCAGCATTAGCCTGATATGAAAATCAGACAAGGACACCACAAGAAAAGAAAATTACAGGCCAATATCCCTGATGATCACAGATGCAAAAATCCTCAATAAAATATTAGCAAACTGAATTGAACAATACATTAAAAGGATCATGCACCATGATTGAGTGGGATTTATTTCAGGGATGCAAGGATGGTTCAACATCTGCAAATCAATCATGAGATACACCACACATTAACAAAAAGAAGGATAAAAATCATATGATCATCTCAATAGATGAAGAAAAAAGCATCTAACAAAATTCAATATCTATTTATGATAAAAAATTGTCAGCAAAGTGGATATAGAAGGAATGTACCTCAACATAATGAAGGCCCTGTATGACAAGCCCACAGCTAACATCATACTCAGTGGTGAAAAGCCGAAAGCTTTTCCTCCGATCAGAAACAAGACAAGGATGTCCACTCTCACCACTTTTATTCAACATAGCACTGGTAGTCCTAGCCAGAGCAATTAGACAAGAAAAAGAAATGAAAGGCATCCAAATCAAAAAGGAAGAAGTAAAACTCACTACTTGCAGATTACATGATATTATATATAGAAAACCCTAAAGACTCTACCCCAAAACTATCAGAACTAATAAATACAGTAAAGTGGCAGGATACAAAAATCAATATACCATAATCTGTTGCATTTCTATACATGAATAATGAACTAGCAGAAAGAGCAACTTTAAAAATTCCATTTACAATTTCATCAAAAAGAATAAAATACCTAGAAGTAAATTTAACCAAGAAGGTGAAAAAACCTGTACACTGAAAACTCTAAAACACTGATGAAAGAAACTGAAGAAGATACAAATAAATGGAAGGATATTCCATGCTCCTGGATTGAAAGAACTAATAATATTAAAATGTCCATACTACTAAAGCAATCTATAGATTCAGTTCAATCCCTATCAAAATTCCAAAGGCATCTTTCACAGAAATAGAACAAACAATCCTAAAATTTGTATGGAACTATAAAAGACCCAGAATAGCCAAAGCAATCTTGAGAAAGAACAACAAAGCTGTAGGCACCATGCTCCCTGGTTTCAAACTATATTACAAAGCTTTAGTAATTGAAACAGTATGGTATTGGCATAAAAAACAGACACACAGATCAATGGAACAGAACAGAAGTCCAGAAATAAAGCCACACATATATGGTCAGTGAATTTATAACAAAGTAGCCAAGAATATACAATGGGGAAAGGATGGTCTTTTCAATAAACAGTGTCGGAAAAACTGGACAGCCATACGCAAAAGAATGAAACTAGACCTCTTGCTTACACCATACATGAAAATTAACTCAAAATGGATGAACGATTTGAAATGTAAGACCTGAAACCATAAAATTGTAGAAGAAAACATAGGTGGTAAGCTCCTTGACATCAGTCTTGGTGATGATTTTTTGGATCTGGCAACAAAAGCAAAACAAATGGGGCTACATCAAACTAAAAAGCTTCTGCACAGCAAAGAATGAAAAGGAAACCTACTGAATATGAGAAAATATTTGCAAATCATATCTGATAAGGGGTTACTATCTAAAATATATAAAGAACTCAATAGCAAAAAAAAAATCCAATTTTTAAAAATGAACAGAGGATCTGAATAGACATTTTTCCAAAGAAGACATACAGATGGTCAATAGGCACAGGAAAAGATGCTCAGCATCACTAGTCATCAGGGAAATGCAAATCAAAACCACAATGAGACAGCCATTCTAACAGGTGTGAGATGATATCATCAAAAAGACAAGAAGTGACAAGTGTTGGTGAGGATGTAGAGAAAAGGGAATCCTTATGCACTGCCGGTGGGAATGTAAATTAGTGCAACCACTATGGAAAACAGTATGGAGATTCCTCAAAAAATTAAAAATATAACTACCACAGGATCCGGCAATTCCGCTTCTGGGTATTTTTCTGAAGAAAATGAAAACACTAATTCAAAAAGATATATGCACCCCCATGTTCATTATTTACAATAGTCACGATATGGAAGCAACCTAAGTGTCCATTGATGGATAAAGAAAATGTGGGATATATATTCGATAAAATATTACTCAGCCATAAAAAAATAATGAAATCTTGCCATTTGCAATAACATGGATGGACCTTGAGGGCATTATGCTGAGTGAAATAAGTCAGAGAAAGATGAATACCATGTGATTTCACTTATATGCGGAATCTAAATACAACAAACAAAAAAGCCAAGTTCATAGATAATAGCGAACTGACGGGTGGTTTCCAGAGGAGGGGGGCAGTTAGGGGTGGGTGGAATGGGTGAAGGTACAAACTTCCAGTTATAAAATAAATAAGTTATGGAGATGTAATGTACAGTATGGTGACTATGGTTAATAATACTATAATGCATATTTTGAAAGTTGCTAAGAGAGTAAATCTTAAAAGGTCTCATTTCAAGAAAAAAAGTTTTGTAACTATGTATGGTGACGGATGGTAACTAGACTTATTGTGGTGATCATTTTGCAATATATACAAATATCGAATCACTACGTTGTTCACCTAAAACTAATATAATGTTACATGTCAATTATACCTCAATGAAAATAAACTTTTAAAAAATTAAAAAGAAAAAGAAATGTTAGAGAAATAGTCCCAGGACCCTATATATATATACTACTACTTGAGAAGCAAAGTCTATATTTGAATTCAAGATTCCAAGTCTACTGCTTTTTCAATTTTTAGCACATATTAATGATAAACTTTTGGCTCTCTTAACTGTATGCTGGATTAAATCAGAACAATATTATAGTGATGATAACTAGAGGATGTGAGGGCTCCTGTTTCACGGAAACTAAGGTCAAATGATGCCCCAAAGTAACAGAAAGTTATCATAGATCTAGAATTAGTACTTTTCACCAATACCCATTTATTATGTTTACCCTGCATTCTCCAGATATAGATAAAAAAGACTGACTACATTTAAAAAAAATATGTGAATTGTTCTAAAATTCAGTACTTTTCCTTACTTTTGTAAGATCCCGTAGTAAATTATATCAGTCAAAACATACTGAAAAAAATAATATATTGTGGCATTGCATATGATGTATGGGTACTCTGAACTTTATATTTGTCCACATACACATTTTCTCAATAAAATTTCATAAATAACAGTGATAAGCAACATAAGCTTTTACATGGCTTCACTTTTGCTAAATTTAGCAATAAAAAACAAGTGAGCTTTGGTAGTCCATATAAGTGTAGACTACTGCAGTTGATTTTAGAATATTCATTAGAAAAGTAACTTCTGTTTCTTCTAAAATGGTATCTGCTAACATTTTAGAAACTATGTGGGGATGGAGAAGAAATTTTGAAAGCAAGTGATGATATTTGTGTTTTAAAGTTTTGTGGCTATTCTTCAGAATGTAGAAATTTCAAGGGCACTGGCAGCACCTTTTTGAGAACGGATAAATGGTGACTATTGCTGCAGTGAGAAACTTGCAATCTGGAAACTTTGAAATTGATAGGCATTTATGATCAAATAATAGTAATTCTATTAACAAAAATAATTTACAGCAGATTTAAAAATAAAACTAATCCTCTATTCTCTCAAACTTGTCTTAAAAGCTCTGTCAAAGTTTGTATCTTCACAAAAGTATGACAGAACTGTTATCTTAACTAAACCAAATCCCTTCCTTAAAAGAATACCACTGTGGAATACCAGTGCAGATCTGACATTCCTGTCAAACTACAGCTCTAAAGTCTAAGAAATGGAACTTCTGAAAATAAAGTCCTCGGTTTAAAATATTAAAGTGTTTTTTAGACTTGTTCCTTTCAATAAAATCATCACTTCAAAAAACTTCACAATTCAGAGTTAAACAAATACATCATCAAAGAATTACAGGGCTTAGAGGGGAGGCAGGTGAGAACAGGAACCAAGAAAACAATACTTTTGACAAAATTTTCATCCATAGTTTAAAACAACACAAAACATCTACCATTTGCCAAATCATGAATCATACAATTGATATTTTAAGGACAAGTCATTAATTTGTAGCATTAATATCTGACAACTTCGAACTGAATGTTTCATTGTTGATAAATGATTCTCCCACATTAATACTGAAAGCTGACAAGTTTTTAGAACAGTAAAACAATACAATGTAGACTGCAACCTGTTAGGTGGACAGTCAATGCGTGAGCTTAGCTGTCCCATTTTTAAGACAGTTTGGACACTGAGTGTTCATTTTGGTTTTTTACTTACCCATCACTTTCTAGAAGAACCACAGACAGGATCTTAACATCCTAGCCATAAGAGTACTGAGAGCAAGAGGAAGAGAGAATCTTTCAAAATTACAATGGAGGTGGTTAGCAAAAGTTTGCCTCGTTAGCCTGAGGAGGAAATTTGCCCCCTCCCACAAAAAGGGGGCAAAAGGGCATGAATAGTATCTGAGAACATCCCTGTTTGAAATTCTAATTTTTCTCACAGTGCCCCAAAAGAGTAAAATAATATAAAGGAAAAATTTCTGTGATTTCTGAAGTGTAGTGTAAACTCTAAACCTGAAAAGAATGAGAAACGATGACTAAAGGAAACTTACCCAACAGAAAACATTAAGGGCTCATACTTTCTTGCCACTGCAGTGAATAATGACTGGTTGCCTATATTTGTGAGCCTGAGGGTCTTATTTGGAATAGGAAGGAATTTGCTTCTTTCCCTGCTAGCATCAACAAATAAACATCATGGACAGTAGAGTGTTAACATGCTAAGGCAGTTCTAGGTGTGGGCTTGCCCCATTTTTCATTCACAACATGCTTTTATTTTAGCTCCCTCTAGAATCCAGTAAAATGAAAGTAATGGCATTTGTTTTTAAAGGCATAAACTTCTAAGAATAAAGACAACAAGAGAAGTGATATTTTGTCAATTATCCCACAATAACACTGGAAAAAAAAGAGAAGAGATAATAATACAAGCAACATTTTACACTGGATTGAGCATTCTGGTGTCTGTTAAGTCACCAGTGGGGAAAGCCAAGAGGCAACCTAATTAATATGACAGACTAATTAATATAAAAGACTCAGAAGTTGGGGATAAAAGTAGGGATCAAAATTAGGAAGATTAGTTCAAGGTTTGTTTCAGAACATTTGCAGGTTTTCCTTTTTATTTACAGGTTTATTTTTATTTATTTTTAGATAAAAAATATTTTTGAAAAATCTCCTTAAAAGCACCAGTGAGCTGATAAATGGATAAGGACTTAGGTTAAAATTTAAGGGAAAGCACCTCAGCCCCTGTGCTCTGGGAATATTTACAAATTTAGACAAATTTGGGTTTCAAATAAAAGGAAAGAAAACCCACTAGAAAATGGACAAAAAACTTATACAGATACTTTACAAAATAGGAACTCCAAATGGCCAATAAACATATGAAAAGTTATTCAGCCTCATTAGTAATCAGGAAAATGTAAATTAAAACCACCATGAAACATCATTACACACCCACCAGACTGGCAAAAATTTAACATTTGACCATAAGAAGGGTCTGAGTTTAAATGGTACATCACTTTGGAAGACAGTTTGGCATTATCCAGTAAAGCTGAAGACAAGAATATCGTATGATCCAGCAACTCCACCGCTCGACATATACTCAAAGAAATTAATACTGGTAAAGAGATTAATGTGTGTATACAGTAAAATGTATAAGAACGCTGACAACAGCATTTTTTTGTGATAAACCCAAACTAGAAACTACTCAAATGTTCATAAATAATGGAATGCATGTATAAACAGAGGTACACAAGTCTATACAGCAATGAACTACAGTTAATATAATAACATGGATGAATTGTACAATGTAGAGTGAAAGAAACAAGACACAAAATAATACATGTAATATTATTCTATTCATTAAAGTTCAAAACCATGCAAACTAAGCTATATTGTTTAAGGATGTATATGTAAGTAGTAAAGACAACAAGAAAATAATTATAAGTGTCAGAATAGTGGTTACCCCTGCAGAGGGAAAGAAAAATGGGAAGGAATCTTGGAAGGTCACACTGGTTGGTAGTTACACATGTGCTAGCGTTATAATTACTCATTATACTGTATATACATATTGTTTTTTATTCTTACGTATGCTTTGTTTCATAGTAAAAATTTTTAAATTCTAAACAAAATAAACAAATAGGAAAAGAAGCAGATAACTTAATCCCTATATTACCTCCCCTACTCCAATCATTGATTTCTTTCCTTTTGTTGTCTGCATTCTCTCTTTCTGAAATTCCTAGACTGGTCCTCTAATTTTCTAATCTTCTCCCTATTTTCCATCTTTTTGTCTTTTTTGCTCTTATTTCTGGGTATTTTCTTACCTTTATCTCCCAGTCCTTCTATTGAGCTTTTCATTTATGCTGTCATCTTTTTAATTTCCAAGAGTTTGGTTTTAATCTCTAAATATTCCCTTTTTTTAAAAAAAGCCCTTACTCTTATTTGACAGAATACAGTAATTTTCTCTGAGCATATAAATGATAAGTTTTTGGGAATTCCTGGTCTCTGCATATTTTCTACTTCCTCCAAGGTGGATTCTTCTGTTCCTGTTTTGATTTGTTTTTGAAACTAGAAGTTACCCTTCCTTTCACCCTATCTGTTCCCTCCTAGGCAGAAGATTGGAGGCCTTTCTCTGTAAAGAGCAAAATAGAAGGGTGCTAGACTTACAGGACTCCAGACACAGTTGAGGGTAGAGATATCTTATAAAAAACAGGAGGATTGAGTGAGCTGTTACATACCCAATCTCAGTGGAATTCATATGGTCTGAAGAACAGAGAGGAAAAAAGATTGAAGAAAAATTAAGAGTGCCTCAGGGGCCCAAGAGATAATATCAAATGGCCTAAGATACATGTAAATGAAGTCCCAGAAGGATAAGGCAGTGAGAAGAGAGCAGAAAGATATCTGAAGAAATATGGCAAAAAGAAATTAGAATCAATCAGTGAATTTAGCGTGGTCACAGGGCACAAAATCAACCCTCTTTCTGTATATTGCAACGAACAATTCAAAAATGAAATTTAAAATTGTCAGTTATAATTGCAGCAAAGCACAAATACATACACAAAACATAGGAATAAATGGGGGAAAAAGGGTGTGCAAAAGCTTTAAGGGAAAACTAGAAAACATCGCTGAAAGAAACTAAGGAAGAGCTAATTAAATGGAGGGATACACAATGTTAGTTATGTCTGTTCTCCCCCAATTGATCTATAAATTCAATGCAATATCAGTCATAATCCCAGCAGGCTTTTTGTGTGTATAGAAATTGACAAGCTGGTTCTAAAATTTGCACGGAAATGCAAAGACTTAGAATATCTTAAACTTTGGTTCTGCCTTCTGGGGGAGGGCTAAATATCTTTAAAGATGTACATTCATTTACCAAATATTTTGAGTACCAGACATTAAATATATATAATGAAGGCAGCTCATCCATTAAAAATGAAACAATTCTTCTATCTGTGGGCATACACAAAACTCTTCTTTCAGATGTTTTATAAGCCACTGTAGTTTCAAAATAATAACCTATGTTACTTGGTTTAGTCAAAAGCCTGAAACACATTCAACAAGTCACTGTTCCAAAGGAAAAATCAGCAATTAGATAATGGAATGTTAAAGGAAAATTCCTTTTGCCAAAGGCTTGGCTGGATGTGTTAATTCAGAATTATAGGTGTTCTTTATTTTTTTTTTTATTATTTTTTTTTTTTGTGGGGAAGACCAGCCCTGAGCTAACATCCGTTGCCAATCCTCTCCTTTTTGCTGAGGAAGACTGGCCCTGGGCTAACATCCGTGCCCATCTTCCTCCACTTTATATGGGACGCCGCCACGGCATGGATGACAGGCAGTGCGTCGGCGGACGCCCGGGATCCAAACTCGCGAACCCCCGGGCTGCCAAGCGCGGACTAAACCGCTGCGCCACCGGGCCGGCCCCTGTAGGTGTTCTTTAATTTATGAGGTTCTCATTTGAATACTTTTAAAAATTAAAGCTAAATGCTCTGATGGCTTATAGCAAAAGGAGATGCTCTATGTAAGCAAAGCCATTAGAATAAGTGAGTTTGAGAAGAGTTGAAAACAGAAGTCAGTCACTCAGCAACCAGAATGCCAATTTAAAAATGACAAAAGTAGGGGGCCGGCCCAGTGGCGCAGCGGTTTAGTCCGCGCTTGGCAGCCCGGGGTTCATGGGTTCATGGGTTCGGATCCTGAGAGCCTGCCGACGCACCGCTTGTCAGCCACGGAGCCATGCCGTGGCGGCGTCCCATATAAAGTAGAGGAAGATGGGCACAGATGTTAGCCCAGGGCCAGTCTTCCTCAGCAAAAAGAGGAGGATTAGCAACGGATGTTAGCTCAGGGCTGGTCTTCTTCACACACAAAAGAAGACAAAAGTAGAAAGAACTAAATCCACCATTGGTCTTTTCAGGAACATCTTTATACACTGCTCACCAACTGCCCTACGGAGCATGCCTTTCCAACACAAGGAAGACAAGTCTGACTGCCAAAACTCTTTTAACAGAAGATATGCATCATATCCTTCAGTAATAATATAGTTATTATGTTTTAAAACCAGAAAGTTGCAAGTGAAATGACATTAATACTTAATATAAACCTGTTCTTAAATATTCTTAACAGAATTAGTATTCTTTCATTATTAAAGTAGAATCCTTGGGAAAGAAAAGACCTATTTCAAATAAATTGTGACTGAATATAGAATTATTCAGTTTACAACAGATAATATATGCAAATGCCCTCAATTTTTATTATGAATTGAACTGAAATGTGATTACTATGGGCCTGACATGAATAGAGTTTTCTGGCGAAGAAAACACAGAGAAGGAAGAGGGGAGAAAGGAACGTCTTTCATCACATCATGTCCAGGCTCACACCCACTTGATTCTTGTCCAGGATGACGTGATTATTGAGTCATAAGCTGTTCCACTGATGCCATGTTCAAAATGACAAATTGGTCTCTCAGACCTTCAAAAGGAATCAAGACAGCCACAGTCAAAAAAGTATGAATAACAAAAAGGTGCCATGCAGGTGTTTCACAGAAAAAAAGTTCTGAAACTTATTATGTTTCAAGAATAAAAGAATTTCTTTCCTTTTGGTTTCCTCATTTAATCTGTTAATTTGCCTAATTTAATCTACAATTAATTGTTGCTAACTTTCACTTAATATGTGTCAGATACTTTGCCAAATACTGTACAGGAATTATCTTGTTTATTTTCATCTTGGTGACATCTTTGAGAATGGGTTCTATTAATAGCCCCACTTTATGGATAAGGAAACAGGCTCAGGGGTCAACTGTATAAGGTCACCAAGGTGGTAGGTCTGTGAGAACTAGAATCTAGATTTTCAGACCTCTTGCTGAGGAGTTTCTTTACTGCATTCTGTTGCTTCTCTCCATTTTGATGACATAACAATAACAATTACTATGGATACACATTTGAAGACTCAACTTTTAGGAGAAGTTGGAAAAGTCATCAAAAGGCTTCAATAAAGAGAAATTATTAGCAAAAAGAACAAGAGAAGGAGATGCCCCAAAATGTTCTGAGATGGAATCAGCAAGTCCTGAGCAAGGAAGGAAGGAAGGAATGATGATTGAGTTCTTAACCAGGAGCTAGGAAATGTGCTATGTACTTAGAATTGTAATTGTAAGTAAGATAGAAACAGATTCTGTTTTCATGAAGCTTCTATAGCCCATTATAGGAGACATACAAGGAAATAGGCAGTTATAATACACTGTGATTCATGCTGCCGTGGGAGAATATGGAAGGGCCTTTAGGTAGAGAGAGGTGTCAGGAAGTCTTCCTGGAGGAGATGGCATCAATGCTAAGAGCTGGAAAGGTAAATAGAAGAGGGAGGTCAAGGAAGAGAAGACAGGTCTCGGTACACAGAATACAGCTCTTTTGGGAAACTCAAAGTAAAGGCAACAGAACAGGACCAACAAAAATACTACAGAATATTAGAAGAAAAGATCCAACCAAAGTTCAAAAGTGATGTGTAAGTCATGGGTTAAATTTCATAAAGTGCAAATGTAAGACAGCATCTGGTAAGATAGAAATCTTAATAACACAACAGTCATGGTGCATTTTCATATTTTAGAATGGCATAGCATTCTAGTGCAAAGCAGACCACCCTATCACCAGAAATGGGCAACCAGAGGGATTCCAGATGTCCTACCACCAACTCACCGGGTGACCATCAACAACTCATTTAGCTTCCCTGGACCTCAAGCTCTCTCTTCTATGACTCACAGATAAAGCCGCTTATCTTGCAGGGGGCGGAATGCTGGACCTGATAGTTTTCTCAGGATTCTTTCAATTCTAACATCCATGATTCTCTAACACAGATACATGATGGCAAACAACCAGAGATGAACAACAACAACACTACCTTAATGAGAACCAGTAACAGTAGCTAATACCGTATATGGAGGACCAAACAATGTGCTAGCACTCGACATTCCTGACCTCACTCAATCTTCACCACAGTCATATGAAGTAGGTACTACTATTATCCCTCAATAGACAAGGAAAATGCAAACTCATAAGTTACCTGCCCAAGGTCATATAACTAGCAATTAGTGGAGCCAGATTTCTCTTCTAGGCATTTCAGCTAGAGTCCATGCCCTTAACCAGCAGTGTGTGCCCTATGCTGCCTCTCTTTTATACACTGTTAGTAGCGACAGTCTCAGTACTGTTACCCCGTGTACACTGAAAATATTTAGCTTTTTCAGAGTATTTTCACATTAGCAATTTATCTTATCTTCATAATATTCTTCAAAGGTAGACAGAGTAAGCATTATTATCCCCATTTAGATATGAGGTAACTGAAGCTCTGAGGTCCTGCAGGGATTTAGTGGTGGCACTGGGTCTAGAATCCAGGTTTCATGACCTCCATTTCTGTGCTCTTCTAAAAACAGCAAATTACAAAGATTTAAAAAGCCAACATCATAAAGAGATAAACTGCAAATGTTTTCACTCAACTTTTTGTGGTTAATTAATTTATAAAAGGATGATTAATAAAAGATTTTATTCACCTTTATAAAACAGTGACTTTAGGCTAGGATTTTTCCTAAACTAGAGTTTTATTATTTATGTTCTCATAAAGTATAACATGGAGTAAACTTTGTTACTTTACTGTGATATAATACTAAGCATTTAAATATTATATTTTGCTATGTCTAGTTTAGGGAAATCCAGGCTTTAAAAGGACTAAGATAAATTAGACATGAAAGAGAAAACAACAGACTCCCAACACAGTCTTCCATACCCATAATTGTATAAAAGTTTGCTTGTCTCTAACGTGAATTTAGTTCTTAAACTTTATTTCAGTGTGTCCTGTTAGCATATTGGTGAAGCAAACAAGACCCACATCAAATTAATAGCAATGACAATTAATACTGAGTACTTACTATGTGCTAGACACTGGTCTGAGTACTTTACAAATATTAGCTCATTCTAATTCTTACAAAAATCTTACATTATTCAAATCCTCACTACAACCATATGAGATAGATACTATTATTATCCCCAAATAGACAAGGAAAATGCAAACTCATAGAAATCACCTGCCCAAGGTCATATACCTAGCAATTAGTGGAGTCAGCTTTCTCACTTCTCATATGCATTATTAGCAGCTCCATTTTACTGATGAAGAAATTTAGGCTCAGAAAGGTCAGGTAATTTTCCCAAAAAAAGTCACACAACTAGAAAATAGCTGTATCTGGATCCCAAATGAGGTAACTACTCTGGATGCCAAGCTCTTAATACAATGTTATGCCTTTAATAAAGGGCATATTATTATGAGGCATACATTGCGTGCTGCCAGAATCCTAAACCTAGGTTATCCAAGTAAGTTACTGAAAAGCTAGAGATAATTGGCAAGCGACAGAGCTGATATCCACTTGGTCAAATGAGATAGCAGCTGTGGTCAACGAAGGAGCTGTGTCAGGGTCATTGTTCCACTGTTTCCTTTTTTTCCCCTCCCTCACAACAAGCTTAGAATTCTATGGCATTTCAAACATGGCACAGCCTCCTAATCTGTTCCCACCTAAGTCCTACAGACCTCAAAACTTCAATCTGTAGAGTGATCTCTAGAAGAAAAGATGAGACAGGACAGAAGAAAGCAGGTCTCTATCTAGCCACTTGAAAGTCAGCATCATTTTAGCCTTAATTTACTTTATGATTTTCCCATCTATCATGCCATCAGTACTTTAAAATAATTTGACAAAAGGCCCAGGGCCTTGAACAATGTATAGGAAAGTAGATTTTTGTGTTTTTGTAAGAAAGTTTATAAATCCAGGAAATTAAAATTTCCAAAGTTTGAACAATCTCTGGATTACAAGGAAAAGATCACCACCAAAATAATTTTCAGATCCCAGGAGTGGCTAAAATGAAAGATTCTTAAAAACTGTTAAAAAGGTATAGCAGAACAACTATGAAATGACTAGAAACTTCAAAACTTGACTATACTTTTAAAAAATAAAAACGTAGCAAGCAGTTGTTCAACTTAGGCAGAAAACAGTTAGGAAAATCAGAAAATCAAATACGATTTTTACAATTAAAGATTGCTTGGCAAGAAAACAGTAAATATTAAAAGGTTATTGAAAACTGATTTCTGATGTTACCAAAGCAGCATAAGAGAGTGACTTTATGTGTGCTCAGTGTTTTATGACTTACAATATAGGCTTTAATAAATAGCACTGTAGAGGAAGTCCCTTTGCAGAGAAGGAGAAGCTCTTCTTAATGAGAAGTTTCCTCCCTTACTCCCTCTCTTTTCCTGATGCTTAAATGTAACAGTATATAAAATGTATATTTGATACAGAAAATGCCAAATATCTACATATCCATAAATATATAAAAATCTATTGCAGTTGTCTTTACTGCAACTTATTCTAATTGTCTTTCACCAAAGTAGTAAGAAAGTAGAGATCCAAGTTCAAAATTTTCTCATCTGTTACAAAAGGGTATGCGATATATAAATTTTTATAAATTGCAGTCATTACCATTTGTAAGAACTGAAACTGGGAACTAGTACTGGCATTTCTCTCTCACTTCTATTAAAAAACAAACAGTAAGAAAAAAACCTGCACCTGAAAACTTATACCTTATGCCAGTGCCACTACTTCCAGGCCCCAACTCCTGTGTTAATTATTTTTACAGAGTTATCACATTGTTAAAAGAAAGGCCTCTTCACTTGTAAATCCCACTTAAATTACATGACATTTCTAATATCTGTTATAGACATTACAGGGCATAGACACTGGCTTCTTGGGAAATCCATTTTATTATACATAGATTTGGAAACTGCCAAAAGCTTAATTGGAATAAACTTTTGCTACCCAAGAATTTCAGCCTAAAAAGGTCACCTCCTCCCTCTAATCAAGAATGTGCAATCACATTCCCATTGTAGAAACTGAGGCCAAACTAGACACAGAGGAATATCATTTGGTGAAATGACACTGATACTTTCAGGCAGGTAATAGCTCTATCAAATATATGCTACTAAAATGCAGCTTTTTTGCAACCCCTCACAAACTAATAGCTTTGTTTTGTGGAGGATAAAGTCCAAATTTCTTCAGTTAGCAAATACAGCTTTCCACAGTTCGTGTCTAATCTGCCTTTCCAGGCTCAGCTCTTACTCCTATAAGTACACACTCCCATGTCAGTTTTCAATCTCTGCCCTCCAACCAGGTTACCTGAATTCCTGTCCATTTGTATCTTTTGAGTTTGAGGTCTAGACCCTCAAGGTACAGGTAGCCTGATACAGTTACCCTGCACACTGTTCTTCAGTATTCATCTCAAATCTCAGGGCCTCCATGAAAGTTTTAAATTTTTTCCAGCCCATAGCTATGATTGTGGATTATCTGTTGATTCTGCCTCACAGCATCAACTTACCTTTCTGGTAGCATACTTTGGAGCTTCAATTATCAGATTTGAAATAGGACTTCTGATAAAACTGCTGAAAATGCCCACTGAACCTATAAACTACAACATTCAGTGAGTAACTAAAAATCAGGGCAGGTTATAAGGTACCGTAGTACTACTTTTAAAAACTGATTTAATGATCAAATAAACTGGTAGAGCTGATCCTCACTATTTGCAGATTCCACATTACAAGTTCACCTACTTGCTAAAATTTATTTGTAACTTCAAAATCCACACTCACAGTGCTTTCCTGGCCATGTGTGGATAAGCACAGAGTGGTGAAAAATTTGAGCTGCCTGATGCGCACATTCTCAGCTGAGGTCAAACAAAGCGACACTCTGCCTTCTTGTCTCAGCTCGCATATTGTAAACAAGTGTCCTTTTTGTGGTACATTTAGTGCCAGGTTTTTTGCATTTTGGTGTTTTTTGTTGGTGACTTCCCTGTTTAAAATGGCCCTCAAGCATAGTGCTGAAGGGCTTAGTATTCCTAAGCACAAGAAGGCTGTGATGTACCCGAGGGAGGAAGGATGTGTATCAGGTAAGCTTTGATCAGGCATGATTTACAGGGCTGTTAGTCATGAGTTCAATGTTCATGAATCAATGATATTTATTAAAGTGTCATTAAACAGAAACACACATAAAACAAGGTTAGGTATTGACAGGTTGGAAAACAACTGTGACCAGAGGCTCATAGGAACCTAACCCTGTATTTCCCCTAGGAGCAATGGCTCAGTATTTGCTAATTCAATGTTCATTGAAACTGTCTTAGAACATTATAACTAGAGTGAATAATGAGAATCAACTAGATATCCATATGATAAATATTATACACCCCTTAAAAAGGATGATACAGAAACATCAGGGCCCAGCAAATTTTTTTCTGTAAAGGGCTAGACAGTAAATATTTTAGGCTTTGCAGACCATGTATCACATATTCTTTTTTGTTTACTTGTTTGTTTTTACAACCCTTTAAAAATGTAAAAACCATTCTTAGCTCATGGCTTTTAAAGGGCCAGGTCTGGCTTGTGGGCTGTAGCTTGCCAACCCCTGATGTAGATGTAGATGCATTATACATATCCACCCATTATCCATATCCATTATGCATATCTGTCCATCTAGCCAAAAATACATTCATGCAGCCATCCATTGAATCACTCCTTCATTCAAGAGAAATTATTATATACATATACTTTTTTGTCAGAGGATTAACTGCTTTTCCTTTTTTAAAAAAAAAATCTAAGGGCTCAATTTTAAAATTTTATATAAATACAGAAAGAGAATGGATCTTACTGTAAGTATTTTTCAAAAAATGCTCCTTGGATTATTCACAGAGAAAAACATCCAAATAATTATTACTTTTCTCTCCATGCATGCCATCCTAGTAACATTTTATACAAATTACTAATTATTGCTGAGTAATGTGTGGCAAAACCGAAGCAGGGAGTAGGTGGGGAAAGAAGCCTCTTACGCAAGTTTTTCTCGTAGCCTTCCAAGTCCCTGAGAAAGAAGAGGGAGGGTCAAAAATGATCACACTTTTTTTGTGATGGTGGTTAAAAAATGGTAACACAATCTTCTCCTTAGCTGCTTTGCTTTACAAAAACCCAAGTTTCCCTTCTGACACCATTTTTCTTACAACACTGTCTGACAATGGCTGCTCCTCTAAAGGCTTCAATCTGAGAGATTCAAGGCCAAGAAGAGGGATTAGAAATCTCCTCCTTCACTTTACCACTGCCGTTACTCTCTTCACCATGGCTTATTCATCCCTTATGTTTGAAATCTACATGTAGAGTAGGCTCATCTTTTCATCCCCTAATCCTTTTTTGCTATCTTTTTAGAGGACTTTACTCCTTCTTCTAGGTCTACTTTGGGATGTGGCTATCTCCCCCTCCCCCCCCGCCTCCATCCTGTCACCCACCATTAACCATTGTTTGATGATTCTACCCACACCCAGGCCTCAGTTTTTTTGCTTCAGTTATAGTGGACTAAAACAATATTTTCTAAAACAAACTCAACTCTTCTTCTACCTCCTAATCTGCTCCTTTCCTACATCTTTCATAGTCTTGTTTCCTTGCCTTTGAACTTCCTGCTCACTTTTTCATTTATTCGTACATTTAACAAATATTTATTGAGTGCCTATCATGTACCTGGCATTGGGTATACCACAGTGAAAACGACAGACATGGTCCTCTACTCTCACAGAACTTTTAGACTAGCGGGAGACAGAGACAAGTAAACAGGTAGCTGCAATACAATGAGATAAATGCTAGAATTTATGTTTGGTGCTGTGATGCTACTGAGGAGGGACATCTAACCCAGATGTGGGGGATCGGGGATGGGCCTGCTTGAGGATGTGACGTTTTAACTGGGTTTTGGCTACCCAGGAGGAGGAGCTGGCTACCTAGATGGAAAAGACATGAGGGTTAGAGGTGGGGTGAAGTATAGGAAACAGCATTATGCAAAGGCACAGAGGCAAGCAAGAGGGAAGTAAAAGCAGTTTGGAAAGGTTACACAATAAAAAGCTTAGCTGATCATAAAAGTCCTTATAAGCCATGGTAAACCCTTAGACCTGAGGCAGTCAGGACCTTAAGGTGTTATAAACAGGGGAATGATCTGATCCTCATCTGTATGTTTGAAAGCTCCAGCTCCAGTATAGAGTATAGACAGAAGATGACAAGAGAGCCACTCAAGATGATATTGCAATAATCCAGCTACAAGGTTATGGCAGCCTAAACTTAAGGTAGGAAAAGTGAAGATAATAAGAAGTAGATGGGTTTATGAGGTATTAGTCAAATCTATGAGGCTTGACAACTGAAATATGGTGAGAGAGGAAGGATTATGTCCAGATTTCTACATTGGGGAATGAGATTGACAAAGTACTGTACATCTGCTGAGATAGTGAATATAGCAGCAAGAGGAAGCATAGCTTGGAGTAAGTTGATGAATTATTTTGGACACGTTGAGTTTGAGAGGTCTATGACTCATTCCAGAGAAGATAATCAGTAGGTAGTTGGAAATAAGGGTCAGGAGGTCAAGAGAATGTGTCTGAGCTGGAGATACAGAAAATATGGGTGTCCACTGCATATGGACAGATGGTAACTGAAGCAACAGAAGAGGATAATATTATTCTGGGAGAGGAAGAAAGTGAGAAGAGGGCCTAGGACTGAGCTCTGAGAAACTCTAAAAGGAATAAGAACTTGCAAAGAGGCCAGAGGGGTAGAAGGAAAAGTAGAAAGAGTATTAAGTCACTTACAAAAACCACAGGAAGAAGCCTTTACAAACAGGATTCTGGTGTCTAGCACAGGGCTGGTGCACAGTAGGGTCACTGCAAAGTGTCCACTGAATTTAACAAGAAGGTAAGTGGTAACCTTGGAAAGATATTAATGGAATATAGAAAGAAACCAGTGATTCTTCAAGGTCAATCAGTTGCCTCATCATACCTTCCAAATGACTCTCACATCTATCCCTGTATTTCCTTCTCCATGGCCACCACTTCACTACTACTTGCCTGATCTTAGTCAATGGCTCATATAACTACCTTTCTGTGTAGTCTCTCTTCCACAACTCCTCCTTCCTCAAATAAAATGAAGCAATATATAACACATCCTATGCACGACTGTCAGAGTAATTTTTCTAAGATATAGCTTAGAGCAAATCAGTGCTGGCTCCAAAACGTAATGATTCTCTACTGCCTTCAGAATAAAACCCAAACTCTTCAGCATGACATTCCAAGACTTGTATATTTGGTCGCAATCTATGTGCCCAGCCATTTTGCCCACACTCCACACACCTGACTTCGTAAAAAATGCTGATCTTAAAAGTTTTTTAATATTTAAAAAGTCAAGATTTTAATTATGGGCATGTAAATGTGAATAATTTTTTCTTTTATTAAAAAAAAAAAAAGGATGGGTCCAGGGCTCTATTTATTCTACCACAATGAACAAACAATATCTGACAAAGCACAACTGTCATATAACACAGATACTACCTGTTGTGTTATGGCATGAAACACATGTCTTAAGGAGGGGGGAAATGGTGTTTTTAACATTTAATAATGTATTTTATAAATACTAATCTATTATAGAAAACATTCCACCCTATTATCAGCTCACTCATTCTGCTACATTCTCAGCTAAGCAAAATGACAAGAGAAAGAAAAAAAGATAATAGCTTTCTTATTAAATGCTTCCCCCTGCCAATCTTGCAGAAACTGTCCTGTCTGATGATTTCTAATTGGAAGATGGTAGTTTGTACATACTACACTGAAACAGCAAGTGTCATAGCTTTCCAGTTATACCACATGCTTATTAGGAAATAATTATATGGATCAAAAGACATTTAAGACTTTCAGACCAATTTTAATCCAAACAGATCAGAGAGGCCTGTGACACATCTAAGAGATGTATTAAAGATGACCTACCAGATCAAGCAGGTTTTGTTATGTAATTTTAGGCACAGCTGAATCCCTCACAACATTCCCATTCTCTTAACCCTGTTTTTCTTTGTAGCTCTCTAAGATTTTGTACCATCAGACACATGGACAAACATATACTTAATTCAGTGCAGTGATGATAAAATACGCTTAGCAAAGATGTTGCCCTTTCAAAATTTACTCTGCTTGCCTTGGTGCTACATTATAATTCATGGTAAATGAAATAAATGATATTTAAATATATATGTTTGTACACATAAAGATATGCAAATGAAATGATGCTAAGATTAATCATCAGATTACTGCGAACTTTATAAATTCTATATCCCAAACAAATAATATTTACGCAAAAAATCTTCTTACTGAGATTGGTACAGTGAAAATTTATCATTGAAAACTTAAAATTTCAACTAATAGCATGACTTGATTATCCTGGACATATCTTCTTGGTTTATAGAGGAATGCCATGAAGTCTGTTCCCCTTCTGTAATTACAATTTACTATGTTCTCATTTAGAGAAAAAAAATTTTCACTCATATTACTGAAATCTCAACATTTTCTAAAATATATATTTCTTACCTTTTTTACATGCTGCGTTTATTTTTCAGCCACAAAATATCATTAATGTCTAAATATGGTAGAATACTCCTATGATGGCCACAGCTAGTACGTTACCAGTGGTTCTCAGAAGAAATATCAGAAGCATTTGGAAGGCTTTATCAAAATACAGATAACCAATCCCAAGCCCCCAAATTCTGATTTAGTAAATCTGGTATGCAGCCTGAGAATTTCCCAAGTGATTCTGATTTGGTAATCAGATCCACTTTTTATTCATCATAATCTTTGTAGCAGATAGAGGTGACAGAACATATGATTTATATGTACATACTTGGGGCACACAATCAAAATAATTTCTATTTGGTGCCTCTATCATTGCCAATTGTTTAGTTTAATTCAAATCAAGATGAATGTCTTGATTTAATGGTTTTTTTTTTTTTATAAACTGCCATGGATACTTTTTAGAGATAACAGTCAATTTCTTAGTATTATTTACATCAACTACCCTAGTTTTTAGCCCATGGCTATAATTTAAAATAAATAAAGCATCACTGTACAAATTGACAAATGCTAATCCCAGTTTTGACTGACTTTTCTAGTTTTCAGGAAGAAAGGAGTTTCACATTATTTGAGTTCCTTAAACATTGGTAACAACAGAGATATTTAAACCTACACTTTCCAGGTTTTAGTCTGTTTGCAATGTGACAGAATTATAGGACTTAGTAACTTGAGTTTCATGAATGAGCTTTAGCTAGGTCCAAGCAGTTCCTCAATTACAATATTAAAAGTATTTTAAGTATGTGTGTTTCATGCATTTTTTTCTTGGGGAGAAGGTCAGTTACTTTCATCAGATTCTCAAAAGGTTTTATGGCCTAAGAAAGCTTAAAAATACTGATTCAGAAAACAGAATTGAAAGGGTCACTAAAATATACTATACACTCTAAAAAACATTATTTTCCTGTATAACAATGAAAGAAGGGTGGGCTGTCTAAAATTAAATGTCCTGCTGTTTCTAGTTTTAAATTCACTGAAAGGACAGACAGGGATTTAAGTGATCTTATAAAGGCAAACATATGCCAACTCAATAAATGTCCTTTTCACCCAAAGAAACTCACTAGTTCATTTTAATAATCAGATTTTGCATCACACAGTTAAACCCTACCCTGAAAGACTTTCAGAGATGGAAAATATTTTAAAGTTTAGGTGAAAGATATAAACTACCATATTACTGTATTCTTAAGTGATAGTTTTAAGCATATAAGGTTTTATTGTTAAAAAAACACAAATGCTTTTCCTAGATTTTAATGTTCTAATTTTTAAAATAAATTTTAATTTGGATAAAATTCCTTTCATAAATTTATAAGTAAATAAAAATCTGCAAAAATCTTTCAGAAACCTTCCAATTAGTTATTTGTTTCCACAAAACTCTTCAAATCTTAATGAAAAACTAAGCATAAGCATTTCTTGAGTTGTGCATACAATGTGATGGAATATTCAAGAAGACCATTAGGTCTTGACTAGTTTTTCAATAAAAAAATCCTACAGAATTCAGCAGCCTCCACTTTTCACACAGGGATGGCACTCAGGTGGTTAAATGAGTCACGAGCTCCAAACAAACGCTTTGGGAATAACACATCTTTAGAAATGAATGTAAAATCTTTTCCTCTTTTCTAAGATTTTTTTTGGTTTACCTTATTTAAATAAAAAATTTTTTAAAAACCCTCAGTTTTATATATAATATTTTTCCCAAAATAATGTTGGACAGTAAGTTAAATACTTTGAAAGCAGGTCAGAGTAACTCCCAAATATAATCCTAAATAAATCAGATAAGGTGAGGGCCAAGCCAGTTGGAGAAATTCCTTTTAATGATTAAAACTGGCTTTTAAAAACTTGTCATTATTATGAGAGAGGTATTCACATCCAATGAAACAGTACTATAACTTCTGGGGATTCCTAAAAGATCTTGTAAGCACTTAAAGATCTTACTAGGTACTTAATACATTAGTACAGTTGTGCCTTTTTTCCATGTTTAATAGAAGCGGAAATGAACAAGTTAAAAGGCATTTTCCTAACCCTGACTGCAAATCACAAGCTTGATGCTGCTTGAAGCCAGCTGGCATGGTGCCCATTTACAGTAAGTTTTTTACTCCCTGTCTACCATTTACAGTAAGTTTTTTACTCCCTGTTTACCAATCACGCCACAGTGAAGGAAGGCCTACAGAGTGTCTTTTCAAGATAGAGCAACAGAGAAAGAGGGGTTTATAAGCTGTATTAAATTCTTAGAAGTATTATTTTAATACTGCTCAAAATATTCCAATCCAATTTTGATAACCTGGATTTTTAAGTCAAATAATTGCCTCTCAACAGATAATCTTAAGATAATAGTTTATCAGTGGAATGGGTGGTGTCTTCTAATCATTTTCAGTACCTTTTTACTATAACTTTCAAAGGCCACAATATCTATCTTAAAATGGATCTGAACTCAATCAACTGGACTGAAACCTTTAAATAAGCAATATTTAATGTAAAGACTGAGGACCAGTTCAGGGAAAACCAGGTAATAAGAAACCTTTTTCTCTTGGACCAAATGCCTACTATAGCTATTTCCTGAATGTCTTTTCAAGGTTATATGCCATCACTGGTATCAGTTGCCATTGAAAAGTTCAGAACATATCTTCCACTCATTGTGTTCAATGAATGTTAAAATGAGTGACAGACATGAAAAGGGAATGTCTCAAGCTATCCCATCAATATCAACTTAATACTAGAATCAAGTCAACAAGTATTTTGAACAAATCCCAGCTCAAAGGGCCCTAGGAACCAAAAGTACTTTTTAAGCCACACATCTGTAGCAAAAAGATGACCGACTATAAAAATGACTGACGCCTTCAATAGCCTCTGTGGAAAGAGGAAGAAGCTTATAAGAAACATCCAAAGCTAGCTATTATAAAACAGACAGAAAGTACTATTGTGTAGGATTTGGCTTCTCTGGCTTCTTCCTTATATGCTTCTTGAGTCAATTTTTCAGTAGGTTCTAGAGACCTACATCTTTTATTATTACAGTACCCTAAATAAATCATTTCATGACAGCCATTTTCTAGTATCTCAGCAATTTTACATACTTCCCAAGCCCAAATGGCAGAGCAAATCATTTTATTAGCAATATAGGATTATTTAGACCCTCAGAGCTACTCTGAGTTTTTTTTTTTTTCTTCTCCCGGTTTTAAGTCCATTATGCCCAATAATTTGGAAGATTTAGTTCCTGCAACCTTTGGTCCTATAATATTTCTTCTTCTACATCTTTTACTTTTTGTGTTTCTCAATTTCCATTTCTTCAAAAAAAGATCATGTGCAAATTCTATCAAATTAATTACTAAATTATCCTATATTACTTTTTAAATTATTTTTGGGGGGAGAGGGAAGTTTAGTGTTAATGATCATCATACTTCGGTTAATTTCCTTTTTTTTACGAACCCAAACAAGAAAGAATATACACACAGAGTACTAGGACTAGTTATAGGTTAGAGTTCATATGTTATTTCTAAGATCTCACTAGGGTGTGAGGTTTAAATTAGATTTCAATCAGTAGGAAAGTAAATAAAATCAAATTCTATCTTTGTTCTAATAGTTAATACCTGGAAAGATGCCAGACTCATGGCCTTGGAAATTATATAGTTTATAAACAGAATTTCAAAATAATGCTGAGGCAGCAGTGGTACTTCCTTACTTCCTCAGTTACTTCTAAATAGCCAAAGAGCTAAAAATCATCAACTGTTCATTGAGCTAACATCTGTGCCAGTCTTCCTCCTTTTTGTATGTGGGTCGCCCACAGTGTGGCTTGACAAATGGTGTAGGTCCATGCTTGGCATCTGAACCCGCAAATCTGGGCCACTGAAGTGGAGCACACTGGACTTAACCACTACGACATGGGGCCGGATGCTAGAGCTATTTTTCTAAACTTAGGCAGTAGCTTTCTGTTCTGAATGTTAGATTAAGCTAGTTTAATATAAGTAGGAAGCACTGCCGAATGACAGAAGACAAAACAGGTAGCAGCAATACAGGAATTAACTTCAGTGGATTAAAACCTTGGTTGGATTACAGCATAACTAGAGAGTGTTAAATTTTAATAGAATGATAAAAGGAAAGAAAATGAAAGATAAATTTATTGGCAAAACTTTTCTATAAATTATTTCCTAGACAATGGAGAGTCTTGATTCAGTGATAAATACAAGCATTCTCTACTTCTATACCCAATGCATTCTTAAAATCATTTGTGATAAGTGAAAACATATTTACAAGGGGACATGGGGTAGGGGTATGTTCTATTCCAAGAGAGTTAAAATATACTACAGAATCCCTATTTGTACTTCATTCTAAAGACAATATTCGGTGATATATTTCCATATTTCAAACATGTTCTCTGATTTTTGTCCCCTTTATTGCTGAACAAACAGTCCACCTGATTAAGTGTAAGGAGCATACAGGTGAAGCCAAAGATTGACTGTTTGGTGCATACTCACAATTCCTATTGCTGTCCTAATTTTATTATATATAGAAACTCAACATTTTTATCCCTAGATCAGTACCATAATTTTTCTATTTTCAATTAATTTCTCTAAAATAACATAAAAATATAATATAATATAACAAGCGGCATTTGAAATAATTTTTCTTCAAAGAAAAGCTTTTCTAGAAATAAGGTATGTAATAAAAGCCAGGTAGATTTCTCTGTGCTTGACTCCAACTCCCCAAGTTACCACTATAGTTCCTAATAGTTCTTCAGAGTAGTCTGAAAAACACTGTAATAAAACAAATGGTTACTCAAATACCATGATACAGATAAAGATGTCACCACTACTGGCGGGTGGGCAGTACCACCATAAAGTAGCTTGAAATGCTTGTCAGCTGCTGTAAGAAATTTCTAGATTTCCCACGAAAAGTAGTTTGGCGGAGAGGGCATCAATATACTTTTCAAACAGTTGCAGCTTCTCTACAAAAAATCTCATTTGTCCTAAAGTTGAACTTAATGACAGTTCAGGACCATTTGTATGTTAGACAATATACAAGACTGAACAGATTCTAAAGTTAAGACAAACAGTAAAATAGCTTGAAAGAGCTCTAATGTTGGATTTTGGCCAATATGAATTCATTTTCCAAACCAAAGGGCCATAACAGTATTTTTCATTATTCAGAATTGGGAGAAACTTTAGAGAGAAAAGGTTTGGGTTTTACAAAGAGTGCTTTAATATAAGAGAGTGAAGTCAGCAAAAATGGTGGAGTAAGAAACTCCAGATTCCACCTCTCCATAAGGGCAAAGAAAAAAAGGCAAAAACTGTCAGAATCAACTTTTTTGGAACTCTGAAAATTAACCAAAGGCTTGCAGGAGCCCAGAGAAGGCTTATTCCATCCACAATCCTCACCCCCCCCACCTGATTCTTGGTAAGAATAGCAAACTTAGCAGTGTTTTAACTTACCCAGTCCCATCCCCTGCTCCCCAGCTCAGCAGTAGCCATGAAAATAACAGCCCACGTTCCTGGTACATTGGTAGCAGAATAAACCTCATTTGCAAAGGATTGTAATTAATTATTTGTTCTGACCTTTCTGGTGGCTCTCTGGCAGACCACCTCAAAAAAGACTGTCTTTATTTTGTGTAACTCAGAACTGGCTTAGTGCTTGTGAAATTAATTAAAAAAAACCCTCAACTAAATTGGAGTCAGGAAGGCCTGTAGGGGGAGCTCTCATGCCCTATCATACATGCTCAGTGACTCCAAACAGGAAGAAATAGAGGCTTGCATCTCTGACAGGAAGGTATTTTCTACTTTACCACCCAGCAGGAGGAAGTAAGATTTCTCTCCCCACCCAGCAACAGCTCAGCCAATGAGAGCCTATAGCAACCCAACCAATGGGAAGCCTCTACACTTTGGACTCCTAGTTTTCTCCAAAGGACTCATTGTTTATTACTGCCTCTCCCCCTTTTCTCTATAAAAGCAAGTTCTGTTCCTTTGTTCTCTGGATTTGCTTATGGTCTGCCATAGCCTGCATATCCTGAAGTGCAATTCTTTTGGTTGTTCCCAAATAAACTCATGTGGGGGGTAAAACAACTGGCCAATTTACTTTTAAAGTTGACAAGCTGAAGTGCTATATTTCCAAAGTGGGGAGTGCAGCGTGAGGAATGGGGTGGAAGGGCGGGTATTTGTTTAAAACATTCATACTAATGTCTTAGTTTGCTGCTGCCTGAGGTGGTAAGTAACAGTTGGGGCAAACAATAGACTAACTAAAAAGTTTAGGAGGAAAGGCAGGGGCTTTGAAAAGGTCTGACATATTCCTGGGAAGGCCAAAAAAGCATGAGTAGGGCTGTGCATATGTGCAGGAAAGATCAAAGAAAGCCCTAGGCTTTCACCTCCTGTTGCCCTTAAAGCTATATGGAAACTGGAAGTGAAGGATAAGGCAGAGTTGTAAACTCCAGGGGTGAGAGTTGAAGGCCTGCCCTAATACACACACACACACTCTGAGTCCCTGGGCAAAGGACGAAAGATTTTTCTTGCTTCCAGACATTTAATAAAATCTCTCTTCAATCATTAGGCGTTGACTAAGCTAACAGAACAGTGACTTCAGGTTCCACAATGGACAAAGAATACAAACTTTACAGAATTAGTTCAGAAAAGTCACTAAACAAACAACATCTACAATATACATCAACAACAACAAACACTGCAGAGGGGGGAGAGAATCTGATTTCCAGAGTTGCCACATTGTCACATTCAAAATGTCCAGTTTTCAACAAAAAATTACAAGGTATGCAAAGAAAAAAGAAAGTATGGCACATGTACAGGAAAAATGAACGGAAGCTGCCTGAGGAAGCCCAGATGTTGAGCTTTCTAGACAAAGACTTAAAATCAGCTATTTTAAATGTGTTCCAGGACATAAAGTAAACTAAGTCTAAAGGACAAAAGGGAAGTAAAAAAAAAAAAATCTCATTAAATTGAGAAGATTAATAAAGAGAAATTATAAAACTGAACCAAATAGAAATTTTGGAGTAGAAAAGTACAATAACTGAAATGAAAAATTCACTAGAGGGGCTCAACAGCAGATGTGAGCAGGCAGAAGAATCAGCAAACTTGAAGATAGGTCAATTGAGATTATTCAGTCTGAGGAACCAAAAAAGAAAAAACAAACAAACAAACAAACAAAAAACCCAGAGTCTTAGAGACCTTTGAGAAACCATCAGATGTACCAACGTACGCACAGTGGGAGTCACAGAAGGAGGAGAGAAAGAAGGGAGCAGCAAGAATATTTACACAAATAATGGCCAAAAATATGCCAGATTTGATGGAAAACATCCAAGAAGCCCAACAAACTCCAGTAGGATAGATTCAAAAAGAACCACACCTAGACATACCATAATCAAACTACCAAAAGCTAAAGTCAGAGAGACTCTTGAAAGCAGCAAGGGAAAAGCAACTCATTACATACAAGTGATTCTTAATAAGACTAACAGCTGATTCCTCTTCAGAAACTATGCAGGGGCAGGCCTGAAGACAGTAGGATGACATATTCAAAGTGCTGTAAGAATTAAATGCCAACCAAGAATTCTATATCTGGCAACACAATCCTTCAAAAATGAAGAAATTTACACATTCCCGGACAACAAAAACTGAGGCAGTTCATCACTAGCAGACTTGCCCTCCAACAAATACTAATGGAAGTCCTTCAGGCTGAAATGAAAGGACACTAGACAGTAACTCAGCTTCACAAAAAGAAATATGAACACCAGAAAAGTAACTACATAAGTAAATGCACAAGACAATATAAATGTATCTTTTGTTTGCAACTCCCCCTTTTTCCCCATCTGATTCAAAAGACTACTGCATAAGCAATAATTATAAATCTAGGTAGATAGGCACACAGTGTGTAAAGAGGAAATCTGTAACAATAACAGCATAAAAGGGAGGGAGCAGAGATATATGGGGGCAATATTTTTGTGCACTATTGAAATTAAGTTGGTATTAATCCAAACTAGAGTATCATTATTAATTAAGATGTTAATGTCATCTCCAGAGCAACTAGTAAGAGAATAACTCATAAAAGAAATGACAAGGGAATTAAAATTGTCACACTAGAAAATATCTATTTAACACAAAAGATGGTAGTAATGGAGGAACTGAGGGACAAAAAAGACATGACATAAAGAAAACAAATAGCAAAATGTCATAAGTTCTCCTTATCAATAATTACATTAAATACATAAATTAAACTCTCCAATTAAAAGGCAGAGATTGGCAGAATGGATTACAAAAACATGATCCACTTACACACTATCTACAGAGACTCACCTTAGATTTAAAGACACAAATAGATTGAAAGTAAAAGGATGGAAAAAGATATTCCATGCAAACAGTACACAAAAGAGAGCTAGAGTGGCTATCCTAATATCAGATAAAACAGACAACACAAAAATTGTTCCCAGAGACAAGGAAGGACACTGTATAAACATTGAGTAACAGATATAAGACATATATGCACCTAGCAACAGGGCCCCAAAATATAAGAGGCAAAAACTAACCAGTATTAAAGAGAGAAATAACAATTCAATAATATTAGTTGGAGACTTTAATACCCCTCTTTCAATAACAGAACTAGACAGAAAATCAGCAAGGAAATAGAAGACTTGAACACTATTATACACCAACTAGATCTGAGACATCTATCAAACGCTCCACCCAACAAAAGAAGAGTACTCTTTCTTCTCAAGTGCACATAGAACATTCTCTAGGATAGACAATACATTAGGCCATTAAACAAGCTGAATACATTTTTAAAGGGTGAAATCATATGAAGTATGTTCTCTGACCACAATGGCATGAAGTTAGAAATTAATCACAGAAGGAAATTTGGAAAATTCATAAATATGTAGAAATTAAACAACACACTCCTAAATAACCAATGGGTTACAGAAAAAAATCACAAGGAAAAGACAAATGAAAACAAAAATACAACATACCAAAACTTATGGGATGCACTGAAAGCAGTGCTAAGAGGGAAATTTATAGCTGTAAATGTCTACCTTAAAAAGAAGAAAGAACTCAAATCAATAACTTAATCCCAGGAACAGAAGGCTGGTTCAATGTATGAAAATCAATTAATGTAATAAACTATACCAATGGAAGGACAAAAACCACATAGTCATCAATAGATGCAGAAAAAGTATTTGACAAAATCCAACACCCTTTCATGATAAAAACACTCAACAAACTAGGAAAAAGGAATTTTTTTTTCAATCTGATAAAGGACATCTATGAAAAACCCACAGCTAACACTCTGAAATGGAAAGTTTTCCCCTAAGATCAGGACCAATACAAGCATGCTCACTGTCACCACTGCTATTCAGCATTATACTGGAGGTTCTAACTAGGGCAATTAGGGAGGAAACAGAAGTAAAAAGCATCCAAACAGGAAAGGAAGAAGTAAAACTATTTCTATTTGTAGATGACAAGATCTTATATAGAGAAAATCCTAAAGAATCTACCCAAAAAACCTAGTAGAGCTAATATATGAATTCAGCAGTTGCAGGATACAAAATCAGCACACAAAAATCAGTTTCATTACTATACAGGAGCAATGAACAATTTGAAAATGAAATTAAGAAAACAAATTTACAATAGCTTCAAAAAGAATAAAATACTTAGGAATAAATTTAACCAAAGAAACAGAAGACATGTATGCTACAAAACTGTTCAAAGAAATTAAAGATATACGCAAATGCAAAGGTATCCTGTGTTCACGGACTGGAAGAGTCAATATTGTTAACATGGCAGTATTCCCCAAAGTGATCTACAGGTTCAATGCAATCCCTATCAAAATTCCAACTGCCATTTTTCAGAAATGCACAAGCTGATCCTAAAATTCATATGTATTTGCAAGGAACACAGAATAGACAAAATCATCTTGAAAAAAGAACAAAGTTGTATGACTCACATTTCCCAATTTCAAAACTGCGTGCAAATATACAGTAATCAAAACAGTGTGGTACTGGCATAAGATTAGACATACAGACCAATTGAATAGAATTGTGAGTTCAAAAATATAACCATACATTTACGGTCAGCTGATTTCAACAAGGTTATTGAAATCATTCAATGGAGACAGAACAGTCTTTTTAACAGATGGTGCTGGAACAATCGGGGATCCACATGCAAAAGAATAAAGTTGGACCTCTACCTCACATTATATACAAAAATTAACTCAAAATGAATAAAAGATTTAAATTTAAGAGTTAAAACTATCTTAGAAGGAAATATAGGTGAAAATCTGTGGCCTTGGATTAGGCAACTGTTTTTCAAGATATGACACCTAAAGCACAAGCAATCAAAGAAAAAATAAATTGCACTTAATTAAAACTAAAAACTTCTGTTAAGTCAAATGACACTATCAAGAAAGTGAAAGGACAACCCTCAGAATGGGAGAAAATGTCAGCAAATCATATACCTGATAAGGGTCTAGGATCCAGAATATATAAAGATTATCTTATATATGATGAAAAAAAAATTTAAAAATGGGCAAAAGATTTGAATAGGCATTTCTCCAAAGATATGCAAATAGCCAAGAAAAAGATGCTCAATATCATTAGTCATTTCGGAAATGCAAATCAAAACCACAATGAGATACCCACACCCACTCAGATGGCTATTTTTAAAAAGACAGTAACAAATATAGGCAAGGATGTGGAGAAACTGGGACTCTCACACATTGCTGATGGAACTGGAAAATGGTACAGCCACCATGGAAAACAGTTTGGCAGTTTCTCAAGAAGTTAAACAGGGTTACCATATGACCTAGCAATTCCCCTCCTGGGTATCTATGAAAGAGGAATGAAAAACATGTGTCCACACAAGAACTTGTACAGGAATGTTCACAACAGCATTATTCATAATAGCCAGAAAGTGGAAACAACTTAAATGTCCATCAGCTGATGAAAAGATAAACAAAATGTGGTATATTCATATAATGTAATATTATTCAGTCATAAAAAAGGAATGAAGCACTGTTAAATGCAACACAGATGAACCTTGAAAACACTAATTGAAAGAAGCCAGACACAAAAGACCACATATTGTATACCATTTATATGAAATGTCCAGAAAAGGCAAATCCGTAGAGACAGAAAGTAAGATTAATGATTGCCAAGGATGTTGCTAAACATCCTACAATGAACAGAACATCCCCCAACAACAAAGAATTACCCAATCCAAAATATCAATAGTGCTGAGGTTGAAAAAGGTGAAGTTTTAATCTGTTAAATAAGGTGAAGTTTAATCTATCAAATGGAAAAAATAACCAATCATGTAAAATTATGTTAATTTCATTTTGGGACATAGTACTCCAAACTTATTAGAGCTCTAATTCCTCATTCATTTTGACAATATCAAATCAGACGGTGAAGGAGTATTCAATTATCAGTCTCAAGTTTAAAGTGTATCTTAAAGGTCACCTATTTTAAGACATTTTTAAGATCTTGCAATTCAAATAAATTTCTTTTTCTGATAAAAGTTCAATCATATTGGATATAAACATTTGGGGAAATTTGAATGGCATCACAGTGTTTTTAGAACTTGTTTTAAGGATGTTTCTTTTGGAGACATCTCCTTCCTGTTGTACATTTACCTCCAGTCACTGGAGAAGACGAGATTATGGTTTTTGAGATTGAGAGCCAGGATTTCAAAACTGGCTTGGTGATATAAGGTCATGCAGGCAGCTTGCTATAAAGGCTCTACTCAATAATGTGTGAAACTGTAGGAAAGCTGTGAGCACATTGGTAGCTGTGTGTCTTTTCTAACCTCTTCCTTGGAACTGGAACCTGACCAGTCATGACTCTTGGTATTCTTTGAAAGATGAGATAAAAGATGTTTACAAAAGCTTTCAAAGGGAGCTTCTCGTTGATGAAGGTGTTTGAAAACCATGAACAAGGACAGAAATGTCTTAATTTACAAAATAGATGCACTTCTGAAATACATGATAAATAAACATTCATATGTATAATTCTGTGAAGCAGAAAGCACTGAAGTATAGTGGGAAAAGGCACAGAATCAGAAGTCATGAGTTAGTTTCAAATCCTGGCTCTGCTGAATTAACATCCAGTCACTTAACCTCTCTGAACCCATTTCCTCATTCAAAAATATAGGGATAATTTTATATTTGCTCTAAGCACTTTTCCAGATTATGAGGATCAAACAGTAATACAATTTGTAAAAGGTGTTATAATAAATAATCACTTGCTTAATAAAGAATGCATTTCAATGGAGGTTTTTTTTTTTTTTTAATGAACAAAGTTAAAAATTCATGGAAGAGGAGATTAATATGGAATCTGGCTCTTTGGTTTAATATATTACAATACTAAAGCAGCATGAGGATCTTTATAACAGCAGTCCCTCCAATCCCTCTTCCCCTCACCCACCTAAAAAGATGATATCTATTAAACAGATCTACAGATCTGTTTATTACAACACACTAGTCCTCCCAGGCTTTAGCCATGACTGGCATTTAGCTGAGGTCGTATTGGTCTGGCTTCAGGCTATTACAGGTTCTACCCCTACTCAAACACCTACTCATCTGAGCAGCTTCATGACAGATGCAGAAGCCCAAAAATTCCCACTTGGAAGTTTTTACTGACTCCCAAGAATACAATAAAATAGCAATTAAAGAAAAGAAAAACTGAAGTTCAAAGAAAGTGAAATTAGGTCTGTAAGTAAATTATCAGGAACTTATAAGTGGTTGGAAGCTTAAAATCTGAGAGTGAAGGCAATCTGACACTAGAGATGTATCAGTCCAGAATAAAGCTGTTAAAATTTGTCCTTTAAATGTCCATAGATTCTTTAGACCACAGCCAAATGAAAAGTCAAGTGCAAGGCACTGAAGGCTATTAATAAAAGTACAGAAATACAGGAAACTAAGTGTTTTTTATGAGTCTTACTCTGATAAATAAGTCCTTAAAGACCAAAGACCAGAAAAGGGAAAAACTTTGTTTTAGATTCTGTAGTGGTCTTTAAAAAGAAAATGTTTGGTTTTTTTTCATTACATGTACATCCTCCATTACATTAGGTAGCACCTGAAGTTACCAGACAAGTCTGTAATACCTTAAATACCAGAAAAAAACTTAAGTGTTTTTCTTAAAAGAAAGCTCAATTAGAATTTTGAAAATTACTTTTAATTTCAATTCTTATATTTTTATTCCATTCTGAAAAGCGTCCTTGCTTTTGATTTACAACTAGAGCAGACTTTCACCACACAGTCTAGCATTTCATTAGAAACCATTTTGATCTCTTCTTGTTTTATATCAGTCTTTTTCATTGTTCCATAAGACTGTAAGCTCCTGGGCAGGAATCTAGCTTTTTCTTTCTTAGTTCCTCACCAGGACATAAGCGTGCTCAGAAAGCAGAGGATCAGTGCTTGTTGAAAGTCATCACCCGCAGCAAAAACTGCAACTGTGGTGCTCAGGAGGCAGAGAAGTATGAAGCAGAAGAACTGTGGACTTGGCAAGAAGAGCCCAGATGACACACCTCATCTCTGTCACTTACCAGATGGATGTCTTTGGTGGACTTGTTTCACCTCTCTTACCTTTTGTCTCTTTATCAATAAAGCAGTGGAAAATGATACTCTTCTTTTAGCATCATCATTAAATGAAATTGAAAATGTGAATGTTCTGTAAATGGTAAGAGTTCTGTATAGAGTGAAACTATAACTTACCATTATCTATGCCACTGTCGCTAAGGGAAAATACTAATCACATTTTGCCTACCCCCAGACTGCTGAACTGATCCTCTCCCTTTTCCCACCTCTCTTCCTCAGCCTTAACTTAACCCTTAATAGTAAATTTCAATAGTAAATAGTAAATTTCAAAATCTCTTGTAGGAGTTCCCTATGTTTTATCACAGCTGGTCACCATCATGTTCCTCTAACATGAGTCTTTAAACCCTGTTGCAACTTTTAGCATATAAAAGTTGAGGAGGCTGAAACTGACCCACAACAAGTGTCCTGTGTACAATCATTCAGAAAGAGCTTACTGTCATTCTGTTCAACAAGCACAATTACTGCTCTCACTTCTAAACCACACATGTATAGATTAACATACTAGTTTTATTCATTGAAGCAGAGTAGCTCCAGAATACTGAAAAAGTTTTCTTTTTTGTAACCAATGTTTATTCCAAATCCTAATCTCAATCTCCTCATTAAAGCAAAACAAAAAAACTGCCTTGATTTCTAAATATTTTTTTAACTCTACTTAAATGGTACCATGAAAAACCAAAATTAAATATTTGACACCCACCATACTGGCACAAAAGTAAAAGACTAGCACTGCCACATGTTGATGAGGATATGGGGCAAAAAGAACAATTATAGCACTGCTTGGAAACAATTTGGCATTATCTAGAGGTTGCAGGTGTGTACACCTTATGACCTACTTATTACACTTCTAAATATAATTCCCCAGGAAAACACCCTTACAGTATGTCCTGAGACATTTTCACAGCAACATTGTTCAAAATAGCAAAAAACTGGAAACAACCCAAATGTCCATTAACAGGAGAACAGATAAATGTGTTTACTGTATTCATTCAAAGGCATAATATGTATCTGTATTAATAAACTTCAGCTTACATGGATGAATCTTAAAAATGATGTTGAATAAAAAAACCAAAACAAAACAGGTTGTGTTGTGAAAGACTACATTCAACATAAGTCTGTTACATGAAGTTAAAAAATATCTAAAACTAAATAGTGTATTATTTAGGGATATAGAAATAGGTAGTAAAATCATAAAACAAAAACACAAAATTCAGTATTATAGTTACCACAGGTGTGGAGAGAGGGGGGTATGACTGAGAAGGGACATGCAGTGAGTTTCAAAGGTAACAGTAATGATCTCTTCCTTACATTAGGTGGTGAGTACAAAGAAGTGCTTGTTTTATTATCCTGTAGATCATACATATAAGTTATATATACTTTTTTCTGTATGTATGAAATAATTCATAAAAAAACATGGTGCCTATAGTAAAACAGAAAAATGTGTTTTCAAGATAATTCATAAATTCAGTTTCTCTTTCCTTTCAGCTTCTACAACTGTCTTATTTTGTCACTCTATTAATATATAAAATACACTACTGCCTTTTTGCCTGTTCAGAATGTTCACTATTTATATTGTTTAAACTTTCCCATATTCTAAATCATTAATAATTTGCCTCACCCTCATATCTGCCTGGGAGTATGTTACAGAGGAGTAAATGAAACCAAAGGATTAAAAACTTATGGTGAATCAAAAGGGAAGAGAGAAGAAGGGAGCTGATTTTAGAACCTGAAACTTGAATTCTCAAGTCACGTTTTATTTAGTATCTGGATTATGTTTCTTTCCCCCAAGCTCCTTGGGCCTTCATATTCTACCTATTTTCAGAGGCCCCATCTTATAACTCGGGATGGTTACCATAAGGTGATAAAAACCACAAATTTCATTAATGGGATGTTCGGCATGCAGGCAGATGCTCAATTCCACACATCACCTTGCCGAACTCCAGGCTGACATCAGATCAGCAGCTATATTGGAACACATTCTTCCAAAACCCTTCACAGGCCATCACTCCTTCAGCTATGAAAGTCTAGTCATCCCACCTATTCTTAAATTGAAGATTTCAGGAATTTTATGCACAACAAATTACGGACAGCTAATCATATAGATGACACAATTTTTAAAGAATACAAGAAAACTGTTTAATGCTTCTGATGTTACTAAAGGCAATTTCAAAACTTTTCCTTTCTGAGACTTAAACCTACAGAAATACTTGAAAGAGAGGGAAAAATATATGTGTACACACACACACACACACACACACAGATGAACACTGTCTGTAACAGCAAAAAAAAAAAAAAAGAGTTAATCTAAATTTCCTTCAGTGGAGGTCTAGTTAAATATACTATAGCCATTTAGTTGTTAGAAAGAATAAAGTAAATTTGTGCTAACATGGAAAGATGTGCATGATACATTTTTAAGAGACAATTTACATACACACTTACATATTTTACAAATTAGAATGTTAATCAAAATTAAAAAAAAATTTAAATTTGTTAAGATTATGCACTTTTATTTACAAGAAAATTGTCAACTTCTGGAAAGTATAAAAAATATCAGAAGTAATCAAGTTAGCACCTATCATAATAGCACACCACCACTTGGGAATTTCTGTCAACAATCTACTTCTCTGAGAATTGACTATATCAGTTTGCATTATTTGCTAACTTAATTAATGAAAGAGGAACAAAAGAGGTAAAGTGCTTTTCTTAAAAAACTAAGAGGGGCCAGCCCCATGGCATAGTGGTTAAGTCTGGCACGCTCTGCTTTGGTGGCCTGGGGTTTGCGGGTTCAGATCCCAGGTGCCAACCTACACCACTCATCAAGCCACGCTGTGGTGGCGACCCACATATAAAATAGAGGGAGATTGGTACAGACATTAGCTCAGAGCGAATCTTCCTCACCAAAAGAAAAAAAAAACCCTAAGAAAAAAGCCTTATTTCAAAATAATCACATTAATTTCTTAATAGTCTCTGGATGAATATTTGAGAGAATACAAAACACAGGACAGGGTTTGGTATTGCAATGTTTCACTATTTCTTCCCTTTTAAAGTAGGCACAACACTCTACTATATTTTCATAAACCCTCAATGTTATTCAGCCTTCAAGGGAGGCTCCCTGAAATTAGGTATGTGCCAATTAAAATCTTTTAGGGAAAAATTATTACCCATGAGGAAATTGAAAGGTTCTGGAGAAAAAAAGTCACAGTAAACTTAAACGATTACAGGAAGCTGAAAAAGTTCTCATATTTGACACACAAGGGCAGTGGTAGAAACAAACTGAAAAATAAAAAACTGAAGGGGGTTAGATCACAGCCTTTCTCTGTCTCACAAATGCAGTAAGAACTACAATGTTAAGAATGGGAAAGAACCTTAGATAAGTTCTCCGATAAGAATATGGATGCTCTCACAGAGCTAGGACATTAAGGGAGCCTCTTGTTGCACAGGATTCTTTCATCACACCTATTGCCCTTCTCCATCTAGAGCTACCTCTTCATCTGCCCATGTTCCCCCAGGCTCATGACATCTCAGGAGAAAGGCCAGCACCCACCTGCCAGCTGCTTTTGACTTTATTCTTATGTAACTGGGGACGTGAACTATTTGGCTATTGTGCACGTCTCTTCATGTTAGCAGGGTTCCAAGTCTCACGATCACCTCCTTGGCAACAGAGTTTACTGGCATCTTTGTTGTCCTTCTTAGAGCACTGGTTCCAAACATGGGCCAAATTTTCTAGAGTTTTTGAAAACATTCAGATTCTTGGGCTCTATCACTAGAACTCTTAAATAGGGGTGAGGGTAGGAAGGAGAGGCCGTGTACAGATATCTATATTTTTCTTAAAGCATCCCAGGAAGAGCTTGCTACTACTAGTTCTTAACACCAATCTTGACTGATCCACACTCTGTGACTTAAGAACACCAGGGTTTAGAAAAGGTGCAGTGGGGGACTGGAGATGAAGAATGATAGGGGGAGGGGGAATAACAAGACAGATACTGCTCTATAGGAAAGACAGAAATGGCTTCATGTGTATGTGAAGTAGGTGCTGTGACAGGTGCACTGGGAAGGCTCTTTTGCCTCAAGTTATCTCACTAGCTTTTTACTAAAAAAGTAAAATGTCTGAAATTCCATCATTATGATTTAATTTCTTCATTAAAATTGTGTCACTTGTTAAAACAGAAATACCCCTCAGTATTCAACTGTTGTCTTTCAGTGATGCAGCCAAAATTCATTTGCTTCTTTTTAATAGGACGCTAAAATAAAGCAGGTTTGTGGAGGGCACTGTATTCCTTGTTCTGGAGGGGAAAGAAGGGGGAGCCCCCCCAAAAGGCCATGACTTAATATGGTGAATTTTGCAACTTGCCTCAGGCCAGCCTTAGGGGCAGTATCTATGGAGCTGCTGTGTGCATGGGAGGAGACTTGACCCACAGGAAATGTGAATCTGCCTAAGGAAGAACCACCTGATGATGCATTGCACTCACCCTTCTCCCACACTTGCTTTACCTTTCCCTGACCTCCTGGAACACTCTTTAGCACTGGCCACAGTTAATTGTTTCTTAATTTCATGTATCTGCCTCATGTCTCCCCAGCCAGATGCAAGCTCCTTTGAGATCAGGAAGAACACATGACTTCTCCTTCCTCCCCCAAGCACAAAGTGCAGCCCTGAACAGATGGAAGGTCCTCAATAACACATTTATTGATCCGGCTCATCAGCAGGTAATAGTGGGAAGAAACACTCTTCTACTGCCATCTCTTTATGACCCTCCACTTCTGAGCACTGAACTTCACTTTACTTGCCTGTCAAAATTTTCTTCTTTCAAATAACTGTCCTTCCAAACTAAGATTCTTTCCTCAGCACAGTCTGCTTTTCTTGGTTTTGCAAACATTCCTTGACATTATGTTAGCATTGAATGTTTTGGGAAAATACCCTTGGATCCCACATATATTTGGGGAAACTGACATTTCCCTTGGTTTATGGTTGAAAATGATCTTTGTAAAGAATGAAATTGGGAAATGTTGATCCAAAAAAAGCAAAGATTGAAATCCATAAAGTTCAGTAGTTTAGCCTTAAAAAAAAATGACTAATGGCTTTTAAGCCAAACACTTTTACTGTCCACACTAAAATATTTTATCATCAATCAAAAAACTATACCCAAACTTTCTTTTCTTAGAATAACTTGTAATTATTAAACATGAAAGGTAGCTAAGGTGTAGACAAATCAACTGAGTGGCTTGTGTTCACAAAATTAGCTAATGCCAGAGGTGGTTCAGTCTTAGTTTTCAGTTCTTTGAGAACACTTATCTTGTACCCCTCCTAAGAGAGGCAATTAAAACTCCAGTTAACATTTCTCATTGTCTGGATTTTAAAATATCTGGCTATTTGTGTGAGTTAAGCTAATCTAGTTTTACCGTATCTATGTGCGTGTGACCTTTTCTATTTCCTACTAGTAGGATGGAGAGATTTAAGTGTTTAGTCTCTATCCAATATGACAATTATTTTCAACACAAGGAAAATAAATTCATGTGATTTTATTTCTAGGTGGCCCCTTTAATTTTTTAAAAGCAGTCAACTTATAACTTTAATGTGAGATCATACTGTTCTTTTTCCTATCTCATGTAATACCTGATTGCTAAATGTGACAATTCCCAAATCTAGTGTTAAGGCACCCAGTGACTCTAAGAGGGGCCAGAATTCTTAAAAAAAAAAAAAGTAAAATCTAAATTTGGACTGTGTCTAATGTTACAACTCTCACCCCATGCATCACAGTGACTTCTACCCAAAGAGACCTATGGATTTTTATCTCTTAACTATGGCCCTCAGCCATTCTTTTCTTACAAAAAAATACCCCAGTTGAGTGGTCACTTCATTTTTGTGGCCACAATTAGTCAAATATTCCCCTTCCCTTCCCTAACACATCTTCCCTTTCTTTTTATTCCAAGGAGGTGACTGAAGCCTGCACCTTAGCTGGAGTGTGGGAGACAGGAATAAAAGCAATTTTTTATTTTGCATGAATAAAAGCAATTACTTAGCAGATACCTAGCCCTTTCTTTATAATAAATTACACATTAAAAATCTGAAGTTCAGGTGAATCAACCATTACTGAGTGCCTACCAGGAAGGTTAAGTAACGGGTGCAGGATTGCAGAAATAAGTGATAGAGCTGGAATTTGAACCTCAGTTAGTCTCTAAATTCCAAACTTTTATCCTTTTGATCACAATGACTCTGCCTTTCCACCTTGGGCAAGTTTCATAAGCAATTAAAATATCATGAACTGAAGAATCAGAATTTCAAATGCTCCTAATACCTACAACTATTATGACAGATTGCAAAAAAAAGCAACCTTTCCCTATGGTCATGCCCTTTGCAGTTCCTCATCCTCCTGAATCTATACTGGTCTTGTGACTCGCTTTGACCAACAGAACATGGTGGAAATAAGAGTTGTTCCAAGCCTAGGCCTTGAGAAGCTTTGCATGTGTCCACTGGTTCTTTGGAGCCCTGCTTCCTCTCTGTGAACAAGCTCTGGAGAGCCTGCTGGATAACGAAACATGGCTGTCAGCCTTCACTGCCAATCAAACAGCCAGCTGCCATAGACGCACTGAGTGAGCCCAGCTAAAATCAGTTGAGCCCAGCCAGGTCAGTAGAACTACCCAGCTGACCTGTAGACTCATGAGGAATAAGAAATGGTTGTTACTTGAGAGCTACTAAATTTGGGGGTGGTTTGTTATGGAGCAAATACTACCTGATACAACTGTCAAACAAATCCACTTTGAGCAAGCAGAGAAGGTGAAACAAAAAGTTATTTCTGAAAGATGGGCCCCAACATGGAAAAGCTTGCTGATAATAAGATAAGAGAGATGTTCAACAAATACCTAATTACTTGACTTAAATTTGCAAAATAAGGCTGAAACATGTGACTTGACCCATTCAATAATTTGCAAGGTGCTTCAGTGTATATAATAAGTTTAGATATGAACATGAACAATTATATATTTGAAAATCGACATCCAGAAAGTAAAGTCCTTTCAATTGTGGGATTTAATTCATACTGAATTATAAAAAAACTGGTTTTTTTGCTGAGGAAGATTCACCCTGAACTAACATCCCTTGCCAATCCTCCTCTTTTTTGGCTTGAGGAAGATTAGCCCTGAGCTAACACTCATGCCAATCTTCCTCTGTTTTTTTTGTATGTGAGACATCACCACAACATGGCCGGTGAGTGGAGTAGGTCTGTGCCTGGGATCCGATCTGCGAACCCAGGCCACCAAAGCAGTGCGTGGAATTTTAACCACTTGGCCACAGGGCCAGACCCCAAAAAACTATTTTTTTAAAGTCCTGAAAAGGTAGAACCTTTGTATTGTAATATGTCTTTCAGAGAGTTAATTTTCTCTTTAAGAAGAAGCCAAAGATAGATAAAAAGTTCGGATAATAGAAGCAATGAACTTATTTATAAAACCTCAAGAATTTGTCAAGACATGAGAGGACTGCTCTTCTTCAGACAGTTATTCTAATTTACTTTAATCAAGTTCCTAAGAGGTTCAAGTAATGGAAAAGTGACTCTGAGTAGAGGGGCTGGGGGCAAGGGAGCGAGAGAGAGACACACGGGAAGCATTCAACACTTGTTTTAACAAAACATCACATATGCATTTTTTAGTTTGTCTTCAAACTTATGGCCAAAAAAAATCTGATAATGGTATCAGAGGTTATGTCTCCATTACATAACTATAATTACTTAGTTGGAAAGTTAAGATCATAATGAAGCCAGTTTAAGGAACTATCAATTAATGAAAAAGGCTTACGAATATGGTATGGCACAATGGACATAGTTCTCAAGGAGCTGTCTAATCTTGGCCACATCACTAAAAATAACAGCTAACATTTCATGGGTGCTTTATAACTGCCAGACACTGTGCTGTGCTGTTTACATGCATTACCTCATTATGCCCATTTTAAAGGTGAGGGAACTCAGGGTTTATAGGGTTATAAACTTGCTCAAGGTCACAAAACTGTTAAACAGAGTCATAGCCACAGAATCTGACTACAGAGTCCTAATTCTAGCCCACAATACTGTACTAATTGTACTAGGCCTCAGTTTCTTCAGATGAAGAGTGAGGACTGGATATCAAGACTGGCTCCAGGTGGAATTCTATGACAACGATAGGTGCATACTCCCTAGTGGTTTGTGCTTTGGGTAGTGATGGGGATTGGCACCTTTCCCTAAAAAGGAATGCCCTTAGGGTGTATGCTAATATTAACCATTCTATTCTTTTGCTTCTATACACAGATACAGAAATGGTAAAGTTAGTTTGGGAAAGAAGTCTACTACCCACAAGCAGTCACCTCGGTCAATTCACCACCTCCCAGCAAAGATCTGGCTGCCCTTTCTCTTCACTGGCACTAAATAAATGTTGAACGAATGGATAAATGCTCCACAGCCTCTGTGGAAAAAGCCCAAAATTGAACACCACTGTTTTAATGTTTCCTACAAATCCTTTAAATGTAACATCCTTAGACCATAAGCTCCACAAGGACAGAAACAACCTTGGCCTTGCTCACTGCTGCATCCTCTGCAACTTGAATTGTGCCTTGCATATAGTAACTGCTCAACACAAGAGCTGTTCTTATTGCTGTTACTGGATTCTTAGAGTTCCAATTTGCCCTAGAAGGGGTGAAATATATGATTAAAGGCAAGACCATGCTATTTGCTTCCTCTTCTCTGTGGTTCTTTGTTCAAATAGCCAACTTAAATTTAGTATCTTAAGTGATAGGTGCTATAGTGAAAACATTCCTTGTCCTGAAGAAGAATGGATCTAGTTGAAGAGATAAATCAGAAATATATAACGAAAACATATTAACTCAACTAATATTTACTGGGCACCTAATATGTGCTAATCACCGAGTTAGACAGAAAGAACTGCATGGTTAGCAGTTGCACAGGATACCATCAGATGAGGGAAGGGATGCTATGGGCCAGGCTACATAAAGGAAAGTGTACAAAGTAAGTGGGCATTCAACTAGTCTAGGTTACACAAGGTTAAAAGCAGAGAAAAGGAGCCTGAATTCCAGACTGCAACAGTCCTCAGCTGCATCATATGGACACTGGTATGTTGTGACCAATTTTAGGATCTGTAGCAAGGAATTTGTTAGTAATAATGATTTATGTATTTTCACTGTAAAGTATAAACACTGCCAGGTTAGACTGTGATTTGCTGTAATCCTTGTGAAACATAATTTGGAAATATCTTAAAAATTTAAATTTTCATGCTCTTGACTCAGCAACCCTCTTTTGGGGGATTCTATGCTTAGAAACAAAGTTGCTATATGTAAGAACGCACAGAAAAGGGTGTTTATTAGAGCCTTATTTGTAGTGGGAAAAATCATGAAACAACCTGAATCGAATATGTACAAACTATTAAAAAGTATGGGATCCACATCTGTTGATCTGGAAGGACGTTCAGGGTGTACTGTTAGGTGAGAAAAGCAAGCTGCAGAGAAACTGGTAGATGATAATCCTACTCTTATTGACAAGGAAACCCCAGAAGGCCTTATATGTGTATATTTATGTTTATATGATTACACAGAACTGTGGAGGATAAGGGGAGACAGGCAGGAAGGGAAGTAAGAAAGAGGAAAGGAGAGGCGATGTGAATAAGTTTAGTAACTTTTCTTGGTATAATTTTACTGAAGGGCATGAACACATATTATTTTTGTAAATTTTGAAAAGGCATTTGCAAAAATAATGATTAATAAAAACAATTTAAAAAAGAGCCAATTCATAGACTATACCTATAATCTCACAGTCATATATGCATTCTTGGATAAGACAGACCAAGATAAAGTTGCATGGAATTGTGCATAACACAAATCCTCCAAGGTTTCTGGAGCATTCATGTGGCTACTTGTCATTGGCCATTTGGGAAGAAGATGGAGAACCCCTATACTATGGACAACAGAACCATGACATTTTTTGATGAGGGGAATAATATTGAGAGCAGTGTTGTAGGAAGTTTATTCCGGTAGCAGAATGCAGAATGGACTGAGAAGGGAAAGGGAAAAACTAAGAAAACAATTAAGAGATACTGAAGTGTTAAGAGTTTGAACTAAGGGATGGCCAGTTTTTCTGTTGTGATGGCTTCTCAAGGAACAGAAACTTAATTCCCTCCTGGTTTCCAGCCTTTCTCTTACTCCTAACCCTGTCTCAGGGTCTTTGTGGTCTCAGAGCGTGTTTCTTATTATCTACTTTAATATTAATCGAAATGTCAAAGACTGATTAGGCTCTCAAACTAAGGGTTTCTTCTTTAAAAAAAATATAAATATAAATATAAATATAAATATAAATATAAATATAAATATAAATATATATATATATATATAAAGTAATCACTAGTTACTTTGTTCCATTTAGAATTTCACCGATTTCTCTGGCTTTGACTCTTGAGAATGTTTACATATTTTAAGGACTGGCTTCAACAACAGTCTCTCATATTTATGATATTCTGTTCTCTCTCTTCTACCCTAGTTGACTCAAGAGCATAAACTACTCTCTCCTGGCCCCAATTTAACATTGTCTCCTAATTCTCCAGCTATTCATTCAGTATCTTTGGTGGCTGCTCTCTTTGAATGCCTTCCAGAGCCCTGTCCTTGGTCCTCTTTTTTTCCTGAACACTAAAGCAGTTCATTCTGAAATGACTTCATCTGATTTTCTTGCTTTAGCTAATACCTACTTACCTCGCATTTTCTCTTTTTTGTGACTGTCTTTACCAAAGTAGGTTGAACTTTCCTACAATGCTTAGTAGAAGAGATAACTTATCTTACTAACCTTTTGAATTGCTGCTATATACCATAGATAGAATAAGTCAAAACTACAGATAGAATAAGTCAAATCTAAAATATAAATAAGCTGAAGAAAGATAACTTAGAAATTCAAGCAAAAATAAGATACCTCTCCTCTCTTGGAGTATTCGGTGATTATATACACACTTATCTGAAAAATGGGCAAATGGATTTCTTGCCTGACTTTTTAGATAAATCAACACAAACGTATACATTAGGCATCTGCCAGAATGATCTCAATTCTTAAACAAGTGAAACATATAAAGATGAAAGCTTCTGCTACAAAAGGTTGAGCAAGATGAATAAAACAAAACAAAGCCAAACCTCAGACTTCATTTCCAAGCTTTGGTTACCCTAATTTGTTCAATGCTAAATGTACCAGAGTTAGTTCTAAGAAACTGTGAAAAGCAATCTATTTCAAAATCTTAGAGCAAATTTAAAGACTGACAACAATTAAAAATACATTTTCTTTATGAATACTTTCTCTCTGTATATACATAAGCACTTGTCCACCTTAAAACCGATTTCCTATCTGTGGAAGATGATCTGGGCTATCATCCATCCCTCTTAGTGATGTTCACTATCTGCTGACACTTTCCTTTCTCTGGAAAGACAGAAGTGCAATCCATACCTATATATCTTCTTGGTTTATATATCAAGTTTGTTTATTCATATATTCAACATGTATTTATTGAGGTCTTACTACATGCTTGACACTCTTCTACCTGCTGGCATAAAGGAGTAAGCAAGGCAGACAATATCTCTGCTCTCATGGAGCTTACATTCTAGCAAGTGAGCAGATGAAACACCAGTAAATATATAATGTTGAGGGGAAGGGTACAGTGTGTGAAAGATGCTATTTCAGACAGCGCAGTGAGAGAAGGTCTCTTTTACGGAGTTGACATTTAAGTGGAGACCTAAATAAAGTAAGAGAATGAGCCATGTGGATATCTGGGGGAATAACATTCCAGGCAAAAATTCCTCAGGTTTGGGCTCATGCATCAGGGGACCTAGAAAGAGGACTATGTTTCTTCTAGAGAGTAAAAAGATGTTCTTAAGTGACTAGAAGGAAAAAATTGTCTTAACACTAAGGCAGCACAACCTGGTTAGGCATTAAGGGTAAAAATCATGTTTTCTCCTTGTCTTGTATCACATAATGTACAGGATGGCAATATGTACATATTAGTTTCCTCCACAAGTGACTGAAGTCTCCTGCTCTTCCCAACTACTCAGTCCTCACCTGATCAACTCATTCTTTCCATCTTTTCCTTCTTCTGTCTCAGGCTCCTTGTTAACCACTCCCCCCCATTTTTTATTCCATAGTTGAATCAACTCTTGTTTCCTACTCATCCACACACTTTTCTCTATAAAGTTTCAGTTATGCCTTCCTGGAAAAACCTTAATATCCTTCAAGTGCACATTTTAAAAAGCAAATTGGGCAATCGGGTGGCAGTGGGGGAGGGTGGAACAGATAAGAGGATCACTAGAAGATCACCAGACTTCTCTGTGAGGTTGGGGATCTTCATCATCTTCATCTCTGTATGCCCAATGAGGAGCTCAATAAATGTTTGCTGCTGCTAGTGTAGTCAGAAGGACCTTTGAAGTCAGGTATTAACCTCCCACTCCACCCATCTCAAGAATTCCTTTCCAAGAACATGCCTTTGTAGCTCTTCCAGCTATTAACACAGTGTAGCTGGGCTGCTTGTGTATTTCCCAGTGTTCATACAGAAACACTCAGGCATAGAAAAATCTAATTTAACCAGACACTGAAACTGGAATTCAGAACCTTTATTTTCTTTCTCCATGGGTTTCTTAGTTCTAACTTTTTCCTCTGCCTTCACTTATTTGCTCTATTTTCTCTTTTAAATACATCTGTGGTACTCCCAAAGTACTGTGCCGCCCTGTTAAATGACATTATCAGTTAAAGGGTCACTCATCCCTAATGCACTGAATTAGTGACTATTTCCTCTATTTTTCTTACCTTCCCTTTAGAAATACTTCCTTTTCTTAGATTATACTTAAAATCTAGTACCCACAGACTGCACCAACACCAGCCCATTGTATGTGCTTAGTGATAAGAAGCATTTTCTACCTAATAGAAAAATCTACCAGCCTCTTAGCTAAAAGAACTAAGAGATTTAAGGCTAATAAAAGGGTGAAAAAATAAAACCAAAGTTAGCAATAAAGCACATCTGCCAATCTATGATAGTTCTTTATTCTTTTTCCTTAGCCACTGAAAACTTAGAAATCATTTTTTGGGGAAAAGGAATAAGTTTTGAGAAAACAGGCTGCTTTCAGTACAAACATAGGAAACCTAAAGTTCTTAAGCAGATTATCCTCACAAAGAATGCCAGCACTAACAGAATGGTTACAAAAGGGATATCTATTTTTAATGCCACGGTATGTATCCTCACGATTTCAAAGGCCAGGATCCATTTTAGTCCTAGCATTTTGTGAATAAACATGCTTAAATTTAGAAAGCGGTAGTGACAACCAAAATTCACTTAATTTTTAAAAGTACTTTCACTAAGAGCAGAAAATTTCTCTTCAGGTTATGAGGAATAAAACTAGAAAATACGTGAATTTTATATTGTAGTTGTAAGGCTCCGTTAAACTATTTTATGGCTGTAAATAATTTCAGTGTACTTGAGTTGTTCTTGCCATAATGACTGTCAGATAGTTAATTCCCTGATACACTGAGGACTGGAATGGGAAATTAAACTGTTTTTGGAGATTGTTTTAGGAATTTACATTTACTTTATATCTTCTATCATCAAATTCCCTTCAAGTCCAAGGCAAAGACAGGCCCACCCTACTTGAACATAAAATAAACATAAAATTTTTTATGAAAAAAAATCAAGCTTAGAGGTGAGTAATCTCTATTTTTTCTGTACCGTGTCAAGAAAAGGGAATATATAAGCTGTTAACATAAAGCTCCTTGATAGCTTAAAGAACAGAAATCAGAACTTTACCACTGAGCACCATCCATTTCAGATTAGTCACCTTAGCAGGCTAGGCACTTATTCCAGGAATATTCAACACAGTTTTAAACATCTTCTATAGAAATACCTACATAGGTTCTTTTAAATAACCTCAATGAAAACAAATGTTATAATTGGGGAGAGGATTAAATTTCTAAATTTCTAGAAATATTCAAATCATTTGTAATCACATAAATAAAGTAAATGGTCAAAGCTAAAGAATAAATACATTTTCTGATTAAGCAAGAACATTTAGGTGTTACTATAGTGTAATGAGTCCAGTTTTCTTTTACGGCTTACAAGGTGGTTCTGAAGTCAGTTTCAAAGAGGACCAATATACATAGCCTCCCATAATATACATAATTTCTAAGTCTAAGGTGAAGGCTTAGAAATACAACATTCACTTTGGGTTTTCTGTTTAAAAAAATCAATCTAACTATTTTATAGTCACTTGTTGCCCTTAATAAACTCAGCTGGATTCCAGATGACAAGTTTCATATGAAGTTCTAATTAAATTTTTAAAAGTTTTCCTTTAAGAAAGCAGCCTACAATGTTATATTTTATATTGGTATATTTACCAATTTAAACTGCCACTTGTTTCTTGTACTTAGATCTTTGTTATGTAAAAAAAGAGATTTATAACTTTGGTTTAATCCATCAAATTTGCTTTATTGAAGTTTTTTCAACCACTAGATCAATAAAGAAGAAAATTAGTAAATGTAGTCAAGTAAGTTTCATAATCCTCCCAAATATATGCACTTAGGATAAATTTTGGTATTCAATATAGTCAGAAGCTCTTTTTCACACAGCTTTTTGTTTTATTGCTTGGTATTTTTATGAAATTAAGTATGCAAAGGTTCTTTGTCATTAAGAAACATTTATTTGCCTGAAAATGGGGATATTCTAGCATTTATTAATGAAAATATAATGTGATCAAAGTTATCAGTATGGCTATTAAATTCAGATGGCATACCTACTACATAACAACAAAATCCATTGAAAAGCTAACAAAAAACCAAAACTGAAAAAAATACCAATGTAAATATAATGATCTTGTCACTTGAAGGCTTTAAATATAGTACTCCTTATGAAATTGGCATCCATGACCCTTCAGGGATTGCACATAGTAGACACTGAGATAAAGTCTTAGTGCTTAATGAATATGAAATACCTACAAAGGCACAGATGTCCTAATATACTTAGCCAGTGAGGGTCATGCTGGTTTGAGCTCAGTAGACTTAGGAGAGCTTTAAAAGTTCCACCTTAAATTTTTATAGTACTTTTTGGGGTTTTTTTTAGCTTTACTTTCTTTTTTTTTGCTTGAGGAAGATTAGCCCTGATCTAACATCTGTGCCAATTCTCCTCTATTTCGTATGTGGGTCACCAGCACAGCATGGCTGACGAGTGGTGTGGGTCCACGTCTGGGATCCGAACGTGCGAACCCGGGCCACCGAAGCAGAATGCACAGAACTTAACCACTACTCCACAGGGCTGGCCCCTTTAATTTTCAAAGTAAACACTCATACACAAATCCCATCAGGAAAAATATTGGGTGCTCTATTTTACAGAAGCTGAAACTGTGATAGAAAGCAGTAAGTGACTACACAAATATATGGAAGGGAGCAGAGGCTTGATCCCATTTCTCTTTTATATATTTTTTAAAGATTCATGGATGACAAATAAAAATTATTAAAGATCCATGAGGAATTTCTAACACAATATTAAATATTTCCCCCTAACTTCCCTTTAGAAGTTATTAAACTTCTCAACAGAAAGTTTTCCTGACTATTCTTTTCCTCTTTCTCTTTAAAGGTATCAAGTTTTCCCCCCTGTAAAATTGAGGTAAATAACAGCTACCTTCTGCATTACATAGATATTGACAGAATAACTTAATATAGAAACGAGAATTAGAAACCTTCATAGGGTTGTTAAGAGGTTTAAATGAGATGAATGCATACAAAGTACTTAGCACAGTGCTGCCACATAATTAGTGCTCAACATCATTAGGTAAAAAAGGGGTTAAAAAATAAAGACTATGGATACTGTATATTTCTAAAAATTTAAACTAGTTGATTTTATAGTAACTTTTATAAAACACCTGGCTAATCTATATCATGTTTCAGGTCTCCAGAACTAGAGACGAGATGTTAGGAGAAGCCTGCTGGGGAGCTTAGACAACTGAGAATTAGGATATTCCATCTTGCAACACCACTAACTAATTTGGGGATCGTTCTCTAGACACTTTCTATGGGTCTCATTTCCTCATCTGAAAAAATGAGGGTGTGGGAAGTAGATGAGCTATCAAGTCCGTTTAAGCTCTAATCTAAAATCATCATCCCTGACACATAAAGCAAGCTCTGAGGATGTAAGAACCCCACCTCTCCGGCTCTACCAACAACAGTGTTGACATATTATTTTCAATGTACCACCAACTATATTATTTTAAATTATCTTATAAAAATATCAAATCGGGGTTCATTTTTGTCTTGTACTTGATAATGTAAAAAAAATGTCAAAGAACCAACTTTAGTATATCATTTCCTACCCCAGTTGCCTCCTTCACTAAAGTGATAGGTTAAAAAGATTGTAGAATTTTAGAAACAGAAACACACACACATGTGTTTTGAAAATAATTCATATGTAATTGTAAAGAGAGTATTTTGAATCCAAAACACCTAATTACTCAAGGTCATAGATTGGCTCAGCTCAGCCTTTGAAATTAAGTCTTCTGATTTTTAGTCTAGTTCTTTTCTACTGTTTCTACTACTGAATAACTAAATCAAATTTTTGGAAGGTATTTAAGGGCTTAAAAAAAAAAGCACAAATTTGCAATTTACATCATCTTAACATTAAGGAAGCCCTTACCCCCAATAATTACAAAACAAAATATTAAAACAACAACAAAGTAAAACTGTGTCCATAACAAACTAGTAGAGCTTTAATGTTCAACATGTGATGATCATAAGGTCATAAGTCACTGCATTGCCCCAACTAGCATGAAATAATAAATCGTGTACTAAATTAGATGTCATTTCACAATAGCTTTAAAAAATTGGCTATCAAACATACTTTCATAATAGCCACAGTTAAATATTATGGACAATTATGAAATCAACTAGAATAAAGGCTAATTTTATTATAAAAAGAAAAATTAACATTTATTGCAACAAACTATGTTCTAAACACTGCATACTTTGGTTTAACTCTCAAACAGTTACAAAAATTAAAATTCAATGTAAGATAACGTGCTAAACATCTACAACTAATCATACCACTAAATCTTTCTCTCCCTTTATATATATATATATTTGGTGCCCTATCTCATGAATTAAAAAAAAATCCTAAAATAAGAGGTACTTTCACTAAATTTGCTGCATTTTAAACACTATTAATCTTGTTGAAACATGCTCAAAAGAAAAAATATTTTAAAGCACTCAAAATTAATATTTGAGTTACTCTGAAAAAGTATGTTTAAGCATGCAGCTCCACCAAGATACGTCATTAATATTTAACTGGCCCAGAGATAAAATTAGGGGATGACACACTTCCATTCAAAATAATTAGCTTTAAGGACCATATTGCAATATAAATAATGTAAATGACTGTCATTTATGAGTTTGCAGAAACCCATAATTTATTCTATACATGTACCATTAAATAAGAATTTAATTTCCTCAATATTCCAGTAGAAAAATACACAACTCATGGAAATACATTACTTAAGAAAAGGGCTGCACATCATCGTCAGATGACAGTGTATATAAAAGTGCACTAGGAAATATAAAGTGGTTATATCAACATAAAACATCATTTCAACTACATTCCAGTAATTAGACTTTCATTGATTAAACAGCCACCTAAATAAAAATGGGACGAATATGAACTTGATCTTAGCTTAAATAATCTAAAAGGAATTTAAATGTTCATTCCATCCTTTTTTTGGTAATAAAGCATAGCAAAAGAGAACCACATAACCTATAAACAGTTAGGGCTATATTGCTACAATTAGTTTTAGATTTCTACCTCAAATGAAAGAAACTAAATCGTAATCCTGCTTAGTGCACTCCCCTGTACATAAACACAGCCCCAAATTTCTTTTTTTCAGTCCTCTGAATTCACGACAGTTGATACCAATTGTTGGTTTTCGGAATTCTTCTCAGTATTTCTAAACTTATCTTCCACCATTCCGTACCTCTATGCTACTCCCTCTCCCGCCCCTCCCCTCCTGCTTCCTTTCCTCCAACACCCATTAATTCACACACTCCATTGGAAATCCTGCATTTAAGGGACATTTGTGATCGTAGTGGGGAATAAAGAAGACAATCTGTCAAAATTAGGTTTTTGGGGATTGGAATCACTGTCTACAACTAATTTTGAACTGCTATAAAACTGCATATTTTCTAAAATATACCTAAATGTGTACTATGACTACAAAAATCACCATTAAAAGTCACCCTCTTATCCAGTTTAGCATAGGAATGAGCATACACAATTCAAAAGGAAAGGAACACTTAATGGATCATCTTTTTTTTAAACAGACGTTCTCCATAGGAATATTTTTATTTACTTGAAAAATATAAAACCCAAGTAGAATGAGCCAGAAAAAAATGAGAGCAGTTGGATTTCTGAAACTACAGAAATAAGGAGAGCATGGGCTTTTAAACCTTTCCATAAAGGTCAATAAGTAATTGATTTTTTTTTTCAGTTACAGCTTAATTCAACAAAATTATTTCTTGAAAACTCTTTTCCAACACGATTCACCAATATGTGTTTTCCATGATTCAGAAATATGGAAGCAAGCACCCATTAATTTGGCAAATACCTGTAAATACTGCATTACACAATTATCAGGATGTCCTCAGAAGGGTAAATGCTACTTAGCACAAACCTATTTTAATTTGCTCACCTAAGTAGTAGTACATAATGAGGACTCACTGCTAATTAAAATTAGATGTGATCTTTAAGAAAAAAATGTGTTTTAAGAAATATGCCCCATACTTATTTTAAACCTAATGTAAATTAAGATTTCCTAACAACGAGGCTATTTCAATCACCTGCGGGCCAGAGTGGATTAAGACTTACATAACCAACCAATTAATCCAGATGCTCTTTCACATCAGGCACTCAGACTAAAATAAACCCTTTTGATCCAATCTCTCCTTCATTAAAATCTCAAAAGGCCTCTAAAGTGATCTCTAGCCACATATGAATTTCACTATTAATACAATTTGCATTTAACCTACATTTATGCAAGGTGTGTTTCAGAGTAAGTCTTTTATAAAATTTATAAACATTCAATAATATATTAAAGGTGGTCAAACTAACTAAAATATCCGTTAACACCAATAGACAAAACCAAAACAGCACTGCAATACAAATTATGTTATCAGTTATAAAAATATAATGAAATAGCCAAAGAAACATCACAAGAAGTAATTTCAATAAAATCTGACCATATGCTAGTCACATATTTCTGTATTGGAGTCATTCCATACTAAATTGACACACCTGAATACACAGTGTGTTTTATCTTTTTTTTTCTTTTATATAACCATAACAAAGTACAGGGTTAAAAAAAAAAGAAAAAGGTTCTTATCATAAAGCTAAAAATAAATAAGTACATAAATAACCAAAACCTTTAACATTCAGAAATCATTTTATATGAGTGAATACCAGAAATATTAAGCGTAAAAGAGACATTGAAACACTCATTGCCAGAATCTTTGGCAGGAAAGGAAAGAGAAAAGGTAGGAAGTAAAGGAAGTATGCGTTATAAAGTATCCATTAAAAAATTTAAATAATTACTAAAAATAGTAATTATTAAAAATGATTATTATCCATCATAATCAAAACAGAATCTCTTCCTTATGCCTACTCTCTTTCTGAGAAAACATTCAACATGATGTTAATAAGAAAAATGAGAAAGGGAAAGAATTTGCTTCACTCATCCTGTGTTTGTACAGGTCTTCAATTTTATTACATTAATAAAATTAGACACAGATGCAATTAATGAGATGTTAAAATCTACATAAATTTTTGTAGCTTCATTTAGTGCCAATCATCAGAGCTTTAAACTCCACCTCAGACTGAGTTTACAAATTCATCTTGCATCATTCTTTCTTTCCAATAATCTTACCCTTCAGAAAATGGTCAACTTTTTAACACTGAAGTTTCAACATGATCCCAATAAAAGCTCTAATTCCACCTGAAACCATTTACTTCTCTGCCTCTTTTCAGCAGTTTCACCATTAATGCTGAAGTGAAACAATGCTGGAATTCATATTATGCAGAAATGTGCCTTCATCAATGCTACAAGTTTATGCTAAATTTATTGAATTTCAGTATTTAAAATTTCAGTATTCAATACTAAGTTAGAACGGCTAGTCCATTTACTTAAAGAATGTATCTGAGTATCAATAAGGTTTCTCTTGTTTTACTATCAATGAACTTAAACCTTAACAAGAAAATACTTTATGATGCTCAATCATAGTCATAATTTTGAAATTTAATGTGATAACTGAACATTGTGCTATACTGACACATCAGGAAAAATTGCCTTCCCACCCAAAACAGAGTGTAACATGTTTTTCCTTTTTTAAGCATTCTGAGAAAAAGCATTTTAGGTAATATCTTAAAAAGTCAAATTATAATTTATGCTTTTTTTAATTTAAAAGGAATGCAAGTGAAGTTATTAGTGGCATTTAAAATTTTTACATCTAAAGTCAGAAAGTCAGTATTCAATACAGTCATCCTCTCAACATGTTGATTTATCTGCTGATCACTCAGGGTCACTGGTCATAGCTAATATTTGGCTAGAACCATGCAACATATAGAGAAGAGAAGGCAACTAATTTCAGATATATCAAGGCTTTTGTTTGGAAACAACAGACTAATTCAGTGATGGTTAGAAAAGAAACATTGTTTCAATTTACTTGGAAGATGCTTTGTTCTGGGTAATTATAGTTCTAATGTTACATTAATGCCATAGGTACTTAATTTTCAAACATTACCAAATGATCCTGTGTAAGATATTACACCTTTTCATTAGGGCACAAACTACTGATTATAATTCCAAATCACAAATCAGCATAAAAATAATCATTTCATTGGATATTAAAGAATCTTGAAAGAGCCACATCATCATTGCTTTGGCTATAAGGTTGTTATAAGGCTAAATTAAAAATATGTGAAGACACTTTATATGTCATAAATTACTATAAAAGGTATTAAAATTATCTTTAATGATTTAAGGGTAACTATGTTCATTTAAGACTTATGCTCCAGACCCCAGATTTTATAGGACTTAATGAAAGTTCGTTGTGAATGGAAAATGATTAAGTCTTGTTCCATGCCTTTTTTATAGTAAGGGAAATGAAAACAATACCATGGTGATTATCAGAACAAAATGCATTAATAATCCCCAAAAGTTTCCTAAGATGTATTATTTTTCTTTGTATAATTACATGTTTTATAAATCAATGTAATAGTTTCCTACAGATAGCTTAGTCAAATCAACTGTACTTACTCTTTTAGACAACCAAGCACATTCAATTATGAATTCCGCTGTCAAAAATTTGAGATTGAAAAATTTAAAACACAGTATGTCTGTTAACATGTAAACACAACAGCTTATGCGATAAGAAACATCTCAAATCTCCTTATTGAAAACATTTTAAACCTTCAATTAAGAATGACAGCAATAAAAAAAATTGTAGTGTTCTTCTAAATAAGAGATAATTATTATATAAATAATAGATTAGTAAGCAGTTTACATTAAGACACACAAGAACCAAGGTGTTTTTTTCTTTTGATAAGAAACTAAGCTTTTTAAAGAAACAGAACATAGACTAAATCTAAGTCTAAATTTTCTCCCCAACAAGAAGAGCTTCCTACTTAAAGAGGAAAGAAAAGCGACACCTCAGTGTTAGGATATACCTTTAACAGAAAAAGTCTTTTAAAGAGAGTTTTAAATAAACTCTTCAAAGACTAGTTAATGGCAACAATGAATATCACTAACACTTAAGGAAAAAACTTGAAATGGTTATGTAAAAATAAATCAGTTTCTGCTATGCCTTTAAAAAAAAAACACTGATTAATCAATCTTGTGTCTCTACAATCACATTTTTACATTTTCCTTCACACCTAAAATGTGGTATATAATCCAGTATTTATCTGAATTGGGGGTGGGGGTATGGGGTAGAGAACTTACTCTCTGCCAACAGATACGTCTAAATTTAGAACTTTTTCCTGGTAATTCCATTTTAACAGAACTTTCTGAGGTCAATTGGAAATGTCAGTGTATGTATAAATGACAGAGAAAAAAGACAGGGAAACAAATCAAATGACAGCTGAGAATTGAACCTTAATGGTGGCCATCATTTATCTATTTGAGAACTTATAGGAACATCTGAAAGTAAAATTTTGTTTTGCACCACGTTGCCATCAATTCCTTTCTTAAAGAGATGGATCAGCAAGCAGACATAACTTGTCTCCTTTAGTTCGGGAACCCAGTGGGCAAGTCCCACGTCTAATACTATGGACAGGTACACCATTCCCTGCATTGCTTTAGCGATCTCAAAAGTCAAATTCTTCAACAGAAGGTTCAGATTGAAGAAAAGGGCTCATTGTCACTACTTGTAATTTTTAACACTTTAGTCTCCTCAAGCTAACACTTCACAAATGTACAAATACAGCAGCACAAGTTTTGATTATATAAAGTATTGAGTACTTTCCATTGTAACGTAAGAGCATATTCTAAAGCAGCTTAAACGAACATGCACAATAAATCTATTACCAAACATTATATCCCTTGAATTCACACAATTTTTACTTAAGACACCTGTTAATGAGCAATATTATTTTAAATTTTTAAATAAAATCTTTAAACACTAGCCAATGGGATACTGAATACCATTATTTCAGAAAAAAACTTTAAGTGGTATGAACAGATAAATCGCTTAGGTTCTCTACCATGCCTACTTTCAAAAAACCACTTAAACTTATGCACATGAAAAAGCACATGAATTGCTGGAGAACACAAATAAATGAATATTTAAATCTATCAGTCTATCTTAACTGTACCATTCCCAAGAAATAAAAAAGCATTAATCTTACCTTGAATAGCCATTAGAAAAAACCGATCGACCAGGGAAGTTCAAAGTCCCCAAGGAAGTCAGGTTGTCATCTCCAGGTCCTTGGCACCTATTCCAATTTTCTGAACCAACAGGAATTGGTGGAATGACATTAAAAATAGGCTTCTGATCCTGCTGTTGAGACAGGGATGCTGTATTCATGTCATAGTGGTACATCTGTCCCCCAGAGGTACTCACACCATGAACAGAAATGGCAGACATTTTATTACCAATTATATTTGCCCCAGAAAAGCTTGCCTGACAGTAAACTGGGCCCACTTTCTCCTGCTTAATTACTCCAGGGGTGCAGAGTTCAATGAAATCTTCTTTTTCTGTTTTCACTTGGGGCAGTGACACACTGTTGGGGCTTGATAAGATCAGATCTCCATTATCCTTAATTTTAGGTTTAGTGTCCGGTAAAACAAGAGGCTTACAGTCCTCATTCGAGTTTCCTTCCAAGAGGAATGGATCATCCTCTCCTGCCAAAGGAGAAAGCAAACAGTTTTCATCTATCAAGAGGTCTGATCTCCAAGGACTCTCATTTGTCTCTTTACCTGGGGACCCGGAAGAAAGCTCCAAATCCTGCAAAATGTCGAAGGTTCTTTGGTCTGTGGTATACAGCTTCACATTGCCCCCGTTGGTGCCAGTCTGGCCCTTCAAATTTTGCTGTTCTGAAGACACATCAGAGTGAGTTTTTGGAAACTCCTTCTCTGTGGGGGCAGCAGGAACAGCAGCGGATGCTGAACTCTTGGGGTTCTCTGGAACACTGGTCGACCTGTTGAGGTTTGCGATGCTTTCTTCCAGAAGCCGAAAGTCTGTTTCCCCAGAGGGAATGTTGATTTGGCCCTGCTGTGGGAATCCCAGGTCATTTCCCATCACTTTTGTTTCTGTCTCTCCCATATACAGTCCCATTGAGAGCGAAACTGCCTTGGACAGATCTGGCTGAGGCGCATTGCTTCCTGAGCCTTTTGGAAAATCAACCAAGAGTCTCTGCTGCTTGGAGTCGGACTGAGAAGCAGCAGCCAGCGAGGGTGAAGACGCAGAAACCTTCCCAGTAGCTCCTCCCCTTAGAGTTTTATAGAAGTCCATCACATTTCCCCTCTCCCGACCAAGCACACTGCTGGGGATTTCTTCTCTGCTGGGGGCACTTAATGATTCCTTGGAGTCCATCAGTGAATATCAGCTATAAAAAAAGAGGTGGGGGGGGGACATAATAAGCTATAAAGTCACATTATCTCTGTGATCCGATTACTAAAAGCCTGTTAAATGAACCTTTTCGTTAACTCCGAATCTAATTCCTTGTTATCAGAAGAGTAGTTTCTGTCTTCCAGAATAAAAAAGCTGTGTCCCCTGCTCCCACTCAGTGTGCCACATTTAAAAGTACAATAAAGTCCATTTGCACAGCTGAGGACAAAATTGTATCAAAGCTTGACTATTCACCCTGTCACTCACGGAACTGTCACTTTCTTAATCAGAGACATTATAATCCATTACTTCTGATTATTCTAAAGATTCAAGTTGATATCAAAGTATTAAAAAAATAATGAAGTATGACTATTAAAGTTCCTACCTCTTTTCAATCAATCAAGGTTCTTCGCTTTTCTGAGAACCAATACACATAAAATTTGATAAATACTATTTTCGAGTTCTCTATCTCTAATTACTCCCAAATTCCCATCCTACCAGCTAGTCACACATTCAAACCTTTTAGTACAACCTACTGGTGAACCACACACTTTATTTGAAAAATAAACAATGATGCTCTGCTCATCTTCCAATAGGCTAGGAAAAGGCTCTTATTTTTAACCCATATTTCTTACCAAATGTGACTATCTAATAGTGCCTGCCTTCAAACTTTGGACATACAAAATGAAATACTTTGTATATAGATCAACTAAAATTTAGACTTTAAAAAGCAGGATAGAATAGGTACTAGGTTTTCACTACAATTTTAGCTTATTTAAATATAACAGATATAGCACTCTCAACCCTTACAACACAATAAAATCTAAGCGAAGCTACATTTTTAACTGCTTAAGACCCTCAGTATGAAATACTATTATATCTCTAAATTAGAACTTTCCTTTCCAAATATCGAAGTACTGAAAAATAGAAAAACCCAGAACTGTAAAATCACATTCATATAAATCCAGGTAAAATAATATCCAATAAAATGCTCAGAATAATTTTCTCTGCATTCTAAACCAACACCTATCCCAGGTCTGAGTCTAGTCTCAAGAGAGTTAGGTTGCTAGTATATTGTTAATAATCAGGATGTTTTAAGAGGCAGGCAAAGACTTCGATAATAAGCACATTTGCTACATTATAGTCAAATCCCGTCCACAGAAAGGAAACTTTTCCTGTACGCAGACTTTAAGAAGCATAAACTTCACTGGCCCTCACTGAAAGTGGAGTCTGAAGAAGGTAGAAAGAGGGGTGGGGAGATAGCACTACAAAAGTTGAGGGTGCTTATCTCCCCGCCCCTCCGCCGTGTTTATCTGATAACGATCTCTAAACACAAGGTATCAAATGGAGCCTAATGAATTTCCACGCCGCTTTGACAGCTGCCTTCAAACTCGAAACCAAAACAATACTTCATAAAACGAAATGGTCCCTCAAACGACTTTACCCCCCAATTTAAATTGCAAATTACCCTTGCACCTTAATTGGCCTTAATGAACCATGCCAAGGGGTCTTAAGTAGTATTACAAGGCTGCAATGATCGCGCCTGCAACCTCAAACGTCAAACTACCGCTTGTCAAAAATCGCAACACGAAACTATTACGGTTAGGGAGGGTCTTTTTCTAAAAAGAACCATTTATAAACGCCAGGCTCGAAAGGATGCCAGCCGCTAAAGAACAAACCCTCTCCCGGGGTAGAAAAAAAGTGCGAGGATAAAAGAGAAATGTGTCCAGACCTGTTGAGTTCTTTGTCCGACACGCCCACTTCTACCAGATAACGCCAGCCCTGGCCGAAGTCTCCAAGTTGCAAGCTGTCAGACCCCTGCGTGTGTACACTCGCGCGCACACAGCGCGCCCGCCAGAAAGGGGACGCGCCGGGGCCTCGACACAAACCCTGATCGCGCTCCGGCGCACTAGGGTGGAGTGGAAATATTCGGGCGAGGAGAATTCAGACGCGGCTTACGTTCACCATAAAAATGAGTGTCTGGGCGGCCCCCTGGGAGGGGAGAGAAGGGGGACTTGGAAGAAAAAAAAAGAGGCCAGGATTCCGCGCCAGGGAAAGGGAGGCTGAAACCCGGGGCGGCTCGACGAAGCTCCGCTCGCAGAGAGCGCTGGTTCCTCCCCCTCGGCCCGGCCAGGGAACGGCGGCCGAGGGAGAGGAAGAGGCCAGCGCTGTCACCCGCGCGCTGCCTTTTCGTCACCGTCACCCGACCCTCGCCGGCCCCCACCCCCACTCCCCGAGGCTAATAAAAGTTTGCAGGCTCCCGCGGCGGCCCCCGAGCCGGCCTCCCGTCCCCGGCCGGCATCTGGGGGAGCGAGCGGCGGCGCGGGCCCAGGTCCCCAGCCCTCCCCGCCTCTTACCTCCGGCAGAGGCGCAGCTCCCACCGCACCGGAGATAAACAACTTAGCGTGTGAAAGCGGGAGGAGCGGCAGGGAGATAATTTTTTTTCTAAAAAAAGGAAGTAAACAGCCGCCCCCTTCTCCACGGGGGGAGGGGAGAGCCCCTATTTAAGAAAGTCTCCCATTTCCCGGCTGACACGCCAGCCCTCGCCCGTCTCCGCGGGCCGGGGCTCGCGGGCGCGCGTCCTCCGTCCCGGCGCCCCGCCGCTTCGGCCGCTCGAGCTGCGGCGTCTCCTTCCACCCACTAGGATCCGTCCCCGACGGGGGGGCGGTGACTCGGGCTCCAGTCACAGAGTCGAGCTCGCAAAATGGAGGAGGAGGAGGAGGGGAGGGAGCGCGGACACGCGAAAGGGCCGCCCGGCCGCGGCGGGCGAGCGAGCGGGACCGAGCGGGGGGCGGGCGGAGGCGGCGCCACGGCGCGCACACACTCGCACTCACACGCGCTCCCACTCCACCCCGGCCGCTCCCCGCCCGAGGGGCCGCGCGGCGGCGGGGAACGGTGCAACCTGTTGGTGACGCTCGGCAACTGCAGGGGCGGCCACAGCCCCCGCCCCCACGCCCTCGGCGCGGTCCCCGCCACCCCGGCCCCGACGGCGCCCGCACGCCCGCGGCCCCGGCATTGCCTCGGCGATGCAGTCCGTCGCCGCCCTCAGCGCGCGCGGGGCTGCTCCTCGCCCCCCCCCAAACCCCCAGGAAAAGGAGAGGAGGCGGCGGCGGGGGCCGACCTGGGCTCTCTAGGGCGGTCTTAGGAGGGAAGCGGAGTTTCTCTAGTTTCTCTTCTTGCTGCCGCCTTCCCGCCCCCTCCCAGCTCCGCGACTCCCGACCCACTCGGGGGCTTGCCCTGCCCCTCGGCGGCAACCGCCGCCAGCGCCCCTTGCGGGTGACAACGGGCTAGCTAGGGGAGCCGGGGCGCGGCCCGCAGCAGAGCCGCGGGGGTGGTCAGTGCCGTCGCCCCCGGGGCCGAGTTGCGCGAAGTGTGTCACTTCGCACGGGGCTATAGGGTTGCACGGAAACGGTGCCGCAGCGTCTCAGCCGCGCTCTGCCAGACACGCCCTCTGGGGAAGCTTAAAGGAGGGGAGGGCTGCGGAGGGGGTCGGCGCATACGTACTCTGGGCCCGGGGGAGTCGCGTGCCGGCAGGTTCCCCACCCCCGCATCGTCTGGGCGGTTCTGTCTGCAGCCGCCGACGCCGTGCTCTCGCACCGGAGCGAAGTTGCAAAGCAGAACCCACCCTCCCCCGCGCCCCGACCGTCCCCCACCCTCTTCCCCGAGTCTGCGAGGCGGCAGCGGCGGGCGGCAGAAGGAGGCGCCGCCTGCCAAGTTCAACCCCCCCTCCCTCCCAGCGCGCACACACTTGAAGGAAGTTGCACGCCAAATGCAAAACCTCCGGCAAGCTGGATTTCTTTGCAGTTTAATTTTTTTTTTTTAAAGGAAAGTAGGGGGTGGCAGGCCTAAAAGCGAGTTGCAGGCGAAATAGTAAGTTGCTTGCAAAGTACATCCCCCCCCCCCCCGCCCCGCCAAGCTCCTGACCTCTCCTTCCACCCCCTCGGAGCCTGCGTCCAAGTTTCCCGTGGAGGCCCCTCCCCCGAATCTTGACATTTTGCTGCACTCGACTCCAGGCGTCGCCCACCCTTTCGTGTTCAAGGGACCCCTGCCCCTCCAAATAAAACACACGCAGCTTTAAAATGTCAGCATTAAACTCCCTCCAGCTGTTCCCGTTACACGCCTCCTCCTCAGTCCGAGGGAAACACGTGGCCTGTCCCCAAGGACAGGGGCGTGGGGCGAGGGATGTCCGCGCGGGAGGCCCCAGCCCCAACCCCCTTCCCCAGCTCGCCGCGTCCGAGGGCTAGGGTGACGCCAGGACCGAGCCTCCTACCTTGTGCGGCACATATTATGATTTTTGTGACTCGGATAAAAGTTGTTCTGTGTTGCTTTAGGGTTTGGGGAGGTAACTTTTGCGCCCCCACAGGTGACAGCGCTTGCCAGCTCCCGACGGGGGCGGAGGCTGCCGCAGCTCCACCTAGTCCCTGCCCGGGAGCTCGGCCGCAGCCACTCACTCCTCAGGCCGCGCTCAGGCTCTGGCGGCGGCCGCCTCTACTCTGACATCTTGAAGCGGATTGGGGAAGCGCGTGCCGGAAGCCGGCCGCCGCCATCTTGGTAAAGGACGGTGACGCCGCCCGGCCGCGCGTCCACCATCTTGGCAAACGTTCTAGATCTCGGGCAGCCGAAGTCGTTCTTCCTCGGTTCTGAAGGGTGAACGCTGCCTCATGCGTTGTCCGACGTGCAAGGAAAGAACTAGGCTTTTGGCAAGCTGCCTGTCCGGAGACGATCTACATGGGCAGCTTCCAGACGATTTTGGGCCGCCATCTTGGCAAAGGAAGAGACGCTCGCCGCCTCGGAAAAGAAAAGAGAACCAAAACCTTTGCCAACGTAGAACCTTCATCCAGTAGAGTTTTTATGAAGGCGCTCAACAATCAAGTTATTAACAAAACCTTCTTGTGGATCCAGAATTGATGACACCTCTTCCTTTCCCTTGGAGCAAGTCAACTAGAAGGAGGCCCTTGCCTTGGGTGCTCATAGTGGACCCTAAATGAGCATTTACTCCGAGAACGCTACTTTGCCTGCTTGCCAGTTTCTCCACCTTCTAAGTCTCTAGTACTACAATCAGATGCCTTCCGTGGATTCGGTCCCCAAATCACCAATAGATGATGAGAAAAATATCAAGACCCAAACCTACAATAATATGTTATCCATGTTTTAAAAGTGAGTTAAATAACTCATGCTAATATGATTATCTTTGTACATCTGCTTAGAAGTTATATACTAGAGATTATTTTTACATACATATAATACTTTATATGTGTAACTATATATTATATATAATAATTTGTATAAACAATATATATAATGGGACCATAACAGTTATCTCACATATTGACTACTTCTCCCCATACCATAAACCTATTTGAGCTGAATCTCTGCTTTAAGAAAAGAATCCACCTCATCTCTCTTACCTGTTCGAATTCTAGGTGGTGGATACTCTGCTTTTAAATAATTGCTGATTTTACAAGAGTTCCCAATGAACTTTCTCCCCACTGATTTATTCTGCAGGTCCAGCAGATGATCTTATGATGGAGGAAGACTCACAAGGTTTTAAATTAAAAATTGCCATTGAAAACACTTTCAATTGAGTGAAAGTGTGAAATTTTCCCCCACAGTGGTTTAAATATGCCCATTAATTTTTTCACTTGATAGAAAGAATTCTCATTCTTTAGTCTTTCACATTAATTTGAAAGTACGCTTTAACTGTAATTTAACCCAATGTCTGTTTTTCAGAGGTAGAATAGTTATGCTTTATGGCTAACATTTATTGACCCCTCCACTCTGCTGCCCATTTTTGCTGACAACAGCTGATTTGAGATAGGTATTATTTTTATTATAATTTTTCAACCTGAGGAAACTGAGGCTTACAGAGGTTGATGCTAATCCATGGTGACACAGCTCCTAAGTGTGGAGTAGAATTAACATTAAAAGTTTTTTTCACTGATCTCATAATTTCCATGAAAGAGTGTGTCAATCCCATGATAGGCTTGCAATAAGTGTGTATGGAATTTAATTCAAAAGACGAAGTCCATTGGACCAGGAAGGACGTGAGATTAAGCATTGTAATAATAACAGCAATTCTAACAGAAGTTAACATTTATTGAGCATCTACTGCCTGCCAGGCACTGTTGAAAGTATTTTATACACACTATCTTAAGTCTTCAGGTATGACAATTACTAATCTGTAACCCTGGGAAGTTATAGTTATTATAAGAGAAGAAATAGGATGAGTCCCCATGTGTGGGGACTATATTTGATTGTCTCAGAAGTAGAGGTGGGAAGGAAGGTGGTATATCCAAACTCCATCAGGGAAAGGAGCTGATCTGTCTTGTTCACTGCTGTGTGTCCCACTCTTAGAACAGAGCTCAGTGGATTGTGGGCACTCAGCAAATATTTTACAGAGTTATAATAACATTGAGTCAACTAGACATAATATCACTTTTACTAGGTTGTTGTGGAGGCCAAAAGAGTTAATAAAAAGTGTACAAATATTATTCAAGATCATTTTTATTGTCTTGAGTTTAAATACCTGAGTGCTGCCAGTTAAATATACCCACGAAGACCCATTATTACGTGTTCTGACAGTGTCCTGTTCTTGGATAGCACATTACAATGATAGTTCATTATTTGTAGATACATTTGTTAAATTTCTGTCTCCCCCAATAGAACATAAGCTCTGTGAAGGAAGAGCCTGTATTCTTTTCACCACTGTATCACTAGCAAATAGTAGGTGCTCAGTGGGTGTTTGTTGAATGAATGAATGAATGGAGTCTGGAACTGTATCCTGAGGCCAATAAAACCTTAAACCTGAATAGTAACCAAACCACCTTTTACGTTTAAACAGCAATTGATATATTATCCAAGTTCTCCCATTCTGTTCATCTGTTTTATCATTTCCATTCCACTTAAAATAATCCAAGCCTCACTGCCAGATTACTCCTCCAAAACATCAATTAAATCATGCCGTGCTCCTGCTCAAGTATCTACAATAACTCCCTCTTCCGGGGATGTACAGATCCCAACTCCCATTCTGGTATTTAAGACCATCATATTTCACCTGCCCCTTTCTAGAAGGCTTTCTAGATGCGACTGGACTGGTATTAAATTAAAAAGTCAGTTAAAGCAAAGGAATATTAAAAAAAAATGATACTTGCAAATTTTAAGCTTTAAAATGTAAAACCTATGATTGAACATTTATTTCCTAATTCCTTGATGAAGGTCTAAAGCCTTTGTGAACCCATGGACCAGAGTTCCATGTCCTTATTCGTGTATAAGCTACACCCACGTTGCACCAGTACAGCATGGTAGTTAAGAGCTAGACTAGCTGGCTGGCCTCCACCACTGCGAGGAATGTAACCTTGGGCAACCTAACTCTCTGTGCCTCAGTTTCTATCATCTGTAAAATGGAGGTGGTAATAGTACTAACTCAAGTTATTATAAATATTTAACAAGTTTGATATATGTGAAGTGGTTAGGCTAATTCCTGGAACATAGTAAGTGTTTAATCATCATTAGCAATTGTTATTAATGTGTAGTATTACTATTTTCCCCAGGTTTTTAAAAAGTGGAGCAAGAAATTAAAAGTACTTACAAAATAATATGAGTGTAGATTTCTAAATTTTTATGATTCATCCCCCCTACCCTTGCCTCAATCTTTTAAAGATGTCTTACATTCACTTAATTTGACAGTGATTGCTTATATGGCATCTTTCTGTTTAGATTTTATAGAATAACAACTATTTCTTTTTTTACTAATATTTCATCATTACACTTAATATTTAAGTAAATTAAGTAATTACAATAACAAGCACAGTGGAATAAACATGTTTTGGGGGAATAAACCCAAGGAGCTGTTGGTAAGCATACAGCTTAACTGGAAGGAGCAGAAATGTGTGGAGTACGAGAAGTAACCTTGGCTCCAGTGTTCAGCGTGCCCTGGGCATCAGTCGGTATGTTTTCCAGGGAGAAGGAAGAACTTGGATTAGTTGAGATGAATGCATTGAGTAGTGTTGGCTGAGAGATTCTCAGAAAGAAAGGGCACAGCATATATCACATTGATTCCCACCTCTGCATTGTTTATCACATATATTTCTTCTTACATAAGTTTACCACCTTGTAACTTGTTTTCCTATAGTCCATGATTTCCTGACATGACTCTGATTTCCATTTATTCTCTTATCTTTTTTTCTCCCCCCCACACTTTAAATCTGTGATGTTAAATGTAAATTAGAATCAAATTGTTATCATATTTGTATGTGTTAATAATTTTGAATGTTAATTTAATATTTAGTCAATACAGGCAGCTTTGCAGGTTGTCAGAACTTACTTTAAAAAAATTATTCCTGCTGCTATCATAGCTATTAGCTGTATCTTTAAAATAATGTCTTGCCTTGGGGAAACACTTCTGTTCTTGCTTAAGTTTGTAAGGTAAGAGGTTCAAGGAAACCCTGTTGAGCTTTGAATGCCCCATCTCTCTCTGCTTGAATATTTGCATTTTATACCAGACATGCCTATTATAAACAATTCACACTAGTACAGCAAGTTCTTAATCATAATGAATTCCACTTTGGTACTTCTCTTGTAATTGGAATTAACATTCCCCCATGAACTGGGAAATGCTAAATTGTTACCAGCATCCCTGGTGTTTTGCCGCTTCTTGTGATGCTTTCAATGATACCATCATAAGCAACCTAAAATATCACAATTTGTGCTCATATGCATGAAATGCTCTTTGGGTGTCCTGTTAAGCCTATGTTCTTTATGCTGGCAGAACTTAGTTTAAGCGATATCTAATTCAAGGTTGAGGTAAATATCAGCAGATAAATGAGATAAATGTTGCAATAAGCAGGAACCTAATGTTTTTAATGTTTGGAGACATTAGAGCAAGCACACTGAATAACTGTAACGAGTATTACATACTTTGTTTTTCGTTTGTGGCATTTGTGGCTGGCCATTATGTCATTAGCTTTCTTCCTCTTCTGATTTAATCTCCTTTTCTGTCCCATGTTCCTTTGGTAGAGATTGTTTCAGTTTGCTCCATTTCGAGGTGGAATCTCTCAGCTCATTTTTGAGAACCTACATTTCCATTTTGGTGCTGACACCTTATTAATTAGGTCACATGGGATTTTTTTTAAGCTAAGTTAGAAATAGTGAGGTTTATAAGATCAAAACATCCTGGATATAAGGATCCCTTAACAAGATATGAATGTACTTTATATCAGACTCTGAAGTGTTATGAAGGACATTTGTTACAATTTTTAAATTTGATGTCAGTATTTGCCAGTTAAATTTTCTCAAGCCTCTTGTTTAATTTTCAGTATAAGACCTGGGTTTGAAATCCTGTTCTGCCATTTACTTAAATGAGCTGGGGCCAGTCATTTGATTCTTCTCAGCCTTGTTTTCCTATCTGTAAAGGAAGGATAATGATACCTACCCCACCTCTCTCACAGCAAATCTGTAAGGCTCAAATGGGATGATGCATACAAAAGGAGTTTTTCAACACCAAGCTTGGTTGGGAAAACAGGGAGGGGCTTGTAGAATTGTTGGATCATCAATTTACCACAACAAAAGTGATGACTAATTTTATTGAAAATTTTCATTGCCTCTCTTCACTCATTCCCCAGATATTCAGTGCAATGGGCATCCTAAAATTTTAAGCAGAGGCGTGACAATTCAGTAGTGTGCTAGAGCCAGCTGTGCCAGCTTGTGAGAGCTGATTGTTAAATTTTCAGGAATTTTGTAAGTCAGTTGTTTATCATGGCCAATATTAAAAACTAAACTATTTACAAACTTACAGTTAATAAAGTATTTTAAAAAACAAAGGCAATGAATGCTCAAAACATCACTTCCTAATTATTTTACTACATTTTACTATTATCTGTGCTTTAAAGTAATTCCATCTGTTCTGTGTAACAGACATACTATATAGTGGTGTGATCCGGCATAGCTCTTCCCAACTCATTGCCCAGAAATGTTCTTTTGGTAGTTTGAAATCAACCGCGGTGGAGTACTTCACTACAGAAATTGGAAAACACTACAGATCAGAGCTTGATTTATTTTGTTGATTGTCTAAACTTAAGAAAGTGATAGAAGAAATTTTAATAATAAAGATTAAACTTTATCTTGTGTGTTAGTTTGTGACTAACACAAAAAAGCTGAGGAAATATTTTTCCAGCATCTGAAAACTATTATCTGATCATTGACAAATGAGTGTAGTCCCAACATACATCTTGTTTCACTTTCATCTCGCTCATTAATGTAAAAAAAATTAACCAACGTTCATATTTGAACTTCACTGGCATGAGCGACTTCTTTGCTGAACTGAATATCAATCAAACATTTATTTGTAGTCTGCTTTTGCCAACCTGGTTGAATTGCAACTGTAGGTTGACTGTGGATACAGCAGTTTGGGAAAATCATTGAAACCGTTCTGTGAAAATCAATGGGCTATATAGAATTTACTGTAAACAGCGTTATATATATATATATTTTTTTTTGTAAATTGTGTGCTAAACATCCTTTATATCAGTAAAATTTATAGTAAATAGATGCATAGATACTTCCCCTCACCCCCAGCAGTTAAACATTTATCAGCACACTGATGGACATAATCTAATTTACTATTTGAAAAGATCATTCCACCTGTAATGTGGAGCCTGGGTTCTAGGAGCTGAGAGAGGAAGCAGAGAGAGCAGTGAGGAGGCAAGAGCATTGGTCCAGGGAAAGATGGAGATTTCTACGGGAGTGGTGGCAGTGGAGGTGGGAAGCTATGGTTGGGCAGGGGAAGCATTTTGGAGGCGCAAGGAAGGCAAACCAGTCATTCGGCAGCTATATGGAAGAGATGGACATTCAGGAACTGCCTGTGCAAAAAGAAAGCGCCTGGCAAAGACTAAGACGGCTCAGTGCTTAACGGAAGTGAGTGCATAGAAAGCTGCACCCAAGCAAAGGAGTCACTAGCAGCATGTAGAAGGAGATAAGGAAATATAGATAGTTTTAGAGTTTAAGTAAATATCTTTAAAGCACATGGAGAAAGTGAGGCTTGCTTACCTTGCAGTGGGAGTGGGGAGGGGAAACTCCAAATACCAGTAAAATGTCATAACTGGAACTCACATACGCAGAAGTTTTCTTACTCATCTAGAAATTTTATTAAGATTTTTGCCTATATAGAGGGATTATCTGTTCATCCCAATGCCTTGATCATATCCCAATCTACAGATCTTTTTCCTAGCATTTGTTCATTTTAATTGCAAAACTCTCTCCCACTGAATCACCCTGTGCTACACAGTTAGTGCTGCCTCTTTTTAAACTTCTCATGGCCTTGTTCCCAGTTTTTCTTCACTATGTCATAAAGAAGGACCTTACCATAAGCCACCCTACTGTATTGCCTGCTAGTTATCAGCAAGCTTCTGGCTCCCACTGCTCTCTCCCTGCTTCCTCCCTTACAAGCTGTAGCCTAAATACATGACAGGTTGTATGTTTTGGTTTTAACATTTTGCAACAGAGGTTATTAAATTTTATGGACTTGTAAAAATAGTAAATGTTTTGTAAAAGAAAGGACAACCGCCTTTCATTCACCCACCCTCTCAATGACCCCAATGACCAGAGAAAGGAAAAATTTTCAAACAGCTACCAATGACTGACACTTTCAGGATTCAGTTTGGCTATATCAATTTGGTTTATTTTCATCTTCTGATAATTAGCTATTTTAGTGACACTTTCAATTAATCATAGAATCTTAATTAATAGAAGGGACTTTCCCAACTAATTTTCTCTCTCATTCATTCATTCCTCCAGCAAAATGCAATTCCTTCAACAAAATAGCGCCTATTACAGGTTAAGTCCCAGTGTGAGGCTGCAGGGATATAAACATGATTAAGATACAGTCTCTACTCTGAAGGAAATGGAAACAGACACAGTAACAAGTTATTACCAAACAATGCAGACTCATAGAAATGTGGAGATAGCTGCAGAGGGCACTACATATGCATCAATAAGTCATCTGGGTGTTTAAGGATAGGGAGGTAGGTGTGGGTATGGAGATGATGGTCAAGAAGGGTTTCTAGGAGGTGAGCAGGACTGATTTGAATTATGAAGGGTCTTCTCCAGGTATTTTGGTTATTTCTCATGGAAATAACACTTATAAAGAAAACTTGTCATTAGTATTCTATCAGAATGCTTTTGGGTGCATTTAAAAGAAACTCAAATGTTAAAGAAAATTTATTGATTTACTTAAAAGTCCAGAGGAAGTTTAGTTTCAGGCATGGCTGGATCCAGGGGCTCAAATGATGTCAAAAGGGCTTGGACTCTATCTCTTAGCTTTACTTTCCTCTGTTTGAACTTTATTCCTGAGAAGGCTATCTCCACCTGGTGGCCCACAGCACCTGGATTTAAAACATCCTACTAGCTTAGTAACTTCAGTGGAAAGAGAGTTCTTCCTGTCCAATAATTTTAGTGTATGTCCCTGGGAGGGGCTTCATTGGTCTAGTTGGGTCACATGCTCATCCCTGGACCAATGACCGTGACCAAGGAATATAAGGAATGTATACTCTGATTGGCAAAGCTGAGATCAAGTGCCCACCACTGACATCTAAGATTGGGGTACAAATAAGAGAGAGAGAGAGAGGAGATGCTGCCCAAGATAATTGGGCTTTCAAATTAAAGTAGGAGAAAAGGGATGCTGGGTATGCACAAAACAACAGTTGTCCACTACAATAGCTATTTAGCAAAATATTAACAGTGACATAAATGCCATATTTTACATTTTAAGGGAATTAGTCATGACCTATAATTTTTGTCAGCAAGGGAAAGAACCCTGAAAATTAAGTGTAGTTGTTACCAGTCCTACTGTTTTCCCTTCCTGACTTTAATAGAAAAAGAATGTGGATTTGTACTTTAAAAATTTCAAATAGTACACAAATGAATTGACTATTGCTTTGCAGAAATAGTCCTTCTAACCAATTGGGCCCTTTTCAGGTGATGTAGTGATGTTTACAACTTTTAAGCTAGTTTTATAGTCTCTCAGAGAAGGAATTTGACTCACTTGACTGTGATTCCAACAAACATGATGGGTCTAAAAGGCTGCTGTGAGCCTCTGCCTGTTTATTTTGCTCCTTCTGTCTTGACAGGCTGAATGTCATGCAAATGTCTCCAGCCTGGGCCCTGGGCAGGCAGGAAGCCAGGACCAGTAATAGAAGCAGGAGGCACTCCGTGAATACTTGCTGATTAATTTTAGCTCCATAGGCCTGGTGGGTTTTCCATCTCTATAATTACCATCAGCAAATAGTTATTGAATGATGTCCAGCATATTTTTATTCCTCTTCCCTTGCTCCTGATTTTCATTTTCTATTTTACATCTCTGTGATTTCATCACATGTGTTTCTGTTCATCAGACCAACAGAGCCTCCTTGATCAGGTTCTAATTGCTCAATTTTATTCCACCTATAGATATCTAGCTCTCTCTCTCTCTCTCTCTCTCTCTCTCTCTCTCCATCTATCTATCTAGATTTGTTTTTATTATGGATAGTTCAAGTCCTTCCTGGAATTAGTGAGGGGATAAATTGTGGGGGGAAAAAAAGAAAGAAATATGTTATTGAATGGCTATTCTGTTAGTATATTCCACATATGGTTTACAAGTCAGTCTTTTTTAATTAGAAATAATGCTTAATAAGGCTGTAAGTCCTGCCTGGGTCACTCTATAGAGCAAATGGGGAGCAGTGAAGGGTGAGGGTATGAATATGAAAGTGACAAATGGGGAAAGGTTTTACAGAAGGAAGATTGGGGTCTCCCAAGAAAAATGGTTGTCTTTGTGTAGATGGCATTAGAAGAACAGAACGTAACTTTAGATATTACTTCTGTCTTTAAAAATGAAACTTAAAATAATACATGCCAAAAAAATACATACTTATTTTAAAAATCCAAACATACAGAAGACAGAAATGCATAAAATAAAAAGTAAAAATTCTCTCCCCCACAAAATCCCATTTTGCAGATGTAATGACTATTTTTTTTTTTAAGGAAGATTGGCCCTGAGCTAACATCTGTTGCCAACCTTCCTCCTTTTTTCCCCTTTTTTCTCCCCAAAGCCCCAGTAAATAGTTGCATGTCATATGTGGGACGCCGCCTCAGCCTGGCTGGATGAGCTATGCATAGGTCCGGGAGCAGGATTCAAACCACTGAACCTTGGGCTGCTGAAGCAGAGTGTGTGAACTTAACCACTATGCCACCAGGCTGGCCCCTGTAGTAACTGTTTTCAAGAGTTGATAAGCATACTTCCAAACCCTTTTTTGTCTATGCATGTGTGCATGCATGCATAGCATACACACACATACAATTTTTTTTAAAGCAAAAATGGGATTTTACTATATGTATATTTCAACTTTATACATCAAATATTTTTGGACATCTTTCCATGTCAATATTTTCAGGTAATAGCAACACAATTTTCTATTGTTTGGCTATATTACAATTTAGTTAACCTTTCCCTTGTTGATGAATATTTAAGTTGGTTCCAATTTTTTATGATTGTAAGCCATGCTGCAATGAGTATCCTTGTATCTATATCTTTGCACCATTGTGAAAGTATTTCTGCAGTATAGAATTGGAATTGCTCAGGCAAATGCAATTCATAACAATAATAAGCACTCAAATGTGCCACATTAATGGGCTTATTTAAAAAAATGCTTGTCCATTACCAGCTCATTTTCTACTTTCATCTTCCTTTAGGCATTCTAGAAGAATTCAATTAGAGCAGGAGTCATGGATGGCTATGCAGAACAGGCTACTACCTGAAGATCCCTTGTGTCTTGCTTATGGACCCAGTTTTGCTGAATCTACCCTTATGTTAACTGTATTATAAATTCAAGAGGAGTGGCTTACATAGGAATGGGGAAGAGTCACCTGCAAGGGATCATTTAGGGACACCACATTGCTTTGGATGACCAACCTCCACCCTATGAGGGTACATGGTATGTTCTCTATCATGACCAGATGGTGAGGAGATCCTCTTTTTGCCTGCCACACATCCACTCTCCGTATATGATACTAAGACCTCAATTTTCCTTTGGAAAACTATCCTTTCCTCAACTTCAGTCCATGTGTTTGTGGTGGGATTAACCCCAAGCCAAACTCTGTGGATGGCCAGGCCTGGCCTATCAGAGCCTTGTTCAGACATGGGCGCATGACCGGCACAAATGAGCCTTCATCCTAGGCCTCCTGGTACTATTCAGAAACGTGCCCTTTTTTAACAGGAGTAGCTAAGCTGACAAGATGAAAGCTTGGAATGGCTGTATTCTACCACCTAGAGTCCCCATCAGAATGAGGTTGACAAAAAATAAGAAAAAACAAAGAGATCTGAAGATAGACAGATTCCCAGTTACACAATTTGAATGTCTAGATCCTGAGGCTAGGTCTACCCCTAGGTTTGACTATTACCTACTCTGATAAATTATTTTTTTGCTTCAGTCAGTTGGAGTTAGCGCCTTAACACTTGCATCTGAAAAGGATCCTGACATAAGAAGTAAAGATCTAAAACATGGGGTGCTGCTCCTTCTGAAAGAGAGGCAGTCTAAGGTTACTAGGCATCTAGGTGGCCCAAAAGAGAAGGGGAAGCCAGAGAGAAAAGTCAGTTGAATGCCTAAGAATAAACTTTACCTGCTTCACGAATTTGGCTAGAGTTTCCTGTTAATGATTAACTAGGGGAGATGGTCAAACTCCTTCTATATTTAAAATACACATACAAAAATGAGAATACCAACCTTCAGTTAATTTACTCATTCCGGCTACATCTGCCTCAGATTTCCATTTTTTATTAATGTAGAAATTGCATCTCTATTTTAGGCTTTGCTTTAGAAGAAAAAAAAGAAACCCTAGTAATCCTCCAAAAGAAATGTCTTATCTAGTTTCTCTTTAGGGCAACCTAAACTATTACTCTGCTTTCCATATTGATCCAGCCTTATATTTTATTGCTTTGTTTATAGTAGACTTGATAATATATTAACTGAAATACAGTATCTGTAAATATGGTCTAGTGAAGTATGTATTAAAATATTTTAATATCTTATTTGTGTTTTTGAAACCCAAACCTGAATTAAATCCACAATTTTTATACAAATTTTACTACTGTTTTCCATATGTAAACTTTACACTTCTCTCTCCTCTGTAGCAGGGGAATGGGGTGTGGTGGTGGATAGGGATATCATTAGTTGGATTCAGTAAACATTTATTTAGTTATTAATAGCTCCAGCTCAGTCTGAAGTAGACTTGAGACTCTACCTCTTAGTAGACATGTGTCTTTAGGCAAGTTACTTAACCTCTCTGAATCTTAGTTTCCTTATATGAAAAATAAAGGTAAGAATAGTATTTGCTTCATAAGGTTCTTATATAGATTAAATAAGCTATTCTATGTAAAGCATTTAGCACAGTCTCTGACATTTCCTAAGTGCTGTTATGTTACATGACTATTGCTGTTACTAAGCCCTGTGCTAGGGACAAGCAATGTAAAGAAACCCACAAATCATAATCCCTGCAGAAAGTGAGATGGACATGTAGGCATACCCCAGTCAGAAAGGGGACCACACACGCACACACACACACACTACACTACCTTTCTTTAAATTAGACCCCTTTCCTCCTTGTATCATGGATTGTGAAGTAAGGCTCACTGAGCACCTGCTGGGGATTTTGTAAAAGAAATTCAGCCCGTAGCTAGAAATTTTCATTATATGATTTATCAGGCTCCTCACAGTTTTTGGGTTCTATAATTCAATAAACCACACAAATCACATATTGCTATGGGATTTGATCCTTATGAAACCCAAGAGAACCATAGATTTTCTACATCCAGCTAAGCATGCTCAAATAAAGACATTTAAAAGTGTAGAAGTTGATCATATGCTCTTTAACCTGCAAAATTCTACAGCCCAAAGAAATGAAAGCACAGAGAAATGGAATGATTTGTCTGGAGTCTCACTGATTTGCCAAGGAACGAAAGTGAACACGCAAGCTTTCCTCACTCCTGGCTGAGTTCTCTGCACACTAAACATAGTGATATACAATCTTCAGATGTCAACATTTACCTTTTATGAGCTTATTGCTGGCCATGTGTCAACCCATAAATTCATTTGTTTACTTACATCAATGCCATCGAAAACCCTTTCACTTCACCATCAAAGTTTGTGTAACAGCGTACAAAGCATTGAGTGAGGGGACAGGGGACTGGGTTTTGGTTTTGGCTCTTAGACCCTTTCCTGCCCCACACACCCAACTGCATGATCTTGGGTAAGTTTCTTTTCCTCTTTTTGACTGTCTTTCTCTCCTTAGGTCTCTGGACTTTCACTCCCCATCTCTTTCAACCCACAGAGAAGTAAGTATGATCCTCTCCCTACCTCTAGCTGCAAAGCTTTTACTAGATAGCCCATATTTACTGGGCTCCTACTGTATGCCTATATGTAAAGCACTGGAGATAGAGATAAATAAGGCAGGCTCCTGCCCTCAAGGCTCTCCCAGTGAAGAGGGGACAGAAATACAAACAGATGATGTGATGGACTAAATGCAATAACAAAGATTTGCACCGGGTGTGACAGGAACATGGAGGGTCAGAGGATGAAGGCAAGGATCAGGGAAGATTCTAGAGGAGACAGGTTGAGACTGAAAGAATGAACAAGAGTTGATGTCTGGTAGGGGGGCAGATAGATATAGTCTGAGGCTCTAGTGATGACAATGATCATGCTGAAAGGAAGAATAATATTAACAGAACTGGCCTGGCCTAGAACAGAATGAGAAAGAACACAGGCTCTGATGCTTCTAGCTGTGGATCTTGACTGAGTTACCTGTTTCCTTGTCTATTAAATAGGCATAATGATTGGATTCCCTCATAGGGGTGTTGGGAGGATTCAATGAGATCATGAATGCTAATTTTAGCACAGTACTTGACACTAATAATAGCAGTAGTAATAGTTGATAGTAATAATAATGGTGGTATTACCAACTTACTATCACCAACAACATATTGTTATACCTGTTCCTTTGTCTCCTCTCCCTCTTCCAAGGACACAAGGATATTCATATCCTATTAAATATATTTTTTGTAAATATTTTTAATGATAACACCCAAGTATTTGAAGCACTATGATGAAAAAGTGAACATTCCACACAGTACCTTGAAGAGACCATAGAGGTGTCATTAATTATAATGGTCTCCCCTAGATGAGTAGTTCTCAACAGGGGGTGATTTTTGCCCCAGAGGACATTTGGCAATGCCTGGAGACATTTTTGGTTGTCACAGATGGAAGGGGGGAGTCTCATTGACATCTAATGGGTAGAGGCCAGGGATGTTACTCAACATCCTACAATGCACAGGACAGCCCCGCCAACAAAGAATTATCCAGCCCAAAATGTCAATAGTGCCGAGGCTGGCAATCCCTGCCCTAGAATGTAACCCATTTCTGCTTACTTTCAATAATCACTGGGAAACAGTAAAGCAATATTCCTAAAGATCCTACATTCAGCTGCAAAAGTGTATCCTTTGGACACTTTACACATTTTAGCATCTCCTCTGAAAACAAAAGTCCTTCAGAGGAGATGGCATCATTCAAGCTTTTCTTGCTACCAAAATAGTGGAATTAAAAAAAAATCATTTTCCCCTACATGGATAACTCAGGACAAATACCTTCTTTTTTTATATGGCGATTTAATGAAATTCACCAAATAGAGAGTCAATTAACCCTAATTTGGGAGTCTTTTTTTCAGGAGTAGAGAAACCTGTCTCCACTGCCATGGGGATACAAATGGCTAGCCACCCCGTGTTGGCTCCTGCAGCCTCTGGGAGGAGGGAGCTAATTGCCCTTTGAGTTCTTACAGTTGCTGGAGCTGGGCCAACAACAGGGGCGCTCCGCAGGGTGTGCGTGTTCATTTCTCTCAGATGAGAATTTGCTCCAAGTAGCTTTTCTAAATAGCAACGTTAATGGGCCTCATCCCTCATTCCTTCCTTTTTTTCTTTCTTCCAGAAGCAGCCTAGTGGTTAAGGATATGAGCTCTGGGGCAAAACCTCCTGGGTTTGAATCTGGCATTGCCACTTGTTGCCTCTGTGACCTTGAGAAGCTTCTTACCCTCTGTGTGCCTTGGATTCCTTATCTGTGAGATGAGGGAAGACAGTAGTACCTATTGTGAGGATTAAGTGAGTTCTTCCACATAAAGCACTTAGAATGTAGCCTGGCACATGGTAAGCAGTAGAAGAATATTAGTTGTTTCTCTTACCGTTCATTCTTCTTTTCCACTCGCTCATTCATTTGCTCGTCGGATACTCTGAAGCAGACTTTAGGTATGACATGGACTTGGTGGAGGGCACATGTCGTTGCAGAGGATGCAACACAGTCGCAGCCGGGGCCAGCTGGGGGCCAAGGTAGGGAGTGGCTGAAGTGTATTCATTGCTTAATCAGTTCTCCTTAGTTAGACTGCCAATAGCTTTGTTTTTCCTCCCCCCCTCATCTTTACTGGTACTCAGTTTTCTTTTACTTTTCCTGGCTTTTCCTCCCAAGAATGAAATCTTACCAAAGTCTTCCATGCTTTGACCCTCCATCATGTTTTATTTGGCCATCCCTTAGAGTGTTGGTTTCCAACTGAGCTGTCTGCCAAATCATTTGGGAACTCCTTTCAAGTACAGATACCTGGGCATCACCTCAAACCTACTGAACCAGTCTCTAAGGGGAGAGCCCAGGGATCTTTATTTCAGTCTTTATTTGAGAGGCAGCATGGTGTAGTGTTTAAGAACATGACCAAGGAGCCAGACTGCCTAGGCTACTTGTTAGTTGTGTGCTTTGGGCAAATTATTTAACTCTGTCTCACTGTCCTCACTCGTAAAATGGGGATTATAAAAGTACTTCTCTTGGGGCTGGCCTGGTGGCTTAGCGGTTAAGTTTGCGTGCTCCACTTTGGCAGCCCGGGTTTCGCAGGTTCGGATCCGGGCACGGACAGACTCACCACTTGTCAAGCCACGCTGTGGCAGTGTCCCATATAAAGTAGAGGAAGATGGGCACGGGTGTTAGTCCAGCGCCAGTCTTCCTCAGCAAAAAAGAAGAGGATTGGCAATGGATGTTAGCTCAGGCCTAGCATTCCTCAAAAAAAAAAAAAAGGTACTTATTAAGTTGCTATGAAAATGCATGAGATAATGCCTCTTAGAACAATGCCTGGAACATTATAAACATTTATTAAATGTTACCTGTTTCTTTTCTCTCTCTTTTACTTTCCCTTCCCTTTTGCTTTCTCACCTATCCTCTCTTCCCTCAATATTATCTTCTCTCCTTCCAACAAACATATATTGGCCATCTACTCAGGACATAGCTTTGGGACCCAGAGATGAATTAGATGTGATTCTAGTCCTTTATGGGGTTATAGTGTAATGGAGGAAATAGACACATAAACAAGTAAATATATGGAAGTGTTCCAGGCTCTGATAGATATAAGTACACAGTATGAGTGAAGGAGTTATTGCTTTTCTTAGAAAGAAGAAGGGGTTGAGGAAAGGCTCCAAAGAAGAAGTGACTTTGGCATTCAGCATTAGGATAGAGATGAAATCAATCCATTCCATGCAACAAACATTTTCAAAAGTACCTACCACATACCAAACACAGGTTACAGTGACTTTTTTGAAATTATCTTCCTTTAGAGAGTTGCAGCTTCATTTTTAACTTAATGTCTTAAAAAATTATTAACTCAGAATAGCAAAGTAATCTTTAAAAAGAAGAATAAAGTCAGAAGACTCACAATTCCTGATTTCAAAACTTACTACAAAGCTGCAGTAATCAAGATAGTGTGATACTGGCCTAAGGATAGACATATAGATTAATGGAATAGAATTGAGAGTCCAGAAACCCATATGTCTATAGTCAACTGATTTTTGCCAAGAATGTGAAGACTATTCAATGAAGAAAGAATAATCCTTTTAACAAATGGTGCTGGGACAACTGGATAGACATACACAAGAGAATGAAGTTGGGCCCCCTACCTCACACCATCTACAAAAATAAACTCAAAATGGATCAAAGACCTAAACATAGGAGTTAAAACTATAAAACACTTAGAAGAAAACAGATGCAAATCTCTATACCCTTGGATTAGGCAGTGGTTTCTTTGATATAACACCAAAAGCACAAAGTAAACAAGGAAAAAAATTGATAACCTAGACTGCATCAAAAAAAAAAAGTTTCTGCCTCAAAGGACATTATGAAGAAAACAAAAAGACAACCTACTGAATAAAAGAAATATTTGTAAATCGTACATCTGATAAGGGTCTAGATCCAGAATATATAAAGAACTTTTATAACCCAATAATAAAAAGACAACCTTATGTTTTAAAAAATGGGCAAATGACTTGAATAGACAGTTCTCTAAATAAGACACAAATAGCCAACAAACATATGAAAAGATGCTCAACATCATTAAGGAAATGCAAACAAAAAACACGTGAGGTATCATTTCATACCCAGTAGGATCACTATCATCGAAAACGTGGAAAATAACAAGTGTTGGTGAGGATATGAAGAAATTGGAACTCTCATACATTGCTTATGGGGTTGTAAAATGGTGCAGCCACTGTGGCAGTCCCTTAAAAAGTTAAACATAGAGTTACCATATGACCCAGCAATTCCACTCTTAGGTATCTACCCAGGAGAAATAAAGACATATGTCCACACAAAAACTTATATATGAATGTTCATAACAGCATTATTCGTAATAGCCAAAAAGTAGAAACAACCTAAATGTCCATCAGCTAATGAATAGATAAACAAAAAGTGATATATCCATACCATAGAATATTATTCAGCCATAAAAAGGAATGAAGTACTGATTGATACATGCTACAAGGTGGATGAACATTTAACATATTATGTTAAGTGAAAGAAGACAGACACAAAAGGCCACATATTATATGATTCCATTTATATTAAACATCCAGAATAGGTAAATCCATAAGACAGAAAGTTGATTAGTGGTTGCCCCAGGGTTTGGGAAGAAAGGAATTGGGAGTGACTGCTAATAGATACAGGGTTTATTGTTGGGTTGATGGAAATGCTCTGGAATTAGATAGCGGGGATGGCTGCACAAAATTTAGGATATACTAAAACCCACTGAATTGTAATTTTTAAAATGGTGACATTTGTGTCATGTGAATTATATGTCAATAATGATAATAAAAAAGAAAAATATTATTAAAAGCCAACATATGCTTTCTATTTTCTTTGGAATGTTGATACATTGATATAAATTAGCTAAAATAATAAAGCACAAGAGTTATGCCGTTAACACTTGTTTTATAAAGATATATGTGTTCCATTCTACGTGAGAAGTTAAAGTTCATTCAGATTATGATCAAGAGTAGTCAGGGGCCGAGGGAAGGCCAAGTTTAAAGGACTTGGTTGTCAAGACTCCTTTGACTAATTTTTAAACTCCCACATGATAATTCTTCTGCTTATCAAAGCAACACTTTGAAAAAACAATTTGTATTAAAACTTTACAGTACACTAATTAGTGGGTCAAATCCTGTCTCATGGGTACATGTTAGTCATTTCAAGACATGTACAAGCTCTTGTAGTGCACTGAGCAGCTCTTCATGTGGGGCTAACCCATGGGGCTCCAGTGCATTGTCTCTTCTCAACATGCTTCATGGTGAAGACTCCACCAAAGGTGTCTGCTCTCTTTTTCTTAAATGTGCTTTTCCTATCTTGTTCTTTGGGCAGAGCATCCATGTTAGTGGATGCAGGATTTGATTTGTTCATGAGACTATAATTCATACATCTTATGGACTTAGTCTTGTTTATCAAAGCAGATCTTTTCTTTCATTTCTGCATTCTTTTAGAGGAGTTCAAAAGCTAAGACACTCTCCTCTGTGAACTCCCGAGCACACCTTGGCAAGTGTGATATTTCTAATCCTTGAGGAGGAGCCCTCGTCTACCCTGTAGGAGGTTAGGATTTTCATTATTTAGTGTGACAAACTGTGTTCTTACTGACCATTTCACTCCAGATATGGCTTATTTATTTATTTTACAGTGAAGGTACAAATAAAGATTTTGAAGCACTTTGCATCTTACTGGGGGAGATGATTAATCATGTTGGGGACTATTCTGATGGTGGGGTGGGGTGGAGGGAATCACCCTCTGAGTTTAACTATGAAATTCACATAAAATGGATGCAAAATCATCTAAAGTGGAAGAATGGCAGATGAGATGTAGAGGGAAAAGAGAGTTGGCAAAACAAAACTTAGTGGTTCTTCCTCCAGCCCCATCCGGGAGATAACAGGATTTGGGAATTCCTGTCCCAGTGAGAAGGCCATGGCCCAGTGTGGAGGTGGGTAGAATGTAGTAACCAAAGGCCTTTGTGAGCTGAGGACCTGCCGGCAATACCACCATTCTTATGTGAAATGGATACATCAGGCCGTGTTAGCCTGTTGACCTTACAGTTTGATTTCTCTGCCTTCCCTTCCCCCACAGACTCAATGTCCACTAGAAACCTTCTGGACATGTTCACCTTCAACGGAACACAACGTTGTAGCCGTTAAGAGCCCAGACTCTGGTTCATACCATGAGGGTTCAGTTCCCAGTTCTACCACTCACTAGCTTTGTCATCTTACAATTTACATAACCTCTGACTTTCTCTGTAAAGGGGGCTTAACCACAGAAACCTCCCGATAGGCTTGTTGTGAGGATTAAACAAGATAATCATATAGAGTGCTTTATACTGTGCTTGGCACATTGTTAATAAATGCTAACCATCATGATTATTATTATGTTATTCCAATGTAGGTACGTCTATGGGGACTGCTCACATGTGGAAATTATGTTTTTCATTAACAACTACTAAATTGGGCTTCTGACTTAATATGTTAATCACCTGAACTCAGTGTAAGCCTGACAAGAAGAGATGGATGGTGGACTGACAGATTTGGGGTTCTGATGCTGCCTGTGAATTAGTGCTAAAGCCATGGAAGATTCACCAAGGTCATCAATGTCATCTCATGAAGCCCCTTGGGGTCTGCCTGCTGGTCTTTCCCTGAAGATACTGTCTCAGCTGGGAGCTTGCTTTGACTTTCTTTAGGAGGAGACTCTACAGAGGAAGTAATAAAATGGGACCAGTGGTTCACGTGGTGATCGAAAGCTGAAATACTGATCTACTGAGGACTGGGCTTGTTTATATCAGGTCATACCCCTTTCTAAAACCCTCTGAAGTCTTCCTTCCTGCTCTTTGGATAAAAAGCAGACTTCATGCTAGGGTCCACAAGGTCCTTCCTATCTGGCAATTTCTGCCTTTCCAACCACATAGTACAACTCTCCCTTGCTCACCATGCTCTAGTCCAAGGGTTGGCAAACCACAGCAACATTTTGTGAAGTTTTATTGGAATACAGCACATGCATTTGTTTATGAATTGCCTTTGGCTGCTTTCATGCAGCAGTGGCAGAGCAGGGTGGTTGAGACAGAGATTATATGGCCCACAATGTCACATGGTAACACCTAACTGCACAGGACCTGGGAAATGAGGTGTAGCTGTAGGTCCAAGAAGAAGAAATAGTTTTGTTCATCAGCTAACACTTTTTGCCATAAAAGCAGAGCCTTGTGCTTGGGGGTTTTGAAACCCCCATTGCCCTCACCATTCTGATTACCACCCCATTCTCCGCCAAAGGTCCCTGGGGCACACTGCAGAACTTATAACTTCAGGCGCACATTTTGAAAAACACTGACTTTCCTAATTTGATTTGGCATTTTGAATAAAGTTATTTTGGTATTTTGATTAAATTTGTAACTACATGACGCAGACATATTCATCCCACCAGAGCTTTAAGAACATCCAACAGGAAGCCAATGACTTCTTAACAGTTTCACACTGAGTCTAAATTCACTGCTGAATAATAAGAGACAATGAAAATAATAGTAACTAACGTGTGCTATGTGCTTTACACGCATGATCTTATCGAATTCTCACTATGACATAAGTGCTTTTGTTAGCCATTTTATAGACGAGGAAACTGAGAAGAGGAGAAGTTAAGTAAGCTGCCCAAGCTACATAATTATAAGTAGTGAGTGATGGCTCCAGAAATCAAAACCAGCAGTCTGACACCAGAGCACCAATTAATTCATTTCAGCTCTATAAGCACATTATATGGTTAAGCTAATGCCTCACCCTTGTATAATAGTTTACAGTTTACAAAATCAATGAGATTATCTTCATTTTCAAGATAAGTAAACTGAGGCAGGAAAAAATTAAGTGATTTGACAAGATTATGTATCTACTTTAAGGCAGAGGAATATTAGGAACTGGGTGCCTGGATTCCTCCCAGCAGAAACAAAACCTAAAGTTGAACTGTATTCTATGCTTCCTCTACAACACACATGCCTAGAGCCTGCTGACCACTCAGTTAGAACAAACTATCTGGATGGCATTTCAGCTACATATATGCATAAATGCCAAATATGTGTATTCTTTGAGAAAGAAATTCTGCTCTTAAGAATATGTCCTACCTCACTAAGAGAGGCAGTGTGTGATAGCAAAAAATGGGAGACCACTTTAATATCAACCAATAGGAGAATGGTTAAATAAATTATGTTGCATTGTAAGATGGAATGCTGCCATCAAAAATCACACTTTTGGGGCTGGCCTGGTGGCGTAGTGGCTAAGTTCATGCACTCCACTTTGGTGGCCTGGGGGTCACGGGTTTGGATCCCAGGTGTGGACCTACACACTGCTTATTAAGCCATGCTGTGGCAGGAGTCCCACATGTAAAATAGAGGAAGATGGGCATGGATGTTAGCCCAGGGCCAATCTTCCTCAGCAAAAAGAGGAGGATTGGCAACGGATGTTAGCTCAGTGCTCATCTTCCTCACCAAAAAAAAAAAAAATCACACTTTTCCAGGGGCTGGCCTGGTGGCATAGTGGTTAAGTTCACGTGCTCCCACTTTGGCAGCCCAGGGTTCACGGGTTTGGATCCTGGACGTGGACCTGCGTACCACTCATCAAGCCACGCTGTGGTGGTGTCCCACATACAAAATAGAGGAAGATAGGCACAGATGTTAGCTCACAGCTGATCTTCCTCAGCAAAGAAGAGGAAGATTGGCAACAGATGTTACCTTAAGGCCAATCTTCCTCACCAAAAAAAAAAAAAAAGAAAATCACACTTTTCTAATTACCTGGGAAAATGCTCACAATAAAATAATGTATGTATACTTAATATCTACTTATACTTAATAATATATACTTATTTATATATGTGTACATATATAAATTGTGTGTATAAAACACAATTCTATTTTAAAAATATATATCCTTATGTATTTCATGCTTTTGTATTAGATTATGTTTTCTAAAATATATTAATTTATGCTAAATAACTTTACAGGAAATACATTAAAATACTAACCACAGCTATCTCTGGGAAGTGGATGATAGTTGATTGTTATTTTCTTAAACATATTTTTCTGTACTTTTCTACTTTCTCCAATGAAGATATATTACTTTATACAGGAGGAAAGTCTCACAATGCATGTTATTTTAAGGAAAGATGCTGGTTCCTTGTATTTTACAGCCTGCGTCCTCAGCAAGGTCCCATCCTGTTTGGGAGTGTTGAGCATTTATATGCAACAGTACATAAATGGGATGTACTGTTTGGTGTCCCTTCAGGAGAGAAGAGGGCAAAAGTTCAGATGCAGTTTAGGACAACAGAGTGCCAGGACTGGCAGGAACTATGGCTCTGGAGCTTCTGGGAGTGGAGGTGGGCTACACCCTCCTCCAGTGCATTCATTGATATCTACTGATTTTCAACAGGAGGGCTTAGGAACCTCCAGAGAAAAGATTGAAATCCTGACCACCAATGCAAGGCAAACCTATGTCTGTGCAACGAGGGTGCTCCCAAATGGAGGACAGATTATAGAGAGGAACAGGTGCCTGTAGGGCAGAATGAAACTGGCACTGCAATTCCAGTGATAAAGGCTGATGTTAACAGAGAGTGGGGGTTACAGGTATCTGTCAGCTGACACCAGAACTTGTCCTGACCCTGGCCCTCTGGGGGTGTCTTTGCAGTCTTGGAGAAAGGCACAGGGGGTGTGATTTGGAAGAATGATAGCCCCAGAAAGGCAGTAACACCTTGGGACTCATGCAACTTTGCAGTGGGGCCACTACCTGAGTGCAGGATAGCAACTAAACCCTCTGGCTCTGAATCACAGTAATATTGGCTTGGGCTGGGAGATGACTCTCCCTGAGGAGATGATAGTAGCTGCAAAGACGGCAGGAGCAGAGTTTCAACCTTGGAGACATAATACGTCTGGAGCTCTGTTAGGGTGTGGGGTGGCAACTTCCCTGCTTGGCTCCCTGCGCCTCCATGGGGAAAGCTCTACCACGAGCCACTGTAACAGCTGAGGCTGAGCAAGTCTGCTGTGGGACTCCTAGCGGAATGTAGCCCCAAGTGTTCTCCTCTCACTTTGCTGAGCAGGGAGGTGACAAGGGCTTCCAACTTAGGCAATTGGCAGGTATTCCAAATTCACCAGCACTGGGCCTGCAGGATTTCAGTGGTGGTCACTGTGATAGCAACGGGGATGGGGCCAGCCTTCTAGTCCTGAAGGGTATTTTTATGAAAGCGTTGGAGCCCAGGTCCATGGATTCCCACTATAGTGGGGACATTCAACAGAATTATTTCTGATCACACATCAGCACCCTTGGGCATTTCCAGAAATATTTAGGGGAAAGGGACTCTTTAAAAGGCTGAGGCAAAGCAGGGACACCCATAATTGGAGAAATGTGAGATGCTTGGGGATGAGTTTGTTTAAACAAAGTGAGCCAAAGGGGCTATTAAAGCATGCGATTCTCCACGAATTCAATGCTTTTCTAGAGCGATTTGGCCTCTGTAGCCACTTGTAACTATTTCAAGGAGGTGCCCTTCCAGGACTCCATTTTTTATTAAGTGAGAGAAACACCCTAACATGAGACAAATCTGGACAATATTTCACCAAAGACAGAGTTTATTTTTGGAGGCTCATCATCCAGGGATCTTCTCACTCTCCCCAGGGTATACTCAGCAACACCCCAACTGTTACATTCTCTACCCCACATTTATTCTCTCCTTTCTCCCATTCAAACTCAAGCTGGCCATAATGGCAGAAAAGCAATCTGATATATGAATTCTCCTAAAATGACAAATGACTGACAGTAGCTTGAGTTAGAGTTTCTGTTTTAAAGGAGGATGTCTGGGGTCCACAATGCCTTAACAGAAAGGAATCGGGCTAATTGTGAAATTCTTTCATCATGACAGGCCGTTGGAGGGAGATTTTGGTCAGGGGAGCTTCCTGAAATCTATTAACGATACCCCAAAGGCAATTCAACTGACTCATAAAGTTAACTCTGATGGTGCTGATGAATGTAACCAATAATCCCTAAGCCCGTGCTGCCTAAACTTTATAGAGTTTTATTCAACACATCTTTTTGAGGTAGGTAGAGCAGAAATGATCATCCCTAATTCACAGCAAAGATACTGAGGGGTAGAGAGGGCCACTCACTTGCCCTCATCTCTCAGCCAGTAATGGGTGGAACCAGGACTAAACAGATAATGTCATCTCGTGCAGGCCAACAGGCCGAGTGTCCAAGGCAAGGGTGTTTTCCTTGATCCTGATGGGTATCCTGGAATATTAAATTGTGAGGGACATACAGCTCAGCTAAATTAAGCTTCTCCCTTTCTGTCATGCCCCATATCCAATCCTTTAGCAAATCCTGTTGACTTCACATTCAGAACACATGTTGGATATGACCACATTTCACCATCTCCACCGCTACACCCCTACTGGGTCTTCACCATCTCTCATTAAGAAGATTGCAGCAGCTTCCTGACTGCCCCCCCACCCCCGCTCTTACACTCACTCCTCTGCAGTCTATTCTGCACACACCAGCCAGAGGGATCCTGTTAAAACTAAGCCAGGTTGTAACAGTCCTCGGCTTAAATCCCTCAATAGCTCCCCATCTCACTCAGAGTCAAAGCAAAAGTCTGCAGCCTGGCCCCTTGCCGGCCCCAGGTTTTCTTTGGTCCTGCCGCATTGGTCTTCTTGCTGTTCCTCAAGTTTGCCAAACACCTTCCTACATCAAGGCCTTTCTACTTGCTGTTCCTCTGTCCGGAGTCCCCCAGATAGCCACGGAACGTGCTCCCTCACTTTATTCAGAGCTCTGTTCAAATGTCACCTCCTCAGAGAAGCCCCCTACCCCACTCTGTCTAAAACAGTCCCCTCCCATCACTGTCTATTCCCTCATATTGTTTTCATTTTCTTATAGCACTTTTCACCTAACACATTGTGTATTTTAAAAGTCTACATTGTCTGGCTCTCTTATCTAGCCCTTGTGAGTTTTGTTTTGTTCACTGCTGTATCCTCATTGCCTAGAAGGGTGCCTGGCACTTACTTGATGAATAAATGAAACTGAGAAACTCAGAGCAACACATTTCTTTTCAGATAAGCCCACAAAAAAATATTTTCTTCCTTTTCAGTTTAAACAACCCAGCACGCAACATCAGTCCTGTGATCATTTCTTTTTTTCTGATGCTCTAACCTCTGGGTGACCTTTAGCAGGTAACTTGACTTGGTTAGAATTCACTTTCCCCAGCTGTAGAATGGGAATAAAAATACCACCTACCTTCCTTCCCCGACACTTTAATGAAGGAACCTCTGAAAAGTCCTCTTCGTTCTTTAAGGGAAGGAGCCATACAGACGAAAACCCTCATTATGCAGTTACAATGAAAGCCCCGGGAGGGGAGGATCCGCGCTTGGTTTCTCTCCATTGTACAGAAGAGGCATTCATTTGTGCCTATCAGCGTCCATGTCTGTGGACATGACCTGCATCTGCTTGTGCAGCGGTCACCACGGAAGCCGGCCCCTGTCTGGGCTAATGCTGACTTAGAAGTGACGCAGATTCCTTTTTCCAGAAGAAGCCAAATACATGACACTTGATGGACACATAGCTACCGCTGATGTATTTGTTCTTTGCTTTGAACATGAAGAGGGAATTTTACAAGAGGAGAAAAATTCAGATCAGAGGATTCTTCCTCTCAGGTACGACTTTTTTCAGAGTGATCCTGATTCATACCACGACTCTCCTAACTTTGCTGAATTTCCTGGTTCAGCTCAGAGCTCCTGATGGAGCAGATATTCCCCAAGTCAGACCCTCATGGAAACTAACGTGAGGTCTGGTGCCCGACACTTTCCAGTGCTCGAGAAGGATTTGTAGAGTAGATGAATGCATGAATGTTCACACTAAACTGTTTGTTCTGTCTTCACCTCTTTTTCTCTCTTTCTTCCCTTTCTGATTTTTTTTCCTTTCTTTCCCACCCACAGCCCAGTGCTTCTCTCAGACAAGTGGACATTTTGTGGTCCTGCTGGGCTTGACAGATCACTGACCCTCCAAAGTTCAATGGTTTGTTATCAGAAGATCTAAGTCTTCTCCTTTTTTTCTACTTTTTAAAGAAATGTGTTGTAATTTCCCCAGCAGAAGTGAAAGTGATCAGCGTCTGTTCAGATGTCTGCAGAGGCACAAGAATGAGGGGGAGAGGGAGCGAGGGAAGAGAAAGAGAAAGAGGGGACTTTTGAAGGGTCTGAGACCAAACCCTCACATACATTCTGACCACCCAGTGGAAGGAAATGAAATCGAGCATTCCAGGGCAATTTGCTATTGATTATAATTCTCTGTCATCAAACAGGTGCCAGGAAAAACTTTTTCATTTTGATTTTTATACATTAATTTTAACAACTAGGACTTCCTCATTTGCCCGAGGAGGAGGAGGAGCTATAAAAGATGCATGATTTATAGTTAACTTGAAGATGAATAAAATAGTAACATACCTTTTGTTTCCCCTAAAACACAATACCTAAATTTGCACAGTGCCCTGATTACCATCCTCCACATGCATTTAGGTTGTAAATGAGCTCAGTCTGAAGCCCATTTGTAATGGCTAAGCAAGTGAAACATCAGGTGGCCATATTGATACTAATGATGGTGACTTTCAGAACCGTCCCATCCCAAGAACACCCGCAGCAGAACCAATAATCTCGGCTTTGGCCCCAATCAGAAGGTTTTCATCTAGTGCGTTCAGTCCTAATCAGAGCAGAATCTTTCAAATGAATTTGTTTCCAGAAAGCTTGCTTGACACAGGTCAAATGGCAAAAGTCGCAAAAATGTCATTGTTTTACATAAAATATCTGTGGAAATTACGCCCAGAAACTGTTGCCTTTTTATACCTTTAGCTGGTGTATACAAAGTAACAGCCGGGTCAAATTGTTACCATGGTGGTAAGGTTCATTTTATGGTACATTTGTAATTGTTCTAAAAAAATTAATATGAAATAAAAGTTACCAGAATTAAGTGGTGATGTTTTACTTAAGAAGTGGAAAAGACGAACAAATCATTAAGAACTTGAGAAGAAACTGGCTCTGAGAAACTTGTTATTCTATTTGTTGAAAGAATATCGTCAAGGTCTTTATCCATGTCATGTGGCTCCACAGAACAGTTTCTTTAGATTTTAGTCTCAGCTTCCACAATACGGCTGATTTGTTTTAATCTTACAGAAACTGTAGGTTTTTATACATGATCATATTTTCCTCTTTGCTTTGGTTGGTAGGAAGCTCAAAACCATATTTACAGACTATCTCTAGTGACTCTGTAGAACTTTATGTTTGTATTTCTTTTTCTTTCTTTTTTTAGGGGGTGAGTGGGGATGCATAAATTTTATCCTTGGCTTTATTTTCTTACCAATCTTTTCTCTTCACTTGGATTCCTTCAACTGTTTCTTTATTCCTTTTCTATTACATCCATTCTCAAAAGCTGTCATGCAAGGAGATGGAGTATGAATATGTAAATAAATCTGATCTCAAGGTGATAAACTTAACACATCCAAAATCATCATCTTGGTGCCACTATTTTTCTTCTCTTGCTGTTTTTTTAGAATCGGAAATTTAGAATGATGTCTTCCTTTTTGAAGTTATAAAAACAGTTTAATTCTTTTCTGAATTAGCATATACTAAACTTAGGTTTTCCTCTTAGTCTTTTAAATTTTGTTCTTTTTTATCCTTTGCCTCAAAACAAATTAATGTGAACTCTGACCTTAGGTTCTATTGGTCATCAACTTGGAGACACACTACTGCCACACTGTCAGTGAGCATCTTATCTTTTTTGATAGTTCCAGGAAGGGTGATGAATCTATTCTGATCCATCACATTCTTTCACTCTGTCTGTCCAGTGACTGTGTCCTTGCATTTCTTTCTTTACTTTCTAGCTCAACTTGTCTATTTATTGTTTGGCCATTTCACATTCTCTCTCTCTCTCTCTCTCTCTCCCTCCCTCTGCCTGTCTCTTTCTCATTCTCTCTTTCTCCTATTCCTCCCTCCCTTCCTCCTTCTCTCCCTGCCTCCCATATATGCTTCCCCAGAAGTTTAAAAGTAACAATAAAGGCTCGTATAAAATCAGGCCATTAAAACATACATAAAATCATAGAAAAGGAAGAAGAAACAAGAATAACAAAAATCTGGTTGCAAATATAGTCTTAAACTTAGTCTGGACTCTCTGTTAACTCATGTAAAGGAGAAAATCAGAATAGATTCTACAAGTCCTAGTGGTAGACAACTTGTATCGGCATATTGGCTGTAAATACATCTGGATTTAGGGTGGGAGGAGGTAGAAAGGAAGAGGGTTGTGGTGGACATTGGAGATTTATTCAAATATATAATGGAATGAAGATACCCAGACCCATTTTGGAATCATCCTGACTCCTCCTTTTCTTTCATACCTCATATCCAATCCATTAACAAATCCTGTTATTCCTAGTTTCAAGATATATATCCAGAATCTGCTGTATGCTTCCTTCATGACTACTGTCATTGCACAAGTCATCATCATCTCTTTCTGGATTGGCATAGCCTATTTTAGTGCTCGCTCTGCTCCTGCCCTTATCCTTGAAAATGCTATTCTCCACCCAGCAGCCAACATGATCATGTGAAAATGTGGATAACCTCCCTCTGCTCAAGCATCCCCAGGGGCTGCTTTTCTTTTCTTCTCACAGTTAGAGCCAAAGTCCTCCAAGTGTCCTACCTCAGCCCTACAAGATCTGGTCCCCTGACCTCTCTGAGCTCTCCCCCTCACTCATGGTGCTTTGGCCATGTATCCTGAATGTTTCTCCTCAGGCATGTTCCCTTTGTTTATGCTGTATGGCCAACACCTAACACAGTGCCAAGTGGGTTGGTAGCTCAATAAATATTTGTTGCATGAATGGATGAAACTAAATACTCTGGCCTCATTGGTACAAATTCTAAACAGCTAAGCTAACATAGCAGTGTGCCATCCAAAATAAATTAATAGAATGAAGCAAAGTCCCCATTTCCAAAGTAAAATAGAAGATTAAAGCAATAGTCAGTTAATTATGGCAAAGGGATTTTTTTGCTGTTCTAGGATCATCTAGAATCATGAGACTGAAACGAAATCCGAGCTCTCACTTAGTCCTTCTGACTGCAAGAAACAGAGGGGACATAGAAATCATGTTCATGGGGATCTTTTCTATGTTCAAGGCATTTGGAGAAATACCTTGGTTTTCCAGTCTTTCACAATTTTTCCTTTTGATGTTCAACGACTCACCATCCGCTTCCTTTCTTAGGAAAGTCATATCTCTGACTTAAATCACACTCACTGAAATGAAAAGCCAACTGCAATGACATCAACCTCCTGCTTCTCTTTATCTTTGACTATCTGGCCTCAAACAGCAAGAGAATAAAGTACCATGTTCCTCAGATATCTGTGGCAAAAAAGCAAAATTCTACCAAACTGTGCTGAAGGCTTGAGCCTTTTCCTAAGTTAAGTCATTTCCTTTGAAATACATTTTTCTATTAGAGGTTACAAACAACTTTCCCTTTTAATTTCTTTTAAGTAGGAAGGAACTGTTAGCTCATTTGTCTTTTTAAAGTTTACACATTATAGGTCAAATTCTGTTATGGCAATGTGCTACAATTAAAAAAAAAAATCACATGTGGTAAGACTTTCCGGTCTAGCAGAAGGCCCATTTCTTGCTATAATGTTATTTATGTTGGATATTTCTTCAAGTCAATTCAAACCAATAGCTAGTTTCCAGTGAAACAAGAGCTGGTGTGAGAGAGGTATACAGGTACCCCCCACTTTTCAAAAGTTTCCTATACGCCACTTCTCTTTTAGGAAAGACCTACTTCAGTGCCTGGTTTTTGCTAACTGAAAGAAATCTGAAGAGGATTTTCGCTGTTACAAAAAAAGGCAAAAAGCGAAAATAGTGTTCAGCGTTTGTTTTCCAGCCAGCCATTATAGAGGCAGTGAGAGGGCCCCCGCCCAGCTCCTTCCGGAAACTCCACTCAGCATCTCAGCATCCAGCCGCCATAGCTTTGAACTGTGTCTGTGAGCATCTGTGCTTTATCTCAATTTACTTTGTGCATCCTTTAGCAAGGTGTGCCCTAAGGTAATTGCTTCTTTGCTTTACCCCATTTCAGTTTAGGAAAGGTTTCATAGGAATGCTCTACTTTTGGATAGCAGGGAAACCTGTATTAGACTGGCAGTCAGGAGACTAGGCTGGAATCTGTTTCTCATTCTGTTATGAATCCGCTTGTGAGCTTGAGGCCAGTTACTCAACCTTTCTGGGCTTGAGTTTTTCCTCCTGTAAAAAGAGAGCTTTAGATTAAAAAGAATTTTATATTCTCTTTTATCCTAGGATTTATGATTCTTTGTATAGTTGAAATGAATTTAACCTGAAGTTTTTTATTTTGATTTTCTCTTTCTTCCCTCCCTCTCTCCCTCCTTCACTTATCCCTTTTCCCTTCTTTCCTTCCTCCCTCCCTCTCTTCCCTCCCTCCTTCCCTCTCTCCTTCCTTCCTTTCTTCCTTCCTTCTTTCCTGGCTTCCTTCCTTCCTCCCTTTGATCCACCAATCTGTCTAGCCGTCCATCCATCTTTACTTATATTTTGATTCTCTACTTCTTTCTTTTATTCTATTCTTTCTCCTTTTTTCTTACCTTTCCCTTTTCTTTCAATAACTTTCTTTCCCACTTCTTTCTTTATATTTTAACTTGTCCTATTGATACTGAACCTCTTAGTCTCAAGTTGGTGTGCCCAATGAGCCACAAGCCAAACGCTGAGACATCGGTGCTTGGAGATGGAGAAAGGCCCCATCTGAGCCTGCCAAGAAGGTGGGAGCATGGGTTCGCTCAAATCCGCCTTCATCAGAGCCAAAAGCAGGGGGGTTTTATAGAGCTAAGGGGCTTGGAGGGAGGAGCTTTGGAGAAACAAAGTGGTCAATCCAGATAAGCCCCTGGGCAATCTGCAATGGCTGCTGGGGGCCGACCATCTGGTGAATGCAGCCTTCCCGAAGGCATTCTCTTTCTTCTGCAAAACAAACTCACAAATCTTCAAGACCCTATCACCCCTCAAGTTAAATAAGTAAACAGCAAATTGACAAGATTCATCTATGTCTGTGTTGGGAACAAGTTCAAAAGGCAATCATGTTCTTATTGAATATCTACAGTGACCCTCAGGTACCGGCTTCACTATTTCCTTCCTTTTCTTTTTCTTTTCTCTTTGTTGTTTTTTTTTTTCCTCCTTTCCAGCTTTCTTTCATTCCTCTATTTCTTTCTTTATTTCTCTCAGCAGCAAATCACTTGACACTTCAACAAATCCATAAAGTAGCAGTAGTTTTATGGGCTGGTGTTAACACCTATGATGACCAGCCAGGCATTGCAAACTGATGTAAGTGCTGATGGAGTGGCTTTAAGGCCTTGCATGGAAAGTAGCCAAATCAGCACATGGCTATTATTTAATGATGCCCAGAGACTAACAGGAAGCCTTCTGCAAATTGCCTCTCAGATTATACAGTAGCTTCCTGCCTTCTTGTTATTGGCATGAAATGGATTTGTGAAACTAGGTTTTGACATCCAAGTTGTTTCCCTGTCATGAGAAGCATCAAAGCTACCTTCTTAAACATAAAAATTAAAAATAAATTTAGACAGAAAATGCCATAGACAAAGAAAGTATCGACAACAAACTTGGGAAATATTTACAACATAACCACAATCAAAAGGTCTAATTTCCATAATATATAAAGCATTCTTGCAAATTATTTATAGACACACATATATATTTCAATGCAAAATGGCAAATTTTGTGAATAGATAATTCACACAGAAGGAAATAAAAATGGCCAACAAATATAAGATGCTCAACCTCAACAATTAAAGAATTTTGGTTTGAAAAGGTCGTTTTTTGAGAGAAAATTTATTTTTAACAAAGTATAATGCTTTAAACTGGCCTAAAGAATAATTTTAATGTACATTTTCTCTTCCTTAACTTTTAATCTCACCATTCACACCTCTAAAAGTGACTTTAAAAATACTTTCTCCCAACAAATAATTTTGCCAAATAATATCCTCTTCCTTTTCTCCTAAAAGTCTAGGTAATAAAGAAATTGGGGAGTATTTTTCTGAGTCATGTTTTATTTAAACCCAGTTCTTCAGACGGGCTCACCAATTATTCTTCTCCACTTCCCATTCCTACTGAAATACTCGGAATATTAGGTATCATTGCCATTTTCAAACACATGTTTTAAAACTTCATGAAACTGGAAGGAACTGGGCCCCCTTTGAGATTCTCTTCACTTTTATCTCTTACTTAGTACGATGGAAAGCTAAGATCACAGGATTTGGAGTCAAACCAAACCCAAGTTTAATCTTAGCTCTGATATTTAGGACTGTGTGTCCTTGGACAAGTTACTTATTCTCTTGAGCCTCAATTTTCTCATCTGTAAAATAGGACTAATACTATAAGGTTGTGGTGAGGCTTAAATGATATAATGCAGGTAAAGCACGTAGCAGAGTACCTAACACAGGGCCAAATAAATAAACTGCTGAGAAAATGATGGTGGTGATGATGATGACAGTGACGATGGTGATGTGACGATGAAAGTAAGAGAACTGGTCATAACTATGAGGGAAACTCCATATAACATCTTCAAATTCAGAAAGAGGAGGTAGAATCTCACCTAAATGCTAAGAAAAGAACTTTGCAACTTATTCATGGTTTGAGTCTAAGTTCGTTGAAATCCCACGAGTTACTGAAATATCTCATTCTGGTGAATAGCCAAGCTGCAAAATCTTTCACAAATTTGAATACAGTAGAATGAGGGAAACAGATCAGAAAAGAGAGTGACAACAGTTAGAACAGTAGGGAAGGCAAACACACATCCAGGTCTATGTATAATTCTGACACAATATGAGTCAACATCTAATAATATTCCAAAGATGATGAGAGGTAACCTTGACAACCCAGCTGATGCAGGCACTGAGAGAATAAGAGATGCACAGAGAGACACAGGAGACAATCTGGGCTGTTTTCTTGGTTCGCTGATGGCTCATAGCTTTCACTTTGTAGAAAATTTGCTATAATGTGTAAACCAGTCTTCTTTTACTTAATTAACAAACATCTATTAAACTTCTGTAATATGCCAAGACACTGGGCTAGGCCTTGGGGATATAGAGATATTCCCTGCACACAAGAAGCTTCTCAGGAAGGACATTCCCATCTACAGCCAACGAGGATGCAACTTACCCCACACCGTAACCTTGCAAGCTAGGGCTTATTAGTGCCATTTTATTGGCTGAGGACACAGAGGCTCAGAGAAGATACAACTAGAAAGGGTCAGGGCTAAGATTAAATTTCACTCTGCCTGGGTCCAGTACTCATGCTGAGAGTGACAAAAATGGAGTGATTTATTTTGGTTGGGGGTAATGCTAAGAATAAGAATAAGAATAGGCTAAGTTTTGCTGCAGTAGCAAACACTCTCCAAATCTCAGTGACTAATCACAACAAAATTTTACTTCTTGATCATGCTACGTGTCCATGTAGGCTGGCAGGGGTCCCTGCTTCACATAGCCACTAAGCTCCACCTTGTACGACAGGTAAGCTCCTCAGCTGCTGTGGCAGAGGGAGAGAGCATGGAGAATCATTGAGTGCTGCCTCTTAAGTGTCACTTCCAGTTGCAGCTCACTGGCCAGACCTCTTCACATGGCCTTACCCAGGGTTGGGCCTAGGGTGAGAGGAGTGAAGTGCCTAGTAGGAAGTCTAAGGGGGCACTGGCTCTTAGGGTCATGCCAGAAAAGGACTGGCACTTGTGTGACCCTGAGACCCAGTGGCTTCTTATATTTTTCCCTTTACACATCTTACTGGTCTCATCCTAATTCTGGCCTTGGCCCTACCTCACTGAAAGGGGGCTAGGAGATGTAGTGTTTCTCGTGTTTAGGAGGGAGAGGAGAGGCGGATATCGGTGAGTACTAGGAATGTCTAGTAAACTGGGCTTGAAACCTCAACCTCGTCTGTGACCCTGCCTTCTGTTCTTTTTCTCCTCACCTTTTGATCCAGGCAGTCACCAACCCTTGGCATTTTAACCAAATATAGCAAAAATGCTAACATGTCAGGTGCTTGCAATGTGTCAGGTATCATACTATGCATGCTATGCTCATCAGTTCATTTATTCATTCCTCATAACAGCCTTATGAAGAAGTTCCTATTACTAATCCAGTTTTTAAATGAGCAAATTGAGACTTAGAGAAATTGAGTAACTTACCTCAGGTCGTTGTTTATAAGAGGTAAGTTGAGACTTGGATTCATATCTAACTATAAAGTCTGTTTTCCTCCAAAAGTCTTAACTATAAGCCACCCGTCCTTGTGGGAGCTCACAGTCATTTTGCATTCCAAATTGATTAAATAGCCCAACCCATGAGACTGTTGGAGCAAAGAATATTGACTTGCATCTGGTCGGAAGCATATACACGCATCATCGCCAATGATTTGAAGCTTGTGTCATTGATAAAAGGTGGTGGGATTTTGTTGTTGTTGTCATTTTGTTTTGGGTTTCCACATGAAAATTCAGCTTGCCATCTGTTATTAGCCGAGGTGGGGCATAGAATGAGGGTCAAGAAGTCTTGACTAATCAGATGTATGATCAGGGCAACTTCCTTCCTCTCAGTTTTGCCAGCTATCAAATAAGGGGCTGAATCAGATCCCCTATGGTCACCTCCATTATTGACCTTACAGAATTCTGTGTGGATGGCAGAGATAGGTGAGACCCTAAGGAAGGAACATATTCTAAAAAACATAAAAATATTCTCTAGCAAAGCTGAAAACACTGCTATCTCAAATGAAATAAAGAGACAGTGCCTGACTGTGAATACTGGTGCAAATTTATCATAATATTTCAACACAGAATCATCCCTTAGTCAGACAAAAATGTAAGGTTAACTGGAGAGAGAGCAGTGGTTTCACATGTTAATTTGCAGTGATTGAGTCTTCTTTTGTCAAAATGATGAAGTGTTTATTTTGGGTTTGTTGTGCAGAAAGTAGAGAATGAGTGTGAATGGAGCTAAACATTTGACTCCTCCTGAGGGCACATGGGACAATCCCACACGTCTGAGATGCTGAGAGACTGTGAAGACAGAGACAATAGATGTTCTTTACAAAGGACCTGGGGGAGGACTCGTTCGCTTAATTAAGGAGGAGGAGCATCTCGAAGTAGTCATTAAGGATGACTTCATGTGCACCAGTGCGCACACAAAACTTTGCCTTTACATTTTTCGGTGGAAACATCTGGCAAAAACATGTCGAGAAAAGAAAACTTTTCTGATTTGTGCAGCAGGATCTTGCTGTGAAGAGAACTTGAGCTAATTACAGGATGTCTGCAAAAGGAAGGGCTAGCTTTTTATTTTAGACCCATTTTTCTCCCTACAGGGTAGACCGTCCAATGTAAAAGCAGTGGTATGCGTGGGAAATAAATATGGGGCAGGAAACAATGAACTGTATCTCATACATAACCCTGTACCATAAGGGTTATTAAAATAGTGTTCAATTTTTACTTGCTTTTATAAGTGCACCAAGAGAAAAACAGACAACTCTGAAACTTGTATGATAAAGACCACAAAACTGTACATTTTCTTATGTGTAAAATGTTGCAGATCTTTTGTTAAATATGTCTCAGCTATTGCCCCATATAGAAGTAAATAATGCAAATTTCAGATTTTTTTTTTTTTTGCATTTAAGACTACAACATCCCCAAACGCTTTTGAAATCTCCTTTCTCAATATCCTTTAGCTCTTTTTTGTCTTCTATAATCCTACCTTCATTTCATTCCTTTTCCAGAGTTCTGTAGACTCTTCAGCCTACAAAGACAAAATTTAAAAAAAAGGGGTGGGTGCAGTGTGGTCCTAATCTGTCTTGGAGCATCCCACGTGATCCTGTCAAGACTCTAATCATAGGCATCCAGGAGGTTAAGACCATCCCCAGCCATTTGATAGGTTCTGTAGACAATTAGCCATTCTGAAAGGATTAGGATTTGATCTAGGCAGAGTGATGCTTAATCCCATTGGTTTCTTCTGTAGGAACAAGATGCTTGAAATCACCCAGAGGGAAATTTTCTGAAAGTCTTCTTAGGTTTATTGAAGGAAAAAAATTTTTTTCTTCATCTCTAGAATTTGGGTGAATGTTAAGAAAAATTCTTTATAAAGAGCTAGGACAGTCATTATCTACCTCCCAGCTGTGTGACATCACCTACACTATCAGGTACCTGGCTGAGCCTTGCGGGCTCAGGACTCGGGGAATCTGGCTCCTGGGGATCCTGTGTATCTTGCCCATATCCCTCCTCTATCCATTACAAGCACCCCACTGTCAAAAATAAGTTCTCCTCAGACAGAGCCAGAAGTCTCAAAACTGTTTGGAGAATGTGCCACCTTTATTGTTCAATAGAGACATTCTCCTCTCTAACTCACCACACTTCCCATCACTCCCTATTGTCTCTCTCAAACTGAGATCATGGTATCTGCCATGTACTATCATTCTTGCAATGTTGGTTTTCTTAAAGTTTAAGACTTTTCTTAAAGTCTTAAAGTTCTATTTCTCTATAACTAAGTGTCTACCGTAAGCGAAAAAATTAAAGAAACTAAAAAGATTGTGTGGCTTTTCTGACATCTGCCTGTTGCCTGTAGGTTTTGATTTGCAATCTTTGCAATAGGACTGTAATCTCCATGGGGGCTGTGACTGTGTCTGATTTTGCTCATCGTTGTTCCTTCTCTCAGACCCTAGAACTGTTTCTGGCACCTAATGGATGCTCAAAAATTTAATCTGTCAAGCACAGGAACGAATGCACCTACTTTGGCCATGCACTGTGCTAGTTCTTTGAATACAGATATAAATAAGACACAGTTTTTGCCATCAAACCCTGATAAAGGACTGATCTTCCCAACATGCCTGTCAGTGCTGTTGGCTTTAAGCGAAGCAATTTAAGGGGAAGTTCCCACTAAAGCTTTGGTTGAGGGATCCTAAAGGAAACTCTCCTCCCAAATGTCTCTCCCATTAGCCTGACAGCACATGGCATTTTCTGCATCTATTGACAATGATAACAGCAATGGCACATGGGTGCCATTTGTGGGTGCTTACTCCATGTTGGACAATTGTTATGCAAAGTGCTTTGCATATATTCTATGATACAATTCTCACAATCCCCTTATACAGTCGATGTTATGATCATTTTATTGATGAGGAAAGAGGCTCAGAGAGGTTGTGTCCTAGTTGGTATACCACTACATGGCTGGTAAGTAGAGGTAGTTGCTTTCAGCCCTGGCTTGTCAGATTTCAAAGACCAGACCCATAACCATGCTCTGTTCTGCCTCCCACTCCTTCCTTAAGATTAGAGTAATTTTGTCAGGAAAGGGCAAAACATTGACAGGTACTACTTGGTCTGACTCTGTCACTTATGGAAAACAAAATTGGATTCTTTTTGATTTGATTCTTCCAACCATTCAGTGAAATGGGGGCCAAGTATTGTATCCCTACCATATAACTGAGGAATTTGGGACTCCCCGTAGGTCACACAGGTAATAAGCAGCAGACTGCTGGTCTGACTAGATCACCATACAGTGTTCTCTCTAGTGTATGGGGAGGAAAGCCTCCAAGATTTCAGAAAGACATTTTCTGTTCTAAGCCAAGGGATGGGACTCCATGAAGCATTTTTGTACCTGGTCCAATGTGTTTTAAGGAGACCAAATTGGTAATTGGAAAAATATGTGACCGAAAAGGCCAATGATGGTCTTGCCTCATCTAGTTCAGCCTTTCTTCAAGAATAAGGAAACAGTCTCTGTCTTCTAGCCTCCACCACCCTCTAAGCCAGTGGTCCGCAACGGAGATGATTTTGCTTCCTAGGGACATTTGACAATGCCTGGAGACATTTTTGATTGTCGTAACTGGGACTAGGTGGGTGCTACTGGCATTTAGTGAGTAAAGACCAAGGATGCTGCTAAACATCTTACAATGCACAGGACAGGCCCCCAACAACAAAGAATTATCTGGTCCAAAAAACTCTGCTTCAAAGCAGTGTTCTGCTTGTCCCTTAAGAAAAATCCTTATTCTTTCAAAAAGTATAGAAAAATCAGACAATTCAACAGTCAGGATATCTAAATTAATCATATAAAATAATTCCTGTAGGACCATTGAAGAGCAGGGAGATGTTTTACTTATTTGAACATTATGTTCTTAAAAAATATTTCTTTCACTCCCAAATAGGAAAGACGTGTATAATATCCCAAATTTAAAAAAAATACTGTATCTTGAAAACAAGTTATTATACAACTAATAAAATATCAATTGGGGTCCTTTTTCTCTCTAAAAACCTAGAATGAACCAGAATGATGCAGCTAAGCCTTAACACAGTCAGTGAAGTAAACATCAAACAGATGGGCACGGAAAATTAAAACAATTTCCTGTAAACAAAAAGAAATATGGAGCGAGGTTAATATGACGCTTTAATTCACCGAGCCCTTTCTGAGGCTTTGAGAAGATTCCATTTAGAAATGATTCCACTTATGTGGTATATAGTCTGTGCTTCTTTCACTCTGCTGTTTGCTTTGGGGACATACGTGGGTAGCCAAGAATTCATCATTCAGTGTCCTGCAACACAGTTGGGACATCTGAGAACTGCTATGCTTGGGGCTTTGGGTGTCATTGGGTCGAGGGCTCTAAATCAGGATAGGGAGGTCTCTCTCCAGGCCCAGCAGCGCCAACCTGTCTCCTGAAGCCGGGCTCTTCACTTCAGTCTTCTCAAGCTGTGTCCTTGGCAGAGTAAAGGCTGCTTCTCCTTAAACCTTTCAAGAAACATTGGTTTATTTTTTGATGCAAACCAGGTGCTGTATGAAGACTGCGAGTATGTACAGTGAGAAAAAGGTGGACATGGTCCCTGCCTTCATGGAACTCACAGTCCAGCAGGGGAGAGAGAGGCAACTGATAATCTCATAAATGACTATTTAGTTACAACTGTGGTAAATGTGATGGGGAAAATAACATAGGATTTGATGAGAACACACACACGTGACCCTGACCAATCTAGGGGTAGAGGGTAGAGGTTGGGGAGTTAGGATAGAGTTGGCTAGGGAGATTTCTTCAAGGAGGTGACATTTGAACTGAAATCCTTGGGATTAATGAGTGGTCCCGGGAAAACGTGTTCCAGGCACAACACACTACCCCATAGCTTCTGCTTGCTTCTGCTTTCGGTTCAAATGTAGATTAATCTTGCACATAGGTTTTGGGCCTTTTCAGCTCCTGCTACTTCTGCTTGTGGATTTATCCTCTAATAGTTCCGCCCTCACATTCATAAGGGAGGGAAGGTGATTAGGTCAGTTCATCTTTTCACCCTTGGCTTATATAACTTTAGAGTTATTCCTGTTTCTGCAACGAGTCAAATTTCTTCTTGGGCAGAAGCCAGGGTCCTCAGATAACCTTGCTTTGCATGTTCTGGAAGTCTTCCTGGCCATTGCCACATGACAATCCCTCTTTCATGATGTGACGTGACAATGATGGAGTTTGGGACCACGTGGTAATGCAACACTTGGGCTATTCCACTGTCTTGTATAATTTACCCTAGTTAAAATGAGAGGTGAAAGGAAAGCAGGAGATTTTCTTTGACATCTTTATATCTTTCTCTATATAAACTATTTTGGTACAAAAGAGAGAGGTATACTGTCCTCACCCCCACCCCCACCTGCCATCTCCACTGAGCTTGGCTATAGATGGACCTCTCTATCTGTGCTTCCTAAAATAGGGTATGGTCTTGTTTGGACTTCTCAAAGAATTCAAGAAAGAAATCTTATAAGCAGAAGGCTGAGAAACAGTATGGACATTATCTTATTATTACTTAATATTATCTTGAGTAGAAAATAAAAGAGACTTTATTGAAGAATGCTTTTGGATGATTTCTGTCTTTTAGAGTTCAGAATGTTCCACCCAAGTCTTTTAAAAGAACTAATTACTTAATTTAGGGTTAACAAGGAGAAGGAAATCTCTTACTTTAGGCCATGAATTACCCTAAAACAGGGAGAGATGCCATCTGAAACTTCTTTTGTATTCACCACAGTGCACAGCAGGGGCTGAACAAAAGGTGATGCCTAAGAAGACTACTCTATAAATGTTTACTTAGTGAGCAAAGGAGGGGAAGCATGAAGTCTTGGCCCTGCCTAACACTTTGGAATCTCACTGCCATCCTCTTCCAGGACATTTCTTCATTCTTCTGTTGTAGCACTTATCACATTACACCATCATCAATATTATTATCATTGTCAACACTCATTTTGAGTTGCCTACTAAGGGCTGTTATCAAGCCTTGGCAAGCTCTTAGAAACTTGACTGTCTTGGTCATTCATCTGTCTATCCATCCATCCATCCATCCAAACATCCATCTAACATCCAGCCCTCTAAATAAGACAGTGTTGGTTTCCAAGTTATTTAAATTCTAGTAGCACCATTTTGACCGTAGATAACTACTTCTTAGTGGTTTGAGTTCTTAAGCTACATAAAGTGGGGGGATGGGGTAGGGTGGGCAACAGGTGAGAGAATGTGCGTGTGTGTGTGCGCGCGCGCGCATGAATGTGAACATACGTAATAGCTAGGAGGTACAGATTTATTCAGCAGCTACTTCTGAAATAAGAGACCAATAAATATGTAAAGCTATTTCAGCGATTTATATGGTTTCCCCTGGGAAAATCCTAAGGTCTTAAACACAGGCTTTTAAAGAGAAGCCACAAATAATAAAAGCCACTCTTTTAAAGAGAACACACACAAAGAGGAGAAATTAACTCAAGGAAAACATTGAGAAACAGGGAAGCACTGAGAAATAAGGAAGTACTCTAGTGAAGAGGAAGTAGAGTGGGAAGGGGGCAAGTAAAACTCGTCATGCTTAAAAAAACTTGTGTAGTTATCTTACTTTTTTTGCCAAGCTTAGTCTCCGGCATTGAGTGGGAGCCCCGGAGGAGGAAGGACTCTGATCCTGGCCCTTAAAAATTCCTTTCAGTTCTCCTAGACCCTCAGCACTCCCATCACACCCCTCAACAGCACTAAATCTGCTCTTGCTTCTCTCTGAAGCCCTTCTTGATGTCCCAAGGCAGTATAAGGCGTAACCTCGTTTCTGAACCCGTAACTCCTACCCCATTCATCCTTCTACTAAGGATTAATTGTTTTATTACATTATTTACTTGTCTGGATTCCTAACCTGGCTGTGGCCTTGTGGGCAGCAATTTTGTCTAGGTTATCTTTTAATTTCTAGAGCCTAGCAGATACCCTGTTGATCCTTAATAAATGTTTGAGAAATGGAGGAAAAGTAAAAGAGTTACTAGATAGAAAGACACATTCAGTTAGACTTTAGACATTCATTCATTCTTTTATCATTCATTCAACCAACCAACAAATATCAGTATTTACTAAATGCCAATCATTCTGTTAAGACATGATTCTAGCCCTTGAGGGTTGAATTACTATTAGGGGATTCAGACTCATCAATAGGCAAGTAAAATGCAGTTTGATACAAAGAGGTAGATAGTGATGATTGCACACGCTGTGAATATAATTAATGCCACTGAATTATATACCACAATAAAATAACAAATTGATGTAATATATATTTTACAAAAATAAAAAAATTTTAAAGTACATATTGCATACTAAACTTATATGAAGTCCAATGACAGGCAAACTAATCTATAGACCTGGAGATCAGAGAGTGCGTTTGGGATTGGGGGATTTTTATTGGCAGGGAGTAGGGGTAAACTTTTTAGGAAGAATAAATGTTTTATATGTTGTTTGGGTTGGTGATTACATGTGTGTATACAATTGTCAAAACTCATCAGACTGAACATTTAAGATCTGTGCTTTTAATTGTATGTTACTTATTTCTCAATTAAAAAGTAAGGCAAAATAGGGGGCCGGCCCTATGGCATAGTGGTTAAGTCCGGCTTGCTCTGTTTCAGTGGCCCGGGGTTCAGGTGTGTGGAAATACATTATTCATCAGCCATGCTGTGGAGGCATCCCACGCACAAAATAGAGGAAGATTGGCACAGATGTTAGCTCAGGGCTAATCTTCCTCAAGCAAGAAAAAGAGGAGGATTGGCAACAGATGTTAGCTCACAGCGAATCTTCCTCACCACACACACACAAGACAAGTAAGACAAAATAAAAAAAGAGGTAGAAGAAGAGTTTATATGAGCAACAGGATGGGCACCAAATCCCACTAAGGGGTGGGGGTCAGGGAAGGCTTCTTAAAGGACAGACATCTAAGTATGTGCAACATCAAGGAGATGTTTACACATTTGAAGGAAAAGAAAAGAGACTCAGAGATGGAAAGTGACATGTCCAAGATCACACCACTGGCTGATGGCAGAGCTGGAAATAAACCCAGTTTTCTGATTCCTAACTCAGGGCTCCTTCCCTAAACCTGTTGTGCTGGTTATTACCTAATGTCTTTCAGCCCCAAGCCCACTGCTCCAAGTTCTGTTCTGTGATGCTGCATTTCCCAGACACTTGAGTTTCCAAGTTAGGTTCTGACAACATGAGAGGCAGTGGCAGAAAATTGGAAGGCAGGAGTCAGGGAGAAGGTGCAGTGGGCAGCTCCAGTCCAGTTTTCTGATATTCCAAGTATCAGTGACAAACATCCATTAGAAGTATGAGTAGCAGCCCTGCAGTGTCCCCTCAGAGGTTCAAGTACTAGCCACTTACTGATCCCACCGAGAGGTCCCAGTGCCCAGCCCTTAACCCCAGAGGTATGAGTTCAGGCAATGCAGTCCCCCTCAGAGGTCTGAACTGAAATGAAAACCAAACTCATCGTCTTTTTCCCCAAACCATGTCTTCTCCCAGTGCTTCCAAGCTTAGTGAATGACATCAAGTTATCCAAGGAGTTATCCTTGACACCTCTGTCTCCCTCACTCCCTCTATCCAACACCAACACCAAGTCCTAAACACTCTACTTCCTAGAAACCTCTTAGATATGTTCACTTCTTCTCTGCACACTGCCCTAAACTAAGCTACCATCCTCTCTTGCCTGGACTTCTATAATAAATTCCTAACTGATCTGGCATTCGCTCTGCCCACCCTTGTTGACTATCTATTCTCTTTTGATTTAATGTCATTTTCAGCCATTGAATCAGGAGACTTGATGTCTAGTCACAGATTGGTATCTAGTACAGTCTAGGGCAAGTCAATTAATTTCCCTTATTGCTAGTTTCCCCAATTATAAAATATTGGGATCTATAAATATACTAATATTTTAACGATCAAGGAAGGCTTTACAGAGGAGGAGCACTGGACCTGGACATTGAAGACGAGAAGGATTTTGACTTGTGTTTCAAGTGAAAACCATGGCCTAAAGAATAGGTAATGTGTCCTTGTGTGTTTAGGAATAGCACAAAGATAGCAAATAGCTGACAACTATATTATAAAGTTGATTTCCTGGGATGTGATGAGATGGACTACAGCAGTACTCCTTCCCCAGTCTTCCTCATCTTATTAAATGGCACCACCATCTATGAATTGCTCAATCCAAAATCTAGGCATCATCTATGATTCCTCTCTTTTTCTCCACCAGCCCACATTCAATCCATCAGTAAATCTTGTTGATGCCGTGGCCAAACCCAGTCAAATGGCTTCCCACCTCCCACCTCTCTCCTCTGCTATCACTTAAGTTCATGCCACTATGCAATTGCTTCTTAAGTGCTTTCTCTTCTTTCACCCTTATCCACTTAAAATATGCACGCACAGCAGCCAAACCAGTCTTTTAAAAAGGTCAATCAGATAATTTCTCTTGCCTTGCTTAAAACTCTCCTTTGTCATCTTCCTGCACTTGGAATAAAATCCAAATTCCTCACCATGATCTAAAAGGTTTGGAATGATTTGACTCCTATTGTGGGTGCTGTGCTTTACTGCCCAGATTCCCTTCTAGAACAGAAGTACTTATTCTCCTAGTTATTGGGAGTGCTGCTGCCTGACTTCCCTCACCCATCAGCCCTGCTGTCAGGCCTGTCCCCACATCCATGAAGGCCTGTCCCCCTTCAGAGGGGACACTGAAGGGCCATCCCAGTTCAGAGCTCCCTGCAAGGTTGACTGAGTCCTTCTTGTGAGTGCACCGCAGCCCAACTTCTCCCTCCACCCAATCTTACTTCCTCCCCTTCTCCCTAGTTGGTGATCCCATGAGCTAGGGAACACAACTGACAACAGCCCCTATGTAACTTGCACGCCATTGTTCTCCTCCAGCCTAGTTACCTCACACTTCATTTCCTACACTGCACCATGCTCCTTCTGGCCTCAGGGCCGTTGCTCTTCTTGTATGTCCCTATGTTTGGAAATCTCATTCTGCTCTTTGTCTGGTTAGTTCCTACTCATCCTTCAGAGTTCATTTCAAAAGAGATTTCCTCAGGGAATTCATCCCTGATCTGTCAGACTAGGGCAGGGGTCCCTGTTATAAACTCTCACAGCATCCTATACTTTTTCCTGGTGCTTTCCTCTTATCTCATGTTTAAGGTCTATCTTTCCTGCTAGAATATAAGCTTCAGGAAGGTAGTGATTTTGTCTGCTTTTTTCATGTCTGCTTAGCACTGAGCAGACTGCCTTACATTTAACAGATGCTTAATACATTTGTTTGTTGGATGAGTGAATGAATGACTTATTTCCCTTGTCTTGTCCCTAAGTGATAGGCAGATAAAGGCAATGATAAGGGTCTCTGAGTAATTGTGGCTGACAACATGACAACAGCTTGTTTTTCCTACTCATGAGAAAACAAAGCAACAAAAACAAAAGAAACAAAAGCAACAACTTAAACAGAAAAAATGTCTGGACCAGATCCAGAGTGAGAAACATAAGTTCCTGGTTAGAGCTGCAGTCAGCTTAGGCTGACTGGTAAATATTTCAGCCAATGGGATAATGGAAATACAGTGACCTCAGGAGAGATTAGCAAAATTCCTTCCCTGTGTCCAGTGTGGAGTTAGGTATGTCCCCAAACATGTAATATGTGTCAATTAAATTAGACTCAATTCAAGTCAAGAAGCATCTGTCTTTTCTTTAAATATTCCCAAGGTTTCCATTTTTACATTGAAATCTTCAATCTTTTTGGAATGTGATTTGATGTACAATGAAACAGCCAACTTAAAAAAAATGATATGAATGCTTTTCCAACTATGACTCAAAATCTAGAAGCCATAAAATAAAAGATTAATAAATTAAAGTATGTAAAAATTAAAACAATTTTGCATGGTAGAAGCCCCCAAATACAAATGATACACTGGGAAAATGTAGTTGCAATTCATATTACAAAACGTGTTTATCTCTGTGATATATAAGGAATGACTTGAAACTGATAAGAAAAAGATGAAGAACTATGTAGAAAACTGGGCAAGGGATAGGGACAGATAATTCACAGAGAAGGCAAAATAAACAGCATCTGTCAGACAGATGCTGTTAAATAATAATAAGATTCTGTTTCATTATAAGAGAAACTACATTGAGACACCATTTTCTACGTATGATATTGGCAAAACTCCAAATGTTTGATCACTCATTCATTGGTAAGGCTGTTGGGAAACAAACAATGTCATTCATCGCTTGTAGATATGTAAATTGGTAAACTCCTAGGGAGGACAATTTGGCGATATCAATTAGCAATGAATATATCCTTTATCCCAGAAATTCCACTTTTAAGAATTTATCCAACTGTTGTACTGGTAGATATGTGAAGGGCCTATATAAAAAGTTATTCATTATAGCATTGTTTGTAACAGCAAAAGATTGCAAATAACCTATAACACATTAATCAATGGGACATTTTATGATTGATTTCTAGGTAATGATTTGCAAGGAGATTCAAGATGAATTATTAGTTGAAAAAAACCCAGAAAATGCACAAGTATTATGGTAGCTACCTTTTATGTAACAAAGTGGGAGAAATCAGAATATACACCACATTTTCTTAGAGAAATATGGAGAATAACAGTTTTCTTTTTTGGTCGTGGTGGTGTGGGTGTGGGAACCAAGTAGAAGAAAGAGAGTTTGAGAAGAGACTCTTCACTTCAATACCTTTTATTATTTAAAATTTTTGGACAATGTAAGACTTATCGCTGAATATTCCTTCTTAAAATTCTGTATTACCTATTCACAAGTTAAAAAATAATGCAGAGAAGCACCTACAGAATACTACCTGGGGACTGCACATTCTCCCAGGGCTGTGGAGATAGCAAAGATAGCTCCTGTCTCAAGGAGCTTGCAGTATACTGTGGAGATCGTATTTAAACACGGGGGAAAGAGGAGAGTGCTAGAAAGATAATGACTCTATCAAATGTGAGGTGAAGAAACAAAGTGCTGAGCGAGAGAAGGACGAAGGACAAGGTGGTGAGGGCTAGAGTTTCAGAGGTTGAGTTCACAGAATAGATACAGGGAGCTGGGTCTTCAAAACTGAGCAAATTGTAGAAGGCAGAGATCAGGTCAGGCACTGTGCTGAGCCCTCTTTAGGGGCCACATTCTTTAATCTTCCCAACAACAGTAATGAGATTGGTGTTATTATCATCTGCATTTTTTGATGAGCAATGTGAGTTACAGAAAGGTTAAGTAACTTACTCAAGGTTACTTAGCTAGTAAGTGGTAAAGCCAGGATTAATATCTTCATCTTCCTTCAACTGCACCCCTGGTTTAAAAAAAAAAGAGCATTGTTTTTACTGAGGTAAAATTTAAGCACAGTGAAATGCAAAGATCCCAAATGTTCGATTTGGTGAGTTTTGACAAATGTGTACACTTTTGTAACCAATGCTCCAATCAAGGTACAGAACACTTTCATTACCCTAGAAAGTTCTCTCATGCCTCCTTCTAGTCAATCCCTAAACTGCTGTAGAAAACTGCTGCTCCAATTTCTATCACAATAGATTTATTTTGTCTATTTTGTTGAACATATCAGCACTGTGTTCATTTTTATTGCTGAGTAGTATTCCATTAAATGAACATACCACAATTTGTTTATCCATTCTCCTGCCGATGGGCATTTGAGTTGTTGCTAGGTTTTGGATATAAAGAATAAAGTTGGTGTGAATATTCTTGTACAGGTCTTTGTGTGGACATATGCTTTTATTTCTCTTGAGTAAATACCTGGGAGTAGAAGTGCTGGGTTATAGAATAAGTGTATCTAACCTTATAAGATTCTAGTAAGAAATTGCCAAACAGATTTGCAAAGTAGCTATTCCATTTTGCAATTCCACCAGAATATATGAGAATTCCAGCTGCTTCATATGCTTACCAAAATTTGATATTGTCTTTTTGATTTTAGCTATTCTAGTGGATATGAAATGGTATCTCATGGTTTTAATTAAAGGTATTGAGCACTTTTTCATGTGCTATTGGCCACTCATACATCTTTGTGAAGTATCTATAAGTATTTTTTCCCATTTTTATTGGTTCTTTTGTTGTTGTTATTGATCTGCAAGAGTTCTTTATATATTCTGGATAAAAACTCTTTATTACATGTATGCATTACAAATATTTTATCCCTATCTTTTGATGAGCAGAAATTTTAAATTTTTATTTATGAGGTCTAATTTATCATTTATGGTTAGTGCTTTTTGTGTCCTCTAAAAAATCTTTATCTCAAACTCATGAAGATATTATCCTAAGTTTTTTTTCTAGAAGTTTTCATGTTTAGGTCTAGGATCCATTTACAATTAATTTCTGTATATAGTATTTTTTCATGTATAGTTATTTAGATTTTCTGGGACAAATCATTGAAAAAATTTTATTTTCCCCTATAAGTTGCCTTGGATTCTTCATTGAAAATTAATTGAAAAACATGTGTAGGTCTGTTTTTGGACTTTGTATTTTGATTTCTCGATTTATCTCTTTATCTTTATGCCAACGCCACTTTGTCTTGATTCCTGTAGCTTCATAGTAAGTCTGGAAATCAGCTCATCTGAGTCCTCTAAATTTCTTCTTCTAGTTCAAAATTGTTTTGGCTGTTTTAGGTTCTTTGCATTTCTATATACATTTTAGAATCATCATATCACTTTCCTCAAAAAACCTGCTTGACTTTTATTGGGAATGCTTTGAATGTCTTTCAAGGAGAGACAAGTGTTTTTCAAGGAATTTGTCCAGTTAACCTAAGTTGTCAAGTTTTATTGGCATAATGTTATTTATAATATTTTCTTATTACCCTTTTAGTGTCTGTAGCATCTTTAATGACATACCCTCTTTCATTCCTGATATTTGTAATTTGTGTTCTTGTTCTTTCTTCCTTAATCAGTCTTGCTATGGGTTTGTCAATTTTATTAATGTTTTCAAAGAATAAGCTTTTCGTTATGTTAAATTTTTCTATTATTTGTTTTTTATTTCATTTCATTTAATCTTGCTCTTATATTTATTATTTATTTCCTTCTATTTACTTTAGTATTAATTTGCTCTTCTCTTTCTAGTTTCTTAAGGTAGAAACAGATCACTGATTTTTGTCTTTTTTTCCTTTTCTGATATAAGCATTTAAATTCATAAATTTCCTTCTAAATACTGCTCTAGCCATGTCCCATACATTTTGATATGCTGTATTTTCTTTAGCATATATTTTGAAATATATTCTAATTTCCTTTATAATTTCTTCTTTGATCCACATGTTGTTTAAAAATGCACTGTTTAGCTCTAAAATATTTGGGGATTTTCTAGATATTGCAATTAAGTTCTAAGTTAATTTCATTGTGGTCAGAGAATATACTTTTATTTCAATCTTTTAAAATTGACTGATACTTATTTTGTAGTTCAGAATATGGTGTATCCTGGTGACTGTTCCATGTGCATTTGAAAATAATGTATATTCTGCAGTGATTTCGTATAATCAATAAACATCATTTAGGTCAAGGTGATTGATAGTGGTTGGATATTCTATATACATGACTTGCTCTATCAATTACTGTATACTTGTTCTATCAATTTCTGAAAGAGGGAGGATAAGATCTCCAATTATAATTGCAAATTTGTCTAATTCTCTCTTTAGTTCTGTCAGCTTTTCTTCATGTATTTTGAATCTCTGTTTCTATGTTTACACACATTTATAATTGCTATGTCTTCCTGATGAAGTGACCCTTTTGTTGTTATGAAATGTTTTTCTTCATCTCTGATATTACTCCTTATTAAATCATCTTTCTTTGATGTTATATAGCCACATTAGCTTTCTGATGCTCACAGTTTGCATGGTATATTTTTTCCATCCTTTTGCTTTTCACCTAACTTTATATTTAAAGTGTATCTTATAGACAACAAATAGTTAGGCCTTGCTTTTGTATCCAGTGTAAAAATCTCTCCCTTTTAATTGGAGGCTTAGGCTATTTATTTTTAATGTAATTATTGATAAGGTTGGGTTTAAGTCTACTATCTTGCTATTTGTTTTCTATTTGTCTATCTCTCTTCATTCCTCTACTTGTTCTTCCCTATTTCCTGTTAGGCTAATCAAATATTTTTTAATATTCCATTTAACTCCTTTATTGGCTTTTTAGTCTTTTCTCTAGGGATTAAAATAGGCATTATTTACTAATGGCAGTCTGTTTAGAATTCATATTATACCACTTCATATAAAATACTTAGAAAAGTATTCCATTCTCTTTATGTCCTCCATGATATTCTTGTCATATGTCTTCCATATGGTGCACAGTGGGACATGATAAATACACATTGAATGCATAAATGGCAGGTCAGGGTAAAATATTAACCACATAAATAAAATTTTAGAACACAAGATAAAAATATACAAGCATGATTAACCCAAAATTTGGGACTGTAGCCACTGCTATGAAGGGAGGGATGGGAATGGGAGGTGGGAAGAGTACAGGGGGGCTTCAACTCTATAGTATCTGTAATGTTTTGCTTCTTAAAAAAGATATGAAAAAATATGGCATAATATTATTATTTGATAAAGTTGAGTGGCAGGGGCATGGGTATTTGTTACTTTATATACTAAACTTTTCTGTATACTTAAAATATGTCAGAACAACAACAGCAGTTATCAACATTATTTACCATGTTCCAGGCATTTGTCTGATGACTTTAAAAAATAACTCATCTCACTTAATAAATCAACTCACTTAATCTATGTGTTAGTTATCTATTGGACAGTACACAGCGTGACTGGGAAACTTTGAGTCACTGTACTGGGAAGTAGTGGGAGCCAACTCTAGAACTATGTGACGTAGCGTAGTAATGGAGGCCAAGGATACCAGCCCAAGGCTGAAGGAAGTCTAGAAGGATTTCAGGGTGGAGAGAGATACCTTACAGCTGGGCTTCAGGAAGGGCAAGGGCAAACTGAGAGATTACAGGGAGGAGCCTAAAAGTATGGAATCAGCCATGAGGCTGTCCAGCAGAGGAGAGGCAATGAGGGTGTGGCTGAGATGTGGACAGGTGGAGACAGACCAACAGTGTCCAAAAACTGAGTCTAGTGCCTTTATATTTGCTATCTTGTTTATTCCTCAGCAAAACCCTATAGGGTAAGTGCTATAGTGCCCATTTTGTTGATGAGGAAACTGAGTCCCTACCATCTATGCTCTGAGACCTGGTTCCTGGTGGTGAATCCCTTTGCATTGGAAGGAAAAAAAATCTATGACATTTACCTTCTCTTAGCTCTTCCCAACTTGCTGTTTCTGAGTATTTCCCTGCAATGACCTAAAAAAACTCTTCCTTGCTGCTAAATATAGACCAGTGAAATTACTCATTATTAGATAGTTCTTACCTTAAAAAAATCTACAGATAGATTCCTGGAATGGTGGAGTAGGGAAGAAAATAGCCTCATTTCTTTTAAAAATAAATGGGACTGTTAAAGGTGGCTAATGCATTTAAGTTTCACAAGGAGAGTTAACCCCAGGTGACACTGTGGTGTCAGGAGGTCTGCTTTGGCGGTGCTGGGCCTCTCTGCCCAGGAACTCTGAGGAAGAGAGGTGGTGCTCCCTGGAGGTTGCTCCTGGCAGTGATTATCAGCAGCTTTTAGTGGGGACCAGCTGGAGGCCAAGCCCTGCATGTGGACGGGTGGGACAGGGTCCTGCCCTCAAGCTGCCGACAGCTTAGTAACAGATAACAGCAGGGCACAGAAAACCCTCACAACATACGCTCATAAAATTAAGTCTCTGTCAGTTTGCCTGTCATCACATCACAGGAAACAGCTGGATAGACTTTTATGAAATCTGGAGGGTATGTTGGGGATAATCTGACATAAGAAGTAGGCTCTACGGAGTATACAAAAATTAACTTTGGAGGAGCCCTAGAAGGCGTGTCAGATAGAGGGGCAATTGTCCTCCAGTGCACCTAAAACTGAGTAGAACAAGTCTATGGACTGCCTATTGGGAGAAGCATGGCATGGCATAACGATACTATTAAGAATAGCTAATGTTTGTTGAGTGCTTACTATGTGTTAAGATGAATGGACAGAGAACAAAAACAGTGGTTTTATATATGAGCCTCAGGAGGAAAGGCACTGAGAGCAGATGCTCGCAATTGTTGACACTTATTATTAATGATCTAGTTGCTTCTCACCAGGGCAAATACATAGCATGCTCCAGGATGAGTAGCAGCAGGAATTTCTTTATTTCACTATTTAATAATTCTCCTAAGCAATGTCAAGGAGACTCATTACTTCTTCTACTACCACCATTAATAAGAGCTACCATTTGCCACGTGCTTGCTACATGCCAGGCAATGAACTACATGGGTTTACATTGGCGATCTTGTTTATTCCTCACAGCAACGTGTGAGGTAGGTACTGTAATGATGCCCATGTTATAGAGAAGGAAACTGAGGCTGAGTAATTAACAACTGACATGTGCTGGCCTGCCATGATAAGCATAAAATCTTCTCAAACCCAAATCAGATACATGGGATGACAAAAGATTTCTGTATTTGTAATTTACCAAGGTATACAAATTCACATATACTTATTTGGTAATGAATCACTTCTATTGAAAATATTAAAATGATATCAGATTAACACTGTCCTTGGAAAGTCTAGGCTGGAAGGTTACTGGCTTAGGGTACAGAGGCGGAAACCATCCCTATCAGAGGTGATTAGGCCCTGACATTGATTCCTTCCTGTACCACCTCTGCCCCGTCCTGAGCATCTCTGCACAGACTTCTATGGTTTCCATGATTCCAGCCTCCTTCCATTGCCAGTCCTGAAATTCAGATCTAATCACACTCCACTTCTAGGAAAACTTTAATGGTTCATTATCTTCAGAATCAAACCCAAACTCCTTAACACAGCTTCTGGGGCTCTTCATAATCTGGTATAGCCTACCTAATCACTCTGTCCAATCTCATACCAAGAATAATTTTAAATATTTACAAATAATTTAATAATTTAAATTAAGAGAAATTTTAGCCATGCTGTGGCGGTGTCCCATATAAAGTGGAGGAAGATGGGCACGGATGTTGGCCCAGGGCCAGTCTTCCTCAGCAAAAAGGGGAGGATTGGCAACGGATGTTAGCTCAGGGCTGCTCTTCCTCACAAAAAAATAAATAAATAAAAAAAATAAAAATAATTTAAATAAAATAACACTTAAAACCCTTTATATTTGTGGTATGTATCAGAGTTGACCAAGTATACTCACATAACGTTATGTCATTTGATATTCATAACAACCATACAAGGCAAGCAAGTAGTTGTGAGCATCTCTAATTTTTAAAATAAACTTTAAATTTTAGAATACCACACCCAGTTTCCTCTATTATTTGTATTTTGCATTAGTATGCTACATTTAACACATTTTTGAACCAGTATTGATACATTAGTATTAACTGAAGTCCACACTCGATCCAGATTTCCTTAGTTTTTACCCACTGTCCCTTTTCTGTTCCAGGATCCCATCCAGGAAACTACATTACATTTAGTTGTCATGTCTTCTTAGACTTCTCTTGGCTGTGACAGTTTTTCAGACTTTCCTTGTTTTTTATGACCTAACAGTTTTGAGGAGTACTGGTCAGGTGTTTTATAGAATGTCCCTCAATTGGGATTTTTCGAATGTTTTTCTCATGATTATATGGAGGTTATGCATTTTTAGGAGGAAGACCACAGGGAAGTGCCTTTCTCATCACGTCATACCAACGATGCCTACGACCAAGATGGCTTATCACTGTTGACGCTAACTTTGATCACCTGGCTGAGGTAGTTTTTCAGTTTTCTCTGCTGTGAAGTTACTCTTTTTCTTTTCTTTCCATACTGTGCTCTTTGGAAGGAAGTCACTATGCACAGTCCACACTTAAGGAGTGGGGAGTTATGCTCCTCCTTCTTGAGAGCATCTACATAAATTATTAGGAATTCTTCTGCATGGGAGATTGGATTCTTTCCCTCATTTAATTTTTTTATTTGTATCAGTATGGACTTATGAATACTTATTTTATACTTTGGGTTCTAATTCAATACTACTTTATTAATTTTGTTCCTCAAATTGTTCCAGCTTTGGTCCCTTGGGAGCTCTTTCAATTGGCGCCTGTGCTCCTTCGACAGGCTCCTTTTGTATATTCCCTGCCCTAATCCTGTTCTAGGATTAGTCATTTCTCCACGCAGCCCCGGTTCCCTTTATTGGAGGATGATATTAGAAACCAAGATCTTGGCATTGGGATGTCGTTGCTCTTAGGCCCTCTCAGCTGAAATAGCTGATCATTCCTATTTTATGTTGGAGAATGATGATGCTTCAGGACATTTTCCTCATTTCTTGAAGACACCAAATACTTCCTACAGTCTCACTGCCTTTGAACACCTGTCCCTCACTCTCCTGCGTAGTGAAGTAGCTTCTGTGGTCCATCTTGTGAGTTTCCTCCTCTGAAATGCCCTCTCCTCTTCCCCCTCAGAATTAATGTTTCCTCCTCCATGCTCCTACCACACTTTGTAAATACCACCAGGAAGCACTCATCACAGCCTATGTTAGAGTTAGTTAACATTTGCCTGCTCTGCTGTCCTATGTTGCTCATCTAGCTCATCTAGTAGGTGTTTGATAAATAGTAACTGAACTGTTTTTACACACATAGATAATGTTTGAACTGGAACATCAAGAATGAACAGAGATATGAAGAGGATGCCTTGTAGGATGCCCCAAATCTCCTTGCCTCTGTTCTCCCCCCTTCCCATTTAGAGTTCTTCCTTCTGGTTAAGATTTATGGCATCATGTATAAATGAGAGGGTCATAGGGTCCTTGGAGATCATCTAGGCAAGCTTTTCTTGGTCTTAGTCCTACAGCAGTTGTTTCTCAACATGACTGCACATTAGAATCACCTGGGAGCTTGTTAGTGTCCGGAGTCCTTCCCCCAAACTCCACTTCAGAAATCTGATTTCAGAATGTCTAGAATGGAGACTGGGGATCTGTATTTAATATCCTTCCCCTGAATAAAGGAAGCCAGGAAAGCCAAAGCAGGCGATCTGCAATTGGATAATTTTGAAAGTTCTGTGAAATACAGCCTCCCCAATCCAATCTGTAATGTTTGAACTGTTTTCAAACAATTCTACTAGAACCTATATCTTCTCCCATAGTGGACATACAGGGTAACTAAAATATATAAACCTAAGTGAGGAGAGAGATGCTGCCTCATAGGAGCCTCTTGGAGACTTTTCAGTATTATAAACTTAAAATTCTCTTTACAAGGTTAAACTGGGCCAAATCAACTTTAAAAGTGACAGGTTAGAGTTTGAAAACTGGGCAGTCTATCTAGTCTCAATGCTCATGATTTATCTGAAGCTCCCTTATCTTGTGCTGTGGTTCTGAGAATTATACTGCTGAGGTGACAAAGGACAGAGTTAACAGGGTATAATCTGTCAGTCATTACAGCTTTTTCAAAGGTGCTTAGTAACGAAGCCTGGCTATCTTCCACAAGCAAAGATGGTTTTACGATAAACTTCTTTTCAATCAAAGGTCTTTTTTTCAAGTAAATGTATGAAAGACTTTCCTTCCTTCTTTCCTCACTTCCCTTCCCTTTCCTCCTTCCCTACTTCTACACTCAAAAAACTCATTTGAACTAAGTGCATTGATTGAATAGGGTAAAATCTGAATTTTAGAATATATTAAAAAGAATTGCAATTTATAGATTTCAACTATATTTAGTGACATATATGAAGCTGAAAACATTGACAGAAATGTTGATACAATGAGGTTTTTCAAACTTAAGGATTAGAGAAGAACAAACATAATTAATTTGAATGCACAGTTTCTGGTTGTTTTTACAAAAATTAATGTTGCTGATGTCTTAAATTTTTTTTTATTGTAGCAGAATACTTCTCCTCTCACAACCTTGTTTGTTGTCGTATTTTGCTCAATAGGATGATTTTTTTTTCATAGTCAGGAAAGGTAAATATTTCAGTCTGGCCCCAAATAACCACACATCATACTAATTTTTGTAATGATGATGATTCTGATGACAATAGTAAAAAGTCAATGATTTTGAGCACTTGCCATATGCCAGTCATTTTACATGCATCATTTTATCCAATCCTCATATGAACCCTATGAGGCCGGTAGATATTATTATTCCCATTTTCAGAGAGGTTAAATAACTTGCCTAAAGTCAAATGACTAATAATGGAAGACTTGGCTTGACTACGTAATACAATAGACAAGGCTTTTGGCCATTACATGATAGCATCTCCAATGACTCATATAGGTGTGAGGGTTCTACATACTGACAAGATGATGATGAATGAAAAATATTTATTTTCTGGGAGGTAGGGGAAGCATCCTATATATAAAATGTCTAAAGTTTTCTCAAACTTTCACTGAAGAGTGACATCAGCAAAATGGTGGAATAGGAATTTTCAGCTGTTATCCCCCACAGAACTCCCACGGATGGGAGTACTTTTGTGGGTGTCCAGGAGTCTAGTGGAGAAGTTCTAGCACACCATTGGAGTAAAAAAAATCTGAGAATAGACACATTGAAGAGGGTAAGAAGAATAGTTTCACTTTACTCACGTCACCCTTCTCCCAAGGTGGCATAGCTAGAAGCCGAGAAAGATCTCCTCAGCTTGGATTTCTCCCACAGGGGAAAGTGAGAGTGTAGTGAGTAAGCACCCAGCTTCCCCAGCCATATGGAATGCAGCCCAATAGACCCACTTCTTTCCCCCTCACACAAAATGCTGAGGGGATCGGCATGGCTGAGTGGTTGGGAGAGGCTGGGAGTAGGGAAGAGAAGTGAGGACTCACAGCAACCAGGATTCAGAACTGAACAAAGGGTGGTGGATTCTATTAACTGCTTCACGACTCTATCAGGAGGCCAGCGCTTGGGATGCCTTACTTGTGCCCCCCCCAAACTGGCCCACAGGCACCCCCAAGTCTCTGGTGCCTCTCCCCCCCCATGGCTGTCTCCCTGCATGCTCCCCCACCATGGATGAGTGTGAACTTTTGCAGACAGCTCACGAGCAAACACAGAAAGCCAGCACAACACGATGGGATTGGGAGAAGGCACATAACCTTGAGCATTTCAGGGCACTGCCCTAGGAAAACAAATGGGAGACTCCTTGACATCGGTCTTGGAAACGAATTTTTTGGATTCGACAGCAAAAGCAAAGGCAACAAAAGCAAAAATAAACAAGTAGAACTACATCAAACAAAAAAGCTTCTGAACAGCAAAGGAAACCATAAACAAAATGAAAAGGCAACCTACCAAATGGGAGAAAATATTTGTGAATCATATATCTAATAAGGGGTTAATATCCAAAATATAGAAAGAACCCATACAATTCTATAGCAAAAAAAAGTCTGATTAAAAAATGAGCAGAGTATCTGAATAGACTTTTTTCCAGAGAAGACGTACAGATGCCCAACAGGTACATGAAAAGGTGCTCAACATCATTAATTATCAGGAAAATGCAAATCAAAACTACAATGAGCTATTGCTTCACACCTGTCAGAATGGCTATTATCAAGAAGACAAGAGATAACAAGTGTTGGTGAGGATGTGGAGAAAAGGAAACCCTGTGCCTTGTTGGTAGGAGTGTAAATTGGTGCAGCCACTAAGGAAAACAGCATGGAGGTTCCTTGACAAATTAAAAATAGAACTGCCATATGACACAGCAATTCTACTTCTGGGTATTTATCCAAAGAAAATGAAAACACTAACTCAAAAAGATATCTGCACTTCCACGATCATTGAAGAATTATTTACAATAGTCAAGACTTGGAAACAACCTAACTGTCCATTGATGGATGAATGGATAAAGACCATTGGTATATACATATACAATAGAATATTATTCAGCCATAAAAAATAAGGAAATCTTGCCATTTGTGACAATATGGATGGACCTTGAGGGCATTATGCTATGTGAAATAAGTCAGAGAAAGACAAATACCATATGATCTCACTTATATGTGGAATCTAAAAAAAGACCCCCCCCAAACCCAAAAAAATCCCAAACTGAAGTCATAGATACAGGGAATAGATTGGTGATTGTCTGAGGCAGGGGGTGGAGGGTGGGCAATATGAGTGAAGGTGATTGAAAGGTACGAAATTCCAATTATTTTATAAATAAGTCCTGGGGATATAACGTACAGCATAGTGACTATAGTTAATAATACTGTATTGTATATTTAAAAGTTGTTAAGGGAATAGATCTTAAAAATTCTCATCATAAGAAAAAAAATTTGTAACTATGTGTGGTGATATATGTTAACTAGATTTATTGTGGTGATCATTTCACAATATACACATATATTGGATCATTATGTTGTATATCTGAAACTAATATAATGTTATATGTCAATTATATCTCAATAAAAAAAGAATTAAATTGAAGAAGTTGATCTTGTGCGATGGTAGATATGCAAGAGGAATCTTTGAGACTCACATATCCCCTTGGTACTTGGCAATACAAGAGTAAACCTTCCTCAAATCAAAGCAAATCTTCCAATTAAAGCATGGTCAATGTTTAGCCTGATTTCTTCCAAAAGCTTATAGATAGGTGGCTTTTTATGCTTCATCACCAGGAGTTGGGAAACTACGCCTGTGGGCCAAACACTGTCTGTGCCTATTGTTTTTGTAAACAAAATTTTATTGGAACACACATACACAGAAACACACAAAAAAGAAACCTAACTGATTTTTGTATGTTGACTTTGTATCCTGCAATCTTGGTAAATTAATTTATTAGTTCTAAGTTTTTTTGGTAGAGTCTCTGAGGTTTTCTATTTACAAGATCATGTTATCTGCAAACAGAGAAAATTTACCTTTTCCTTTGTGATTTGGATGCTTTTTCTTGCCTAATTGCTCTCACTAGGGCTTCTAATACTATGTGGAATAGAAGTGGTGAGAGTGGGCATTCTGGTCTTGTTCCTGATCTTAGATGAAAAGCTTTCAGCTCTTCACCGTTGAGAATGAAGTTCACCGTGGCTTTGTTGTATATGGCCTTTATTATAGTGAGGTACGTTCCTTCTATACCTAATTAGAGAGTTTTTATCATGAAAGGATGTTGAATTTTGTCAAATGCTTTTTCTGCATTATGGAGATGAACATATAATTTTTATCTTTCATTCTGATAATGTGGTGTATCACATTTACTAATTTGCATGTGTTGAACCATCCTTGCATCACAGGGATAAATCTCATTTGATCATGATATATGATCCTTTTAATGTGTTCTTGAATTTGTTTTGCTAGTATTTTGTTGAGGATTTTTACATCTGTGTTCATCAGGCCTGTAATTTTCTTTTCTTATGGTGTCCTTGTCTGGCTTTGGTATTAGGGTAATGCTAACCTGGTAAGATAAGTTTGGAAGTGGTCCCTCCTCTTCAATTTTTTGGAAGAGTTTGAGAAGGATTGGTATTAATTCTTCTTTAAATGTTTGCTAGAATTCAACTGTGAAGCCATCTAGTCCTGGGATTTTCTTTTTTGGGAGATTTTTGATTATTGATTTAATCTCCTTACTCATTATTGTTCTGTTCAGATTTTCTATTTCTTTATGATTCAGTCTTGGTAGCTTATAATGATTATAGGAACTTAACTATTTCTTCTAGGTTGTCCAATTTGTTGGCATATAATTGTTCATAGTAGTCTCTTGTGATCCTTTGCATTTCTGTGCTGTCAGTTATAATGCCTTCTCTTTCATTTCTAATTTTATTTATTCGAGTTCTCTTTCTTTTTTTCTTGGTAAGTGTGGCTAAAGGTTTGTTTATTTTGTTTGTCTTTTCAAAAAAACAGCTCTTAGTTTTTTGATCTTTTCTATTGTGTTTTTAGTCTCTATTGCATTTATTTCTGCTCTGCTCTTTGTTATTTCCTTCTTTCTACTAACTTTGGGCTTAGTTTGTTCTTCTTTTTCTAGTTCCTTGAGGTATAAAGTTGGGTTGTTTGTTTGAGATCTTTCTTTTTTCTTAATGTAGGCATTTATTGCTATGAACTTCCATCTTAGAATTGCTTTTGCTGCATCCTATAAGTTTTGGTATGTTGTATTTCCATTTTCATTTCTCTCAAGACTTTTTTTAGTTCCCTTCTGGCTTCTTCTTTGACCCTGTGGTTGTTTGGGAGTGTGTTGTTTAATATCCACGTATTTGTGAATTTTCTAGTTTTTTTCTTGTAATTGATTTCTAGTTTCATATCATTGTGGCTGGAAAACCTGCTTGATATGATTTCAATCATCTTAAGTGTATTAAGACTTGTTTTGTGGCCTAACATATGATCTATCATGGAGAATGTTCCATATGTGCCTGAGATCAATGTATATTTCTGTTGCTTTTGTATAGAATGTTGTGTATATGCCTGTTAAGTCCATCAGGTCTAACGTGTCATTTAAGGCCAATGTTTCCTTATTGGTTTTCTGTCTGAATGATCTATCAATTGATGAAAATGGGGTATTAAAGTCCCCTACCATTATTGTATTGCTGCATATTTCTCCCTTTAGGTCTGTTAAAATTTGCTTTATATATTTAGGTACTCCTAGGTTGAGTGCATAAATATTTACAAATGTTATCTCCTTTTGTTACATTGACTCCTTTATCTTTATATAATGACCTCCTTTGTCTCATTATGGTCTTGTCTTAAATTCTATTTTGTTTGATAGTTGTATTTTTTTTTTTTTTTGTGGGGAAGACCAGCCCTGAGCTAACATCCATTGCCAATCCTCCCCTTTTTGCTGAGGAAGACTGGCCCTGGGGTAACATCCGTGCCCATCTTCCTCCACTTTATATGGGACGCCGCCACCGTATGGCTGACAGGCAGTGCGTCGGCGGGCTCCCAGGATCCGAACTCGCGAACCCTGGACTGCCAAGCACGGACTAAACCGCTGCGCCACCTGGCGGCCCCGATAGTTGTATTTCTATACATTAACAACAAACTATCTGAAAAGGAAATTAAGAAAACAATCCCATTCACAGTAGCATCAAAAAGAATAAAATACTTAAGAATAAATTTAACCAAGGAGATGAAAGATCTGTACATTGAAAACAATAAAATATTTGAAGAAGACACAAATAAATGGAAAGATATCCTGTGTTCATGGATTGGAAGACTTAATATTGTTAAAACATCCATTCTACGCAAAGCAATTAACAGATTCAGTTTAATCCCTGTCAAAATCCCAAAGGCATTTTCACAGAAATAGGAAAAATAATTGTAAAATTTGTGTGGAACCACAAAAGACCCTGAATAGCCAAAGCAATCTTGATCAAGAAGATTAAAGCTGGAGGCATCACGCTTCCTGATTTAAAATTATATTACAAAGCTATAGTAATCAAAACAGTATGATACTGGCGTAAAAACAGACACACAGACCAACGGAACAGAGTAGAGAGCCCAGAAATATACCCATGCATATGTGGTCAACTAATCTTTGACAAAGTCACCAAAAATACACAGTGGGGAAAGCATAGTCTTTATTACCGGTATTGGAAAAACTGGATATCCACGTGCAAAAGAATGAAATTGGGCCTTGATCTTACACAATACACAAAATTCAACTCAAAATATACTAAACTCTTATGTAAAACCTGAAACCATAAACCTTCTAGAAGAAAACATAGAGGAAAATCTCCTTGACATTGGTCTTGGCAATGATTTTTTGGGTTTGACACCAAAAGCACAGGTGACCAAAGCAAAAAAAAAAAAAAAAAAAAAAAAATCACCAAAAAACAAAACAAAACAAAACAAAAAAAAAAAAATGGGACTACATCAAACTAAGAAGTTACTGCACAGCAAAAGAAACAATCAACAAAATGAAAAAGCAACCTACTGAATGGGAGAAAATATTTGCACATCATATATCTGATAAGAGGTTAATATCCAAAACATGTAAGGAACTCAGACAACTCAATACCAAAAAACAATTAACTCAGTTAAAAAATGAGCAGAGGAACTGAATAGACATTTTCCCAAAGAAGATATACAAATAGCTAGCAGGAATATGAAAAAGTGCTCAACATCACTAATTACAAGGGAAATGCAAATCAAAACCACCATGAGATATATCCTCACACCTATTAGAATGGCTACTGTCAAAAAGTCAAAAGATATCAAGTATTGGTTAGGATATGGAGAAAAAGGAACCATTGTGTACTGTTGATGGGAGTGTGAATTGGAATGGTCACTATGGAGGTTCCCCCAAAAATTAAAAATAGAAATACTACATAATCCAGCAATCCTACTTCTGGGTATATATCCAAGGGAAATAAAATCACTATCTTGAAGAGATATCTGCATCCCCATATTCATTGCAGCATTGTTCACAGTAGCTAAGATATGGAAACAATCTAAGTGTTTGTTGATGGATAAATGGATAAAGAAAATGTGATATTGTATATATATAATATAAAAATGAAATATATGTAATGGGATATTGTGTGTGTATATGTATATACATATACATACATACATACACACACACAATAGAATGTTATTCAGTCAAATATGGTCAATCATGTCATTTGCAACTACATGGATGAACCTGGAGGACATCATGCTGAGTGAAATAAGCCAGACACAGCAAGACAAATACTCATGATCGCCACTTATATGTGGAATCTAAAAACGTCAGACTCATAGAAATAGAGCAGAACAGTGGTTACCAGGGACTGGGGAGTGGGAGAAATGGGGAAATATTGGTCAAAGGATTCAAACTTTCAGTTTTAAGATGGATAAGTTCTGGAGACTTAATGTACAGCATGGTGACTATAGTTAATAATAATATATTGTACACTTGAAATTTGCTAAGAGAGTAAATCTAAAGTGTTTTAGCCACACACACACAAAGATAACTATGTGAGGTGACGGGTATGTTAATTAGCTGGTTTGGTAATCATTTCACAATATATACGTATATCAAAACATCACATTGTACACCTTAAAAAAATGTTTCAAACTTTCAATGCTACTTCAGTGAATTTAAAAAAATCTCTAATTTGGGGACTCATACTTAAGTAAAATGTGTTTCTCTTGCTGTTTTTTTCTTCCATACTAGCTAACTTGAGAGTGATATCAGTAAGGCTATAGTTAATTTTGACAAAAACTACTGCTCTTTGCAAACCCACTATTTTTAACCAGTCATAGCTCTGGCACCAAGTCTCCTCAAGGCTGTAACTTTCCATTCGGTGAAACATTTTTTCCCCTGAAGTTCTGGTTTCAATATGCTTTTGAAAGATTCAAATAACTCAGAAACCCAGAAACTTAGCACAACCTTTTCCCAGCCTTGTTGACTCAGTGGGAAGAGAGGCAGAATCAGTCACACATAAAGCATCCACAGATTGCTGTCTCCCTATTGGTACCAGCATCTCCTTTCTTATCTAATGGACTCTTTGAAGAATCCACCAATGTGGTCACTTTGCAGAAACATGTTTTTCCATGTTTGGTTATTGATGCTTCTGGAATGAAAACAGTTTCCACCATTCATTTGGCTTCCTCTTGATGTAAAGCATGTCTCGCTTAATTTTACATTCAAGAATGGGGTGGTGAGAAAGCTATAGTCTAACAACAATATCACATCAAACTTCTTTTCGTAGAAGAGAGAACATGTTTACCAAAAAAATGAGCTGTTCTCAGCACCAGGTGGTTATGGGAGTAATTTGATAGTATGCCTTTTTCTATCTCACACGCAGTTGTCATTCTTTCATCTAGTTGGTCAATATTATTTATGGAATACTTCCTTATGGTGGTAGTCACCATTTGGTGAATGAAATAGATAAGATCCCTGCCCTCATGAAGATTATAGTCTATCACAGAAGGTATAAAAACAGAAGAATAATTTCATTCAATTTTCTTTACTGACACGTATCCTGATCTCTCTAAATAAAATATGAGAATGAATGAATATTTTTGTTTTGGGCCTTTGTAAGGAAACTCCATTTCAGTTTGGACTAGCTGATTTCACCGTGTTTTTCCATGGTTATAGAAATATATCTTTGCCTACCAAACCTCTTGCAAAATACATCTTCTTGATTACAAAGGGCCTGTGTAACAGAATATAGATGGATGAATCTGCACTTCTCCTGATTCCTAGACCAAGAAGTCAAAGTGTGTGTTCAATGGACTGATTGATAATGCATCCAGATGGCTTATCTATCATCAAATGCCACTAGATTTTCTCTTCATCATGCTTCCTGAACACTTGCTAATAAAACAGAATTAAGCATAAATTAAACATGGAGAAATAGGTCATCTCTGTATGTCTTTTGAAGTTAAACAAGTCCCATGCAGAGGTTTCAAAGTTCAAAAATGAAGAGAGGCTATTTTAGCATTGAGAGTGTAACGTCTTAGTTTGGTTATTAAAATAATTCCAGTCTCTTATACTGAAACAATAGAACTAAATATTCATTTGTTCATTCATTCATTCACTCATTCTTTCCACAAACACTTTTTTTTCCTGCCTATAACAGGCCAGAAATATGCAGGCACTGCTGACAGAAACAGAAAGAATATTTGGTCCATAGCTTGAAGCATCTTGCAAATTGCAGAGGGAGGGAAACATATCAGCATAGGGTACAATTCAGGTATTACATGTGTGGAACCTAAAGCCTGTACCGTGGCCTGATATTTAGGCTAGGCCCCAGAAAGAAAACCAGGCTGTTTTGAAAGATGTGTAGCTTTTTCGCAGGTGGAGGGAGGGGATTGGAGGAAAGCATTTTAGACAAGGGAACAGCAGGCTGTGCTTGAGAAACTGTGAGCAGCTTAGTGTGGCTGCAGCATAGAGTGTGTCAGGGGAGGTTAGTCAGGAGGGCAGCCAGGGGGCAATTTGTCAGGTGTAAGATGTAGTTCCTGATGGTAGGAAATAAAGAGGGCCTTACAGCACATATCTGATTGAAGAGTTTCACAGTCTGCTGTTTTAGAGAGGAGGATGTTCGTGAAAGTCAATTGATTTTTTTTCCCTCTTTGCGTTAGCATTGGGCACTTTTGGCTCTGTTTTGTTTCCACTTGTACAAACTTTCTCCTACATCATACTGCAATCTCATTGCTGTAGTTTTACGTTCTTGACTGTAACCTTTCCAAGCGGGTCAGAAGTACTATAGCAGGAAGGAAAATTTACAAAGTCCAGGAACTTTGTACCTCAGATCAGATAGAAAATTCAGCAGGGGACTGCCAAACTGGCAGCTTTCCTGGCACTGAAATCAGTGTGAATTTGTCGAACTTTTTACAAAGAAATTTAAAAACATCAGAGATTATGTAACTTGGCTTTGAGAAACGTTTTTCTCCTTTTGGGGGAATTGGGCCTCTCCTCTCTGCCTAGTGCAAAGAAATGTGTCCATTGGAATCTCACCCAGAGTGGGCCTCAGACCTTCCTCTCAGCCCTTCCCCCATGGTAGATTTTCCAAACTGATCACAGCCCTCTCACTTGATGAGTCCAGATATGCTCAATGGAGTGTTCTGGATAGCCATTACCAACGAGCAGTAGCAGAAACCTCTGAACTGTTTTTGTTCAAATGTGAGCCACATTATAATTAAAAATTTTTTGGTATCCACATTAAAAAACTGAAAAGAGACAGGAGAAAGTAATTTTAATCATATATTTTATTTCACCAAATATATCCAAAATATTATTTCAAAATGGAATCAATATTAAAAATTATTAATGAGATATTTAACATTCACATTTTCATACTAAGTCTTCAAAATCTGGTGTGCATTTTTATACTTATAACAAATCTTAATTCACACATTTCAAGTGTTCAAGTAGCTACTCTGTCAGACAGCTTGGATCTAAATTTTACATCAGGTCCCAAAGGGGCAGCTGAGGAAATGGGCTCAGAAATATTCCTCTTCCTTTGGGTGTTCAAGCCCCTCTGGTCCTTATGTGCTGGGGAGGGGTCTGAGTTGGATGAGAGTAGAGAAGGCCCACTTTCAGGCTGGCTCCTACAGAGCATATCCTCAGGGCAGGAGGAATTAACCTCTACAAAGTGGGAATGTCGTTAAATTGGCAATTGACAGAGCCTATAAATATTATCACTGATGTCCTATAGATGTTATAGAGGAAAACTGTATGATCAAAGTGAAAACATTCTTTTAACACAGCTTTTGCTTTCTTTTAAGGATAATTTAAAGTTGGATATCATAAGAGGACTACAAACAGAATACTGGTATTTAGAGAAGGATCAAAGACTCCAGTATGTTAGAACTGGAAGAGACTTTGAGGTCAAGTTTGCATTTTGGAAATTGAGACCCACAGCATTTAAGGGGCTTTACCAGCCACACAGCTAGCAGAAACAATGCCATGTCTAAAACTTGGTTCTTCCAAATCCTTACCTAATACAGACAACTTGGCCCTATATCCTGAGGCCACACAACGTTAGGGATGAAACATTACCGGAGAAATATACAACAAATTTTAAGGCTGCATCTATGTATCATACAGTGGAAACCTAGATGTCATCTAGCTAACCTCATCTATGGGAACTAATAAATTCTTAACATGAATTTTTCTTTTTTTTGGAGGGTGGGAGTGGAGGTAGGTATTGACTTCCTTCTTCAAATGTAGTTGTTTTTATCCTGGCCAATTTACCAGGCAATAGTTACTTTGCTCTACACTATGGAGGGGAGAAAAAAAAGAGACGTAGGTGTATACGAAGAAAGTAAAAGAAAGAACCAGGGCAAATATTTGGATAAATGAGGCCAAATTAAACTGTCATGTGAAGACTGGGGCTGAATTATAGCCAGGTAGCTGCCCCTCCCACCCACCTCCATTTTGTTGGACTTCAAGCCCTTGAGGGTTCCCTTCAACCTCAAGAGCCCAAGGGTCTAAGATTTGTTTGGCATTGCCTCTCTGAACTAGGGGGAAAGAGGTTCTAGTTCTGAGTGATTTTTAAAGGGAAAAAATATAAGCAGATGGTTTAATCACCAGCCCTTGAACCAATTTATTTTCGGCAGCAATAACAAAGTCATACAAACCAGTGACACAAGTCAAGTTATTCCTCCTTAAACGTGGGAGATGAAGAGGAGAGAGAAAGAAAAAAAACCTCTGACTTCATATTATGGCTTCAAGCCAGACTGCAAAGAAGGAATCTGTAAAATTCAAGGTCTTGGAGTCTATTATTTCTCTTAGCTATTATTTCTGAAACAAGACCTGGGAAAAATCAATTCAGATTCAGAAAGAATATTACTTTAATTTTCTACATAAAATTGTCAAGAAGTCTGCGTTAGAAGAGGGGAAAAGATAGACGACTAACACCGAAGCAGAAATTAAATGAATAAATTAAACGAAGCAAAGTACATTTATATTACCAAAACTCTGCTCAGGAGACAAAATACATCTTTTGGCACAAACTCATAGGGTTTTAAAAAAACAAACCAGCAACACAATGCTGAGGTAATGCCCCTGAAAATAACTCTCTCTTGAGTGTTAGAAAATCAGTGCTAGATCAATCAAACAGAATTAAATTTATTTTGATGCAAATGTATCCTTAAAGCTTTTAATTAGACTTCATCCTAGAATATGTGATTTTCATAAAAATTTAGCTTATATTCCCCCCTGTAACTGAAATACAATTTTTGAAAAATGGGGAAGCTCTTGGGAAAGTCATTCTGCCTAACAATGATGAAATACTGACTTTTTTGTCCTAGTTTCAGAGTGGATTTTCCACTAACCATAAATTCAATCTGCCTCTAATTCAATCTCTACCAGATGTTGAAAGAACAGCAAAGGAATCTGAAGAAGTTGGTGATAACACTTGTATGAGTCTTCCTTGCAAATATTTAAGTGGTTCACAGTCCAGTGGGACAATTTCATTGCTGTTAAGCTTTTGGCATTTTCAGGGACCTTAGTTTTTATTCTTCAAGTTTTTGTCCTTCCCTCTTGGTTAGCAGATGCCCTTTCAGGAGGTTTGCAGGCTGACTTGCTGGCATGGTGAAAATCAGTCAGGAAGGCCTATCGTTGTTTGTATGATTCAGACAGGTATTTCCCGACTCTCCCCATCACCAGGTAAATGCCAGTCCATCCTCTGGGTGGAGAAGCAGACAACATTGGTTTTTGGCATTCAATTCAACAAAACCGTTGAGTGTTTACTCTGTGACCAGTGCATGCTAGACCCTGTTTCTGTGAGTGCCCACATGCTCTGTGTGGTGAGCTTACCATCTGGAGATGAACTAGGTTTATTTCACATCACTTTTTTTTTTTTTTTGGTGAGGAAGATTTGCCCTGAGCTAACATCTGTGCCAATCTTCCTCTATTTTGTATGTGGGTCGCTGACTCAGCCTGGCTGATGAGTGGTGTAGGTCTGCCCCTGGGATCTGAACCTGCAAACCCAGGCTACCAAAGAGGAGCATGCAGAACTTAACCACTACGCCAGGGGGTGGCCCCACTTTTTTTTTTTTGGATGAGGAAGATTGGCCCTGAGCTAACATCAGGCCCTGAGCTAACATCTGTTGCCAATCTTCCTCTTTTTGCTCGAGGAAGATTGTCACTGAGCTAACATCTGTGCCAATCTTCCTCTATTTTGTATGTGGGATGCTGCCATAGCATGGCTTGATGAGCGGTATGTAGGTCTGCACCCGGGATCTGAACCTGCAAACCCCAGGCCCCTGAAGTGGAGCATGTGAACTCAACTACTATGTCACTGGGCCAGCACCCCCACTTTTTTTTTGACAGACACTAATCTCATTCCCTCTTAAGTATACAGAATTCCTGGGCTGCCCAATTTGGACATGGCTATCTCCTCTTGGTTAGCACTTATTCTGAACTTCTGCCCCCAAATCAAAACTTACCTTCTCTGCTTCTCATTCCCTCCTGCTTTTGTTCTCTGGTGACAAGAGCTAGTCTGATCGATGACCTTTCAGAGCTGAAAGGAATCTCATAGCTCATACGGTCCAGTGTTCTCATTTTATATATGGGGGAACAGAGTCCTAACATGTTTAGTTCGACAAACACTTAATAAGCATCTACTTGAGGCCGGTGAGTGTGCCAGCACATATAAATAAAACATGATTCCTACCATGATTATTCTGTGGGAATATAATTGCAAATAGGTAATTAGAATACTTTAAGTGCAAAGAGAGAGGTATGCTTTGGGTATTATGGTGCTCATGGGAATGATAGAAGGGAAGCCTTCTTGGAGATGATGTCTAGGCCAAGTTGTAAAGGATAAGATGGAATTGGCAAGGTAAACGTTGGGTGAGGGACACAGCAGGGAAACGCATAAGCAAAGACATGAATAGGCTCAGCTTGTGTGTACGTAAGTATGGACCAGAGGGGACTCAGTGCTGCTGGGATGGCAATGTGGGGCCAAAGAGGATGAGGTTGAAAAGCAGGCAAAGGGCCTTACATGCCACTTATGGAGCTTGCACTTGATCCTGCAGGCAATGGGGTTGGGGTGGGGAGGAAGTGGGGTGAGTGGCAGTGAGGAATTCCAAGCTGAGACATGGTTAGATTTGCATTTTAGCTGGCTCACCATGGGAATATTGTGGAAAATGGATCTGAAGCTAGACTAGAGGGAGGAGGACGAGTGAGTCTAGAACCCTGGTCTCTTCCTTCTGAGCCCAGTGCCCCACTTACTATACTTTGTTGCCTTCATGGACTCAACTGGAAGCAAATGCTCGAGAAGGTGTTAAGCGATTCCCTTGGTTTTATGGGCATCTGCAGTTTTTGCCTGGTGGGCATCCGTTCCTTTATCTGATGTCAACAACACCTCGATTTCTTTTAGGGGGAACCATCCATATCCCATACTCAATCTGAGCTTTCAAGGGAGGCTTACCTCTCTCCCAGGCTTCAGGGGTTGGTACCTGACTCAGACCCAGCTAGTCAATATATTCTCTCTTCCTCGGAGAGTGACTGGTTCAGTAATGGACATGTGACCCGGGCCAGGACAATGAGGCTCAGTTCTGCCTGGGACTTTTCAGTTAAATAAAGCCTTTTTTTGGCTTACGACAATTTCGTCAGCTATTAGAAGATACTAACAAATACATCTAGAAACATTTCTGGATGCTTTCTACATCACTGGCATTGTTTTAGGATAGACTCTTCATGGAGATTCTAAGTGCCATGGCATAAGTGTGGATCAGGATTTTTGGGACTTATATCTAATGGAGGACTGTTTTCTACTTTGGTCAATCCTAAAAGCTAGCCCTGTCCTCCAGATCCCACTGACCGTGGCAACATAAACTTATTAAAAGATGAACCTTGTGAAATTACTGGTTCCTTGGCAGGTGGGATGGATGGTAAAATATACAAGAGTGAGGGTTAGGAGACTTCAGTGGCTCTGTCTCCTTCTGTGGGTGGTGACCCATTTCTCTCTTCGTATCTGAATCACAGCTCCAGGTACTGAGGGAGCCACTAAATGATTAGTGGTTGATTGAAGGGAAGACCAAGTGAGCCCTATCCTGGGTCCCTCTATGTTGTAGTTTAAGATCTTAAAGGAGCAGAGCCATCGTCCTGAGAGAAAACAGCTCAGCAGGGGCTGTGTTTTCTTGTTCAGATTACCCAGGGCAGAACTGATGCTGAGCAACAGTGTTTGGGGATGTGAAGACCAGGAGGGGCAGGACCAGCACTAGCCAAGATCTTAGGGAAGGCAGTGGAAGCTGTCTTCTTGCTCACTCACTGACTGCCACAGATTTACTGGAGAAACATTTGAAAAATCCAGTAAGGCATAAAGAATAAAAATATTGCCATAGTCCCACTATGCAGAGCTAACTGCTGTTAACAGTTTTTGCGTATTGACTTCTAGGCTTCTTTTCCATGCAAATATTTTCATGCATACTTATAAATGTATGAGCACATTGAGACACCCAGGGCATTGGATCCTGCCTCTGTTGCTTTGTGCCTGGCTTTTTCCACTGTACCGTGTATCTTGGGCATTTCCCTCATATGCATAGCATTCTTAAGCAGGCTAGATTAACCTCCAAACAGTTCCAAGATGCCCTTGTCTGACTCCCACATTTCTAAGTGTGTGCCAGCCGCCTAAAAGCAGTTTTCTCTTGGCCACTATGCCAGGGGAACATCTGCCGGCTGCCTCCTTCTGCAGTAGCCAAGCGATCCATTGACTCCAGAAAAAGCACAGGGCCAGGGTCAGGGACAAACCCCAGGACAGGAGGACAGGGAAGTGCTTTATTAACTCCAAACATGCATGCAATGCAACTAGCAGTACCATTCAAATTCATGTTGTTGATGATGATTCAGATATAAATCTGATCTCACCATCCACCCTCTGCTTAAAAATGCTCCTTGGCTGCCCATTTCTTTTAGGACAACTACTTAAATCCTTATCAATGGGGAAGCCCTAGGTGGCTTGGCCCCTGGGGACCTCCCTGGCACCATTTTCCCCACCTGCCCTTGTGGTCTGGCCTTTCTTCCTCGTTCCTAGCACAGGTAGTCTCTTTCCAGCCTTAGGGCCTCTCCTCTGCCTCTTCCGACTCTCTTCCCAATTCTGTTTGACTATTTAAAGTCCAAATCATCATTCAGCCCAGCTCTATCAACACTTCTTAGGATCCAGATGGGTCCCCTGTTCTTTGTTCCTTACAGCTGTCCTTCACTTTACTCATCATATTTGCAAATGCACATCAACATGTGTGACTGCTTGAGTCTCTGTCTCTCCCACTAGACTGCAAATGCCATGAGGGCAGGATGGCGTCTGTGCTGGTCACTAGGTATTCCTGAGTGTGGAGGTCAGGGCTAAACATGTAAGTTCTCAATAAATCAATGAAGGAAGGAATAATGTCATTACTGTCATTGGGGTGGAGGGAGGCACACAGAGAGGAATCAACTTCATCGCTCTCCCTCTCTTTCTTCTTACCTCTCTTTTCTTGCCACCAACACTGTTGACTTCTCCAGCACCCCTTTCTCCCCCTGCAAAACCCCAGAAAGCATTCTAAGCCCCCTTTATCTTGCTTCCCTCCTGTATTTCCTTGCTAGAGACTGGAGGCAGGAGTTTCATTTCTAAAACACACAAATGTGAATCCCTGCCCCAAACTGTCCAGAGGGCCCTGAGTCTACCAGAGCAAGCAGAGACATCATACTTGTAAAATTAACCAAAGTCATGGAGGCAGAAAAGATGAAGGCTTTGCTGTGGGAACCCAATTAGCTTAACTTCTTGGACCCAGCACAGCTCATCCTTATGTAACTCACCAAGTCAGAAATTACGGGAGGGAAGTGGTTACTATTTTCCCACTTCCTGTCTGGAACTCTGGCTTTCTACTCTGCCCTTTGGAGAGGCAATGGCTATGACCATGACAATAACACCTCTAAGGAGTGCCTCTCTCCGAGGGTGGAGGGTTTCCCATCCATGAGCTCACAGGATCCTGCAACAAATCTGCCCACTCAAAAGTGTGTTTTTGGGCTGGCCTGGTGGTGTAGTGGTTAAGCTCACATGCTCTGCTTCGGTAGCCCGGGGTTTCAGATTTGGATCCCAGGCACAGACCTACACACTGCTTGTCAAGCCATGCTGTGGTGGCATCCCATATAAAGTAGAGGAAGATGGGCATGGATGTTAGCCCAGGGCCAATCTTCCTCAGCGAAAAAGAGGAGGACTGGCAACAGATGTTAGCTAAGGGCTAATCTTCCTCACACATACACACACACAAAGTATGTTTTTGTAATTTGCTGCTGAATCTCACCTTGAATTTGAGTTTCTAAAGTGTATCCCCACCCAATGACTAAAAAGGATCACATGTCCCATAACTACTAAACATCTATCATGGCTTTACCTAGTCACTTCTAGGCTCAGAAACCACTGACTCTTTTTTGTTAGAGAGCTAAACCCAAATTCTTTGCCAGACATCCAAGGCCCTTCTGGCCCAGGTTTCCTCTCCAATCTTCCCTTCCAGAAGGTGACTAGGCAGGAAGTTTCCATTCTGAGGCATCATTCCCTGATGGTGACTTCATCGTTTGGGTTTTAGGTGGTGCTGTTCCCCCTGCCCAGAATGCATGTCCTCCTCCTCTCCATGTCTGAGCACCATCTCCACCCAGCTCCTTTGGTAACAGCACATGACCTGACTTTTCCACCCACTCTTTTCCAGATTCCTCAAACTAAAGCCAATGGCCCTTCTGTGTCCTCATTCCCTTGGCCTCTCAGCAGCATTCAACCCCGTTGTTGACTCTTCTTTTTCCCTTGAGCTCTGTGATACCCACCTGTCCTTCTCTTCCTCCTTTGTGGATACACCCTTTTCTCCCCAGCCATTATATGTTGGTGTTTCTCCAAGCATGGCCGCAGGCTCTCCCCCTCATTTCTTACCTCTGTGCAAATAGCTCACAAATTTGTATCTGCATCCTAGGAATTTCCCCTGAGTTCTAAACTCTTATATCTGACTCTTAGACTCTCAACAGTATCTCACCCCCAGGATGCCCAAGATAAATTCATGATCTTTCCCTCTGCTCCCCACTTCCTTTGCCTTCAGTCTTGCCCCTTCCAGTGTTCTTTCTCCCAATGAATGGCATTACCACCCATCCAGGTACAAGCCAGAACTCTGGGAGTCACCCTGGGCTGTCTTGTTAACAGACTTACTTTTTGATGCCCACCAGGTGCCAGATTCTGGCTTCTATCACGTGTGTCATGTTGTCTTCATTCTCTGCATACATGTGACCTCTCTCTCCACTAAGATTGCAAGTTCCTGGAAAGTAGAGACTCTATCTCTCACACATCATGCCAGGCCCTAACTTTAGCATGGCGTCACATTCCCAGCAGGCACTCAATAAATGTTTGCTATACGGCTGTTTATGCGGCCGTGTAGCAATCCGTGATGTACAAACAAGGTAGGTATTCAGAAGGTAAAAAGGACTGCTCTTCATTAGTGCTGCCTCATTTGAGCAAACGTAAAGGATTTTAAGGTCTTTTAAATCTGCTTTTAAATCTGTGACTCTAGGAGAATATGTGTTTTTTTAAACCCTTGGAGAGCCTAATTCTGAGCATTAAGCTTCGAAGTTTCCAGGTGCGTGCGCGGTAATGGGAGGGTTGAATTCAGAAGAGTAATTTTGTTCCTTGTAGAGCAGTGTTCGGATAGGAAGCAAACATTTCTTCACTGTTTTTTCACGCATTATGGTGTAACACATTAGGTCATCTGCATGAAATAAAAGGTTGAGTCCATTCTGTCCTAATGTGAAGGGTTATGTAAGGTGAAAGGGCCATACGGGAAGTGATTTATGAAACTAACCACAGACATAAGAAAGAGTCGGATTTATAGCATTTGGTGAGCAATTACAGGCATTTTTAATATGAAAATTATGAGATGGGTAGATGTGAATTTTACACATAATTCTGAGGGATTTTTCAAAAAAGTGGGATCTTGAATTAACTAAAATAATACATTGCCTTTTATAAAATTTCAGGGAATAGAGGAAGAACTAACTAGTCCGACCCCTTATCTCATGCTCTATTCCTTATACAATGGGCATGACAGGTAGTCAATCAGGTTGTACTTGAATACCTCCAGTGATGGGGTGCTCACTACTCCATCTTTGAACACATCTGATTATTAGAAAGTTTTTGTTATATTTGAGCCCAAGTCTTTCCATGTGGCTTTCCCCTGTTTATACTCACTCTTCCTTTTAGAGCTACACAGAGTAAGTTTAAGGACTTGTCCACATAAGGACTGCAGTGGACAGCTCCCAGATTCCTTAGAATTGTGTTTATTTGTTGTTCATTCATTCAACAAATCTCTTTATGTGCCAGACATACTTGAAGAATTGTAAAGCTATACTAATATCTCCAGGGCAAGGACTTCTATCTCCACTGCTTCCACAGTGCCTGGCACGTAACTGGCATTGAGTGGATATCAGTTGAATGACTGCTGGAAGGCATGACTCTTAACTAGAGATGCTCACAGTCTAGTTGGGGGAGTCAGACATAGAAAGATATGAATGATAAGGAAAAGACAACAAATTTGAAAGAAAATGGACAAATGATATTAACAGGAAAATTAATGCAAGATGAAAGCCAAATGGCCGATAAACATCTGAGATAATTCTAAATCTCCTTAGACATCAGGGAAGTGCAAATTAAAGTGACAACATACCATTTCACACTCATGAAATTGGCAAAAACTGAAAAGTCTGACAATGCCAGGAGTTGGTGAGAATGTGGAGCAATTAGAACAATAATACCTTGCATTGGACGGATAGTTGATAAGCCAGTTTGGAGAGCGTTTTGGCAATGTTTTGTCAAAAGTACAGACCCTTTGACTCAGCAACATCCATTTCTGGGTATGGATATGCCTTAGGGAAATAATTTCATGTATGCAGAAAGAGCATGTATAAGAAGTTCATTGCTGCATTGTTGTAGCAGCAAAGAACTGTAAATTATCTAAATGTCCATCGATAAAAGAATGCATAAACTAGGGCTGGCCGAGTGGCGTAGTGGTTAAGTTTGTGCATTCTGCTTTGGCAGCCTGGGGTTTGTGGGTTTGGATCCTGGGCGCGGACCTATGCACCGCTTGTCAAGCCATGCTGTGGCAGCGTCCCATATACAAACTAAAGGAAGATTGGCACAGATGTCAGCTCAGCAACAATCTTCCTCAAGCAAAAAGAGGAAGATTGGTAACGGATGTTAGCTCAGGGCCAATCTTCCTCCCCACCCCCACCAAAAAAAAAAAAAAAAAGAATGCAAAAACCAATTGGGCCATATTCACCAAAGCAATACTTATCATACAGCAGTAAAACTGAATGAACTAGAGCATATGTATAAACATGAATAATTCTCAAAAATCATACTTAGCTGAAAAACCAAGCCGAAGGGTGCTAAGTCACAGTATTTGCACAAAATTTTAAAACAGCCTAAGCAATATTATGAAAATAAATACACATAATGAAAACATGTGTGGGAATGATAGACATCAAATTCAGGATAGTAGCTGGTTATGGGGCCAGGGTAAGGAAACGCAACTGAAAAGGAGAATACAGGAGGCTTCAACTGGATTTGTGATGTTTTATTTTTTTAGCTGGGTGTGGTTGCGTGGGTGCACAATACAATTTTTTAGTAGTGATGAATCTTTGCAACCATGTTTCTATCTTAGCCATAGCTGATTGGATCAGGGTGGACACCTGACTAAACTAGACCAATCAGATTCTCTCTTTCATATATAAATCTAAAATATTTTTTTTTCCAAAAAAGGAAAAGGAAATAACAATTGTGTCAGATAGTGGTATTCAGCTGAAATAAAAGATCTCTATTATAGATCTCATTCTTCTTTGCCACCTTCTGCCAAATACCTTTCCAGCCTCTCTTGCATTAAAAGTGGCCATGAGACACAGTTCTAACGAATGAGATATAAGCAAATGTCTTCTTGGAGTTTTCTCAGAGAAAGCTTTTGCTTTTCTGACAACATGGACTGATCAAGCTAGTAGACCTCCTCCTCCTCCTCTTTTTCCTGCTTTGAACATGGATGAGATATCTGGAGCTCTGACAGCCATCTTGCAAGCATGAGGAAAGGTCAAGGGAATCACAGAGATGCCAGCCTTAACATCATTGCATCACTGACCCAACACCAGAAACTCTCTCTAGACACCTTGCTATGTAAAAATATGTAAGTAAATTCCCAACTGTTTAAGACTTGTGGTTTGGAATTTTTTAAAGCCTTTTTTAACTGATATGGTGGTATGCTGCAAAGAAGTATTATTAAATTCTAACATATCCTGTTCCAGTGTGCCAGTATCTCTTTTAGTGAGGTACTTCAAACCGAAGGCTCTCCTCCAGGGGAATCAGACCTTTATCCAATAAAGGTTGTCACGTCTCTCATATATATATATACATATATATATATATATATATATAATTTTGATCCAAGATCAAGCTTGCTTTTTTGGCAGCCTCATAACACTGGTGATTCATCTTAAACTTGCTGTCAACCCAGGTCCCAACATTCTTGACTAGCAGGTTGAGATTTATAAAGCAGTGATCCTCACAAGAGGAGGTATAACCTATATTACTGATAAGTACAGGCTCACAGAGGCTAAATTCTTTTCCTCAAGGTCCTTTGAGCCTTCTTTCCTCTGAGAAGTTCTCTTCAGTCTGCTCAGGTGGCCCCTGTGCACCCATGCCTGCATTCTTGGGTCCCAGCTGATTGGCTCAGGGGTGGATACCTGGTCAAAGCTGGACAAATTGCATTATCTCCTTGGAATGCTCTCATGATTGGAAACTGGCTCTGATTTTTTAGAATTCACTGCAATGGATGTGGAATGAGACTCCAAGTCCAGATATTATTTCAGGGATCTATTAATCTTATAGAGCTGGTGTGCACAGGTCATCAGAGATGAGTGGAAAAGGCCTCCTGCAGAAATCTGTGTGCTCCCCTCATCCTGTGCTTACTCCGAACCTGACCCAGCCCTGGTGAGCACTTCCATCCTGGCCCAACACCATTGTGGCTTGGGTGCTCCACGCCTTCATTTTCTCCTGTTTTGGTCTCTCCGCCTTCAACCTAACATTCTCCTTTTTTCCTCCCTTGAAGGAATTGTGTGTGACCACATCTCTTGTCATGAAGTAAGAAGTTAAAATTTTTTTCCTAAGTAGTGTACACTTATTCTGTCTATGTCTCCATCTATAGTAAGATCTGCAAAAAGAAAGCAATGGGGAAAAAACACTCTTAATTCCAAGCTGGGCAAAGATTTAACAAACAAATTGTCTGGAAGCTATTAGGGATTGATTCTATTTTTCCTCCTGTGCTTATTGGGGGTTTTGAGGCAGTTTTCACAAAAGGCAGATTTCAAGCATTAGAAGAAAAGAGATTTTAGGGCAAGGGTCTCTCTGGCAACAAAGGAACAGCACCCGGGGGTTGGCCTTCTCTGTATTTGCATGGGATTAGCCTTGAGTGTTTCAGTTTATGCAATAACTTGGGTGGATTTGTACTTTCATTCCTGAAGAGTGCAGTGAACTTTTTCTTCTGAGAAAGTCTACGGTTGAGTGACATGTTTTAGATCACAAGAGCCCTCCACTTTCAATTTTAATTAGCTGAAACAATCGGACATTTCCTTTTTATTTTTTTGGTGTAGAAGCTTTGAAGAATAATGAATAGTCCTTAGGAATAGTCCCTGGAATAGTCTTTAGGAAAAACAAAATAGTTAAGGTAATTTCCATAAAGACTCCTGTTCATGGCAGCAACGCTGGTTGATAATTAATCCCATTCAGAGAGAGAGGTATGGAATTCAACTAACATCTTGTTTCTCTGCAAGAAATGTTTAAATATCTCCCATGTTGCTGACTGTCACTTGGGACTGAGAAAATTTTAGAATGTAAGGGGAAGATACAAGAGACTTCTTGGAAGCAAATAAAACAGCCTATTAGGTTGAAATGATCCTACAAGGAGACCCTGTGGGTTTCGCATTAGGCATAGGTTTATGGAAAGTACAGATTGAGGCAATTAGTCCCTTCCAGTTTTATGCAAGCAGTAGCCATAGGAAGTATGCTAAGAGGGATGATTAAGGATTAAACAACAGCATGGGAACTGGATCAGAAGCTCCAAAACTTCGTTGCCAGCACCTGATATTTCTACATCACCACCTCCTTGATTGTGAAAGGCGGGGGCCCTTCTCCAGGACCCCACCCCTTAGTCCACTTACTGCTCAAGGGAAAGTTGAGGACTCTGTCTTCACCAACTTCTAATAGGGAACACAGCCAAAAGAGGCAGGAAGAAGCATGCTCATTTCCAACCTTTTTGGCAAGCTCAACTGGGAGCAAAAGCCAATGCCAATTCTATTTTTTAATACAGATTTTAAAAGGGTTGTGTCTACACATGCAAAGGGAAGTGCACAGTGCACTGTGTTAATTTAAGCAGCACAACAACTTTTTTAATGAAAAAAAAGTGTAAACCTTTGCCTGACTATCCAGGTATTTGTTTTCCATGTGGTAGATCCAAATTGTGGTGAGAGACTGAAGTGCAGCCATTTCTTCTGCAGTCCTGTGTGTGCTGCCCAGCCCCACATTTGTCTCCCCACCTGTCCCAGGCTGGGCCAGAGACCATCCTTGGGACTTTTTAATCTGAAACTGGGAGAGAGAAACTCTCCTTCCTTCTGGAAACAGAATGGAGTTCCTAGATCTAGTGGACCGTGATGTGAGCGGCTCTTTGGTAGTTTGAGTTGGACAGCTGTCAAGAGAGAGGAGGAGAACCAGAGGGAGCGTGAGAGCTAGAGAACGTGCAAGTCCCAGTTCTCCCTCCTCCGGTCCGTGAGTATTTCCAACAGCCTCTTCCCCAACGATATTTAAAAAGTCTACTTGACATTTTCCGTGAAAATTTGTGCTCAAAAGATCATATACGAAAGAGAAACGTTCATTTATTTAGTTTGTACTAAATTTAACAGCCTTTTTATATAGTAGCCTTTTTAACTGAAGAAGTATCCTGGCCTCAGGCCAGCACAGATAACGCTGCAATGAGCATCCTTGTACAGCCTTTATGTACTTGCCCAGTTTCGCCCAAGTTCTTGGAAGTGAAACTGTTGGTCGAAGGGCGTTTTTGTCTCTTTTGAGTATCCCATGATGCCCAGCCACGCTCAGCTGAGGAATGAACACACGGCGTGTGCTAAGCGAGAGGCCATGCAGCACGGTCGTTGGAGCACCAGCTCTCCGACGCATGGCCTGTGTGACCTTGGGTAAGTTATTCAGCTTTTTAAAACCAGAGTTCACCATCTATGAACTGGAACACCAATAACAATATATTGAAGTAGCTATGTGCCAGATACTGTTTTAAGCGCTAGACTCGTTTACTTCTCAAACAATCTTATGATGTAGGTATATTAGTATCCCCTATTACAGGCACAGAGAGGTTACGTACTTTGCCCATGGTCACACAGCTAGTAAGTAGTTGGGCCAGAATTTATCCCCAGGAAGTCTGGCTTTAGAACCCATCTTTTAAACATTGCCTCATAGGGGACTTGCATATGATAATGAGAACTGATAATGAGAAGATAGGTAGATAGGTAGGTGAGTAGGTAATAGATATGAAAGAGAGAAAAGGAAAGAAAGAATTTAGTATTGTGTGTGGCCCTCAGTGAATTCATGTGGCCTGGCTACAGGAGAGAGATGAAGCCAATCCTTCCTCCGGCAATGCACATCTTTAAGAATAGACAAGCTGGCCTGACGCATTTCCTTGAGACTTCATTTCTATGAAGAAGGCTGGGAACAGAGAAGCATGTGACTGGAGATCTGTTAAATCTGTTAGCACAAAATTCAACAGAATCACGGGAATATGTATATTTCTTAGACTGGGAATCAAATGGTACTGATTAAGAAAGTTGTAATGACTATGAAAAATTAACCTTCCATCTGGGGAAGCCAAAACAGGGGCGTGGAGCTAGTTACGGAACACGACCTTGGCTAGGAACAAGGACTGTCAGGCCAGACCATCTGGGGAAATTGTTTCCGATCAAGTAACGTGTGATATTCCAGGAGGGGTAGGTGGGGTTCCTAAAGGGTGAGGCCGGTTCTTCCTGGTTAAGTGCTTTATAAGCATCATCTCATTTAATCCTCACAACAGCTGTCTGTGGTAAATGGGATTATTGTCCCTTTTTGACCGATGAGGAATCTGAGGCACCAAGAGGTGATGTCACTTGCCCAGGAGTCTGTGCTCTGAGCCACCACAGTTAGCCTGAAGAGGAGGTAAAAGTTTCTCACAGTCAAGATGGCAGAGACGGGTGTTTGTGTCTGCCACTAGGTGGGTAACCTTGGGCAACATACCTCATAGCTCCAAGCCTCTGTGTTCTCGTCTGTAAAATGGGCGTAGCAGTGGCATCTAACTTATAGATAGAGGGGTAGATGAGGCAATTCATATAGAACACTGAGCACAGTGGCTGGCACATGGTTAGCACTCAAGAAACACATTAAGAACCAGAAAGTATAGATTTCTTTTTTTTAAACTGGTGTCAAAAGTCACAATGATTAAGATTAGGCCCTTTATATCTATTATAACTATTTTATAGAGTAATGAGTATCAAAGTGTCTTTTGCCCAGGAAGTGGAATAAATATAGACTGGACCATATGTCAATAGTTCTCATGAAGCCAAGTCTGCTGTTATGGATTATTTTTGCCAGCAACTTCTTGGGCTCCGTGTGGCTTCAGAATTGCCTTCTGTGGGACGGAACTGCGCCATCCATGGAGGAAGGATCCAACTATAATCTTTAAATTATTAACAAAACTGAGAAATCTAAGGAAAATTCACAAAAATAATCACGCTAGCAAATAGAATAAACCCTTGCTTGGCCCTAGTGGGTGGAAGCATTTGTCTTAGTGGTAAAAAGTCTGAGTTACAGAGTTTTCTTTAAAAAGAGAAATAGGGGGGCCAGCCTCATGGCCTAGTGGTTAAGTTCAGCATGCACTGCTTTGGTGGCCTGGGTTCAGTTCCTGGGTGCGGACCTACACCACTTGTCAGCGGCCATGCTGTGGTGGTGACCTACACACAAAATAGAGGAAGAGTGGCACAGATGTTAGCTCAGGGCGAATCTTCCTCAGCAGAAACAAACAAACAAAAACAACAACAAAAAAGAAATAAGGTTTCCCCATAATGTGGTGATAATAGTCACTGTTTATGAGCCCTACCTGTGACTCAGGCACTGGGCTATGTGCCTGACACACATCAGCTTATTTAGTCCTCTCAACAGTCCTGTGTGATCGATAGTGCTATTCATCCCCTTTTAATTAATAAAGAAACAGGCTCTCAGAAAGAAGTGACTTGCCAGATATATTGGCTTCCCTGTTATCCCCTTTCCCTCTGAACCTTCTTAGTAACAGATATAAGTATTGTAACGTCCCTGTGAATAGCTGGACTAAACAGCCAGTGAAGTCCTCTAATGGATTATTTAAAAATTATTCTACACATAGTTATAGTTTTATTGTATGACATGATGACAAGTGGTAAGTAGTTTCCTGGCTTAATTCAAATCACAGGCTTTCTCAATTATGTGCTGCAATGAGCTTTAAAAATGCAGGCTGTGCTTCTTTGGAAATCCCAAAGCAAAAAGGACGGGAAAATAGATTTGACAACCCTTTGTGCCCCCACGTGGAGTCGGCCCAGGGCCATCCTCCCCTCCCACAACCTCAGGAAGACTCCTTCAGGAGGGTCCCCTTGTTCTCCTGGTGGTAATGCCGGAGGCGAGACAGTGTTTAGCCTCCTGCTTCGGGCAGTGGGAAATGATGAAGAAAACTGCTGTGCTTTAAGTTGTTAAAAGAGAAAGCACTTGGGGAAAGATTAGCCTGGAACTGAGAACCTTAGTGTGATTCTCAAGTCAAGGTCAGCAAGTTTCAGAGAAGCGGGCTTGGATGGAGCCTCCAAGCAGGAGTCTTAGGACAGGCCTGCGGCAAATAGGAAACAGATGTGGCAAAGCCAAGGCTCCCCGTGGAAGTCTCTCTTGTGGACCCTCCAGGCTGCAGAGGGGGCACTAGGCTCATTGTGGCAAAAGTCCAGTTACAGAGAGCCACACCAGTTACTCTGGCCTGAGATGGGCTTCCATTCTGTACAATTATGCACATAATTTCCGGTTTCCTCCTTACATTTCCTTGAGCACTTCCCGTCTTGGAGCCCGTTGGCATGTGAGGAAATTTCTTCCCTCAACTCTTCATATTTCAGGTGTCACCTCCTCGGAGTTCTTCCCGGACCATCTTCTCTGAGTAAGGTCTTTCTTGGTATCCTCCCTTCACTCTGTTCCCTTCCCAGCACGTGGTGTGAGTTTAATTTCGAGTCTTTTTATTTGTTCATCTGTTTGTTGTCTGTTTCTGCCAGCAGTCTGTGAGTCCCAGAAGGGCATAGCTGACTGTTTGGCATGGATTCCAGGGCTGAGCTCAGAGCTGGGTGTTCAATAAATGTTTGCCAAATCAATAAAGGGAAGGATGAAACTCCCAACCGCCCCCTGGGCAACATAGTTGAAAGAAAATTTCAATACATTCATGAAGTAAGGAATTATTAAGGACCTTCGAAAAGAGGTTAATTCAATTTTTAGAACATCCTCAGAGCAGAATCCCAGGAGAAAAAGAAACATAAATAAGTTGGTTTGTGGTATTTCCTGGAAATGTCTTAATGAGATTGCCTATCTGACATCCAAAAGGTGCGGAAATGTTGCCCCTTTCATAGTTTGTCTCTTCTGGGTTGCATTTCCAACAATATTATAATGATAAAAGTACTGAGAAAATACCAGAAGAGTTAGATTTTAAATTATCCTGGGATTACATGTATGGATTTTGAAGGGCTGCCATGGCAGTGTTGACGTCTTGGCCACTTTACTACTCCTCACTATGAAAAAATGAGTATGAAATCTGGATATTTATTAACAGTTCTAGTAAAGACGTAGGAGGAGAGAATGTAAAAGTTATTGGCCAGACTAAGGTTTATGTTATAACAGTAAATTTCATTTATTTAAGATATCCCTATGCCCCATGACTATAGTCTAAGCCTGGGAGTATCTGAATCATAATCCCAACTCTAGTTTGGGACAGTGGTGGTTGTGGCTGTGTCTGGCTAGGGCTGGGCCTGGACATGGTGGAGCCAATTGCAAGTTGCTGCACTGACCTGCTGGCTGGGGAACTGACCCCCAGCTCCAGAGCTCTTATTAGGGCTCCAGAATAAATTTGAACATAGAGCAAATCTTGGAATATGGGCTGAGCATCCAGATGGGGGAGGAACTATGGCAAGGTAGGAAGAGAATATCCTCTTTCATCTTAAGTATTTTATATAGGTGAAGCCCATTTAGAATTCATTCATTCATTCATTCACCTGAACTCAGAATTATATCTGTGCAAGTGTGTATAGTAACTAACCACAGTGTAGCAGTTCTCACTTTGCACAGTAGTGCAGGACCATAAAAATTACCATGCAAGCTGAAGCTGTGCAAAGTGATCATCATAATCAACGGAAAAAATTATGATTGCTCCCTGACCTTTTAAAACTTTCTTACTGTTGGTTATAAATGTATAGGGAAAAAATGGTAAAATTATTATTTATTTAGTATACTGCCATTTAAAACATTAGAAACATTGAAGATTAGTGTAAAAACTTATCAAGAGTTGTTTGAACAGTGCTCACCTTCTCTTCTCATCAGATAACAAGACAGTGCAAACATCTTTGCTATCTCTCGGCAAATGATCATGCTCCTTTCTAAATCTGGTTCAGCATCTAACATTTTATCCTTTGTTCTTTCTAGGTCAATATGAAACATCTCTGAGAGTTCCTTTCGTGTGAAATGTTGCCAGCATCACTTCTTCCAGGACATCATCATTCTTTTTGTCATGACCACTTTGCTCATTTTTGTCAATAAGTTTGCCTTCATTAAGTTCCTCTGGTTGTGTATCTAGAATATATCCAATGGGAAAGATGTCAACATTCCATGGCTAGCTATTTCTTCTTTTTTTTTTGTGAGGAAGACTAGCCCATTGCCAATCCTCCTCTTTTTTGCTGAGGAAGATTGGCCCTGGGCTGACATCCGTGCCTATCTTCCTCTACTTTATATGGAATGCCCCCACAGCATGGTTTAACAAGCGGTGCGTTGGTCTGCACCCGGGATCCGAACCTGCGAACCCCAGGCCGCTGAAGGGGAGCATGCGAACTTAACCACTACGACACTGGGCTGGCTCCTAGGTATTTCTTCTATAACTCCATTTTCATTCAATTTGAATTTGACTTCCAGGGTAATCACTTTTATCTCTTTGCTGCACTTTCATCTTTTCTGGTTAATTCCCTCTTTCAATTACCCATATTTGTAAAATGTCACATGAGTTTATCACTGGGAAACGAGGAGGCAACACAACTACTGCCTTTGCTGTCTGTGTGTGAACTGAATAACAAATATGCAGTGACCAATCATCAATAGACTTTGGAAGAAGTGACATAATTTGTTACTAATCATGATGTGGATCTGTTTTTTAAGACGTGATTTGCGGACTGAACAGCAAGCAGTGAAGTTCGTACTTTATGCAGTTACTCACAGTTCATATACCCTGGTAACTCAAGTTTGAACTGTGTTGTTGGAGGACTGATGTTATATAACTAAAATGTGGTAATTGAAGTTCATGCATACCAGAACTATGCCAAGCAAGGACTGCCCACATATAATAGAGATAACTAGAGAATGTCGTGGGGGTACTGCATAGAGATTCCCACCCAGTCTGTGGAGTCAGAGAAGCTCTCTTAGAGAAAGTGATATACAAGCTGAGACTTGATCCATGAATAGGAATTGGTCTGATGAAGGAGTGTAGGGAAGATTGTTCTAGGTAGAGGTTAGAGTATGCATAAAGCCTCAAATGTAAGAAAGTGCATGGGGCGTGGGGTGGCAGCCATGGTTGTTTCAGGTTGATTGTGGGTGGTAATCCCATTCCATTAGCCTGGCTGCCTCCAGCCCCACAGGCTGTTGCTCTTGGTTACCAGGCAGCACTGGCTGCTGTGTCTGGGAACATCAAATGCTCTGTTTTGGGATAGTCACCTGAAGCAGGTGCTGAAGGACAGTGTACTGCCTCCTCCAGACAAAGAGGCCCACCTCTGACAGCTCGGAAACTCACTTGGAAAATGGAACCAAATCAAACAAAATCAACTTAGATGCCAGTTTGTATACACGATATGGGTGACACTAATGATTCAGATATAAATGCTCTAAGCACAGGATGGTATAAAGAAGAAAAAAATCCCTTTCATGAGTCACCATTAAAAGGTTGGTTGAAATCTTTAAGTGATAAACTGTATTTCTAGTCAAGCTAAATACAGACTACGGTATCTTATTCTATTTGGGTAAAATCTGAATGTTACTAGGAGACACTCAGCCCAGGCAATGCACTGAAGATAATCTCATTTAATTTCATAACACCTGTATGAGGTAGCTATTATTATCCCCATTTTACAGATAAGGAAACCGAGGTTAAGTCACCGTAGGGTCACAGAGCTGGGGTTCAAACTTAGGACTTATTCTAAAGCCTGTGCCTTTAGCTACTATACCATCAGCGTATTTAATCATAATTAATGAAAATGAATGCAAATGTCAAATTAAGTGATTATTTTATATAAGATAAACAGATCAAGATAAATGCTAGCTAAAGAATAGGGCAAGAATGTTCCCTCCTCGCAGAAACATTAAGACACAGGGAATGCTCAAGAGCAGCAGTTTTAAGAAAAGTCTGGTGAAACTGAGTGGAATCCCAGGCATGAGCAGTAATTCAAGATTCTATTAGGAAAACAAAACAATGAGATTATCTCAATTATTGAGTTAACAGTAAGATTTCACCATCTACATTCTAGCCATGAGTAAGACATTTATTTGAATTAGATAAGAAGATATACTGTCATTTGAAGGAGGCCCAGTAAATTTAATAACAGAGATAAATGAAACTGACAATGATCTCACACTTTATAAATCTAAACATGGGGCTGAGGTTAGACACGGGGCCCTAGCGGTTGATGAATGAGCTTGAATTCTGCTTTTTACACTGTCTGCTGGAGATTGGACATGATTTTTATGTTTCCTTCTTCTACCCAAGGAGTTTAAAAAAGAATTCATTCAATTCCCTTTAAACCAAAGTTCAGGAGCAAGAAACAACCTTGAACCTTCCCTACTCAAATAGCAGCTCTGCTGGTAATTTAATCACTAACTGAGTTGTGTAACTCGCCTATGACAAATGGTAATATACCTACAATGTGGAAATCTGCCAGAGCAATTCTTTTGTAGGAAGGGGAGGAAAGACCTAGCCAGCTTACCCACATTCGCACATTCTGCCTCCCTGTCTCTCGCTCCCTGCCCTCAATTCCTAAAATTGCTTCTGTATTAGGATAGAATATGGGAACACTTCTGGATCTAGCAAGAGCGTTTTGAAACAAAAATCCTGAAAGGTGTTAGAAACTCTGCTTTCCTGCCCTCCCTTCCCCATCCCCACTTTGTACTTGCTAGCATGTAGCCCCATACCCGGCCCATCATCGGTGCTCCATGCACCCAGTTAAAACATTGGCAAGGAATGAATGTGAGTTCCTGCGTGATCTGGCTCCTACCTCATTGTCCAGCCTTTTTCTCCCTTGCTTGTGCCAATGTTTAGTTTGAGACATGGATATTTTGAATAGAATTAATCTGGGCTGCTCTTCCCTTTCTAACTAACTAAATAACTAAACCTTTTCATTCTTCAGTCTCAGCTTAAGCTTCATTTTTCTCTTGGAAGCTTTCCTAGGTCATCTGAACTATATTTGGTCTCCTTGTCACAAAGTTCCATTGCTCCCTGTGCTTCCTTGTGCTAAACCTCCTGCTTCTTCTATCTTCTCTGCAAACTAGAGGGTCTTTGAGGGCAGGTAAGTGTCTCTCGTCACCACTGTATTCAAACACCCAGCAAAGTGTGACCTGCCCTCAGCCAATGTTTGTAGAATGAATAATTGCCTTCTTCATTTTCTTTTTGAAAAAGGTATTATAAAATATTTAAGACATATAGAAATGTGTAGAGAAAAATATCACAACTACCAGGTATCAACTGCAGATACAAGTGCTCCCCACTCTCTGATCACATTCTGCTCTCTAGAGGCAACTAATAGTCTGAATTTTGTTACAACTATTTCCATACATTTCTTAATACTTTCACTATACACATGTGCAAACTTATAGTATTATTTTGTGTGTTTTTATAGTTTATATAAATGTTATGCTATATGTATTCTGCAACTGGCATCTTTCTTTTGTGATTGTGATTTATTCATGCTGTTGCTTTTAGCTGGGGGTTATTTACTTCACTGCTGTGTAGTATTCCATTGTATGATACCCCACTATATCTATTTTCTTGTTGATGGATTATTTTCTATTACAAAATGCCATGAATGTCCTTACTTGCAATATTTTTCTTCTTTTAGATAACACTGTGGTGTCCAATATACTGGATCCTTTCACTCTTCACCTGTCAAACCTGACTTGCACTGGATCTCTGAAAGCCATATGAGAAACAGGTAATTAGATGACCCAATTTATGTTTGTGTGCAAATGTGTATCAGTGGATTTATGAGAAGCAGTGTGGAACAGTGACAAGAACACTGATCTGGGAGTTAAACAGAGGTGGATTCCAGTACCCACTCAACTGCTTAGCAAATGTGCTACATTGGGAATACAAAGCCTTAGTTTTCATTCCATAGAATTGGAATAATAGTCCCCTATCTGCCTACCTCACAAGTTGTTACAGTGATCACATGAAATGTTGTTGCTGAAAAGATTTTGAAACCTGATGTATTATGCAACATTGAAAGACTAACAGCCAAATTTCATTACCCAAGTGTAACATGGCAAAAGAATTGTAATAAAACAATACAAGAACATGAAATAATTTATCATCTCCTATATTTAAATTTGTTATCACCTACAATTTATTATCTCCTGTCTACATTTAACTGGGTTGTCCTAGAAATAATACCTAACTCCCAAAGCACAGACTGGGGGAAAATCAGGCTCTTGAGAGAAGTAGTTTGGATCTGTGGGTTTTCACCACCTATAAAATCCTACTGAGGAGGTTGTTGAAATGAGTTGAATTGGTTCCAGAGAGGTTCTGTCTTCATGCTCAGGTGTATGTTGAGGTAGGAGAGTTGTAATGGTTAAAACAAGGGTTTTAGAGCTCAAAAGACCTGGGTTCAAATCTTCGCTCTACTTTCCTTCTTTTTAATGAGGATAATAAGATAATCTCGTAGGACTGTTGGGAAGATTACACGACCTAATGTATGTAAAACTGCATCCTCAGCCCCTTCGGTATGTGGCTCCAAACCAGGCTTAGTTGAAATTTCTCAACAGGTGAAGCAAGGTCACTGGGCTTTCGTTCCTCTCACGTGATCTCAGCTCAGTTTAACTCCTCTTCACTTTTTTAAAGTGTTGGTGCAGCCATTCTGTCAGGACATTCAGCTGTTGTACGTCTACTGACCCTTCTGAATAAATGACCAAGGCAGCTATGACATGTTCAGTGAACAAAGATGCTGCCACTACTACAAACTTTAGATGTGCCAAATGCTTTTGACCTGAAATACTGACTTCTGGTTTGGAAAATGAGAAAGAGCAGCCTGGTTCATCTGTCTGATTAATTAGCAAGGAACAAAAGAGAAGGTTTCAAATTAGTTAATGAAGTCCTATTTTAATCGTACAATCTTGGTCTCGTGCAAATGCTAGGAACAGGAAAACCCAGTGTCAGAACTCTGGGTGCCTGTGGAATTGTTGCTATCTATATCTGCTTTACCAGAATTCTTCTTTTTTATTCTTGTGGTCATGATGAGTCAAAGAATAGATTGACCTGTGCATTTGCAGACTGATGTGTGGATTCCTGGGAACTGGCTTGCTTTGTAGGCACACATTTCTCTCTATAAACACATCCTCTGTAAAGGTCTCTCCATGACTAGGAAGGAGGTAAAAGAACAGGGAGGAGGGAAGACAGAACAATGTTCTTTTTATTCTAGTAATCTGGGGAGGCTTCCTGGAGGGCATATGCTTGGAAAAGATGGGTGGAGATGAGTAGATGGAATTTTGCTGTCATAGATTTCTCCTGTTGCCCTATATCCTCCACTTGTTCACTCAAAGAGGTTTATGAAGCTCCTGCTACCAGGCAGAGTGGCTTGGGAGCCAGACTCCTCATTTACTCCCAGTTCAGCCACCTACCAGGTGTGCGATCTCAGGCAAGTTATTCCATCTCTCTGTATCTCCATTTCCTCATCTGTAAAATAGGGATAATAATAGTACCGGTCTCAGGGTTGTTGTTGGGGTTAATTATCTGTATATATATATCTTTAAACTGTGGCTGGGCCATTGTAAGAGTTCAAAAAATATTAGCTATTATTATTACTTTCTGCTAGAGACTCTACTGGTACTAAAAACAATAACTTAAAGACAGAGCTTTTCTGATAAAATTATCAGTTTTTCAGGGTTAAGGAGAGGCTTTTTTTTTTTTGAAAATAAAACAAAAGCATTAAGGTTATAATCTTCTTGGTCATGACAGTAGCTCACACTTGGGAGGCTGATGCCTAGAACTGGTTTGGGAGGCAAAGACATCAAACCATGTTTCACAGTAAAGAAAATAAGTGCTATTATGTATCTGCTAAATAAGACCTCCTTTCCAAATGGAAAACATAGCAGCCACTTCAGTTTGTCACTGAGCTTGTCTAATGCTGTTGGAGCAGTACAAATGGAAGGTAATATAGAAGTATACACATAATGTACTGTTCTAAATTCAAAAAGCACATTTCTCTTACATGGCTCTTCCCCGAAATTTTCAGAAAGATGATGCATACAATGAGGTTATTAAGCTAAAAATGAACAACAGTAAAACAGAGGAGGGATCGCAAGGGCTGATAGTTAAAGGGAAACCATTGAAAATTGTAAGTAATAGGAATGGAGGGGGATTATAAGAAATTCCGTTCACTCTCTTACTTTGTGGGAAGACCAAACCTACTGTAGTTTGGAGTTCACAGATAAAAATCTTTAAAGAAACTAAAAAAAAATGATGTTCACAGATGGAAAACTTACATGTTTGCTCAATAGCCCATTGTTCAGCAATGATCCTAAGAAAACGACTTTTGTGTAACCTAAATTCCTCACACTGCAGCCAAAGTCTGCCTAAAAGATGCTGCTGCAACTATAGAAAAAAGCCACATAGCTAGAATTCTTGGGAAATGGGTTGGTTTTATTGTTGCTGTTTTGGCTGCTTTGCTTAGCTCTAAGAAAAAAATTTATTTCCAGTTTTCTGTTCACAGACTTTTTTGGGGGGTGGGCAGAAGGCTTGGAAATACAGTAGAGGGAAAATATTTTAATTTTCTATGAAGAATTCAGGATTCTATAGGGCTTCAGGGCTCATTAGGAGGGAGATGATTATGACTGGGCAGGCCTGTGGAGGAAGAAAGCTGAGAAGACCTGACCTAATCTTCATTCCTGCCACATATATCTTTTAAGTAGCACTTTTTATGGGAGAAGGAGGAGTGGAAAGACACTCTATATCAGAGCCTTTCCTCAGGAGCTGAATGTGAAAAATGAAAAGGAAAGAAAACACAGTTCTGGAAGATTTCTTGATCCCCCAGGTCAATTCCTTGTGTTCAACACATGCACAGTGCACTCTATTTCAACTATGTAGTACTTTCCATAATGGTAATGAAATAATCAACTGGGCAATTAGTGACTTCATGTACATCTCCTCTGTTGGTGTGATAGCTTCTCCAGGTTGGGGACCATATCTATCTTTTCATGCTCACTATTACATAATGCTTGAGAGAGCAACCTCCAGAGTCAAGAGAAAGACCTGGTGAGAATCCTAGCTATAGTTAACCACTGTGAATCTCTATTTCTCCATCTTTAAAATGGGGATGACAGTGATACCTACCTCACAGGGTATTTTTGAGAATTAAAGAATAATATCATGTGGAGTGCCCAGCATGGTGCTTGGCACATGGCAGTCAGCTGGTTAAAATCGGTTGCATGAATGAATCCATCAGCCTTGTAGGGCAATCTGCCACATCCAATGGACCTGTGTGGGAAATGTGCACTCCCCTTGGAAGCTGGAGAGAGAAGGTTGAATGACTGAGCAGCATGACTGCTTAATAACATTCTGGAACCACAGGCATTCCCTCTGATAAGGGAGGGACGGTAACTTTCTGAGGCATTGTCTATAAAGCCATTCAAAACAATTAGCCAAACTACATTTTTGTATTTCTACAGATTGCCAAGCAACCAATTTGGCTAATTTAAAGAACAAATTTTTGTGCTAACATTATTGTAGCTTAGAGTTTAGCACAGTGCTTAAAATGGGAGGCTCTGGAGTCCAACTCCCTGGGTTCCTATTCTAGCTCCTCCACTTACCGTTTAGGCAAGTTATATAACCTCATCACGCCTCAGTCACCTCATCTATAAAATGTAAATGTTAATCTTATCTTCACTGTGGGGTTGCTGGGAGGATACAGCGGGACAGCGCATGTCCAGCACCTACCTCAGTGCCTGGCACATCCCATGGGCTCAAAGGCCTTGAGTCACTTCCAGTTGTTAGTGTTGGAGAGGCTCCAGTTTCTGGTTATGAGAGATCTAAATCCCAAAGTATTAGTTTCATTAAACTCTTGACAATCTTCCAAGGAGAATGAGAAACAAAGGGCATATAAAACACCCTTGTAGCGCTATTTTACTGTAAGCTACAGTTAATCGGATTGCCAAATTTTCCATTCAGCCCCAAGAAGTCATAATTAGGAAAACAAACACCGTGTGTGTGTGTGTGTGTGTGTGCTTATTATTTGGGGGTGGTTAAAATTCAGCCAATTTATTTTTGTCTGAGTTTACAGAACACGAAACAAGTCAATCTCTTGAGGATTTCAACTGTTCCAAATTAAGGTAAGAAGTCAGATCTATTTGTAATTGTTCCTGATCCTCTGAGGAATTTCTTTTGCTTTTGGTCTTCCACAGTCATTTTTCCTTCTATTTCAGGAGAAAGCTGAGAGCTATGCCCATTTTTTCCCCTCCCTTCCTTCCTCTCTCTTTCCTCCCTCCCTCCTTCCCTCTCTCCCCCCACCTTTTCTTCCTTCCTTCTTTCTCTCTTTTCCTGTAAAGTGGCAGCTTTATATCTCTATGTCAAATGAGGATAATTAAAACAATATCGACTTCACAGGGCTGTTGGGAGAATTAAACGAGACATGATGACTCCCGAATTTAGCGCCTAGCATGTAGTAAGTACTTCTACGTGTAAGTTATGATTCTTATTACTGTTTGGAAAAAGGCAAGTTATCCATTTTATTCCTTTCCTCTTAGTTCTTCTGATTTTTTCTGTTCAAACTCCAAGTCTTGGGGATAATTTGCCTGAATTTCTTCCCCTAGTTCTTTCCGTTGAGGCTGGCCAGCAGCCGTCAGTAATGGGAGAGTGTCCGAGTGGCTAATAAATGATTTGTGCATGAGACTCCTTAGGAGCCAGGCATCGGGCCAGTGTCTCAGAAGAGAATTGGTTCCTGGTTGGGATGTGCTCATGGCATTGGTTAAAGTCTGCTTAGGGCCTGGCTGCCACTGTCATGTTAGACCTGTCCCAAGGGTGTTGGGGCGATGGCCTTCGCTGTGTAGCAGACAGGCAAAGGCAGGCTCAGAAGTGAGAACCGTTTCCATAGGGACCGGTCAATACTCCCAGGGTCAATTGTGAGTGCCTGCAGGCGTGTGTGCCATATTAAGTAGCATCACATGGATCTCTGAGATTCAGTGTTTTAAACTGATGCACAGAGAGGGGCCAAATTCAATTCCTCATCTTCTGATTGTCTGTTGGCCAGGCTATTGGAGAGGTTTCTTGCAGTCTACCTCTCTGGCCTCAAGGACTGGGGTGAGAAGAAAAGTAAGAAAGATGCTGTTGTACTTCCCTGCTTCTTCCTGTGAGCCTTACCAGGGAGAACAGTGGCCCTTAAACTTTAGAGAGCATATGAAGTACCTTGTTAAAACAGAGTTCCAGGACCCACCCCCAAAACCTCAGACTCAGTAAGTCTGGATTGGAGACCAGGGACCCGCATCTTTAGAAGCAACCTGGGTTTAGCACCCTTCCTTATCCTTTCATTTCCTTATTTGTGGTCTGTTTCCCCTCCCTCCATTAGCCTGGTGGCTGTTGGAGGCTGTTGTCTATGCTTTTACTGCTGTATCCTGTGGACTGCTTTCAAGGAGGTGAGTGAAATGCGGTCCAGCATCTCTCCAACTTCAATATGCACACGAATCACTTGAGAGCTTGTTAAAATGCAGATTCTCTTTCATTCAGCCTGGAGTAGGGTCCAAGGGTCTGCATTTCTATCTAGCTCAGGGGTGACACAGCTGGAGGCTGCCACTCTGAGTAGGCAAAGGTGGAATCTCTAAGAGCGCAACTTTGGAATCAGACCACCTGGATTTGAATCCTGGCTCCACCCCTTCCTAGTGGGGAGACACTGGGCTGTTTCCTTCTCCTGTAAAATGGAGCTAATGATAGCACCTCCCTCAGAAGGTCTTTTTGGGACATGCAGGAGGTAATACATTGGAAGCATTTAGCCCAGTATATGGTGAGTGCTCAGTAAATATTAACTCTTATTATATTAAGAATAATACCAAGAAGTTAGATCTCAGATCACAAATTAAGACACTGGTGTTGTGGTCAGTGCACCACGTTGAGCATCAGACTGCCTGGGTTTACATCCTGTCTCCACCACTTATTAGCTGTATGGTCTTGGGGAAGCTTCTTAACCTCTCCATGTCACAGTTTCCTCATCTGTAAAATGGGGATGATATTGGCCCCTACCTACTATGGTCATTGGGAAGATGGGACGAGATAATCCATCCAAACTCTTCACTTTGGTACCAGGCATAACCTTTTATGTTACTATTATTAGCGATCAGCTGTGCCTGGAGAACTTTGGTGTGAGGTTGTAAACTACTGGGACCTCTGGTCTGGCTCATCCAAACTACTGGTCAGGGGCGTCAAACATCCTCCACTAGCCATAAGGCGTCAATGCAGCTACCACCCTTCAGCTATTCCTTCAGAATAATCACAGCTTCATATATTAGCCGTGTGCCTTTAGAGAGTTAATTAACATCTGTGTAGCCCATTTTCCCTGTATATAGGAGAAAATCATAGTAACTGCCTCATAGTATTATTATAAGCATATATAGCAAAAAATAACTAGACAAGATTTTGGCACATGGGAAGAGCTCAATAGATGTTAGCTATATTAGCAATTAGTAGTAGTATTATATTATCATCACATTATAATATAGTGTATAAAGTAGATGTTAGCTATGGTAATAATTATTATAGTATAGTTACATATTTATAAAGTATATGTTATAATAATTAATACCACATACTAATACTTATACTGTAATGGTTTGCATTATTTTTGGTCTGAAAATGTCTTTATTTTGCGTTCATTAAAAAAATTTTTTAAAACTGTGGTGAAATACACATAACATAAGATTTACCATCTTAACCATTTTTAAGTGTACAGTTCAGTGGTATTAAGTTCATTCACATTGTTGTGCAACCATCACCACCATCCATCTCCAGAACTCTTTTCATCTTGCAAAGCTGAAACTCTGTTACCTGTTAAACGATAACTCCACGTTCTCCGCTTCCCCCAGCACCTGGCAAACACCATCCTACTTTCTGTCTCTAGGAATTTATCTACTCTAGGTACCTCACAGAAGTGGAATCGTATGGTATTTGTCTTTTTGTGACTGGCTTATTTCGCTTAGCATAATGTCCTCAAGATTCATCCATGTTGTAGCATGTATCAGAATTTCCTTCCTTTTTAAGGCTTAATAATATATAGTTCTATGTATATACCACATTCTGTTTATCCATTCGTCCTTCGATGCGACACTTGGGTTGCTTCCACTTTTTGGCTATTGTAAATAATGCTGCTGTAAACATGTGTGTACAAATATCTCTTCGAGATCATATTATTTTTGTGGTCATAGAAGTTGTATCTGTTCTTATAACTTTGGACCCTAGTCAGAGATGTTTCTCCTTACACTGTCATACGCCATGTTAAGGAGAAAGCCAAGGAACAAATAAATGCCAGAAACTTCTTTCACTTATTTATTCATGCTCTTATACATTCGTTCATTCTCAATATTTCTTCGATCATCTACTATGCTATGCTAGGTGGCGTAGGACTTCAGCAGTGGCCAATATTCTAGTTGGCTATTGTGTGTAGAGAAGTTATGTATACATAGTTACCGTCCTTCTTTCTCAAATGGCCACCTGGAAGCTCAGAGTTTAGGTAAAAGGCTTCCTTCCCCTGGTATTTGGACAGAATTCCAGCCTCAGCCACACTCAGAAACTTTGGCTGAGTCCCAGATGGAACAGCCCTTTCAGATGAGGAAATTTTTCTACCTGAAGGATTTCAAAATAGTCTTAGTCAAGACTTTGCAAGAATTGGGAGTCCAATTCTAGAGGTAAAACCTTTGTAAAAATTGTGTAGAAGTAAAAACCTCTGGTCATACTTTCTATCACTCAGAAACGTATTTGGAGAGATTATTTTGTGGGGGGGGGGATAGAAAGATTATTTTGCAATAACTTCAGGCAAACCATATAAACAAACTTCCCACAAAGCACTTTCCAATCCCCTGTGTCTTACGACTCTTGGGGTGAGCTACCCTGTGGCACGACCCCACGTCTTCAGGGAGGTTCAACGGCTAAGGGTGTGAGCGCTCAGGCCAGGCCTCCCCGGGTGGAAATCTCAGCTCATTTACAGGACATAAGACCTTTGGCTCAGGTTGAATATTTTCAATCCTAACCTCTCTAATTCGCAGTTTACCCATTAGTAAAATGAGGTGAACCATAGTCTCGAGCTCCTAGGATTGCTGTGCAGATTTAATGAGCTAATACTCATAATGGGTCTGCTTGTCACAGGGCCTGGCACGGAGTAAGTGCAAATTAATGCTGGATATCCATCACAAAAATAAGTGTGCTCATGCTCCCTGCTGCAGCTGCACGGACCATTTTTTAATCCTTCAAAATATGCCATGCTCTTGCTCTTCCTCCGGCCCTTTGCCCTTGCTCTTTCTTCTCTCCCCCTTTCCCCCACGGACCCCTATTGCCCTTCTAAGCCTATTCATTCTTCATGTCCCATCCTAGGTATTTTCTCCAAGAAGCCTCTTCACACCCAAGGCAGGTGACATGTTTCTTTCTTGAGCTCCACAAATACCCTGTACATATTCCTGCCAGGGCACCCATCACCCTGTACTGTCCCACTGATCCAGACACCCTCTCCCTGAGCTGGGGACTCCATGAGGCCAGGGCCTCTCCACCTTGGTGTCTGTGGGATCTCAAGTGAGAGAAATTAATGAAACCTCGACCTGTATGTGGTGTGAGCTTCCACTGGAAGGACCTCTACTTTGGACACCCAATGTCAGGCACCTTGAGACCCCCTAGTGCAGCATACCTCCTGACCCTCCCTCCCAGAATGCCCTGGAAAGGGTGCTAATCCATTCCCAAGTGGAGTGGCTATCTCCCCAAGCATCATTTTGTTGGCTACCAAAGGGCAGACATGTGACAGGACTGATTTAGCTTCTCAGGACTCTGATTCAGCTTTCGGATGGAGCTGTGAAGATTTTCAGAGTATGTGCTAGTCTGGGACCACTGGCCAGAGGCTCGGTCGATAGCACACTGGATTGACTTGCCTTTTTTCTTCCTCAAACCACTGTCTCAGTTCTTATTAGCAATTCTCTATTCTGGTTCTTACAATGGCATATTTGTCTTCATTTCATTCTGAATGAATTGTAATTAGCTATTGCACTTGCTGATCAGCTAATTTCTCAGAAAGTCTATGTTCTCAGTGATAAGACACTTCTGTGCTATTTCTATTTAATCCATCAGCCTTCTTGCCAAATTAATTCCTCTTGGATTAATGTAAGAATCATGGCTATAGTAGTAAACATTTATTAAGTGTTTCTCTGTGTGAATGCTTTACATGGGTTATCTCATTTAATTTTTTAACAACCATGTGTAAAAGAAACTGTTAGTATTCCTCTTTGCAGCTGAGGAAATTGAGGCACAGGGAGATGAAATAATTTGTTCAAGGCACACAGAAAGAAAGTGACAAAACGGGAACTCAAACTCGGGTCTGCATAACTTCAAAGGCTGTGCTCTTAACCATGAGGCTCCATCACTGCCCTGTAATTTTCAGTTATTATAATGTCCCGATTTGAAAGCACCAGGTACACTCAAAAATATACACTTTGTACCCAAAGTGACTTAGCTCTGTGATCTTACTAAACCCAAGCTTTTCATATTACATCCTAGCTTACATTTTGTCTTTTTTTGAAAGGTAAATGGGACAGAAATATTTCATTTTCTCCTCTTCTTCCTTTTGGAATTAGGCACTGTTCTGTTTGTTTTGGGTGAATGCAGAAGGTTATGAAATTGTCAATGGATGGTTAGTTGGACTTGTACCTGGCCAAGCAAGATTAATCTGATGATTTTGTTTTTATGGGAGCCACTTTGCTTCCCTTGATTCCAGAGCCGACTGGCAGGCCTAACCTATACCAGCCATTTAGCAAAAAATATTCTTGGATACAAGAGGGATTGAAGGGGTAGTGTGGATAGCTCTGTGTGCAAACCCATTTCTGTTATTGAACAAAATACTCATATGCTCTCTAAACTGCCTCCATTGTTCTAGTGTGTGTGTGTGTGTGTGTGCGCGCGCACGCATGCATGTGTGTTGTGTTTTAAGATTATGAGTGGAGAGAAATGAGAGAGAGGTTGGAAATCAGTAACTCCCATTTTCTATTTCAAAGTAAATTCTTGTGATTTGCCATATTTGGAAAATCAAGTTGGATCAATATAGCAAGTTGTTCATTCTTATTCACACTGCTTTTATGTAACAACTATGATGGAGGAAGAACTGAATACTTCTCAGGAGGAAATGATAAGGAATAATTGTTTAAATCTCACATGCATTCATTCATCAAATACTTACTGAGTGTCTAATATATGCTAGGTACCATACTGGGGTTGTGGAGGTGAATAAGTCAAAACCCTGGCCTTCATTAAATTTACAGTTTGTGTTCAAATACTTAGAGGTGATGAACAAAATCAATTTGACATTGGAACATAGGAAAGCAAGAACTGTCTCACAGGTAGTTAATATGTGATTGGATGAGACTCTTGGCTGGAATATAAGATGGAAGAAGCAGTACTCTCTTGCCTTTGGTCTACACAATCTGTTATTAGGAAGGCATTTTCCATATTTTCTACCTAGCCTGCTATCAATAGCAACCATAGCTACTGTCCTATTGCTTTTTCTTTTTTCTATACAACTTGATAACTTCTTGATTTGCTTTGCTTTTTATCAATCACAATATGGAAAAAACCACAAGAGGTTACCATGGCTTTTCCTATGAGCAACAGGCCACTGATTGGTGGTGTGGAAGGGATGAGAACCTGGGAGAAGGTGACCCTCCCATTAAAGTTAGGTGGTTCTAGGCACTCACATGTGTGTCCCAGTTTTGGGAAGATAGCCTTCAAATGACTTGAGCAGGCATGTCATGGGCAAAAATTCTAAAACAGATTTAGTGCAAGAGACAGATAGGTATTAAAGATTGTAATTCTGACTGCCCACTTGTGAATAATTCTAATTAAGAGAAAAGGGAACATCTAAGGCAGGCACAGTAAATAGATTTAATCTCAACACCGACTCAGACTGCTTGGTAGCAGGAGTTGGAACACTATTTGAGAGGATTCTGAGCCTTATCTAGAATACCACCGATAGCAGACTAAACACTAAATACACTGACCTTAGATCCAAATTCCCTTGTATAATCTAAATTCTCCTGAGTGTTTGACTGAATTGGAATAATATTAATATACTAAAACGGTGAATCAAAACTGACAAGATGAAGGCTAATGAGGATAACTATATATCCCTGCATTTAAATTCAAAATTCAGTGATGGGTTTCATGTTGGGATTGGGGAAACTTGGCTTGATAGCAGTTCCTGAAAAGAGTCTTGACCCTAAGCTTCATATGAATGAATAGGATGGTGTGGCTGTGCAATACCCTGGAGCATGTGGGCTGCTTGAGTTGAAGAGGGTACACCTAACATCAGCCACTCCACTGGAACTGAATTTCAGTGTCTCTTCTGTCCATCCTGCTTCCTTGCTTGTAGACTTGAGGGTATAGATAAGCTCCAGGTTTCTGGAGTTCGATATTTTCTCCCTCTGAGAATAAGGAGTATGCTTATATAGAAACAAAGAGGGAAGGTGTCTAGAAAAGACCAGAGACTCTGTCCTTGAAATAGTAAAATTTGGAATCAGTAAAAAAAAAAAAAAATACATTAAATGATTTTGCAAATATATGAATTTTTAAAAAGCTTGATATGTGTTTTGCCCCAAGCACCTTACCCTTAAACACACCCACGTGAACTTCAGGAAGAATTTCACCCATATGGCATTCATTGGCAGTTAACTCATCATAGTCATTGGTGTGTCAGAATCATTTGATTTTCAACTTGCCATTTAAGTTGTTCCCCCCAAAATTCCTGAAAGCTTATTTTCTTGAACTAGGATATGGAGTTTGGTAAAAGGAATACAGAGAATGTGGATTTTTCAGTTTGAATTTAACACACAGGGAATGCTCAAGAATTTTAAGCTCACTAGAATCTGTTCTTTTAAAACCAGGTTGACCTTTGCCACCTTCTTATAAGGATGATGATAATGATGATGATGATGATGGTGGTGATTATGGTTATTTGATTGATTGGGTTTGGGCTATTTTCTGATTGTTCCTGGAACAAACTTTTTCCTAATAATTATGCTGTGAAAATAGAACAAGCATAAGAACTGGAAGAGAAAATTAGAAAATCGTCAGGGATAATTGGGCTAAAAGCATTGGCACACATAAAGGACATTAAGTTTGAAGGCAGAAAATCTAGTCTGTGAATAGACTTTCTAAGTAGAGGGCATCTAATTAGCTCCCACTTAGTCTTCTTGCAGGAAGGCAAGTTCCAAGGTTGGGAAGCCAACAGTTGGTTTGGTAACTCCCACCCAGGGGCCATCTGTTTGTCATCCACCTCACAAGAGGGAATGCGGACCTGGCCTAACCTAAGATAGTAAATGCAGATTGAAGCACAAGTTCCCAATGGCTGTGTAATAGACCTTTGACTAATTTTCTCCTCATTTAATTGCCTTCCCATCAAGGACATGAAGGAAGACCAGAGGAGTATTCTCTGGCATCCCGCATAAGTAAGTAAAGTTAACCCACGTATAGACTCGAATCTACAGTTTTGGTTTAATTAAGACTTGGTCTAATGAGTGGTCATAGTCCTATTTTCAGGTCAGTGCACCTGCTGTCTTCTGACTCAATGTGTGACGATTAAGACGGGTAAGTAATTTTACTTTATAGTCTATGAATTCACTTTTCTCAACCCATATTTGAAGAGAGGGCCATGAAGAATTTTACCTATATTGAGATTCATGATAAAAGTTACAGAATATGTGCCAAATCAGAAGGAAAGGTGTAGGCAGTTGCAAATAATGTCAACTTGGGTATTTTAGTGGGTACATAATGAGGGACCATGGAGTAATATTTATGTGTTGGATAGTAGGGAACAGAAGAGGATTTAGCATCTCTCATTCTAATCCTGGCATCCTCTGGAAAGCATTACTTGTTATGCACTGTATTATTATTCCAGAGAAATAGTTAACTTCGAACAGGCCATGCCTCATCTCCTATGCTTTTTCTAGTTGAGGAACTTTGAACATTTTTTAGTGGTGAGAAGTCATCGCTATAAGCTGTGAGTTATAATAGGCACAAGCAAGTTGCAAGTTCGTGGCTGTTAGGTGTTCATTTTCCCAAGGATGTCATAAAAAATACATATTTACCCTAGCAACTCCTTGTAATATTCTAGTTCTGTACTCCTTTCTGAGATTCCAATACTTTCTCTAAGGCCAATGGAACTGTTAAATTGGCTCCAAAATTTTATAAAATAGCAAGTATGGTTTTGATTTTGAAAACAAAAATGTAAATGTGCTTGTCCAAGGGAGAAGATGAGACATTTTTAGATGCCCTAAAATCTCGCTGTCTCAGGAAGAAACTTCCCTGGTAGCAGACTAAACCAGACTTACTTCATGAATAATTTCTAAGAGCAATTAGATTCAAACTTTTAAAAAAGCCTGAGTTCTATTTACACACTTTGGGTTCTCTCATTCTTCCACTGGCTTGGTCACTGATTCCAACCCCTTTTGGGCAAAAAGTGGTAAGTAAGTAGGGGAGAGGGGAAGGTTTTTAGTTTAATAGTCTCCTCAACCATAGAGAATCAGATTTCCAAGAGCTGGCTTTTCCCATATTATCTAATGAATTCTCTGACCAACACGGTCATATTCTTTGAATAAATAAAGAGTATTGTGCTGTTTTTAAGAAGTTACAAATCATATCACAATGGTAGAATTCAGTTTGGTATGTGACTGATAGCCATTACTTTCTTTGGCAAGCTCTTTTCCTTTTTCTTTTTTAATGTTCAAAGAGTTTGCCTTACTTCCCTTTATTTTATTTCTCCCATCTCTGTCATTTCTAAGCTCAACTAAAAAAATCTCATTATAAGTATCTCCTGGTTATTGTTTATTTTTACTTCTATTTGCATTACATCACTCTGAAGTACACATATAGCCACAGAACAGGAAACCATAACACATTCTCTAAGAACAGAGTAAGTTCTCAATAAAAGTTTGTTACATAAAGTAGCAAAAATAAGGTCTAATGGAAGAATCTAATCAGGAACACTTCATTCATTCATTGATTAATTTAGCAAATATTTGTTGATCGCCTATTATGTGCCAGACACTGTTGTAGGGGCTGAAGACTTTGAGGAGGGCAAGACAGATAGAGTGTCTTGCAGACAGAGTTTACTTACTAGTGGAGGGAGGTGGACAATAAGCAAACCAACCAAAGGGACAAACTAACCGAGAGTGCTAGCAGAGAGCTAAAATTAAGTAAGGTGATGAGATAACTGGGTCACAACTTTAGATTGGGTAGTAAGGGAAGACCTCTCTGAGGTCTGTTCCAGTTACTATGGCTGCACAATGAATTACCCATGAACTCAGTGGCTTAAACAACAATTTATTACACTTCTGGATTCTCTGGGTCAGGAATTCTGAGAAGGCATCGTGGAGACAGCTTGTCTTTGCCTCATAATATCTGGGGCCTGGCTGGAAGACTTGAAGGCTGGGGCTTGGAACCATTTCAGGATTTGCTCAATCACATGTGTAGTGTGTGATGCTGTCGGCTGAGTGCGTAACTGGGACTGCTGGCCAGCACACCTGCACAGGGCCTCTCCAGGTGTCCTGGTCTCCTCACAATGTGGTGGCTGGGTTCCAAGGGTGAGTGTCCCAAGAGGGAGAGCGAGCCAGGTGGAAACTCTATTAATTTTTATGACCTAGTGTTGGAAGTCACATAGTGTCACTTCTGCCATACTCTATTGGTTAAGGTGATTATAAAAAGATCCACCTAGTTTCAACAGGGAGCAACATAGCCACCACCTCTTGATGGAGGAGTGTCACTCTCACATGGTAGGATATATATATTGGTGTGGCCATCTTTGGACAATCCAATCTGCCACAGGTCTGAATGACAAGGAGGAGTTAGGAATGTGAAAATCAAAGGAAAGAACACTCCAGGCAGAGGCCCTAGGCAAAAGCTAACTTGCACACATTTGAATCAGAGATAGAAGGTTATAGTAGGATGATATAAAGAACAAGGTACAAGGCAAAGTTGGGAAGGTGGGCAGGGGCAAGATTACAAAAACTAAAAACTACTTCCACTCGAGGCAAGAGGGAAAAGAAGGTGGGGTTTGCCTCTGGACTCATTTTTTTGTGTGTGTGAGAAAGATTAGCCCTTAGCTAACATCTGCTGCCAATCCCCCTCTTTTGTGATGAGGAAGATTGGCCCTGGGCTAACATCCGTGCCCATCTTCCTCTACTTTATGTGGGACACCTGCCACAGCACGGCTTGATAAGCAGTGCGTAGGTCCACACCTGGGATCCAAACCTGTGAACCCAGGGCCGGTGCAGCAGAGAGTGGGCACACTTCACCACCATTCCACTGGGCCGGCCCCATCGGGACTCATCTTTACCTTCTTTGGGGCATTTCCTACTCTTTCTTTCGGTCAGTTTGTCAATTTGGGCCTATCCCTCTCTAGATTCTCAGTACTCTTCTTAGCAGTGCTCTCCTTTGGAATTCTCCTTGGTCTAATTTTTTCCCATTTTAGATACTCAACACTGTGGGGTGGGAAATACAAAGTTGCTTTTAATCGAGTTGGAGAGATTAACACACACACACACACACACATGCACACACACACATACACCCACAGATGTTCACTAAAATATGAGTCAGTAAAAGTTAAGTGTCAAATATGTGGTAAAAATCGTATGTGCTCCAGAAGTCAGAAGAAGAAGAGGTGATTAAATGTCTAATTAAAATGAAAATATTCCAGCAGTTATAAAGGAAAATAGTTGTATATTTACCTACATAAATGAAATACTTCTGTATACAGAAATTCTTCTGTATTGTAAGAAATGGCACAAAGTAAAAAGGTAAACGATGAACTAGGGGAAAATATTTGCTGCACACATGACACAGGCTACCTTCATGTAGAGATAGCTTGTACCAGTCACTGCACAAAACAGAAAAACTGAAGTGAGCAAAGATTACAACGAAGAGGCTCACAGAAAAAAAATACAAGTGATCAATAATCATGAAAAGATGTTCAACCTCATTATAATAAAAGAAACACAAAGCAAAGCATCATACTTCACTAGACTGACAAAAGCAACATCAAAATAAATCATTTTTACTAAATTGACAACAATTACAATGTTTGATAAAACGCAGTGTTGGTGAGGACATGGGGGAACATTGGCTCTCTTATATACCATTGGTATAAACTTTTTCAGTGGAAGTTTGGCACCATTTATCAGGGTTTCAAATGCATATTTTCTTTGCTTTAGCAATTCCACTGTTTGAAAACAACCTTATGGATATGCTTACTCCTATATGCAATAATATATGTTTGAAGATGTTGATTTCCATATTATTTTAATAGCAAAAATTAAAATTATTCAGATGCCCATCATTAGGGAACCAGATTTACAGATTAATTTTAGCACATCCAGAGGAGTATGGACCTCTGAAATACTAGCTATTCTTCTAAATAGCTACATAGAAGATAAAAAAGCACTGATTGGGGCTGGTCCAGTGGTGTAGCGGTTGTTTGCACATTCCACTTCAGTGGCCCATGGCTCGCTGGTTTAGATCCTGGGCGTGGACCTACTCACTGCTCATCAGGCCACGCTGAGGCTGTGTCCCACATAGAAGAGCTACAACTCTACAACTATGATATATAACTATGTACTGGGGCTTTGGGGAGAAAACAGAAGAGAAAAAGAGGAAGATTGGCAACAGATGTTAGTGCAGGGCCAATCTTCCTCAAAAAAGAAAAAAAGTACTGATTTGGGGCTGGCCTGGTGGTGCAGTGGTTAAGTTTGCACACTCTGCTTTGGTGGCCCGGGGTTCACAGATTCAGATCCCAGGGGTGGACCTACACACTGCTCCTCAAGCCATGTTGTGGTGGCATCCCACATACAAAATAGAGGAAGATTGGCACAGATGTTAGTTCAGGGCCAATCTTCCTCAGCAAAAAGAGGAAGATTGGCAACAGATGTTAGCTCAGGGCCAATCTTCTTCACCAAAAAAAAGTACTGATTTAGAAAGTTGTCCAAAATGTATTAAGTAAATAAATAAGGGAAAGACAGTATGAATAAGATGATATTATTTGTTTGAAGGACTTTTATGCACAAACATCTATCTATCTAGCTATCTATCTAGCTAGCTTGCTAGCTAATGTATATTACCTGATTTCCGGAAGGATATACAGTTTATGAAATTTTAATAGTAGTTTTTGAAGTATGGAATTCTAGGCTGAAGGAAGTGAAAAGAGAATTTTAGTTTTTATTGTATAGCTTCTGTAATCTTATAATTTTTTCTTTAAAGTCTTACACATGTATTAATTTTAAAATTAAAGAATAATACTAAAAACATCATGAGCGTGTCTGTACTAGGCCCTTAGCTAGTGAAGTTAATGGTGGGAATTTCAGGCACTGATATGTTGTCATGTTTTAGGCACTTGGGGGCCCCTCAAATTATACTGTTTGCCATCCTTGCTGGCTGGGTGTGCCAAAGCGTAGGCCACAAACAATACTCTGAATTGAAAGTAAAAAAGTCATAAACCATTGTTCCTACCTCTTTGACTCCTATTACCAAATCTTAAAAGTTTCCACCCTTGAGGAAATTATACTCCAGGGTATAATTGCAAACGTCCCTGCCCTAATTTCGGTGGCTGATGTTTACGTCACAACTCTACTCCCTCATTTTAGTTTGGTATCAGAGTTGTGGGGGTGTTAGGAGTATAAGGGCCTAGTATGGGGTGGATTGAAAGAACTGTATTATGCAAGAAAAGACAGTAGTCTTTTTGGGGTCTACTTGGGCTGTTAACAGTTGTAGATGTCTATCTTTTGCCTTCCCATTCTTTTAAGTTCCATGATATATAGCACATCATCACAAGAAAGACCTCTGTGTCTAGATTTTAAAGAAAACAAGTATCTTGAGTAGTGTGCTCACAACTGTTATGTCTAGATTTAAAATCTAAGCCTGAGGTTTAAATGTTCTTGAGGTTGGAAAACCTAATTGGATACAAATGGATCACTAATATCTTGCTTTTAAATATCCTATTGCTTTCTGGTGCAAATCTATCATTTTTGAGAAAATTCATCATTGCGATGTGTATATTCTTTTTTTTTTTCCTTTTTACTCTATTTAAAAGTATACGAACTGGCTGTCATTTACCCACTTCTTTCTCACTAGATAAAAGAGTTCTTTAGTTTTCCTATTAAAAATAATTCAGTGGTAAACATTCAATGGTAATATTTCTGTCTTTTTTACACAGTGTGTGCACACTTACAGTCTACAGCAGTTAAGAACAGAATACCAACTTAGAATGCCAAGGAGAGTCTGGAAGGGAAAAAGAAAGCTCAGAAAGGCAGAAGGCTGCCTTTGAATTGAGAAAAAGGAGCTATGACTTTAGTCTTGACAGTGAGTTGGTTTTTGGGGCTGTTGGCATAAAAATAAATCTCAGAGGCTTTTCAAAAGCAGCTCATGCAGTAATATCCTTCATCTCCTTTTAGACTTTCTTGAGTCATTGTGGAGATTTCTTCCTCAGGCTCTCTGGCAGATGAGTGTTCTTTGCTCACAGCTTGGCAGCAATGTTTGAAAATGAAAATGTACCCTGTGACCCAGCAGTAACATCTCTAGGTATCTAGCTTAGCAATCCCTTACTTGTGCTCAGGGAATCATGGGTGAGGATGTTTAGTGCTGTATGGCTTAATTCCAAAGTGGAAACAATCTCTAGGTCTAACAGAATGCAAATAGATAAGTAAATTATGGTGAAATCACAAAAGGAGATGCCACACAGCACTTGAAAGGAATGACTAGACATATATCAATCTGATAGATCTCCCAAACACATTTTGCATTGAAAAAAGCAAGTTGTAAAACAGTATGATGCCATTAACATAAAAAAACTCCAAAACCATGTTATATATTTTACATGAATTATGAATATGTGTGTGCACATGTGTGCATGTGTGTGGTATGTGTGTATAGGTAGGGGGCAAAACACTCTCGTTGCCTCTGGGAGGAGGGGGAAGGGGCTAGGATTGAGGATATTGGTCAAAGAGGACCTTAGCTTTATTTGCAATGTTCTAATTTTTTAAGAGGAGAATTGAGTCATGTGTATTCCTTGTGAAAGTAAAAATAAGTTTAAAATATTTAAAGAATTCTTAGCATTCTGCCATTAAAGAATGCCTGGATGAGGTGATAACATTCCCCAAACTGGGTTCTGTGGAACACCAGTATTCTGTCAGGTGTCAAAGGGTATTTGCTGAGTTCTAATGTTATCCTACAGAGGTCAGAGACTTAAACAGAATTAGCAGCGAACTCAGAGGGAGCAGAAAACTCTCAGACTTTCCTCCCATCTTTAATCCTTGACAGGATTGTTCTGAATGGTTCAGAGGCTTTCTTTTGTTTTGGTTGCATTAGAATACTTCTGTTAAACAAATATGTGTTTAGACTTTCAGACTTAGTTTCAGTAAGGGTGAGAGAGTGAAGAATGTATGCCACCATCTATATATAAATTCAGGATTTTGAAATCTAGTAAAGATTGACAGGAGTCTCGCCATGGCCTATGTGCAGTATTAAAAGATGAGATGTGAACTAACAGGACAAAAGTTCTTGTCTCTCTTGATAAGCTTCGCTTCCTTCTCCCCAGCTGCATAATGACGTAGGAAGTCACGGCGTATATTAGAAGTAGGTTGGAATTGGTGGAAGAGATTTTGGACGGTTGTTTTCGTATGGAGTGTGGTGAAAACTTTTCTGGGTCAGGTTGTTCTGGGACTCTCAAGAAGGGGTGGGGCGCCATGAAGTCAATGGAATCCCTTACACATCTGCTGGCCTCAGCATGCTGTCTTCTTAACTTTCATTACCTTAGAATCCAGGGGCCATGGCCACTTGGGAGAATGTGGCTTTATAGCCATATGGAACTTCCTTCCTCAAAAAGAGGTGGGTACTCAAATAAAGCTGGGAAACACTGGGTGAGACAAAGTTAATATGTGTCTATACTGTAGGACTCTTTTTTTTTTTTGTGAGGAAGACCAGCCCTGAGCTAACATCTGTTGCTAATCCTCTTTTTGCTGAGGAAGACTGGCCCTGGGCTAACATCCGTGCCCATCTTCCTCTACTTTATATGGGACGTCGCCACAGCATGGCTGACAAGCAGTGCTTCGGCGGGCGCTGGGATCCGAACCGGCGAACCCCGGGCTGCCAAGCGCGAACTAAACCGCTGCGCCACCGGGCGGCCCCTGTAGGACTCTTCAGAGCTTTTAATATGCTAAACCCCACTGTGACATTCCAAGAGGGGAATAGCATGTGCAGTGGGTTTCCACATGGATGTGACCTTTTCTCTCCTCTCTCCTCGCCTACGCCCGCAGCAGAGAGTGCCTCCAGAACACAGGTTGGTAAAAGACAGAAGTAGGAAGAGCTTCCTCACCTTAGTAAAGGTGAAGTTCCTAAATTGCCAACTAAAAATGCCGCTTATTTGTCTCGGTAGCTGGCTTTTACACTGATTCTAGCAAGAAAAGAGTTGAGACTGTGTGTAGCTTTGCGAAGAACTGACAATTCTACTTGTATAAAAGCCTGCAGTCAAGTCAAGCAGATACGCCATGCTGTGGGTATGTGCAGCTGCTGCCAACTTGGCCGGCACACAGCAGCACACATCACTATGATAATGACCTTTGATAGTGAGGCGAGGAGTTGGGTAACCAGTGGGCAGCTCTGCTCCAGTTGGGGGAGGTGATTCATGGGTGGAGATCTAAAATTCAAGTTCAGGGAGTTTGCGGGCCCTGTGCAGAATTCAGTTCTGCTCTTTCTCCATTTCTTGGTGGAAACAGTGCCATCTTAGGCATGACTGATGTCTGTCTGTGCTGTGTGGGAGCCCGTGATGACAAATTACCGCAAAGACTGAGGCTATTATCCAGTTAATTTAGGCCGAGCACCTATATTATCTTCAACTCCACAAAAATGGCCTTCTGCTAGTAATAGAGCTCATCTATTAATATTATGGCTGTATAACAAAAAACTGTGATGTAAAGCAGAGGGCAGTTGGGTCCTGAACTCTACATGTGCTTGATGACAATGAACAGCCCAGATAAAGTATGACAGGTAATGATTAACTTAAAGTGTCTAAATATGTCTGAGCCTTGCAGAATAAAAAACATAAATCTAAGAATGGCCTTCAGTGCAGTGGGAGCTCATAGAGTATTTCTAATGTCTGTTTTCTTTTACCAGTACCCTATGTTAGATGAAAGCCAGCCCTGATGGTTAGTGGTTTAGATTCGGTGCTCTCACCCGCAGCCCGGGTTCATTTCCTGGTCAGGGAACCACACCACCTGTCTGTCGGTCGTCCTACTGTGGCTGCTGCGTGTTGCTGTGATGCTGAAAGCTATGCCACTGGCATTTCAAATACCAGCAGGGTCACCCATGGTGGACAGGTTTCAGCTGAACTTCCAGACTAAGGAAGAGTAGGAAGAAGGACTTGGCCACCCACTTCTGAAAAAATTGCCCATGAAAACCCTATGAATGGCAGCGGAGCACTGTCTGATATAGGGCTGGAAGGTGAGAGGATGGAGCAAAAAGACCGGACAGGGTTCGACTTTGCTGTACACAGCGTTGCTAGGAGTTCAAATTGACTTGATGGCACTAACAACAATAAATGTTAGATGAAGCAATGTGTTCGAGATTCCATATGGCAGGGCAGCGTCATGGTTCCAAGCACAGGCTCTGGAGTCAGGGGCCTGAGGCCAAATCTCAGGCCTGCTGTGTCTTAGCTGTGCACACTTGGACACCTGGGTAGGATTATTTTGTGTGTGTGCCTTACAACACAAACCACCTGGCTTCTTGTAAGAAAGAAAAGGGTCAGTGTGAGAATGCAAAGTGCTAAGCACAGTTCTTGGCACAGAGTGAGTGCTCAATAAGTGAAAGACGTCACCACCACCATCGTAATCATCGTCATCACAACATCATCATATTTACAACTCTCTGCTTGGTTAGGAGTGTAAAACATAATTAGTATCCTCATGGCAACCACTTGAGTTAGGTGCTGTTATCACACTCATTTTGTAGATTAGGAAACCCAAGCTAGAGAGGTTAAGTATCTTGCCCAAGGTCATGCAGCTAAAAGTTCACAGAGCTTGCATCTCTGCTTTCAGACTCTTTCTCCCTTAACATTCTTACACATCCATCTAATGGTGAGGAGGGCACGCCTGCCATGTGCCATATTCCCAAACGATGTTCTCCTCTTTTTGAAGATGAGGGCAGAGAGGTCTGTGAATGAAAATTGTTTTTTTGTGGTTTCTAGGCCCTCCCAAATTAATTAACTCCAGGATCCTGTGTTCTTCTTTGTCAATGTCAAGAAAAAGTATGGAAGCACCTAGAGTTATTATTTTTTGCAACTTGTGTTTTTTAAATTTAACAGTATATCATCAGCATCTCCCTAGAGATCAACTAATCCTTGTTAGTGATATCAATATTCCACGATATGGATGTACCAAAATCTATTGAACTGTATCCCACTCAATAGACATAGAGATACTTTCCAATGGTATTGTTATTTCTAAAGGATAGATGTTTTTTTGGCACCTAGAATTATGTTACTATGACTAAAAGACAAAGATGGGGTGAAGAAAATATCACTCTGGGATATATATGGTATGTGCTATATATGATATATGACGTATATATATATATATATAAATATATAAAGTCTTTAGACATTTCCCTGGAGAACTGAAGACATTTAATTGAAGGAGGAGAATGGAAAAAATCCCTCCCTCCACATACTCTCTTTACCGCTCTCTCATCTGTTTTAAAATGTATGCGAGCTAGCTGAACTTGTTTGGCTATGTCTATTCAATTGCTGAATTTAATTTGTGTTGCCTGACAGCTTTTCAAAAGAAAATAGCTTCAATGAATATTCAGACCCACACACAACACACGTTAAAGACCAAACAGAAATAAGGCACTACTCACCACAAAATACCAAGAAAAGCTTTTTTTCTCAAAAAGTACATGTTAGAGGCCTTAAGTGAAATATACACTGCTTAATAAAACCCATCCTTGAGTGGAGAGTAAAGGCAGTAAAAAGACAAGCAGAACAAACAACTGATGTTCCAAGAGTTCAATTGCAAGTAAAAAAAATGTACCCATGGCTGGCAATGTTAAAATGTCCTTTTATATAAAATACATTGGTAAAAACCCAAGAGGGCCAGATAGAGCCAGTTAATTATTATTATTTATAAAATATTGAAAGTGCACAGGGAGATTCAGGGCCATGTACAGGTAATGATTTCCCCCTGGATTTCCACTTGTTTACAGATAAATTCAGTACCTGAGAAGGCAAGTCTGCCTGAGGATTCACCAAATGCCACCTCCCAATGGGGCATGGGTTTTGAAACTACCTTCTGAAATTAGGTAAACTTTATGGATTAATATCAGTGCAAAACAGAAGTATCCCAAGTTGTTTCTTATTATATAAAAGCAACATTTTATCAGTGTAAAACATTCAGACTATAATGAAAAGAACATAGAACATATTAAAACACAGAAATTATCTTTAATCCTGCTCTTGGAGATAATTTCTAGCATTATGGTATATTCTATCCATCATAATAGTGAGTTTTATGATCAGTTATAGCCTATTAAGTTTGAAGACCTAGTTAAAATGGATAAATTCCTAGAAAAAAGATGAAATGGCAAAACTGGCATAGAAAAGAAATATAGAATTCGACTACATCAGTGTGTAGTTATTCATTTGAATTCAATAATTTGAAGTGATAAACAAAGACCTGTCTTTCTCAAAAAACTCCAGGCCCAGATGGTTTTATTGGAAAGTTCTACCAAGTTTTTAAGGAATATTAATTTCTAACTCATACAAGTTTTGGAAAATAAAAAAGGGTGAAATCTATACACATCACTTTACAAGGCTAGCATAGCCTTATTCTATATAGACTGCATTGTGCTAACCACAAATAGTCTAATTTTTATCCGTCACCATACATATGTGCTCCTTTACTCCTTTTTCCCACCCCATCCCCCCTTTCCCCTCTGGTAACCACTTATCTGTTCTCTTTATCCATGACTTTGTTTATCTTCCACATATGAGTGAAATCATATGGCATTTGTCTTTCTCTGTCTGGCTTATTTCACTTAACATAATACCCTCAAGGTCCCTCTATGTTGTTGCAAATGGGACGATTTTTTTTTTCAGGGAAAGATTCGTCCTAAGCTAACATCTGTTGCCAGTCTTCCTTTTTTTCTCCCCAAAGCCTCAGTGCATGGTTGTATATCCTAGTTGTAAGTTGTTCTAGTTCTTCTATGTGAGCCCCTGCCATAGCGTGGCAACTGACAGACAGGTGGCGTGGTTCTGCAACTGGGAAGTGAACCTGGGCCACCAAAGTGGTGAGTGCCAAACTTGAATCACTAGGCCATCAGGGCCGGCTCAATTTTTTTTAATGGCTGAGTAATATTCCATTGTATATATATACTACATCTTCTTTATCCATTCATCAGTTGATGGGCACTTGGGTTGCTTCCATGTCTTGGCTATTGTGAATGCTGCAATGAACATAGGAGTGTATGTATCTCTTTGAATTGTTGATTTCATGTTCTTTGGATAAATACCCAGGAGTGGGATAGCTGGATCATATGATATTTCTACTTTTAATTTTTTGAGAAATCTGGAAGGAGAAAATTTTTTTTTTTTTTGGTGAGGAAGATTGACCCTGAGCTAACATCCGTTGCCAATCTTCCTATTTTTTGCGGAGGAGGATTAGTCCTGAGCTAACATCTGTGCCCATCTTCCTCTATTTTGTATATGGGACACCACTACAGCATGGCTTGACGAGTGGTATGTAGGTCTGTGCTTGGAATCTGAACCAGCAAACCCCGGACTGCCAAAGCAGAGTGGGCGAACTTAACCACTATGCCACTGGGCCAGCCTCTGGAAGGAGGAAAGTTTTAACCCTGTTACCATCAGGCTTGACCATGGGATTTATTTTGGCCAGTGAATATGAATGGATTTGATGGTGTGCCAGTTCTGAGCAGAAGCTTTAACAGCCATTTGTGTGGATTAGTTGACTCCCTTGCACTTTTCCTCTGCTATGAGAATGGCATGTTCCTGATTTGGCCTGCTTCTTCAGCTTGGATCCTAGAATAAGAGAACATACAGAGTAGAGTTGTAGCCAATATACGTTCGACATGTTTCATGAGTGAGAAATACAGTTTTGTTGTTGTAAGCCACTGAGATTTGGGGATTGTTTGTTATTGTAGCATAACTTAGTGACAGCTGACTAATAGCAAAGGTAAGAGATAAAACTCTCCATTTGCATTTGATATGATCAGTTATCTAGAAAAACCAACAGATTCAAAAGACAGGCTATTAGAACCAATAAGAGAACTAAATAAGGGCATTTAATACGAGATCAATCCTTTTTTTTTAGCAACAGCCAAACAGAAAACATGATAAATAACAATATATAATTCAATCAAGAAATCTATTAAATATCTAGGAGTTAATTAGTTATATTAATAAATTAATGCATCAGGTATCTACAGAGAAAACAGAAAACTTTAAAATATTAATAAAGGATGATCTGAAGAAATTCCTATGCTTCTGGATGAAATAATATTAAACTATAAAGACATCAATTCTTCCATTTAATTGATAAATTCAATAAACCCCAACAAAAATTCTACTTAGATTTTTTTGAGGAACATGATAACTTTAAAATTAATTTGGAGGACTAAAAGTTTATGAATAGCTAAGTCAAGCTTAAAAAAAAACATGAATAGAAAGGGAGCTTGCCCCACTGGATATTAAAACACATGACAAAGCCACAGTAACAAAAACAGTGGTGCATTGGTGCCAAAGACAGACAAAAGGCTAATAAAACACGACAGAGAGCTCAGGCACCGACCCATATGTATATGTGGAAACTTAAATATGATGAAGAGGATATCACAAGTCAGTAGCTAGCAGCCTACATTGGGAAAATTGGCTCACTACAGAGACAGAAATAAAACTGGATCTTTGCCTCACATATCCTACAAATGTAGACTCCTCATGGATTAAAGATCTAAGAGGAAAAGGTACAGCTATAACGTTAATCCAGGAGAAGATCTTGGTGACCCAAGGGTAGGGAAAAGCTTTTCAAACAAAATTTCAAAAGCATGAATCACAAGACAAAGTACTGATGACTTTGAGTCCATCAAGATTAAGACCATCCATTCAAAGAAGACACCATGGACAAATTTATTACACAGAGGACAATATGGGAAAAATATTAGAAATGTCTAAACCTCACTAAATGAATAGCACAAATAACTTCTGCAAATGAGCAAGAGAAAGGCAGCAACCCCAATAGAAAAATAGGTGAAGGATACAACAGGCAATTTACAGACAAGGAAACTTGCGTTACTACCAAATGTATGAAGAGAAGTAATGCCCCAAATCATTAGTAATCTGAGAAATGTAAATTAAAACGAGTTAGCTCTTTATATTTATTAGACTAGTAGAAGTTAGAAGGACAGATAAGATCAAGTGTTGGTGGGGATGTGGGGATAGGGGAATCTCATCATTGCTGATGGATTACTGCTGCCTTTCTGGAGAGCATCTGGCAATGCTTAGTCAAATTAAGACTATACATACCCCCAACCCAGCAATTCCACCCCAGGTGTGTATTTCAAAGAAAATCTTTCATGGGTCCTTAAGAGGATGTGCATGAGGAGATTTATTGCAATGTCATTTGTAGCAGTGGAGAGTTGGAAGCAACCTATGAGTCCAGTCCCTGAGAGAGCAGTTAGATAAAATGTTAAGGACACACACTCTGGAGTACTAACAGCATTTAGTAAGAATGAATTAGATGTACACAAAGCAACATGGGTGGGTCTTAAAAACATAGTGGTTAGTGAAAAAAAGTAATATCAATGCGATATATGATAGTTCCACATAATTAAAAGACACATTACAAAACAATACCTATTTTGCAATATGCATATACAAAAAGTACATGTTATCACATTATAATGGTTGACTAAGGTGGGGATAGGGCCTGAAAAATACATAAAAATCATTCTTAATTCCATACACAGAGATAATAGCTGTTGACATTTTTGTATCTTTTCATCTATTGTAATAATAATGACTTTTGTTTATAGACTACTTATCGTGGGCCAGGCACTATGCTAACTTCACACACTTTATGCATTTAATCCTCCTAACAACCTCAGGAAGCAAATTCCATTATTGTTTCCATTATAAAGAAAAAAGTGAGACTAAGGAAGATTAAACAACTTGCCCAAGGTCATTCAGTCACATAGGGAACGGGTTTGAACCCATGTTGATCTGACGTTAAAGTCTTGGCACTTAATCGCTACCCTACGTTGCCTCCATTCAGACCTTTAGCTGTGTGATAATATAAGCTCACATTTTCTGTTATAAGAATGAGATGACACCACAGTACTGCCTCATAACATGCTATTTTTTCATTTAATATTTAACCATATAATAAATCTCTTCACCTTAGTAAATATAGACCTTGAATCTCAATTTAAAAGGCTGCATAGTATTTCACTGTCTTAATGCATGCTGGAAAAATATTGTAGTAGAGAGATGGGGGATGGCTTCTATCTTCAAATGCCAGATACATAACAGGCAATGAAAGAAAGACTCCACTATGTCAGATATGGGTTGATTGAGGAGGATTCTTGACAGCTATTGGCAGATAGAGAACCTAGAGCTATTGTAGAATCTTTCAGTTTAACTGAACCCTGGAAATATGCAGATAATGTGTTCTGGTGATTTATTACACTGAAAAGAGTGCCATCAGATAATGAAACCAATAGAAATATAGTTATTTTTATTTAAGGCAATGGTTATCTTTTAAGAGACAGACTTTTGTTTCTTCTTTCTCACGATTGCTTTGGCTATTTGGGGTCTTTTGTGGTTGCATACAAATTTTAGGATTGATTGTTCTATTTCTATAAAAAATGTCATTAGAATTTTGATAGGGATTGCACTGAATTTATAGATGGCTTTGGGTAGTAGGGGCATTTTAACAATATTCATTCTTCTGACCCATGAATGTGGGCTATCTTTCCATTTGTTTGTGTCTTCTTCAATTTTTTTTTTTATCAAAGTCTTGTAGTTTTCATTGTGTAGATCTTTCACGTCCTTGGTTAAATTTATTCCTAAGTATTTTATTGATTTTGATGCTATTGTGAATGGGATTATTTTCTTTATTTCTTTTTTTAGATATTTTGTTGTTAGTGTATAGAAATGCAACTGATTTCTGTATATTGATTTTACATCCCACAACTTTACTGAATTTGTTGATTAGTTCCAACCGTTTTTTTTTTTGTCTGAGTCTTTAGGATTTTCTACATGTAAGATCATATCTGCAAATAAAGACAATTTTACTTCTTCCTTTCCAATTTGGATGCCTTTTATCTTTTTTTCTTGACTGATTGCTCTGGCTAGGACATCTAGTCCTATGTTGAATACGTGTGGTGATAGTAGGCACCCTTGTCTTGTTCCTGATCTTAGAGGAAAAGCTTTCAATCTTTCACTGTTGATATGACATTAGTTGTGCGTTTGTCATATATGGTCTTTATATGTTAAAGTATGTTTCTTCTATACCCAATTTGTGGAGAAGAGCCAAGCTGGAGGCATCATACTTCCTGATTTCAAACTATGCCACAAAGTTATAGTAATCAAAACAGCATGGTACTGGCATAAAAATAGATACATAGACCAATAGAACAGAATAGAGAGCCCAGAAATAAACCCCAACATATATGGTCAACTAAAATTTGACAAGGGAGCCAAGAAAAACCAACAGGGAAAGGATGGTCTCTTCAATAAATGGTGTTGGGAAAACTGGATTACCACATGCAGAAAAATGAAATTAGACTTCTATCTTACACACTCATAAAAATTAACTCAAAATAGATTAAAGACAAACATTAAACCTGAAGCCGTAAAACTCCTAGAAGAAAAGAGGGTAAAATATCCTTAGCATTGATCTTGGGAATAATATTTTGGATATGAGACCAAAAGCCCAAGGAACAAAAGTGAAACTCAACAAGTGGGACTACATCAAACTAAAAAGCTTCTGCATAGCAAAAGAAACAATCAACAAAATGAATAGGCAACCTACCAAATGGGAGAAAATATTTGCAAGCCATATATCTGATAAGGATTAATATCCAAAATATAGAAGGAACTCATGCAACTCAATAACAGAAAACAATCTGATTAAAAAATGGGCAGAGGAACTGGATAGATATTTTTCCAAAGAAGACATACGAATAGCCAAGAGGTACACGAAAAGATGCTCAACATCACTAATCATCAGGGAAAGGCATATCAAAACCATAATGAGATATCACCTCACACCTGTTAGGATGGCTATTATTGAAAAGACAAGAAATAACAAGTGTTGGTGAGGGTGTGGAGAAAAGGGAACCCTTGTATACTGTTGGTGGGAATGTAATACAGCCACTATGGAAAACAGTATGGAGGTTCCTCAAAAAATTGAAAATAGAACTACCATATTATCTAGCAATCCCACTTTTGGGTATATATCCAAACGAAATGAAAATAGGGTATTGAAGAGATATCTGCACTCTCATGTTTATTGCAGCATTATTCACAGTAGCCAAAATATGGAAACAACCTAAGTGTCCATTGGGTGGACACCAATGGATGAATGGATAAAGAAGATTCGGTAAATGTCTACACACACACACACACACACACACACACACACACGAACATTATTCATGATGAAGGAAATCCTGCCATTTGTGACAATATGGTTGGAACTTTAGGGCACTGTGCTGAGAGAATTCAGAGAGAAAGACAAATACTGTATGATATTACTTATATGTGGAATCTAAAAAGGCTGAACTTGTAGACACAGAGAGTAGAATGGTAGTTACCAGGGGCGTGGGGGAGCTGGGGAGATGTTGGTCAAAGGGTACAAACTTGCAGTTAGAAGATGATTAAGTTCTGAAGATCTAATGCACAGCATTGTGATTATAGTCAGCAATGCTGTGTTATATACTTCAAAGTTGCTAACAGACTAGATCTTAAATGTTCTCACCACAAAATAGAAATGATAATTATGTGACACATTGAAGGTATTAGCTAATGCTATGGTGGTAATCATATTGCGATATAAATGTATCAAATCAATGTGTTGTGTACCTTAAACTTACACAATGTTGTATATCAGTTATATTTCAATTAAAAAAAGATAGACTTTTGGGTGATGCTCAAAGATGCCGAGGGAAGATGATAAATTTCACTCATGTGGATTAATCTTATCAGTCTAAAAACAACGATGTCCTCAATGAACCTTCTGGGTAAGCCTCACAAGAGCTGCTTCTTCTCAAGTAGATAACAATAGCTTCAAAGGATTTAAGCTCATGAGAAGGGAAATGTTTATCAGCTTGTGCTGGTAACTCTTAGTAATAATGATAGCACATGGCACTGGAAGAGAGCTTTACACTTCTCAAACTGCTAACACAGCCACTGGCCCTTTTGATCCTCACAACAGCCAAATGAGATAGGTCAGGGATGTGACATGATCACCTCCTTGAAGATGAGGAAACTGAGGCTCTAAAGATTTAAGAGATTTCCCCACATTCTTCCTGGGAACTCCAAGTCCAATGCTCTTCCTACTACTGCTCCATACTTCCATACTTCCTCTGAACCTGGAGGGGAACAGCATTACTTACACTAAATTGTACAAAATTATTAACTTTAAAAAGTGATGTAGAGATTTTAGAGCAGCAGGAAATATCAGAACTGATTTCCGTGCATGTCTAAATGAGCCTGCTTTGTGGTGCATGGGTGTAGCAAGCTGATGTGCAGACCAGCATTTTAACCAGCAGAATGCAGCTAAATAGTCAGTAACTTGTCTGCATTCCCACACAGGGGATTTTGCTTAGAGAGGGAGGTGAGAGAGGGTGGGAAATCCGTATTGTTTTGAAGCACACAGGGTGGAGTTTATCTGAGAGGCCAAGTGTTACAGGTTTGTCTTTTGGTCTCCCTGTGGGTCTAGACAAAGGTCATTCACCATGATGTCATGCAGTAAAACAAAACCAAGAACAATGCAGATTTCCTTCAGATCACAATCTACCGCAGGGAGCAGCTCTATAGAAGCCCTTACAGTGAGCAATGACAGACCCTTTAAAACACATATGTTGAGTGTCCACTCAATCATCAGCTTGATATTTTGCAAAGGTAGAAGAAATACTTCAGTTGCTCTTTGGTAAACAGGAGAATGCAGCTGGCATTCCAGTATAATTGGAGGTGTCAGGTATGATAGAACAGAGGGGAGAGATGGATCATAGTGGTTTGGGGTGGGAGAGTAGGGAAAGCAATATGAATTGGACATTCAGATCCAGGAAATAGTTTAATAGGCAGAGATGGAGGGACGAGGCAGGATGGGATGGATATGACAGCCCAAGAGGTCAGAGATGGGGCAATTGATGGCATTTTCAGCAAATCCCTGCTGAGCTGCTACGGCTGTGGAGAATAGGGTGCTTTGAATGTCCCATACCTTTTCCTGCTCCCAGCCTGTTCCCTCTGCTTTGCAAGCAGTGCTTACTCCCTCTCTCTCTTTGCTCTCCTGGAAAATCCCTACTTATCCTCAAGAGTAAGCACAAGTGTCTCCAACTTCGAATGCCCCTTTTCTGACCCTCCCAGATATGACTCATCCCTGTCATTGTATCTAAACACACTTCCATTGCAATTGTTCCACGTTGTGGCATCCATTTGCTTGGGTGCCAGTTTCTCCCATCAGCCTGTTGGCATGGGAGAATAGGAACATTATGTCTTACTAGCCTTTGTATTTCTACTACCTAGCAGAGTGTCTGGCACACTTAGCACTTAATAAATATCCTTTAAATAAGTTTATAATTTTCTACATAAAGCTTTACACATCTTTCGTAGGATCCTCAATACCTTATATTTTAGTAGCTAGTATAGTGGTATCTTTTTAAAAATGTAAATTTACTGCTTATGGCTAGTAACTAGATTTGCAATTGCTTTGGAATATTAATCTTATATCCAGTAATATTGCTAAACTCTTATTAAGAATTTGTCTCGGGGCCGGTCCAGTGGCGCAGCGGTTTAGTTCGTGCTTGGCAGCCTGGGGTTTGCTGGTTCGGATCCCGGGCACCCGCGGCCGCACTGCTCGTCAGCCATGCTGTGGCAGCGTCCCATATAAAGTAGAGGAGGATGGGCACGGATGTTAGCTCAGGGCTGGTCTTTCCCACAAAAAAACAAAAAAAAAGAATTTGTCTGTAGATGTTTCTGTGCTGTCTATGTAGATAATTATATCCATTGTGAGTTTTCTTATTTTTCAGTGCTTATATATTTTATTTCTTTTTCTCTTCTTACTATTCTAGCTAGGATCTCCAATACGTTGTTGAATACAAGTGGTGATAGAGGGCATCATTGTCTCGATCCTGATTTTAATAGGAATGCCTGCAATGTTTCTCCACTGAATATGACGGTGGGTCCAGGTTTTCTACAGATATCATTGATCAGGTTAAGATTGCTCCTTTCCATTCCTAATTTGCTAAGAGATTTTATCATGGATGGTTGTTGAATTTTATTGAATCATTTTTCTGATGTGTTGCAACAATCACATGGTTTTTCTCCTTTCACTGGATGATGTGGTGAACCACATTAAAAGATTTTTGTAAATTTGAACTAAATTTGCATTTTGGATTAAGCCCAAAACCCAAGTTATGAGTTATGTTTTTTAATATATTGCTTAGGATATTTTTGTATCTATGTTCATGAATGCGATTGGAGGGTAATTTTCCTTTCTCCTATTTTTCTTGTCAATTTTCTCTTTCAAGGTTATATTAGCCTCTAAGATTAATTGGAGAGTGTCTCCTGTCCTACCATTTTTTTTTCTATTCTTTTTTTTTGTGTGAGGAAGACCAGCCCTGAGCTAACATCCATTGCTAATCCTCCTCTTTTTGCTGAGGAAGACTGGCCCTGGGCTAACATCCGTGCCCATCTTCCTCTAACTTTATATGGGACGCCGCCACTGCATGGCTGACAAGCAGTGCGTCAGCAGGCACCCGGGATCCGAACCCATGAACCCTGGGCTGCCAAGCGCGAACTAAACCGCTGCGCCACTGGGTCGGCCCCATCTATCTTCTGAATGGTTTGATTAAGGTTGAAATGATCTGTTCCTTGAATGTTTGATAGAACTCACCTGTGAAACTGTCTGGATCCTATGTAATCTTCAAGGAAGATTTGTAACTACCAATTTATTTTTATTAATAGTGATAAAACAATTCAAGTTTTCTAGGATTGGTTTTGGCAATTTTCACAGTCCATTTAATATACATTTTCAAATTTGTTGACGTAATCCTGCTTACAATATTCTTATCTTGTTTTATTTTTGGCATCTTTATACCTTTATTATATACCCATTTTTAATGTAAAGTTCAATGAGTTTTGGTAAATGTATTCAGTCATGAAAACATTATAATATACTTTAGAATACTTTGATCACCACACAAAAAAATTACCCTTTGTGTTCAATCCCTGCCCCTAGGCAACCATATATCTGTTTTCTGTCCCTATAGTTTTACCTTTTTCTAGAATTTAATATAAATGGAATCACATGGTATTTAGTCTTTTGTACATGACTTCTTTTAGTTGGCATGATGTTTTGGAGATTCATACATGCTGTTGTGTCAGTAGTTTATTTCTGTCTGTTGTTGAGCAGTATTCCACCGTATGAATATACCACATTTTGTTAAATCCGTTCTCCAGTTAATGGGCATTTGCGTTGTTTTCACTTTTTGGCTATTATGTATAATGACTGCTATGAACATTGTGTACAATCTGTGTGTGAATATATGATTTCATTTCTCTTGGGTAGATACTGAGGAGTGAAATTCCTAGGTCATAAAGAAAATATGTTTAACTTTTTGAGAAACTGCCAAGCTGTTCTCCAAAGTGGCTGTACCATTTCCATCAGTGATATATGAGAGTTCCAGTTGCTCCACATACTTGTCAGCACTTGGTATCATCAGATTTTTTTTTTTTATCATTTTAAAGAATTTTAGCTATTCTAGTATATGTGTAGGTATATCTGTGGTTTGTTTTTTTTTGATCCTTTATTTTTTTACCATTTTTTATTGATGTCTTAATAGTTTATAACACTGTGGGGTTTTAGTTGTACATTTTTGTTTGCCCGTCACGTTGTGGATGTAACCCTTCACCCATTGTGTCCCCCCCACCCCCCTTCCCCTTGGTAACCACCAATCAGTTCTCTCTGTCCGTGTGTTCACTTATATTCCATATATGAGTGAGTTCATGCAGTGTCTGTCCTTCTCTCTCTGGCTTATTTCACTTAACATAATACCCACTAGGTCCTTCCATGTTGTTGCAAATGGGACAGTTGTGTCTTTTCTTATGGCTGAGTAGTATTCCATTGTATGTATATACCACATCTTCTTTAACCAATCATCAGTCGAGGGACACTTGGGTTGCTTCCACTTCTTGGCTATAGTGAATAATGCTGCAATGAACATAGGGGTGCATACGCCTCTTGTGATGGTTGATTTCATGTCCATTGGGTAGATGCCCAAGAGTGGGATTGCTGGATCATACGGTATTTCTATTTTTAATTTTTTGAGGACTCTCCATACTGTTTTCCATAGAGGCTGCACCAGTTTGCATTCCCACCAGCAGTGAATGAGGGTCCCCGTTTCTCCACAACCTCTCCAGCATTTGTTGTTATTTGTCTTTGTGATTATAGCCATTCTAACCGGTGTAAGGTGATATCTTAGTGTAGTTTTGATTTGCATTTCCCTGATGATTAGTGATGTTGAACATCTTTTCATGTGTCTATTGGCCATCTGTATCTCTTCCTTGGAAAAATGTCTGTTCATATCCTCTGCCCATTTTTTGATTGGGTTGCTTGTTTTTTTGTTGCTCAGTTGTATGAGATCTTTATATATTACTGAGATTAATCCCTTGTCGGACAAACGATTTGCAAATATTTTCTCCCAGCTGGTGGGTTGTTTATTCATTTTGATCCTGGTTTCATTTGCCTCATAGAAGCTCTTTAGTCTGATGAGGTCCCACTTGTTTATTTTTTCTTTTGTTTCCCTTGTCTGGGTAGACATGGAATCTGAAAGGATCCCTTTATGTCCAATCTCAATTAGTGTACTGCCTATATTTTCTTTCAGGAGTTTTATAGTTTCAGGTCTCACTTTCAGGTCTTTGATCCATTTTGAATTGATTTTTGTATATGGTGATAGGAGATGGTCTACTTTCATTCTTTTGCATGTTGCTGTCCAATTTTCCCAGCACCATTTATTGAAGAGACTTCCCTCTCTCCATTGTATGTTCTTTGCTCCTTTGTCGAAGATTAGCTGTCCACAGGTGTGTGGTTTTATTTCTGGGCTTTCAATTCTGTTCCATTGATCTGTGTGTCTATTCTTGTACCAGTACCATGCTGTTTTGATTACTGTAGCTTTATAGTATATTTTGAAATCAGGGATTGTGATGCCTCCAGCTTTGTTCTTTTTTTTCAGAATTGCTTTAGCTATTTGGGCTCTTTTGTTGCCCCATACGAATTTCAGTAGTTTTTGTTCTATTACCGTGAAGAATGACATTGGGATTCTGATTGAGATTGCATTGAATCTGTAGATTGCTTTAGGTAGAATGGACATTTTAACTATATTTATTCTTCCAATCCATGTGCATGGAATATTTTTCCATTTCTTTATGTCCTCCTCGATTTCTTTCAATAGTGTCTTATAGTTTTAATTGTATAGGTCTTTTACCTCCTTGGTTAAATTTATTCCCAGATATTTTATTCTCTTTGTTGCAATTGTAAATGGGATTGTCTTTTTGAGTTCTCTTTCTGTTGTTTCATCGTTAGTGTATAGAAATGCAATTGATTTTTGTAAGTTGATTTTATACCCTGCCACTTTACTGTAGTTGTTGATTGTTTCTAGTAGTTTTCCGATGGAATTTTTTGGGTTTTCTATGTATAAGATCCTGTCGTCTGCAAATAGTGAGAGTTTCACTTCTTCATTGCCTATTTGGAGTCCTTTTATCCCTTTTTCTTGCCTAATTGCTCTGGCCAGCACTTCCAGTACTATGTTGAATAAGAGCAGTGAGAGTGGGCACCCTTGTCTTGTTCCTGTCCTCAAAGGAATGGCTTTCAGTTTTTCCCCGTTGAGTAGGATGTTTGCTGTAGGTTTGTCATATATGGCCCTTATTATGTTGAGGTACTTTCCTTCTATACCCATTTTGTTGAGAGTTTTTATCATAAATGGATGCTGGATCTTGTCGAATGCCTTCTCTGCATCGATTGAGATGATCATGTGGTTTTTATTCTTCATTTTGTTAATGTGGTGTATCATGTTGATTGATTTGTGGATGTTGAACCATCCCTGTGTCCCTGGTATAAATCCCACTTGATCGTGGTGTATGATCTTTTTGATGTATTGCTGTATTCGGTTTGCCAATATTTTGTTGAGGATTTTTGCGTCTATGTTCATCAGTGATATTGGCCTGTAGTTTTCCTTCTTTGTATTGTCCTTGTCTGGCTTTGGTATCAGGATGATGTCGGCCTCATAGAATGTGTTGGGAAGTATTCCATCTTCCTCTATTTTTTGGAATAGTTTGAGAAGGATAGGTGCTAAATCTTCTTTGAACATTTGATAAAATTCTCCAGGGAAGCCATCTGGTCCTGGGCTTTTATTTTTTGGGAGGTTTTTGATGACTGTTTCAATCTCTTTACTTGTGATTGGTCTGTTCAGATTCTCTATTTCTTCTTGATTCAGTTTTGGGAGGTTGTACGCGTCCAAGAATTTGTCCATTTCCTTTAGGTTGTCCAATTTGTTGGTGTAAAGTTTTTCACAGTATTCCCTAATAATCCCTTGTATTTCTGTGGTGTCTGTTGTAATTTCTCCTCTTTCATTTCTAATTTTATTTATTTGAGTCTTCTCCCTTTTTTTCTTAGTGAGTCTGGCTAAGGGTTTGTCAATTTTATTTATCTTCTCAAAGAACCAGCTCTTTGTTTCATTGATCCTTTCTACTGTTTTTTTTGGTTTCAATTTCATTTATTTCTGCTCTGATTTTTATTATTTCCCTCCTTCTGCTGATTCGGGGCTTTGTCTGTTCTTCTTTTTCCAATTCTGTTAGGTGCAATTTAAGGTTATTTATTTGGGATTTTTCTTGTTTGTTAAGGTGAGCTTGTATTGCTATGAATTTCCCTCTCAGGACCGCTTTTGCTGCATCCCATATGAGTTGGTATGGTGTATTTTCCTTTTCATTTGTCTCCAGATAGCTTTTGATTTCTCCTTTAATTTCATCAATGACCCATTGGTTGTTCAGTAGCATGTTGTTTAGTCTGCACATCTTTGTCCCTTTCCTAGTTTTTTCCTTGCAGTTGATTTCTAGTTTCACAGCATTATGATCAGAAAAGATGCTTGTAATGATTTCAATCTTAAATTTATAGAGGTTTGCCTTGTTTCCTAATATATGGTCTATCCTTGAGAATGTTCCATGTGCACTTGAGAAGAATGTGTACTCTGCTTTTTTTGGGTGGAGTGCTCTGTATATATCTATTAAGTCCATTGCGTCTAGTTTTTCGTTGAAGTCCATTATTTCCTTATTGACTTTTTGTCTGGATGATCTATCTATTGATGTAAGGGGGGTGTTAAGATCCCCTACTATTATTGTGTTATTGTTAATATCTCCTTTAAGGTTTTTTAGCAGTTGTTTTATGTACTTTGGTGCTCCTGTGTTGGGTGCATAGATATTTATAAGTGTTATGTCTTCTTGGTGAAGTGTCCCTTTTATCATTATATATTGCCCTTCTTTGTCTCTCATTACCTTTTTTATCTTGAAGTCTACTTTGTCTGATATAAGTATGGCTACTCCTGCTTTCTTTTGTTTGCCATTAGCTTGGAGTATCGTTTTCCATCCTTTTATTTTGAGTCTGTGTTTGTCTTTAGAGCTGAGATGTGTTTCCTGGAGGCAGCAGATTGTTGGATCTTGGTTTTTAATCCACCCCGCCACTCTGTGTCTTTTGATTGGAGAAATCCATTTACATTTAGAGTGATTATTGATATATGAGGGTTTAATGTTGCTATTTTATTGTTCATCTTCTGGTTCTTTTGCATTTCCTTCGTTTCTTGTCCCTTGTGTTTCGGACTGCAAATTCAATTTGGTATTTCTGCATGCTCATTCTCTTGGTTTTCTCTTTATTTGTCATGTGTGGTTCTCTTCTGTTTATTTGTTTAGTGGTTACCGTGAGGTTTATATAAGTGATCTCCTGGATAAGAAAGTACATTTTCGGATGCCTCCTTTTTCCTGAGGCTGGGTCGATTCAATCCCTTACCTCTCCCCCTCCTTATTTGTTATCTCTTTATTCCAGATTGTGTCATGAATGTGTGTTTCCAGTGATGATTCGTAGTGTTTGATTGAGCTCTGTTGGAATGTGAATGATGTTTTTGTTGTGTTGTAGGGGCAGAGATTCAAAGAGGGAATCTCACTCCGCCATGATGCTGATGTCAAAAACTCACTGTGGTTTTAATGACAATAATGTTGAGTATCATTTCTTGTACTTGTTCATATATCTTCTTTTGCAATGTGTATGTTCAAATCATTTGCCCAGTATTTATGCAAATGCCCATTTTAATTTTTATTGGGTTATTTGTTTTCTTATTATTGAATTGTAAGAGTTCTTTATATATTTTGGATACAAATCCTTTGTCACTGTCTTATCTTTTTAATGTCTGTACCATGTTACTTATGTTCTCTTTTGTATTTCTAATATTGTTCATTTGTGCCTTCTTTTATTTTTACCTTGACCAATCTTGTCAATTATTTATTGTATTTAAATTTTATCAGTCCTTTCAAAGATCCAACTTTTGGTTTTATTGATCTTTTCTATTGAATGTTTACTCCATTGATTTCTACTCTTATCTTTATTATTACTTTCCTTCTATACTTCAAAAACTTTCTCTAGCACCAAAAGTAGTTACTTAGCTGGATAACTTATAGCCTTTCCTATTTTCTCATGCAAGCATTACATTTTCCTTTAACTGCTGTTGTAGCAGTAGCAACACCTATATTATTGTTGTAAAAGACTTTAGTTCTATCCTCACTTTTAAAAACTTCACAAATCAATTTCTCTTTGCTTTGTGTAATACAGTATTCACTATATGTCCAAGCATGTATTATTTCTTTTTATTTGTTTTTTTGTTCTTTTGCCTCCTCCTCTCTCCTCTTCCTCTTTCTTCTAAATCGTGCTTGAGATTTCTGAATTTGAGAGTTTGTTTCATCAGTTCTGGAAAATTCTAAGCCATTTTCCTCTTCAAATATTTCTATTCTATGATCTCCTTCTGTAATTCTATTAAAGTGTATATATAGACTTTGTCACTGTATGATTTGTCTCTTATACTCTTATTTTTATATCCCTTTTTTCTCTTTGTGCTTCTTTCTGGATATTTTCTTCTATCCTATTTTTCAGTTCATTAATTTTCTCTTTAGTTATGTTGAATCTGCTTTTTAATCCCTCCATTGAATTTCTAATTTTTATATTTTCATTTCTAGAAGATATGTTTGGTCTTTTACCTATCTGCCTAGTCAATTTTGACAGTTTCTTATTTCTTTGTTATAACTTCAGTACCATCTTTTATTTATAAACATTTCTTCAAACATTTTTATGATCTGTTGCTGATACTTTGAATGTAAGGAGATGTTTTGGTTTGTCTGATTCTGTAGTTTTATCATCTCTCACTCATGGTGGCTTATTTCCTCATGTATTTATTGATTTTTGATGAAGATCTTATGTTTTTTTGCAAACTTTATCTGTGAGATGTTTTTAAGAAATGCTTTTAAAATACATTATACCCAAGAGGCTTTGTGTTGGCAGAAGCAGGCTTCTGGGGAAACTCCTGGCCCCATATCACTTTAAGTTTTGTGGGTTTTTTGCCACAAAGGTTTTATGAATTATGGTTCCAAATCTGTGTGACTGCAGGATTATATTTAGGAATTCTCAGAGGGACTCTATTTTTTTACATGCCACCTAAGGCCTTAACCCAAACAGGCATCTATTTCCACAGTCTCCTTCTATAGGATGGTTCTTTTCTTTTTTTAACCAGTGAGGTGTCAACTATGAGTCTCATGATCTAGTATCCTACTCTGCTTATATCTCAGAATTTGCCTCCATTTTCTAGATGAACAGCCTTTTAAAATCTAGATTTTAAATAACCAGGAATTGGCAGATAATCCTGTGGCAAATGACATCCAGTGCTTAATTACCCTTCTGGACTTATATTTTTAGCTTCCAAAAAATTCCCTTACATTTATGCCAGCTCACATCCATCTCTGTGTGTGTCCATCACTTTTAGATGTGCTATTATAGGAAGGGGTGCCCTAAATATCTAGTCTACCTTTGATTGGAAACAGAAGTTTTTCCCTGGAAGGTTTTAAAGTTGTTTGGGGTGTTTCATCCAAAGTTCCATCTGATCATGCCTTACTCAAAGGCCTCCAGTGACTTTTCATCACACTTAGAATGATAGCCAAAGTCCTCACCATGGCCTGTAAAGCCTGGCAAAATCTGACTTCCTGCTATCTCTCCAACCTCATCCTCTCTCACTTCCTCATCACTCATCAAAACATATTGGTTTCTTTACTGTTCCTTGAGTTTGGCCAAGGATGTTCCTGCCACCGGGCCTTTGCCCTTATTCTCTCATCTACCTGGAACTCTCTCTAGATATTCATATGCCTTGCAATCTCATTCCGTTTTGGTCCCTTACTTGGGTGTCACCTCTTCTGAGATGTCTTCTACTCTTTGTAACATAGCATGTCTCATGATTCTCTATCCCGCCTCTACTTTTTTTCTTCATAGTAAATGACATTATATATCTATTTATTTGAGTATTTTCTTTTGATTTTTAGAATGTACTCACCGTGAAAGCTTGTCTGCTTTGTTCACCACTGCATTCCCAGTGCCTACGACAGTACTGGACACTTAATATGTGCTCAAATATTTGCCGAATGAACAGATGAATATCACTATCATTTTAATAAAAAATTGAGCCATTCCCTCTTCATAAGGCAGCTATTTCTGGGGCATATGGCTTTGAAGCTAACACTAAAAGAATATCATGTAACACATGGAATCATTTGTTTTTATTAACAGGTCAGTTTGGTTTTTGCAAAATACACAATTCCCAAGAAGCTACTTAAAAACGAGGCAATTCACTTCCAAGCTGCTTCCTGAAAGTACATTTGATAGTGTTAAATATTTATTAAGTGCCAGGGTGCTAAATTAGGTGATAGTGGAGAGCGACCACATTTCAATCTAGCCAGTGTGGGTCCAGAGAGCTCAAGGAAGAGAGGGTAGAGTTAGCCTGGCACCCTTTCCAGAGCCCTCAGATTCACTCCCCAGATGGGGAGAGGTAGTTTTAGAGAAAGTGGAGTTATTGTGTGTTGAGTGTTACAATGGCCCCAAGTGTTCCCTCAATTCAGTTTTCCTTGCTGCAAAGGTAATTTAGACAAGAAGGTAGGTTGGGACCTTCTCCTGGGCCACCTTGTTGTTCTGGAATGATTCAGTGCTTCTCAGTAGTAGGAAACTTAACAACTTCGTGGTATAAGCGTGCTACGTATTCCTGAAAATGGGAATTCTGATTGCATCTGCTCAGTAAGGAGTTGTTAAAGGACCTGGACTGTACTTTAACAATTGCTCTCCTGGTTCCTGTAATTCCTCTGAGTCCTTGTTTACCTTGGGCCATCATTGCTTCCACTTGCAGGTCATTCTCCCAGGCCACAATGATGTTTCCTAGACTCCTGATACTGTTGCACAACTTCTATAAATCCCCAATTACCTGCTGATCTTAAACCTCTGTTTCATCAACCATTTCCTTAAAAACACATTGATCCTTCATAAAGCTGGCATTTTAGCATCATGTTATACCCTCCCTTAGCTTCTTTGCTGTCTAGCTCTACTACAGACCCACCTTGGTCAGCCATTGTGGATCAGAACTATGCACCAAGGTGCATGACATGAATGAACTAACATGAATGACAGGAAGAGGCCATTCATGGAGGGCAGGTAACAACCCACAGTGTAGAACCATACTCAACTTAGGGTGGTGCACTGGAGCCCCCCTTAGCTGAGAAGGTGGGCTGTGTGGTGTAGGAAACACTGATTGAAGTGGGTAGCACCATCTCCACTCCTGGCTTGAGTTTTAAAGTGTACATTAAGTATATACTGTAATGGATCATTTTTATCTTTTTGTTTAGGAAAATGTTCCAGAGAAAGTATTATAAAGAATTGGTATTATACAGAGTGGCTTTAACCAAGATATGCACATACTAGATGGAATTCTATAACACAACTGACTTTTGCTGTGGTCACACAAAATGAATACTGTGGGTTTTTTACAGTTTGTATATAGGAAGATATGGGGCATAGCCTGCCTTTTTAAGATATCCACCCACATAGGATATTTATACAACATGTACACATGTATGAACATATATTACAGAAATCTATAAGTTTTGCAAAGATCCAATTAATTTAGTAAAAATTTACTGAGCCTTAACTATGTGCCAGATAATTTTCTAGAATACAAAGATGGATCAGGAACAGAGCCTGCCCTCAAAAAGTTCAGTGTGGATAAATAACATACAGACTTATTCTCTCACTCCTTCTTGGCAAGGGCGGGTATAGTTTCCAAGACCCAAGAAGGGTTAAAAGCATTCATTTTCTGTTTCAGCGACACATTGCTTCCAAAGTTGTCATTTGGCTTGGGTTGGGTGGTAAGTTACAGTCTGGTTTTTTCCTATTTTTTTCTCAATAAGCTTTCAGCTAAAAAAATATCCAAACCCTGCAACTAATTTAAATAATTATTGCTTAAAGTTTCTTCTATTTTGGCATATAACATGGAAATTTTTTTGATTATGTGAAGTGAAAGACTGCATAATGTTGAATGTTTAAACTAAACTCAACCCAGCTTGGTTCCACTTATCAAATATCACAGTTAAATAAAAGGGGGGAGGTGGGGGGAGGCGGGAGAATAAAAAATGCAGGAGAAATGAAAAGTAATATGTCAATGAACTGATGACACTTTTCATGTCCTAGAGATAATCTTTGAAGGCAGAACGTGAGCTGTGGAACACATTTAATAGAAGCCAATCTCTCTAATCTCTTTCTTTGTATAATGAACTTTCATTCACTCTACAGATAATGAGTGCTGACTATGCCAGGCACTTTGCTAGGCGCTGAGGAAATGGAAACACACCAACTATAGTTCCTTTCTTCAAGGAATACATAAGTTAACAGGGGGAACTGATTGTACAAATAAATATGTACTAAGTGAGAAAGAGAGAAGACAGAAGGAGAGAGAGGGAGATACTTTCTAAATTTAAAAATGTCCATTTATACAGGTAATCCTGATGATGGGTCAGAACTTTTCATCCCTGTATGGTGGACACTAGGATTTTTCAGAAAACCTTGCTCATGGCATTTCATACTAGTCATCTACTCCATTTGGCAAAACAGAATACATGCCATAGACTTGGATTCTGGTCAGAGTTCTTCCAGCTTATAGCTGAGTGGCCTTGGACAGTCACATCATCTCAGTGAGCATGTTACCTCATTTGACAAAAATGGAGTCAGCTTGTTACAGGAGGATGTTGATAGGAGAAAGCACTTTGCAAGTGAGAAGGACTGTAAGTATGACTACATTCTTTGCTAGAGAACCTTTCAGCTGGATGATCTCTAAGTTTTCCAGTTGCCCATCTTGTACTTCCAGTAGACCAAGGGACCTTAACCTAGGTCCATCGATTAATGGTTGGCTCCCAAGTTTGGAGTACTAGCTAAGATCATTTGTAAATTTTTGGGTGTATATGTTCATGCACATTTTCCTAGTTCTACAGTTTTAATCAGATTCTCAAAGGGGTCCATGGCTGCAAAAGAGGTTAAGAATTGCCAGTCTAGATAGAGCATTTTGGGGAGGGGGGTGCAGAGGGTGCCTTATTTATCTTTGTATTCCAATACCTATGTTACAATACCCTGCACATAGTAGGGACTCCTAAATTTATCTTAATAACTATCAAAATGGATATGTGTTAAGACAGCAAATATTCAAAACAAGTCTGGCTTCAACCTAGGGATGAAGTATTGAATTTTGGTGAAGCCGTCATTGGTTGTCAAATAGGAAGAGGTGCCAAATTTAGAAAGCCTGGTGATGCACAGTTTTAAGCAATTGGTTTTAGAAGTTCATTATTTCTTTGCTTGTGTTTTTGGCCAACTTGGGGAAGCTGCTTCTCTCCTCTTTGTCGAACTTGAATATGGTTTTGTTTGTTTGATTGTGTCAAGGTTGAAGGCTGCTCAGTCATGCAGGCCTCATAAAGACTCTCCTCTGAACACTTGGGAAGGATCTGGTGAACATGAGCACCCTCCAGGAGAAACCACAGCCTAAAAGAAGGGGCAGCTTCGGGGGAGTAGACAAACCTTTCAATAATTTGCTATGTCTGATATGACTAGATGTTTCTTACAACAAATGCAAATATGCTAATACAAAAACTTTCCTGGACACAGTTACTTGAGATTGTAAAGTTTAGATACATACATGCCTCATACAGAAGAATAATTGAAACAGGTGAGGCACTTGGCCTGTCAAACTATATCATAGCTAGAGGTAAAAGTACAAAGTTGTCTATTGCATCATTACTATAATATTGAAAAACCAGAAAGCAACCTAAATGTCTATCAATAGGAGAGTAGTTAAAGGGATCATCATATATCCTAACAATAAAATACTAATAGCCCATTCAATAGAATGAGGTAGTAGTTATAATAACTGAAATGGCACTATAACTAAGATACATTTTTTTGAAAGTGGAAAGTTTATTGCTTTTTAAAAAATATTTTATTCTGAAATATTTATGGGCTGGAGAAGTTGCAAAAATAGTACAGTAAGTACAGTGAGCCTCATATACCCTTCATCCAGCTTCCCCCAATGGGACATCTAAAATAGATCTTAAAGAAAAACAAAGTAGGTCACAGAACTGTACATATAGTAGGATCCTATCTGTGTAAAAATAAAAGTAAATATATCAAATTGTTAGCACTGGATATGTCTGGGGAATGGGATATGATATGCAGCAGGAGAAGGAGCAGATGAAAGACTTCTACTTTTTAACTTATAAATATCTGTACTATTTAATGTAGATATCTATATCTGTATACCTATATAGATGTCTATGTATCTATATATAGATCTAGATATATATTTCAACAAGCATGTGTTGCTCTTATTTTTAAAAACACCCAAAACAATAAATTTAGGAGAATGATTTATATGATGGCAAACCCATGCAAATTAATTCAGGTTTTAAAAAATTAGTTATTCTAAGTTTGGCAAATTTTAAAAGAAAATGGAAGCTGCAATTCAGAATTGTATTATGGGCATTCTATGCCTACTGCCCTAGAATTCACTACAGTCTTCATAGAATATGTCCTGTAAGAGGACATTTTTCATGAATCACAAAACTCATTTTCCATGATTCCATGGATTGTTGGACCCTGTAGGCAAGACTAGACTACATACTGGAAGCCAAAGTGTAAGGTAATTCTATAAGACCTTGGTTTCTATATTTAAATGTAATTTTGCTAACAGAATGATACTATGGCCATTTCTCTCTAAGCCTGCTTTTGGATGGGCATGAACCGTTAGTAGCTAGAATTCAAACCTGGCTTTGGTATGCAATCTTGACTATTTTAAGCTCTCTCATTCCCCATGTGCTTTTTATCAACCTTTCTCCATTCTGCAACTATTTGAGTTATCTGGTACACAATCAAAAATGCATTCCCAGCTGTATTGTACCAGTCAGTAGTGGGTGACGAGGCCTTCCTGTATCGTTTCTCTTTAAGCTCCAGTGTATGTATTTGTCCTCCTCGTTCTATCTGTTTGGAGCTGTCCCAAATTCCACAGGCCGCTCCACTGTGGGGAGGTGGAGAGGGAAGGGGAAAATGAAGGGAAGGTGACTGTGGCTGACTGTCCAGGGTGTGTAACATAACACTCAATTGGTCACTGCTAATGTATTTAAACATTTGTTTATTGAGTAATTTATCGCTGGCACATTAGGAGGCTGTTAATGGTGTTAGAGAGGAGTAATTGCTGTTTCTGTGATTAAGTTGAAATCAACACAGACGTGTGGTTAACAAGACACGGTATTTATATAATATTTGTAAGTTGTATAAATAGATTTTTCTCCCTTGAATGCTAACCAGAAGCACATGAATCATTCATGGTGTTTATGTGACTGAATGAATGCTGATTCCGTAAGCAGAATTACCAAAGAAGTTGATTCATATGAGAAATATTGTCATTTCTACTTTCTATTTATCAGAACCGTCTGAATTAAAGAAAACTGAAAATACACTGCAAGTTACATTAGCAATATTCCCATTCCCTGACACATGCACACACACACACTTATGCATATCTATTCATCCTGCATATCCATCCATCCATCCATCCACCCACCCACCCACCCACCCATCCATCCATCCATCCACCCACTTATCCATCCAACCATTCAGCCAATATTTATTGCAAGCCAGCTATGTGCCAGGCTCTATGTGCAAGGCTGAGGATACAATAGTAGCAAAAAAATAGATCCAATTTCTGTTCTTACAGGGTCTACAAAACCCAGGGTAGAGACTGCCATTGATAATTGACCAAATGGTTATATAATTGCCAACTGAGTCACACGCTCTAAAGGAAAAGAATAGGTTCTATGAGAATGTATAAAATAAGAACCTAATCTAACCTGGGAGGGTCAGGGTAGGCTTTCCTGCAGAAGTGGTACTTGAATTAAGATATAAAGGATGACTAGGAGTTAACTGGGTAGAAGAGGGTGTGCGATTGATGAGTATGTGTGGTTGGTGAGTGCATGTGTGTGTGCATATGTATGTTGTGTGAGTTGTGCAGCATTGGGAAATATATGTATGAAGGCTCTGGGGCGGGAGGTGTTAATGAAGGTGTTAATGAATTGAAAAAAATGACAGGTGGCTGGACTACAGAGAAACAGGGTCAAGTGATTGAGCATGTAATGATGAAAAGCAGGGCCCAGAATATGCATTGTAAGCTGTGGCAAGAAAGAGATGCAATTGGAAAACTTTGAAGAGTTCTAATCATGATCAAATATGCTCCCATTCTCCATCCCCAATACACATTATACACAAGATAAAAAGAAAGGAAACATATGTCCAAAAGCCATTGGGGCACTGTATTATATTTTAGACAAGTGTCTATTGAAATTGCTCATATTCTTGTTCAAGGTTCTGTGCACAACCACGGCAGAACAATTTCCAAAGAGATTTTTCAAATGAAATGTTCATTTATTTTTGTGATCTATTCCTCACAGAGCTCCTTCATTGAGCCCTTTATGAAATTGAGACACTTAAATGTATATGACCACTCTGAAGACATCAAGAAGGTACCAAATTCCCAGCTGGACCCATAAGGCTGTCCTAGCTCAGTGCTTGGTTTGGACTTTCATTGTGTTTATAGAGCTGGCAGAACTTCACACTTATGGAGACAAATGGGAAAATCAATAGAAACTGCATGTGTTGCAGACTGAGTTACAACGAAGGCAATGAGTGTGGGCATTTCTGATACACCAGAACAACATCTCTGGTGTCAGAGAGCCCATTGTACGCTACCCTATACAACTCCCTAAGAGTTTTGATGATTAATATGTGTTTTATGTGGCTACTACTTTCGAGAAACATTCGGCCTGAGAAGATACCACAGCCTCTCAGTTGTTTTCACAGAAATTGTCTACCATCTACAGCTGCACCCACCCAAGAAAAGTCAGCACGCTACAGTCAGAGGAGGAAGCCTGAAGTGATGGAGTCCACATGCTGCAGCTATTTAGTTCTGCTAGCATTATGACTTGGAATTACTAACACAGACGTGTATCCATCAGTCACCATGGCAGGATGCAATAGTCCACTGCGTCGCAGAAAGGCACATCATGGATCTGGAGAGTGACAGCCTCCTGAAACTTATGAATGAACCCTCTGTGAGCTCAGCCAAAACATTCATGTCCAAGAAATGGAAACTGCAAATAAAACCCACCACAGGGCAAGCTCAGGAGGGCTGTCTAGCCAACAGATTCTGAACAAGGATGTGGGGAGGAAAGGAAGATCTATGCTTCATATACATGCATGAAAATAATCTCCTCTGGTACTAGCTTTTGAGATCAAGATAATAAAATAACAGCGAGTCTGTGAGGGCAATAAGATGAGAGGAATTTTATTTGTAATTTGTAAAACAGTGGCATCTGCTTTCAGCAACTAGTCTCCAGAGAGCCTAGAGTGGGAGAACACTTAACTTGAAAATTGCTCTTTATAGATATTAATCAGATGGTCCACAAAAGTCTATAAGATATGAAAGCTATTTTAACCCAAGTAGGCAAATTAATTGATAGTTGTGGTAAATATCTGTGTACCTACCTCTGTACTAGGAGCAATGGGGGGTGTGTGTGTGTGTGCTCGCGCGTGCGCGTGCATGCCTTGGCAGGTGGAGAGTGAGTGCGTTCATTCAGGTGCAGAAAAGGCCTTTTTTTTTTTTTCTTCTGACCAGTCATTTTTTTGACAGAATGGATGAAATTGACTGTTGTGGTGTCATGGAAACCTAGTCATGGAAACCTTATAGAAATATCAGGAGATCAAAGGAGGGAGTGTTGAAGAAAGCATCATAGAGAGACCAACTGATTCTTGTAGATACTATAAAAATAACCACTTTTATCTGCCTGTTTTCAGTGAAAGAATCTCACTATTTGGAAAATCATGCTTGCTATTCTGTAGCTTTTCTGTACAAATAGCTAATAAACAACCTGGAAAACAGTTACTCATCTTCAATTGAATTGAATTGAATTGGATGTCCAGTTTGGAGAACTGAGGAAATGAAGTCCATCCTCATATATAGTGTGTCCTCTTGGCCTCCATATCAAGAACACCAGCAAGTCCCATTAATTTTATGTCATAAGCATGCCTTGATTCCACTTCTTTTCATTTCTGCCTCCAAGATGCCACCATCGTCACCCTCTCCACTTTCCAATTCTCCTCTGACATGCTTTCATGGCTCTCTATGCTTTTCTTTCACAGCACTCACGACACCTTATGTTCATTCATTCACTTCTTCTTGTATTAATCCATTCACTTATTCATTCAACAAATATATATCGGGAGCCTACTCTGGCCCAGATATTGCACCAGCCACTAGTGACACAGAAGTGAAGAAAGAGGCAAGGTCCCTACTTCCACGGAGCTTACACTTGAATGGGCACAGACAGGTATAACTGAATAAACAGCAAGTAAGAATAGTGCCTACTGTCCAGTTGGGGAGACAGCCATTCAATACATTATCCCCATTATCCATATATCCGGTATCCATAATCCATTATCAGCACCCGGAATGAGCTTTAAACACAAATCAGGTCAAGTCGGTCCCCTGTCAAAAACCTTTCAATGGCTTCCTGTTGCACTTAGAATAAAATACAACTTCCCAACATAACCTAACCATGTTGAGCCACAGAAGATATTATTTTGGTCTGAATATATCATTAAGTGACCAAATAGGGTTTCAGGTCTACCTTATGGAGAGCAAATGAGTTTTCAAAAGAATGAGTATCTTCCCCAACCCCTTCATTTTCAACATCCACATGGATGAGCTGGGGAGTTATTTTTTTTTTGTACCGACATTTTTCTTAAGTTTATTCTGTTTTTTAAAAGATTGGTTTCCTTCTGATTATCAGATCATCTCCTGAAAAACTGCTATATAATGAGTTACTTAACCTCTCTGAGCTGCAGTTTCCCCATCTGTAAAATGGAAACAGTCATATTTTACTCCATACATTGCTTTGAAGGTCGAATGACTAAAGGGCACAGTACCTACCACAACGTGGGTGTTGAGTTATCTTCTTCCCTGAGAGCACACGAAACGGCATTCCTCCCTTATTGTTGTAAATAAACTGCCTGACGTCCGCATCAGAGAATGCCACTGAAAGAAGAATAACATAATTGTTTACTTCACAGCAGGGTAAGGGTTGGGGAGAGGAGGCGTCTGCAGCCCGGGTCACTGGCAACTTGTCGTAGTGACTGAGCTGACACCAAGCCTTACTCTGAAGCAGGTGATTTTGTGCAGTTCACCTCTGGGCCGGCGATTATGTAACATGTTTGTTCCCCGAGCACACGTTGTTCTCATGAGGCTGGCACGGTCACTAAAAATCCTACTGTAGAGTCTTCCTATTTGCAAATACCAGGCAATGTCACCAAAAAGGCTTTCAGGCTGGGCAGAGGGGCTGAAAGGATCCTGAGGTGAAGAAGCATGCATCTCCTTCTTGTGTGGGACTTCCTGAGGGTCCACCCTCGACCTGCACGAAAGTCCCTGCCCGCTAGGCACCCCTCCTACTGCCTCGGCCCTACAAACCTGTTCTTTAAATACTTTTATAACCTTATTCATTTTTTCTCATCGTACAAGTGAAATAGAAACAGGAGAGAGGGAAAGAAAGAAGACAAGGGGGAGAGAGAGAGAGGGAGGTGGAGAGAATGAGAATACAGAATGGATAGCAAGAATAAAATACAGATCACTAGTCATTCTACCCTCTCCCTACCTCCAAATGACAATATAGCTTTGATTGACATTGGTTATAGCCTTCTAGATTTGTTTTCTATTCGTCTATGTAGACATAGTAAGTGGTTAAGTGCATGGACTGTGGAATAAGACTGCCTGGCTTAAATTCCAGCTGTGTCACTTATTAGTGAGGAGGCCTAAGGGAAATTATTTTTAGCTCCTCTGTCTCAGTTTCCTCATGTGTGAAATAGAAATTTCTCCTGGAATATTGTGAGGATTAATGAGATAATGCATGTAAAATGTTTAGAACTGTGTCTTCCACATAGTAGGTGCTCAATAAATGCTATCTAGATGTACAATTGCATATAAAAATTGAATTGGGAACACTTAACTGTGTAACTTGGGAAAAGAAGAAGAATGTCTCATTCACAACTGATTCCCTGGAGCACATAGTACATAGTCAATAAATATTTGTTAAATGAATGATAGAGCAAGTCAATGAATGAATTTATAAAAAAAAATATGTGAATGGATACATGATGGGCATGGGTCAATGTAGTATAAATGCAGAGGAACCCAGTGAAAAATTACTGGTTGAGGAGAAACTTTGGGTGCTGGTGATTTTTCTAGAAATATTGGGAAAACTTACATTAGGCACTTGAGGCCTTCTTGGGAAGAGTAGAATCTCGTGGAATGACTCTGGAACACCGTGGGAGGATGGGAACTGTTCAGCCAGGTCAGCAACTGAAGGTGGACAGCAGGGTCTCCTTATTGGTTATGTTGCCTCCTCCTGCAGCTCCAATGTCATGCTCATTTTTCTGAGGAGAGCTGAAGGTCTCTGTTCTTGAGTCTGGTTCCTGCTTCTCCACATGCTCAGAAGGAGGCTTCTCATCTGCAAACACTAGAACCCTTCCTGACTCCAGGCACGTCATTGCCTCCTGCTGCTTGGGTTTATTTACGGTCTTGAAGAAATGACAGAAATCAGTCACTCACCACGAGGTCTCTGAAAATCCTCTGCAGAATTTCTCCAAGCACAATGCCCCATCTTGCCTTCCAACTCAGACCAGGGAAATGTTTCTAGCTGCTAACAACTGTAAGTTCTCAGTGAAAGGCAGTGCTTGGGAATGCCCCAAACATTAGTATTTCCAGTCATGGGGTTTCCAGAAGAGAGCAGTCTCAAGGGGGCTTGGAGAGGAGGTGTGAAGGGGTGTGTGTGCCAGAGACGCACAGCGGAATGGGCTGAGGGCCTGTCTGAGGCCTGGCATGACAGAGGGCAGTTTCACACACTGCTCATGGTGAGGCCTGTTTTCCATTCCGGTCGAATACCATTACATCACTCTTTTCCAGTTACAGGAAATCCAGTGAGTGCCAGCCACAGCAATTCCCTGAGATCCAACACAAACACGCCCGCCCCTCCTCAGTCCTGGAGGCTGACGACGTGTGACGGAAAAGCCAATTTACAGCATCCTTCTGTTGGGCCTGAGAGGCTGAGGGTGAATTCACCAGGCGGGTGGATAGTGGGCAGCTTTCTGAGTGCATACGTGACCAGAGATCAGGGACACGTACCTCTGTCCTTTTCTTTACTCTTTTTAAAGTAACATTATTTGAATTCCATTTTTTCATTTGGTAGACTACCAGGGCTGGAATCCCAGCCCTTCTGCTTACTAACCGTAAGACCTTGGGCAAGTCCCATTGGTTTGCTAAGCCTCAGATTCTTCATCTGTAAAATGGGAAAAACAATAGGACCAATCCTTATGGGATACGTGAGAATTAATGACAGCGGCCACATGAAGTACTTAGCACAGTGTCTGGCATGTATTACAAACTCAATAAATGTTTTCTATTATTGTTATCACCAGTGAAAATGATCAGTCCATATTATTTAGGACATCTCTCTCTCAAATATAGAACTTGTTTTTTTTTAAAGTCTTATTGAGGTAAAAAATTCACACTAAAAGGTGCAGAAACCATTAAGTGAGTAGCTTGATGAATGTTTACAAAGGGAATACCCCCATGTAACCACCACTCAAATCAAGATATGTAGCATCACCAGCTCCTGGAAACTTCCTTGTGTCCTCTCAAATTCACTATTCCCACTATTCTGATTTCTATCACTGTACATTTGTTTCTTAAAGTAAAATAATTGTCCTAACCACCACCCAAATAAAAATATAGAACATTTTCAGCAATCTAGATGGATCCTCATTCCACCCAAAGAAAATTGCTCTTTCGATTTCTATTTCAATAAATTTTCTTGTTGAATTTATATAAATGGAGTTGTACAGATCGTCTAGTATGTGCTCTTGTGTGTCTGACTTCTTTTACTCAACTATATGCTTACTGTTGAGATTCATCCATGTTGCCGTAAGCAGATGTTCATTTCTTCTCTCTGCTGTAGAGTATTGCATTGTATGAATATTCCACAGTATATCTGTCCATTTTATTGTTGATGAATATTTGCAGCTCCCAGTTTTTTGTTATTACAAATAATGCTATGAACATTCTTGTACATGTCTCATATACACAGATACACATTTCTGTTTTTTATATATCTAACAGTAAAATCGGCTGCATCACAGGGTGCTTATGTGTTTAGTTTTGGTAGATAGTGCCAAACAGTTTTCAATGTTGTATCAATTTACATGCCAGCAGGACATGAGAGTTCCAGCTGCTCTACATTCTTCCCAACACTTGTGATTACAAGTTCCTTTTTAAAAATTTAGCTATTCTGGTGGGTGTGTAGTATTCTCATTGCGATTTCATGTTGTATTTCCCTGATGAGTAAAATGTTGAGCCTTTTTATTGGCCATTTTCATACCTCTTTTGTGAAAAGCCTACTCAAGTCTTTTTTGCCCATTTTTCTATTGCATTACCTGTCTTTTTCTTACTGATTTATGATAGTTAAAAAAATGTATAGATAGGCATCTTTCATTAGTTAGATGAATACAAATATCTGTTCCCACTCTGCAGCTTGCCTTTTCATTTTCTTGACAATATCTTTTGATGAACAGAAGTTTTTAATTTTAATGTAGTCCAGTTTATAATTTTTTTTTCTTATAGTTGGTGCTTTTCATGTCCTGTTCAAGGAATCATTGCTCATCCCAATGTGATGAAAGTATTTTCCCATGTTATCTTCTAGAAGATTATTGTTTTTCCTTTCACATCTGAAGTTGATTTTTGTGAATGGTGTGAGGTAGGGGTCACGATTCATCTTCCCCTCCCACTCCATATGGAAATCCAATTGATTCAGTAGCATTTGTTGTAAAGGCCATCCTTTCCTCATTGCAGAGTGATGACACTATTGTCAGAAATCTGGTGACCATATATGTGGGAGTCTTCTCTGGATTGTATTCTATTGGTTTATTTGTTTGTTCTTATGCCATTACTGCACTTTCTTAATTACTCTAGCTTTATAATAAATTTTAAGGTCTGGTAATGCAAGACTTCCAGGTTTCTTCTTCAAGGTTACCTTCACTAAGAACTTGTGAAATTTTTTGCACACATACACACAAACACACAGACAAATCTGCTGTGATTTTGATTCAGATTGCATTGAATCTAGAGAACAATTTGGGGAGAGAAATATTGAGTCTTTTAATCAATGAACATGGTAGAGCCCTTCATTTATTTAGGTCTTCTTTAATTTCTTCCAGTAGTGTTCTGTAGTTTTCAGTGTAGAAGTCTTATACATCCTGCACTAGATTTGTCCTAACTTATTTCAGCTTGTTTGATGCTTTATATATGGTATTTTGAATATTTCATTTTCTAATTGTTGCTGACATATAGAAATACAATTGGCTTTTTGTATATTGACATTGTATCCACTAATCTTCCTAAATTCAATTATTGATTTTAATAGCCTATCTGTAAATTAAAAAAAATTTTCTGTGTACACAATCTTATCATCTGCAAATGACAGTTCAAATGCAGTTTTGGGGGCCTTAAATGACTTACATTACCAGTTTACAGAATAGATACATCTCCCATCACAGCATTTAAAATAAAAAACAAACTCCTTTTTACCCCCTTAAAATGTTTAGCTTATCATTTTGTGATTATGTTGGATAAACAGAACCAAGTCCCAAAGGCAATACCTACTTCTATTTACAAGAACATTCAGCACCCACATGAACCCCCAAATTTCTTACATGGAAAAAATTTTTTTTCTTTTACTTTTACCATGCTAAGGTGGAAATTAGTCTTTGAGGACAGAAATACTGAAAAGTAAATAGAAGTTCGCACATGTGCCGGCAAGTATGCTCCCATCAGATTTCATACAATTGTATTTTATGAAACATATGCAATGATTTCATACAACTTATCATTGGTAAACATTTTTCAAAATGTTATTTTCTATGTAAGCATAATTGGACACCACATTCTATAACTGTCAATATTGACTGAGATTCTGGCACTTAGGGAAGAAATGATAACATAGGCCCTTATGTCCACCTCCTGTGATCATGGTAGACATTGCTAATCAATCATGACATTCTTTGCTATTTATCCCAGAAGTGGCCTCAGAATCCTTAATGCAGGGTCCTGGGCAATCACTACCCCAGTTGATTACATTTGTCACTTCAAATGAAACCTATTTGCCATCTTTAACTTAGAATTTCTGGCAGCATTTAACTCCACTATATCCTTAAAGCTTCTAGAACTTGCTCCTTCCAACATTATCATCCTCAATTTTTCTCTGAATTGTCCAGTATTATTTAGCTGTGATTGAACTGTACTGCGTTTAAGGTGGTATAAAAGAAGATAACTGGCTGGCGAGTTTGCTGCCTCCAGCAGGCTGCTTGGGTAGGCAATTCCTTGGTGAGGTAATCTCAGGACAGGACCTAATCCTCACCTTTGTAGCTTTAGACACTTTATTCAGTCAGCTGTCCCTGAGTTTACCAGCCTCCCAGGCATAGACTTGGAAGAAAACAAACTGGAGACAGATCTATAAATCAGAATGCCAGCTGACTGAGGTGTAGTGGGAGGGTAAGACTTTCCAACGGGTAGGATACTGGTTTCCACTACTCAGTAGATTCACTCCCTCATATTGAGCTACATGGGAAACTGAATGAGGAATTCGACGTTTAGTGGTTAAGAGCTCAGGTTCTGGAGTGGAATCCCAGGTTTGAATCCAGGTCTTGGTGATCTCAGGCAAGTTGCCTTTAGCTTTTAAATCTCAGTTTTCTCATCTGTATATTGGGGGTGGGAGGTAATAGTAATTACTTCTGAGGATTCAATTCACTAATGCATATGCATCATTTAATAGCTTAAGATTATGCACATAGTAAGAAGTCAACAAATGATAAGTTATTCGTGCAGATCCAGCACAAAGGGAAGAGAATTTTTTTGGGGGGGGGGGAGGAAGATTCACTCTGAGCTAACATCCATTGCCAGTCTTCCTCTTTTTTTGCTTGAGGAAGATTAGTCCTGAGCCAACATCTGTGCCAATCTTCCTCTCTTTTGTATGTGGGTCACCGCCACAGCATGTCTTGATGAGTGGTGTAGGTCCATCCGTGCCTGGGATCCGAATCCACGAACGTGGGCTGCCAAAGTGGAGTGCACCAGACTTAACCACTTTGCCACCAGGCCAGCCCCTGGAAGAGAATATTTTTAAGGACTGTTTTGCAGAGACAATGGAGAAGCTTTGAACTGCCCCTCCTCCTTTTTAGGGGGCAAAATCGTTAGGGTTCTTCTGATAAAATACCTGTCACTTTCTGTTGGATAGTTTTAGATGAATACTAACAAATTCTTAAACACTGAGTCTCCATTCTCTAGATTTCATGCCCACTTCCACCCTCTTTGGATGACAGGCACCATAAGATTGGATTAAATAAAAGGAGTAGGTTATAACTTATTTATATTGGTTACATTCTAACCCTGAGGATAGAGGCTGGGCCTGCATCTTGATTAAACAGACTGAGAGATACTTTGGTCTTCTGACTGGCCTCAGGAGATACCTTGATAAAACCTCGGGAAAGGCAAGGAGGAACATCAAGTTTCAGGTGTGTGTATTTTTTTTTTATTGTGATTTTACTAGGGATGGGGTGAAGAGGAAGAAGGGAATGTTTCCTGAGTGGCTGAAGTGTGTTATAGTCATTTCACAACTGCTACCTCAGTTAGTCTTCATAATACCCCTATGATTTTGGTCTTTTTATCCACATTTTATGGATAATGCACAGAAGATGTGAATAACTAGCCTAAGACTCTACAGCTAGCAGGTGGTGGATTGAATATCTGTTGGACTTGAACCCAGAGCCATCTGATATCAGAGTCCTTGTTCTCTCCACCACACCTGACTGATGACCCTTGGCTGAATTTTCAGAGGTTGACGTTTCTTCTAACATCATCTCAAAGATTATGGTCTGAAGACTCTGTATTGGCTAGTGTGATCACAAAGTCTTTGTCCGTTTATATAAATATTAGAAGATAGAAAGCTGTAAGAGGATCTAGGAGAATGATACCCACTGGGAGGAAGAAGTTACTTACACCAATGATTTTCCGTCTTGAGTGTGCATCAAATTCACACTCAAGGGCTGGCTAAACACAAGTGGCTGGGCCCCACCCAGAGAGATTCAGTAGGTCTGGGTGATAACTGAGAATCTGCATTTCTGACAAATTCACAGGTGGTGTTGATGCTGCTGGTCCAGGGATTACACTTTGAGAAGCACTGGCGGATTTAAACAGCGAGAGAGAAGGAAACAAGAATGGAAATGACACTAGGCCAGAGGCTCAAACATAAAAGTGTTATTCCCTTACAGCACCATAGCCTTTCTTGTTGTCTGTCACTTCCATCACCAGTCCCATGTGCCTATTAATTCTGGGAGTGGTGGAGAGGTGGTTGAACGAGATAAAGGCAAGGAGAGCCAAGTGGTAGAGAAGGAAGAGGAGGCCGTGAACTTGGTGAATTAGACGGCAGCTTTGTTACGCACCAGCATTCCAGGTTGCCCTTTCCAGAGGGAGAACTGACTTTGGCCTGGCCTTCTACGGGGAGGGGTGGACTAGATTAGAGAGTGGTATCAGGCAGCAGATCCTCTTGGACCACTCCAAGGTGAGGGCTAGGGACAGCCAGGCCTCCAACAGGGAAGATTCAAATCACAGAATTGGTTCTGGAATCTCTCACCCATGTTTCTACGCTGATATTTGAACCAAGCCAAGCCAAAGTTTCCCTATCAAACTGCTCCCCATGCACCCCCCACTAAATTGCAAAAAGGAACAAAAACCAAAGAGGAGGCTATCGGAATTCTCCCCGCGTAGACCTGACAACTCACCTAGGGAAAGAGGATGAGAAGGTCAAGCAATTTGCTCTTCTACTTGTTATCCAATATTGGACTTCAAGTCTGGAATGTGGTTTGAAGTAGACAGGGAAAAATATTTTCTTCTTAACAGATTGTCCTTGGGCAAAGAAGAATGTCAACAAACCTAAGAAAAAGCTTTATCTGCAGTTATCTGCCTCAACAGAGGTGTTTGTTTTTCTCTCTCTCTGGCTTCATATGTTGCTTTAGGTGAAAATAATAGTGATTAATTTCAGGCATTATTGGCTTTTCCTGAGCAATATGTTTGCAAGATTCCCCAGAGGCCTTATTTTCTTGGCCTTGAAGAGGAAATGCTGGTGTTAGATGTTTTTAGTCATTTTGAGAGGCAATATGATGTTAATTTATGTTTTGCAAGCATTTCTTGAACACCTACTGTGTGCCAGGCACTGTGAGGTGCTAGTAGTATCAGTAAGGAAAAGAGCATTGAACCCAAAGACCTGGGTTTGAATCTCAGCTCTAAGGCTGACTAGCCCCATGTCACTTAGCTTTTCAGAACCTAAATACCATCTGTAAAATGAGCACACACTCAGCACATAGGGTTGCTGCAAAATGGCTTTGAAAATCATAAAAAGCCATACAACTACAAGTGGCATTCTTGTAGCATTTGAGCCACCTTCTTTCTCTTGGCATTATTCACATGGACTTCATTGTGTGGCCTGGGGTTAGCACAGTGCCTGGCGCGTAGTGGGTGCTCAGTAGCCATTTGCAGAAGGAAGGGAAGCAGGAAAGAAGGGCAGTATAATGAGTAGATCCTTGGCCTTCGCGGTTCAGTTTCAGTTCTCTCAGAGCAAAGGTCCGCGATGAGGCGGTAAACTAACTGTGGTGAGGCAAGAGCTGAGTTATGCCTGTGGTGACTCATTCCAGCCCAGGCCTGGGCACTCATCCACATTCTCTTGGCGACTGACCATGGAACCTTCAAGAGTTCTTCACTTCTGGGCTGTGGTCTCTGAAATGAACGCATTGCTCCCACTCTGCCCGCCTCACTGGGCTGTTTTAAGGATCAAACGTGAGAGTAGATGTGACTGTCTTGAAAACTGTGAAGTGCGATGCAGACAAGATGTTCTCTTATCTTTGTTTTTATTTACAACTGTCTCTTTTCAACAAAAGGCTTAAAAGGAGGGCTTATTTTGTTGGCTTGCTGCGGTCCTGCTCTCTCATGAACTTAGGAACTAGTTGTGGAAAGTGCAAAACAAGACATTTTTAAACAAGAAAAAAATAGCCTCCGAAACAGCTTTACGAGGAAGCCCACAGGAAAAACAATGGGTAGCAAGAGAGGTAAATAAGAATATTGTAAAAGGGAGAGAAAGGAACTAATGATCAGCAGCCAGCAAGGAGGGCAGGAAAACAGGCAGTGGACGATCGGGAGGCCTTGGTCGATGGTGGAGCCGATCAGAGCAAACTTCTGTTGCTACAGCAAGACTGATCTTCCCTGGGTGGAGGCCTGGTCCACGTGACGCCCAGGTCCTCCTCACTCTCTTCGGCGTTGGCATTTAGGGGGCAAGGACCACTGCTCTGCTACCTGTAGCCTGAACTGTGCCCTGGTCCGTGCATGAGCCTCAACAGCAGGGCACTCTTCGAATACCTACAGGGCCAGGCCAGGCGTACAGACAAGTGAAGTTTACAGGGAAAAGAGATACGGAGTCTGAGGCACTGGACAAACTCAAGGACACGTACCTGAGCCAAAGGTAGCAATTGTTCCAGTTCATTGACGCCATTCTGGAACATGATCCAGTTTTTCTAGATCATCCAACTTTTTAAGAAAAGCAAGTAATCTGGAGTTAAAAAGTGAAAGCTCCTCATCTTAAATGTAGAAATACTGTGTGGGACCAGCAAAATCTCTCCCTCATTTGCTTGTTTGCGATCTCTAGCTTAAACCCTCATATGTTATCTCAAACACAATTTTATTTATTTGTGTGAATTGCTCATAAGAACCATCAGCATAAGCCCTATGTACCCTTTACTATCTCAGAGTACCCTGACCTCTTCCCTCTTAGAATAGCTACTGTGCATCTGGTCAGGACATAGGCAATATGCTACAGTGGTTGTGAGGTTGGGCTCTGGAATCAGACAGACCTAGGCTTGAATTCCTGCTTTAGCTCTTCTCAGCTGTGTGACCTCGGATCAGATATTTAACCTTTCTGAGCCTTGGGTTTCTAATCTGACATGGAGCTAATTATACTTTGTTCTTCAAAGGGGTATCAGGAGGATGAGATTAAATACATAGAAACTACTTGGTGCTATGCCTAGCACATAAGTGAACACTGAATAAATGTTAAATATTCTCATTGTGAATAATAACAAACAGTTGAGTAGTTAGTTTTTCAAGCATTTTAGTTTAATCTTACTAAACATTCTTCTTTAAAGCAGCAATTGTCTCTCAGACCTCCAGTTTATATCCCACAGAGTCATGGGCCCAGCCCAAGTCCTTAAATGCTGGACGATGATGTTCACCACCCACCCCATCATCACTATCATTGTCACTACCATTATCACCATCAACGTCATCACTTTCATCATCACAATGGTCACCATCATCACCATAACTGCTACCATCAACATCATCATATCATCACCATCAATATCATCGCCTTCACCATCATTATCACCATTACTGTCACCATCAACATCATCATCATCACTAGAGCTATCATTTACCAAGTACCCTTATGTCCCAGTTCCTGTATTGGTGCTTTCCATGTCTGTTCTGTTTATATTCTCACAGCAACTCTATGAACTAGAAATTATTCTCTCTCTCTCCTCACTTTATGAAAGAGGGTGATGAGGTGCTAAGGAATTAAACACCTAGCCCAAGGTCACCACTAGAGAACATCAGAGCTAGGTTCAGACCCAGGCCCTTCTGACTCCAAAGCCTGGGCTGTTTTCCTTACGCCATGCTCCTGATCAATTTGGGAAATGGAGGTGGTGGAAGTTACAGATTACGCAACTGGTCCTGGATAGCTTGGCGTTCTGAGGTGTGCGTCCCTTTGCATTTTGGTACATTGCTATCATTTTGTCTTTTTCAGATGGCTGATAGCAGTTTATTTATAACTAAGAACTGACAGTCTGTTTATCTAAATAGCTCTTTGAAATGTTCCAATTATGGTTCCGCCACATCTCTGAAGGCTAGTGGTAGAAAGCCAAAGCGAGGTTATCTGTGCTGTTTGCTTAGGTACAAAACACAGAAAAATGCCATTCTTTGAAAGGAGGCCTGATTGGACAGCCAGGATCCAGGGGAAGTCAATGTAAAACACGGCCTCTAGAATGGCTGCTGACTACCTTCCAGTTCATGTCCTCAGTTGTGACTAATTCTCCTAGACAAGTCAATGTATCATGGATATAACTAGGAAGTCCTCTGTCTTGCTTGACTTCCAAAGGTGGGTTTCTTTTTGGCCCTAATTTACAACCTCAGCCATGAGGATATGACTTCCCTTCTCATGCTCTGCCTTACCATCAAGACAAGCTAGTGAAGTCACAGTGGACTTGCAGTCAGCCAGTCGACAACGATGGAGCAGCTTCTGTGGGCAAGGTTCCATGCTGAGCACCAGAGAGACACTAAAGATATAGGATTCAGAACCTTGGCCTCTGAACAGAGTTGAGCACTTCATAATGTTGGAGGAAGGGATGAGATCAAATGTGTGGTCAGGGGCTGGGCATGGGGGTGTGCTTGACATCTGGATGCTGTAGGTTCAAGGGTAATTCTGCCCTTTGAGTGATTGCATGCAAGTGAAAGACCTTGATCAGCAGAGGCAGCGTAGCACAGAGAGAAGCTTATCAGACATCTTCTGCCACAAACTTGCTATGTAAGCTTGGGCTCGCTGCTCCTCTGAGCCTCAGTTTTGTTATCTATAAAATGGGGATAATAGTAAATTTCTCACAAAGTCATGAGAAATAAATAAGATAATGTATGTGAAGTGCTTAACACCATGACTGGCACATAGTTAGTGCAGAATAAGCGTCAGCTATAATAATAATAAAAATTAATAAATGTTATTATTAGTGTGTTCCAGGGCTCAGTGCTAAGTCTTGTTCTCTTTTATAGCTATACTCTGTAGATGACCTCATCCTCTCATGACTTTAAATAGTATCTCCGAATTTATGCCTCAAGTCTCAACCCCCCTCCTGAGCTTCATACTAATACACACAAATGTGTATGTATACATGTACATGTATATATGTAGTGTTTCTCGCATAGACATTTAATAGACCTTTAAAACTCTACAAGCTCCTCACTTAACTTGTATTTATTCCCCTACTCCACCAAACCTTCTCCTCTGCCAGCTCAGTAATGTCAGCTCCATCTTTCCTGATGCTTAAGCCAAAAAGCTTGGAGTCATCCTCGATTCCTCTGTCTCACAACCCTCCATCTCCTCCATCAGCAAATCCTGTAGGCTCTATGTTCAAATACATCCAGATCCGGCCACTTTTCACCACTTCCACTACTTCCACTCTGGCTCCAACCGTCATCCTCTTTCTGCTGGATTATTGCAACTGCCTCCTCACTGGTCTCCCTGTTCCTGCTCTTGCCCTCCTTCAGCCTACTCTCACACAGCAGCCAGAGGGATCTCATTATATCATAAGTCAGATCACGTCACTGCTCTGCTCAATAACCTCCAATGGCTTCCCATCACCGAGAATGAAACAAAGTTCCACATGATCTGCAAGTTTCCTCAGCCCTGGCTCACAGTGGGCCCACCAGTCTCATCTCCCATCACCCTACCCCTTCTCACTGACCTCTGCAAAGAGCATGCTCCCACACAGGGCCCTGACACTTCCTGTTCCTTCTCCCCACAATGCCCTGCTCCAGATTTCCACATGGCTCGTCCCTCACCTCCTTTCAGCCCTTGCTCAAATGGCACTGATTGGAGAGGTCTTCCACATCTACCCTCTAAAGGAGAAACCCCATCCCTTGTTCTTCTTTACTCTCGCCTCTTTTTCTTGCCTTATTTTTCTTCACAGTACATGTCCCCTTCTGACCTATTATATATTTTGTTTTTGTCATTTTTTTTGCTTATCTCCCCAGACTAGAATGTAAGCTCTGTGAGAAAAGGATTTTGTTTTGTTCACTGTTGAATTCTCATCACGAGAACGGTGCCTGGTACATAGTAGGCAATCAAATATCTGTCTTTTTATGAAGGAAGGAAGGAAGATTATGAGCTTCGTTTTTCCCATCTCTACACAGTGATGGTTGAGTTAGATGCTCTCTAGAAGATCCCTTCCAGCTCAAACATTTTTATCACTCTATCGGGTCAGTAGAATTACCATAGATGGGTCTCAGCTCATATGTCTTAGCAAGGCCAGATCCCTCAGAAGACCAAAGTGCTTCTTCATAATAAATCAAGTCATTTACCAGTGCAACACCCCCCCGACCAAGTCTCATGAATTGAATCAGAATGTCCTTAAAAATATGGTCTTGAGCAAATTTCAAACCTGATCACTCTTAACCCCAGTGCTGGTTATTTTCCATTTACCTGCTGCAACAGTCCCTTCCCTGCCATCCACACCTCCACCCTTCCTTGTGCCTCAGGAGAATGATCCAGGGGCTGCTTTACCTGGTTCCCTTGCCTGCAGGCTTTGCTGGCTGGGTTTGGCCAATGGTAGCAGGAGACCAGGGGAAGGAAGGGAGAGGGGTTGGAATATTTTGTGCCTGTTCCTTCATTGTCTCCCCACTGCCAACCAGCCACACTCCTCTGTGACTCCAGTGCTCACTGAGTTATCACAATACCCTTTCCTCCCCTTTCTTTATAACTCTAGAGATGGAAACGTCTTCTTGCTGTTGCCAGTCCCTGAAGCTTCAGCATCCTTTGTTGGCTCCATTTACCCTATAAATAATTCCTTTATTAAGGTCTCTTCAGTTAAACCCTATGAGTGGAATTCTGTTTCCTGCCTGCCAAGGCCTTGACAGTGGTGAGTGAATCTGGTTCCTTTGTACTTTGAAATGTGCATAAGTTGAAATACATGACGTTTTCTGAGTAAACACTTGAGACCGCACGTGTGTTGGCCATGTAGTTGTTTAGAACTGGACCTAGAGATCTTTCACAATCTGGGGAGAAATCCACGCGTTCTTTTTCCTTGATTCAATTCCCAGACCTGTGAAATGAAGACTTATTGGCGAAATATCCACGGATTGACACAGAGTGGAAGTTCCACTGATAGGTACTCTAGGGTGAGGGTAGAAAAATCTGGGGGAAGATTATTTAATTTTAATATTCTTACTGCTCAAAAAAATGCTTTACTCATCCTCTTTACTGTACAGGTATGAAAAATCACTCTGCATGCCTTTCTTGGGAAAGAGTTTTGAATTCTTTTCTTTATCTTTATTCATAGCAGTTCTGCACATTCCTGAAGAAACGAGCCTTAAATCCAGAGAGCTGGGTGATGGGGCAGTGGCAGAAGGCCAGGAAACATATTATCATGTGTGCTAACCCTGTTTAAGAAAACAGATCATTTTAAACTTAAGCAGGTTCCATTAAAAAAAAAAAAAGTGAAGCATAGTGAAGGATCCCTAGGAGAGAGAATGTAAAATGAGACTATAGTACAAACCAAAAAAAGAAAAGGAAAAAATATAAATATGTTGGGGAGGAGTACAGAGTTAAAGGAAAGGCCAAGTTAATAATAAAGTAGCATGTTTTATTCTTTTACCTTTGTACTTTTGCTAGGGGTAGAAACACATCTCTGAAGATATGTGTGTTTCACAATAAGACATTTCAGCTAATAGGGGCTATGCGCCATCACCACAGTTAAGAATAAACTTGATTTCCCCACACGGTGACAGGCACTAAAATCACAAAGGTGAAGTTGTGTGTGGGAAAATTTTTATAAACTGGAAGGTAGCAGTGATTTCTTGTTTATTCTATGTTTATTTCACTTTTGTAGGCTGCTGAACACCTGCATCCTTCAAAATGTGAAGGATATGAGCTCACTAAATATTAAGTCTTCTTACTCCTCCTAGAGAGAGGATGAAGGGGAGAGCAGAGGCTGAAAACTAGGATGAACCTCCCATGAGGGAGACTTGCTCCCTCAGCCAGACCCTTTGATTCACCAGATGCGAAAGCACCAATCAGAGGTCTTACGTGGAGCTCACAGCAGATCTGTGACTTGGGACGCGGCCAGAACACACATACGTTCTTGTTTCAATAGAGCCCTGAAAGGACCCTGTTTTCGGAGATGAACTCCTTGTCTCCTTCTAGTTCCATAAGCAAGACCATGTCAAAATCTTTCAGAACCTTCTGAAACTACAATTTATGCCGTTGCTCATTGCGTCCCGCCTTTCCACGAGGATCCATGCGATACATTTTGCCTGGGACTTAGTGCTAAGAGTTTCACTCTCCCAGCAAATTGGCAGCCCTCCTTTTCCCAGCAAACAAAAGCCACGTGACACATTATATTCATTCTTTATTTTCTCTTATGAATTAATGTAACTCATTATCATTCTCCTCTTGTCTTGGTGGACAAGAATCTCAGAGCAAATACGATATTCAAAGTTTTTATTTATTTATTTTTTTACAGCAAGACAACTTCTTCAACGCAAAGCTATGCAGGAGAGCAAATACAAAACAAACGTATGAGATGCTATTCTGAGTGGAGCAGAGGCAGAAAAGCCTGCAAATCTAGCCCCTCCTCACCTCCCTCCTTCCTTGATGGCCTCTAAAGTCGCCTCTAGGAATCCTCTCAGGGTAGAGAGGGTTTCTCAGACAAGACCCAGAGAGCACACCACAAAAGGAGAGATTGATACATTTGACTGTTTTAAATCAGTTTCTGTATTTTTTTAAAAGGCACCCTAAATGAAATCAAATAAATAAGCAATCAACTGAGAGAAGATATTTGCAGTTCTTAGAATGAGCAAAGAATTTGTTTCTGGATTATGTAACGAATTACAAATAAATCGGAAAAAGACAAATCTTCCAATTAAAAAAATGGACAAAAGATATAAATAAGTAACTTCCAGAAGAGAGAAACTGACTGGCCAGTTAAAATATGGAGAGACAGTCAACCTTACAAATAATTAGGAAATTATAATTAAAAGCAAAATGTCACACATATCAGATAGGCAAATGCTTTAAAAGTCTGACAATAACTATTGCGGGTGAGGATGTGGGGGAAACTGATATGCTGCTGGTGCGTGCGAGCACTTTGGAGAGCAATTTGGCAGTCAAGAGATGCTGAAGCTTCATGGACACGCATAGCCTATGTGGTGGGGTTCTCTGCTAGACGTATATTATATCTCTCTGTCTCCTAGAGAAAGTCTCTGTGTGCACGTAATACATGAACCAGAGAGCTCAATACAGCAGTTTTTGTAACAGCAAAAATTTGGAAACACGCTAAATGTCTGTGAATATGTAAATGGGTAAACACACTGTAGTTTATTCATTCAATAGAATGCTATTCAGCAGTTAAAACAAATAACTTAGATCTACATATATCATCATAGATAAACACTGAAAATAAAACAGGGAGTGGAAAAAGCAAGTTGCAGAAAGGAAGGTTCAGTACATTACCATTTTGTAGGGCTGAAGCGCCAACAATGTACAATGTTACATGCGTATATGCATATGTAGTAAAAGTATGGAAACCCGGACAGAGAGGATTCATAACACTTAGGAACAGTGGTTACCTCTGAGGAAGTAAGGAGCGGATGAGAGCTGGCCAGGCACAGGGGGACTACAGCATATCTGGGACATTTTTGTTCTTATTATAAAAAGAAAAGATCTGGGTCAAATATGGCAACAGGGCTTACATTTGTTAAATCTGGATGATGCGTAAATTGATATTTGTCATATTATTCTCTGTTCTATATCTTTGAAATTTTTTACAATAAAAAATAATGTATTTCAATGAAAACTATTGCAATTATGAAATCAACTAACCTCAGCCACAATTTCTGGTACAATTTTCTTTCCTTTTCACTGTCCAACCTTTGACCTTCTACCCTGATTGGCCTTGCTCTGGCTGTGCCCCAGTCTCCCTGTGTTTTTAAATGAGATGACGTATGTAAAGGTCCTAGAAAGGTGTCTAATGTGAGGTAAGCATGTTAGTTCCCATTCACATCATCCCACTTGAAAGCCTTTCTGCAGGAGTATATGGGGATATGAATAATAAACAGCTACCTGGTAGTCCTCCAGGTTCCTAGCCATTGGCATATGAATTTATTCTCCCACAGTTCTGTAGGTCAGAAGTCCAGCGGGCTCAGCTGCTTTCTCTGCTGTGAGTTGCACGAGGCTGAAATCAAGGTGTTGGTCTCCCTAGGATCTAGGGGAGAATCCAAGTCCAGCCTCATTCAGGTTGTCAGCAGAGTTCAGTTCCATGTGGTTGTAGGGCTGAGGTCCTGTTTCCTTGCTAGTCTTCTGGCCAGGGTTGTTAGCTTCCAGAGGCCTCCCATATTCCTTGGCTTATTGCCCCTTCATTTGCAACGCCAGCAACAGTGGGTTGAGTCCCTCTCACGCTGTGTGTCTTTCCTGCCTCTCTGACTGACTTTTCTTCCTCCTCTTCTGCTTTTAAGGGCCTGTGTGATTACATTGGGCCCAATCAAATAATCCAGGAAAACATCTCCACCTCAAAGTCTGTAACCTTAATGCCATCTGCAAAGTCTCTTTTTGCCACGTAAAGTAAAATACTCACAGGTTTTGGGATTAGGACACGGACATCTTTTGGGAGCCATTCTGACGCCTACCATACCTCCCGTTCAATTATTTTGGGAACAATAACAATAATGCTTAAAATAATAATGGCAGTGTTCTAGATGACAAAATGGAGGCCTAATAAATCCTGGGCCCACGATAAGAAATCAGGGGGTCTGACTCCAAAGCTTGTGCTCTTAACCACTATGCCACTGCAAAAGTCCTTGACCTACAAATTCTGGAATTTGTGGACACAATAGATCATTGCTTTAGCTCTGATTTTCATTTTCCCTTACAGTACTCTGATACGGAAATGATGCTTCAAGATGGGCCTGGAGAGATGGGGCTCGAAAGTCCTCTCCATTTAAAGCGAAAATCTGAATCTTTTTACTCACATGATAGTGACAAAGTCATGGGATCAGGGTCTTATGTATGTCACTGATACACGTAGGATGGGACATAGAATCAAATAGTAAAGTATCAATCATAGAAAATGGTCACAAGGTATAAAGTGAAAACAGTTGATTATAGAAAAGAAATCAAGTTACTATTTATTGAGCACCTAGGCAGTGCTAGGTACTGTACTAGGCATCTGGGATATAAAGTGAATAAAACAGACCCCCCCCAAGGGTTTATAGTCTACAGGTTGCTGGGAGAATGACCATAAATAATCAGCATTGAAAATAAGTTATTATATAGTATGTTAGAAAGAGATAAGTGCTTTGGAAAAATAAGGACAAGATAGGGAAGACCAGGAGTAGTGGAGGGTAGGCGGGTTTCAGTTTTAAGTGGGTTGCTTAGGTAGGATTCATTGAGAAGGTGACATTTCAGCAAAGACTTGCAGGAGATGAAGGACTTGTCATGCAGATATCAAGGGGAAGAATATTTCAGGCAAAAGGGATATCCAGGGCAAAGGCCCTGAGGTAGGAGCATGCCTAGTGTGCTTGAGGGAGAGCAAGAAGGCCAGAGTGCTTGCAGTGGAATTAAGGAGGGGAACATAGTAGGAGAGGAGTCAGGAAGTAAAGAGAAAAGCCAAACTATGTGGGAGCCTGGCTTTTTCCCTGAGTAAGCCACTGGAGTATCATGATCTGATTTATGTTTTACGTAGATTCGTGTAGCTGCTCTGTTGAGAGGAGAACACAGGGGGCCAGGTGGAAGCAGGGTGGCTAGTAATCCTGGCGAGGTCTGGACCAGGCAGGAATAATTGGAGAGGGTAGACTCTGGCTCTATTTTCAAGATACAGATATGCTGATGGATTGGTTAGAATCTTGAGCAAAAGAGAACTTTGGGGTCCCATCAACTGAGATAGGGAAGACTGGGGGTAGAACAGGACTGGTAGGGATGGGAATGAGTGGAAGGGAAAAATAAGAGTTCATCTTGGACATGTGAGTTAAAAAATATTTATTAGACATTCAAGTGGAGGTGTTGGGTTGGCTGTTGGTTAGGAGTCTGAGGTTCAAGAGAGAGGTCTGGGTTGGAGATAGAATGCTTGGAGTTGTCAACATAAGATTAAAGTCACAAGATGAATGAAATCACCAAGGGAGTGAGTGTAAAAGGAGAATTGATGGGGTCCCTGGGGCACTCCAACTTTGGAGAGAAGAGGAGAGAAGAAGAGGAGGAACAAGCAGAGAAAGGAGACTGATGAGGAGAGCCTGGGGAGGTAGGAGGAAACCAAGAGAGAGTGCTGTCCTGTGAACCAGTGTCAAAGCTGAGTATTGACCACTGGACTTAGTAGTGTGGCGGTCACTGGTAACCTTGAAGAGAGCTCTTTCGATGGGGTGGGGGAGCGGGGAAACCTGGCTGGATCAGGTTTAAGACTTTATGGCAGAGGAGGAATTAGGGTCTCCACATATAGACAACTGTTTTGAAGAGTTTCATTGCCAAAGAGAGTAGAGAAATGGGGTGTAGCTGTGGAGGATTTGGAGGTATTTAATATTATTATTTAAGATAAGAGAAACAACATTTGTGTTGGTTGATGGGAATGATCCAGTGAAGAGGAGAAAGTTCTGAAGATGTGGGAGAAGGAGGAAAGAATTGTTGCAGTATTGTCTTTGACAGGCTAGGGGGGATTGGGTCAAGTGCACACAAGAGGAAGGACTGGCTTTAGGTAGGAGCACGAGATAAGAGTGCTGTCCATCAGTGGGGCTGAGGGAAATGAACTCTTGAGTACTCTTATATTTCCTGGTCAAAGAGGGTACGTCTCTCACCATGTGGTCATGGTACCAGCAGCTGGAGCATTTGATGTATGGGAGGCCGGACTTTCTTGGTGACCTCAGCATTGCTTTTGCCAGAACCAAGCTGCCCTAGGGCATTCTACCTTTTTTTTTTTTTTGCCAAGGAAAGTTCATTCAGCAGGTTGGAATAGCAAAATTCACTGGGCAAAGGTAGCTATCTGATTCCTTTCTGGACACAGGGCTGGATTATTCAAAAGACAGAATACGCTTGTTCTCAAAGTCCCACCAGCAAAGCAAGGGCGCTAAATGAGAGATACAGAGAGGTAGAGGAGAGAAGAATTCAGCTTAATTGGATTTATTCAGCATTTTGCCATCTGTCAAGGCAAAATGAAGTTATTCTGATTTATGCATGCTTGTAAATTTTGTGTTTTACAGTTAAGCATTGTTTTGTTTTCAATTACAGAAAGGAGGGCGCCATAATCTGTCAATACTTGTGGTTTCTAAATATCGTAATCCAGCCCTGCTTAAACCAGTTCCCTTTGAGTGGAAGAAATCCTGATCCATGGCTAGAGATTATATCCCAGACTAAACAAACAGATCTTTTACAAGTGCCTGTCCCAAGGGGGATTGAGAAAGAGCATCTGCAGCTCAGCCTTAACTCATCACCTCTAAGTGAATAATAATAGGAAATGCACGTCCTAAAATAGTGGGCCGAGTATCATCTCTACATGTGACACATGGCACACGTTCAGTCTAAATAAAGCTTTTTATTTTGTGAAATCCAGTCTCATCAAAGCTTTATGCAGCTTCAGGTCTCCCCCACATTGCTCCACAAATGGCATCTAAGTCCACAGATGGGTGCCTTTTCTTACTGTTCACACAGAGAACATATCTTTCTCTATTTGACCCTCTTAATGAAGTTACTTCACTGGATCACACGTTCAAGCATTTATATTATATTTTCTAAATTATATTCTCCGGAAAAGGGGTGGGCAGTGGACTTGTCTTTCCTTTATGGTGGACCTTTTGAGGGGATGGAAGGCAGGTCTAGGAAACAGGAGGGTAAACAGCAGGAGAGAAAATGGAGAGGGGTAGTCAGGGGGCGAGGGAGACCAGGAGTAACTTCAGTTCACACTTGCCACGTGCTACAGCAACAACGACAAATAACACACAATTCCTGCCCTTGAGTAGGTGATGGTTTAGAACAGAGGTTCTCAACCTTTTGAGTCATATCTGTTAGATAATATTTCACATGATCAACATACTCACATTATTAGTAAGGACACTTCTGAACTGTGACACTGATAAGATACTCTGCAGATTATGTGCAATTCTGAGCTCGGTAGTTACAAATCCTCCTTTTTCTCCACTGTTCTCTGTTGTGGATGTTGCTGCCACCCTGCCCGTCCCCATTTCACACCTCCCCCAGTGCATGGGAGTCAGGGGGTTAGGTTGATATTGACCCATCCCCAGATCTAGGAGTAGGCACTGATTGATTTAAGCAAACCCATTATCATTCTGCTTGGTTCAGGGGAAGGCATGTGACCTATGTTTTCATGGAGAGAAAGCCAGGACCGTGTTTTGATGGTTGGGGGTGGAGGGGGAGGTGAGGAAGAGAAGCTCTTTCTCCTAGATGAGGTGCAGTGTGGATGTGAAACCTAGAACTGCTGCTCTCATTTTGCTCCACGAGTGAAGTCAGCTTGAGCAAAAGCCAGCAGAGCCGAGAGAAGTGCAGATCAAAGGAGCTGGAGTCAGATAAACACACGCCTAAAGTCCGTACAACACACCTATATGTGTGTGTGTGTGTGTGTGTGTGTGTATTTATATATTTTAGTTATAGGAGCTAATACATTCCTTTTATTGTTTAACCTAGTTTGAGTTGAGTGTTGGGAATTTGCCACTAAAAGCACTGGTATACATAAGTCTTTCAATGCTGTGGCTAAGAACCTTGGGTTTAGAGGAAGTTCAAATATGTTACTAGTTTGACAAATGAAATAAATAATAATATGCTCATAGTAATAATTATAATAATAATATATGTTATATATTTGTCATATTATATATACATATATGTAAATAATATATAAAATCAGAGAGCAAGTGATAGCAATTAGAAAGATGCCCTTAGATCAGAGCAGAGGTCTTAGTTGTGGTATGCAGCATAGGAGACAGAAGATAGAGAAAGAGAACTCCAGGTAAGGAAATGCTTATATTGCTTAATTGCCTCTAAAATATATAGAGTTACTAGAGAGGTCTTCCAATCATAAAGCTATAAATTCAGGAAAAATAATGATAGATGTGTTGCTAGAGGAAAGCCCCTGTGGATAGTAGGTGGTAGGTTTGGACAGGAAAAGCTAAAATATTGCTGGACTAACCAATGAAGATAATGCCCAACGTTGCTGATGTATTACAGCCATCTTGGAGGCCCGGGATATTAAAGTAACTGGTGCCTACAGGAAACATTCGGTCATTAACAGAAAAACACGTGTTCCAGCCACATGGGCAGCTGGTTTGCACTAATGTGGCATATTTAAACTAGCATGTTAGAGGGTCCCCCAGAGAAGGCAGTACCTGTGGATCCATCATTTTAGTTGATTCAAATAAGACATACCACCTTTTCCCCTGTCCTTCAACTACAATGTTCATGTCCTTCTTTTAAGATTTTTTCCCTCCCTCCCTCCCTCCCAGCTCTCCTTCTTTCATTTTTTTCTTCCTTTTCCTTGTGTATGGATGCTGGCCTTTCTGTCCAGATCCTTCTCTTGTACTTGAGATCATTACATGCTGGGGGCCATAGATATGGATTATGCAAGTGCAGCCCGAGTGGCTTTAGGTAGTTTCTTGACCTTGATTGCATTTGGGAAATTTTTAATATTTCCTGGAAATTGCCTGAGTCAGCTCAAGAGTCAATGATAAAACTCATCCAGTAAGTCCTCCATACAGCATGTGGGCAGAGAAAAGACAAAGCCATTTTCCAGCTGTTTAAATAAGGAGCAGAGCACAGGATTGCCTTCGGGAGGTTCCTTTGCGTAGGAAAGAAAGTTAAGGCAGGATGGAGTGGGCAGGAAGCTTGCAGGACGTCTGGAAAATGAAGGGGGAAGAAGACAAGGTGCTTGTAGGAAGGCCTCTGAGTGCTAAGAGTTAAGACCGGAGTCAAACCAGAAACTCCCCTGATTTTCATTTTTCCAAATGCAGCTCTGTCAGTATCTAAGACAGCTGCAGGAAAAGACAAGAATGAAGTGCATTTGGAAAACTCAAAAGAACAAAACAAATGTGGCTTTTCTGCCTCACAAATCCCGTATTTTATCTTGCAGTCCTTAGATTAGAGATGGGCAGTGTCACCCTGGTCAGGCACGTGGCTGGAGAATATCTTAGAAATAAAATACATTCTCTCTCCCAGATCTCTGGTTCCCAGATCTCTGGGCTATGGCAGGACTGGTCACCTTGAGGCTTTCCACTTCACGTAGAGCTTTACTAAATCTCACTGGGTTTGGGACCCTCACAGCTTTGTCAGGGACCCAACCTACCTTCTCTCCCTCCCACCATTCATTCAAACAACAGTTCAGGGAGCACTGACAAGTGTCAGACATTGTGATGGGTGCTGGGAAGGCCAAGGTGACTCAGGCAAGGTCTCTGCCCTGGAGGAGGTTATTCCCCATTGGAGGAGCTAGAATACAAAGAGCTAGTTAAGATGGAAAGATGAGTAGTGTGAGGAAAAGACTGTGGGAGCCTGAGCTGGCAGTGGAGTGTTCTTACCCTTCCAGTTAAGGGAGGGCAGAGGGCAGCTCACCAATTGCCTCCATGGAACTGGGCACCCAAGAGCTTATCAGCTACCAGGAAGCTGTGATACCAAGAACAACATTTTAGCTGGCAGAGAAATACTCTCATGCAGTGGTTTGAGGAATTGGTGTTGCAAAATTCCCATATTTTCTTTCATATACTGTTGGTTGGAGAGGAAATTGGTATTGTTTTTATTTTTTTGAGGAGAGGGAACAATAACTTGGCAGTTTTTCTATCAAAATAAAAAATGGACATAAAAATACACATCCTTTGACTCTGCAGTTCTATTTTTAGGAATTTGCTCTCAGATACATTCTGAAGAATGTACAAGAATAAATGTATAAGTAAGTTCATTACAACATCGTTTGGAATAGTGAAAAATTGTCAATAAGCTAAATGTCTAATTATAGGGAAATGGTTAAATAGATTATGGAATGCTATGCAGCAGTTTAAAAGAATAATATAGAGCTCTACACACTGAATGGAAAGAGACTGTTGAGTAAAAAAGCATGTTGTGGAATAATTTATATAGTCTGATACCAATTATGGTTTTTTTAAAAAACCCCACATAAACATATGCATACATGTTATCTATCTATCTATCTATCTATCTATCTATCTCTCTATCTAATTATGCAGATCTTCCTCGACTTATGATGGTGTTACGTCCCAATTAACCCATTGTAAGTTGAAAATATCATTAAATTGAAAATGCATTTAATACACCTAACCTACCGAATATCATAGCTTAGCCTGGCCTAACTTAAACGTGCTCTGAACACTTCCATTGGCCTACAGTTGGGCAAAATCATCTAACACAAAGCCTATTCTATAATAAAGTGTTGAACATCTCAGGTAACTTATTGATTACTGTACTGAAAGCGAAGAACAGAATGGCTGTATAGGTACAGCATGGCTGTAAGTGTGTCGGTGGTTGACCAGCACGATCGCGGGGCTGACTGGGAGCTGTGGCTCGCTACCCCGGCCCAGCATCATGAGAGAGGATCGTACCGCATATGCTAGCCCAGGAAGAGATCAAAATTCAAAATTCGAAGTACAGTTTCTACTGAATGCTTATCACTTTCACACCATTGTAAAGTCGAACAATCTTAAGTCAAACCATCATAAATTAGGGACTATCGACATAGAAAAGCATGGAAGGATGTGTGCAAGTTTTTAACAGCAGCTATTTTTGGCGAAGGGAATAAGATTGGGAATGGGGACTAGAATGGGTAAAAGGGATATTAACTTTTACTTAATATATTCCTATATCAGTTGAATGTTTTTAACACTTAGCATGTATTCATGTTAACACTCTTGCTAATAAAAATTACTTTTTAAATTCCAATGGCATCCAAATACCACCTCAGGCATTAGGCGGGAATAGAATCTCCAGTGAAGTGGTGAATGGTTGGCAAATTTCAGCTGCATAGAAGTGGCTTTTGACATTCTGAACATTCCCATAAGGGAGAAGGCCTCACACTTGATCTTTCAAAGGCAAACCTAGGATTCTAGTTTAGCCACATGGTGAAGCTTATGCCAACGTGTGAAACCTCTGAGCTGAGCACCTTGGTTCTGTCTGTGTGGTGCTACAGTGACAATTTGAAAAATGAAACATCCAGTCAATTTAACTAGGTGCTTCAACTACAAAACTGGGCCTATCCCTCCCCCACAGAGATCATGGACAACATCAGTCAAACCAGTTATACTTGTTGTCATGCAGACAATAAGCCCAATTATTAGACTGAAACGTTCCCTTTTCCACCAGTAGCTGTCCCTTCTCGTCCAGACATAACCGGAAATGTGCACGGTGCTCTCCTGCTATTAACTTAAACTGTCAGCCTCTCCTTTGTTCAAACAATGTTTGAAGCTGCTTCTTGGCAGGAGTGTGGAGGGGGCCCAAGAACTTCTCAGCCCAAGAGATGAAATCGATCTAGCTTTCAGGGAAGCGTAGAGGAAGACTGGACATGTAGGAGTCTGACAGACCTAGATCTGAGTCCTGTCTGCCCTCACAGGCTGTGTGACTGTGGGCAAGTTCCTTGACCTCTCTGGGCCTTACTTTCCTCATCTGCAAAAGAGGAGCATATTCTGCAATTCAGTTGCTTGCTGTAAGGATTAAATGCACCTAGCACAGTGCCTGCCATGTTGTCCCTGTATTATTGTAAGCATATTGAAGAAAAACATTTCTGTTTATTTTTAAAGCAGAATCATCCTGAAATTATCATCTGGTCCAGAGCTTCCCTTCCTGTTTGCTTTTTTAAATTCAGCAAAGGCCTCTTTTCTGGCTTGGAAATGGCTTGGGTTTTAGGTTACAGGCAGTTTGGTTTTCGGGGAGGGTGGGGTCAGCATAGCTTGGGGCGTCCTAGTGGGATTGTGTTTCCTGCAGCATATCCATGTCTTCAAAATATCTGGTAAATACCGAAAGCAAATTTCAGGGAGTTGGTAATTCCAGGGGAAACAGAATTTCAGACTGTTTACCAAGAAGACATCCAGGTAGGCACTATTTGGTCTGATTTTTACCACTGGGGACAATTTTACTTTATAGTCCTCCCAATTCTCCTGCCACTGCAGCAAGAGTCCTTTTGGGGTTACAGCTCCTGTAGTTCTGTGGGCTGAGCGAGCCCCACCCACTTCTTGGTCCTCTTCAGAAGGACAGAATAACAAGGGCAGGTATAAAAAGTATATTCAGCTTCTTGTGTCTGGAAGAAGACCAACCTGAAGTATGGGCAACAGTGAACTGTATTGAAAGCCTAGTTTAGAACACAGCCTTTATATATCCACAGGGGAGAAATGAAAGCTTTATGAACATGGCTGTATTCCCACTGAGCTGAGCTCCCCATAAATTACTACCCAGTCACGTGGCTGGGGCAGCCATCAAGATGAGCAGGGTGATTTCCTGGGAAATCATCTCCACAGAGCTGCTTGGACAGGCTGAGGAACGAGTGAGTGAACAGAAGAAAGTCACTCAGCCAGTGTGCCGCAGAGCCTGGATTTTAATCTATGCTGTTGGGCTCTGGAGTCCAAGCTCTGAACCTCTAGGGTAATGGAAAGTCCTCTGGATCCCATCACAGTGTACCAGCCTGGTGACCTTGGGCAAGTGCCTGAACCTCTCTGCAGCCTATTTCCTAATCTATAAAATGGGAATAAGAAGAAACTCTCCCTCGGAAGTGAGTTGTGAGGACTCATGATTTAACGCATCTAGAGTTTATCCCACAATGCCTGTGCATAGTGCTCACACATTGTTATTTATCAGTATTGTGATTATTGTTATTTATGAATCCTGGATCCCTACAACAGCACCAGCAGGTAGGTGTTGTGCCCATTTCATGGTGAGGAAACTGGAGCTCAAGGCTTTTACGTGACTTATTCAGACGAGTAAGCCAGTAAGTGGCAGAGCCAGGGCCTTCTGACTTGATGAGTTAGGTTACCTCCTAAGTACCAACGATACAGTTTACCCATCCCCTGTATGAAGGTGGGAAGCTGGGCATCCACGGATGGTGAGGGCCATACTGTGGAAATATAAAGCACTGGAATAAAACACGAAGTGCTGCTTTTACTCTAACCCATGGGTGGGCTCTTTATGTCCTTGCTCAGGCTCTGGGCCTACCTCTCAGGCTCCCACACAGGAAGCCCCGTGATGGCCCCCCATCAGTCAGCAACCCTCTTCTTCGTCCCATTACCAGTGGAGGCCAGACTGTCTCCTTCCCACAGCGGAGAGGGCAGCTCGGCAGCTAGGGCTGAACCTGCGGAGGCAGCAGTTTTGGACAGTGTGGACCTTGGGGTTGCCCGGAGGATCAGTGGAGGTGAGCTCAGGCCCTTCTAGACTGTTCAGCTGTGGCAGAAAACTAATTCCGGAGTCCCCCATGTGACAGGAAGCTGCCTCTCTGAACAAGTCTGTGCTCAGCATGCAGCTGTGTGGATGCTCAGGGCGTGGGGAGAGCAGAAACCTCTGTCATGCAGTCAAGCAAAAAGTGAAAAGGTCAAAAAGAAAAGCCTGCAAGAGATTTTAAAACTAGTATTTCATGCACAATGATGATATATGCTGCTCTCTGGACTGAGTCTGTACAATATTCACAATGTGCCTAATTGATGCTGGGTGCTTGCTGGATGCCAGGTAGAGCAGCAAACAGGACAGACCTCATCCTTGCCCTGGAGCTCATGTTCTAGAAGGCAGACAGGCATTAAAAACACATGCTTAAAAGAGCCATTATATGAATTATAATAGCGATTAGCGTAATGAAGAGAAAGGCAAAGAATGGAGGAATCTGATCTAATGGGAGGAGGGTGGTGGGCAGTCAGAGAAAGCCTTTTGGGAGAAAGTGGTATTTAAACTGAGGCTTGAAGTTTGCAGGGAAGTTGGCCAGGCAAAGCTGGGTAGAATGGATTCATCATTCATTCATTTATTCAACAATTATTTTAAAATATTTCCTATAGCTAGGCACTGTTCTAGAATGTTAGGAAACACTAGTGATCAAATTAGACAAAAATTGCTATGCTCATAGAGTTACATTCCCAGTCGTTCTGATTATCTATTGCCGTGTAACCAAACACCTAAAAACGTAGTGGCTTAAGACAACCTTTTTATCTTGCTCACAATTTTGTGTGTCAGGAAATCAGAAAGGGCTTTGCTGGTTGGTTCATCTCCATACAACATCATCCGGCGCTTCTTCGCTCACACGACTGGACTCTGTGCTGGGATGGAGGATGAGTGATGCTGGATGATGGTGGGAGCTCAGCTGAGGCTACTGACTGGCCTGCCCATGAGGCTTGGGCTTTACAGAGTGAGCATTCCAAGAGGCCTGGGAAGAAGCTTCAAGGGCTTCTTTTTTGTCTCTCTTTTTTTATGTTGATTTATGCTTCAAGTCTTCTTAGGATCTAGCCTCAGAAGTCCCAAAATGTCAGTTCTGCCACTATCTATTGGTCAAGCAAATCACTAAGGCCAATCCAAATTCAAGACAAGGGGAATTAGATTTCACCTGTCAATAGGAGAAGGAACAACCAAAGAGTCTGAGGCCACTGTTAGCCTATCACAGAGGCAGAGGAATTAATATGTGATATTAAAAAGATCTCCATGGTTAATCAGTCGTGGGTAAGGACTCTGACTCTCTGAGTTCAAAGCCAGGTGCAGATTATGGAAGAGTTTAGAACTCTTAATATTTATATTTGTCTAATTCACATGGGCCACAGTGAGCCAATGAACAGTTGGGCACCTCTGCTATATGCCTACATAACAGGGGTTGGCTAACTGGCAGGTAGACCAAATATGGCCCTCTGCTCATTTTTGTAAATCAAGTTTTATTGAAACACAGCTATGTCCATTTAGTTTTTTCTATGGCTGCTTTCATACCTGCAATGACAGAGCTGAATATTTGCGACAGAGACTTTCTGGCCCATAAAGCCTAAATTATTCACTATCTGGCTCTTTACATAAAAATTTTGCTGTCCCCTGCTATATGACTTCTATTAATTAAACCCTTATGATGTGTCAATTACTGGGATAGGACTTTATATGCATTAAGTCTTGACATTCAGAAGGTTACATAACATTTCCAAGATCTCAGTAAGTTGTGGGTCTGAAAATTGAATCCAAGTTGTTTGATGTTAAAGACCTGGCTTCTTAAACACTTTTACAATGGATTTTCAGGATACCAGCCATGTAAACTCACAATTGCAATATGTGACAAGTGCTGAAGACAAGGTATCCGGGGGGGCAATCATGGAGGTATGTCCTTTCAGGCCAGGATGGTGTGTTCATACTTGAGTCAGGAAGCAGTGGGAGACAATGAGGAGTTTTGAGTGGGGAGGACAATAGGGGGGTGGGAACAGGGCAGATTGGTACTGATACCAAGGGACCGCCCAGGGCTTAGGCCCCTCGGCTCCTGCTCTGAGATCTGGATCTGTCCCCCAGAGAGCTCCTATTGGGCCCTCATACTGGTATTGCTTCCACAGGGTGGAGACTAGAGGCAAAGTTAGGAAGGTAATAACAGGAATGCAAAGATGGAACGGATGAGAGAAACTCGAGGAGAGTTGTGGTAGCCAGAATAGTGACCTCCTAAAGATATCCATGGCCTAATCTCTGGAGTCTGCGTATGTGTTGTTAGGTTACATGGCAAAGGGGAATTGAGGTTGCAGGTGGAATTAAGGCTGCTAATCAGCTAATGTTAAAATAGGGAGATAAAATCTTGGGTTATCTAGGTGGACCCAATGTAATCACAAGGGTCCTTCAGAATGGGAGAAGGAGGCAGAAGAGGAGTCAGAATCAAACAGAGATTTGAGGTGCCAGCCTGGTGGTGTAGCAGTTAAGTTTGTGCACTCCATTTCAGTGGCCCAGGGTTCACCAGTTCAGATCCTGGGCGCAGACCTAAGCACCACTCATCAAACCATGCTGAGGTGGTGTCCTGCGCAGAGCAACTAGAAGGATGTACAGCTATGGCATACAACTATCTACTGGGGCTTTGGGGAGAATAAAGGAAAAAAGGAGGAAGATTGGCAGCAGATGTTAGATCAGGGCCAATCTTCCTCAAAAAAAGAAAAACAATTTGCAAAAAAAAAAAAGAAGGAAGAGAGCTTTGAAGATGCTGCACAACTGGCTTCGAAGATGGAGGAAGGGCCGTGAGCTAAGGAATGCAGGAGGCCTCTAGAAGCTGGAAAAGTCAGGGTAACAGATCCTCCCCGCAGGTCTCCAGAAGGAATGCAGCTCTGCTGATGCCTTGATTTTAGCCCAATAAGACCCATTTCAAACTTCTGACCTCTAGAAATTTCAGATAATAAATTTGCGTTGTTTTAAGCTTGTGGTAATTAGTTACAACAGCAGTAGAAAATGAATACAGGGTACAACCCATTGGGTCATCACATTACAATCCCATGTACTTCAACAAGGGAGGGGGCAGAAAAGTCCTGATTAAATTAGAGGACATGTCCTTTGTGGCAAATATCCCATCAGTTAAACGAAAACAAGGAGAGTAGCCTAAGGAAACATGTTGGGTGCATTAACAGCTCTTCCTGCTCAAAATAATATCATCATCAACCATGACTGAGCATTTACTATGTGCTAGGCCCTCTGGACACATCTCTGTTCTTTAAAACAACTCTGACATAGGTTTTGGTCTCTCAGAGAGCTGCAGTGACTCACAAAACATTTTACATGTAGTAAGGGGATTTGAACTCAGGTTTCATTCCATTATACAACACCATTGGAGCAACTCTACCACGGGCTTCCTTTGCACTTTCAAATTATTTGGGGGAGAGGAAAGAGAAGGTTATAAGCCCCACTGGGGAGAGATGTTATCTGTCCTAGTTGTTACTTAATCAATCTGCCTAGAACAATATCTAGCACATAGTAGGCACTCCATATATACATTTTTTCAATAAATGAATGAATAAGTGGATGGATGGAAAGAAACTCTAGTGTAGGAAAATGGAAACCTAGATTAGAATCAAAGAGGTTTAGAGCTGGAAGTGACTTCACAAATGGTTTAATCCACTCCTTTAATTTTACAGATGGGCGAATGAGTCCCAGTGAATGGAAGAGAGTGATCCCATGATGAGTGGTACAGTAAATGCTCTGCTGAGGAGGGGTGGCTTTGGAAAAATATACATTTAAGAAAAGTGGGTTATTGGATTGCAAACCAGAAGTTCACATGTAACTGATTCCGTTCCAGATATTCTAAGCTGACTTTGGAGCTTATGTGGGTCATTCTACTACTCCACTTTCAGGACTAGTCATTGTCGAAAGATAGTGGGAGAACAGGGGATGCCCAAGCAGAGAAGGAGAGAGAACACAGGGTCTGACTTTTAAAGCTGATCCTTTTCTTCAGCTGTTGGTGAAGTCATAGGCACTACCTGACCTAGGAAATCAGTGGAATTGTCAGCACAGTTCAGCAGTATTGCACTTGTTGAAGCAGACGTATCGGAGAAGAGTGAGGTTGTAGGAGCAGGTGGGCCGAGGGTGTAGTCGAAAGTAGTTTTTGTGAAGGGAGAAAGAGAATGGAACACCAATGTCTTTTCCCTTCAGGGAAGCTAGGACCCCTGGGACACCTGACACTGGTGAGCACGTACCTAATAAACACGGTGAGCGCAGACCTGGGCAAGTTCCAGAGAACTCGTGGGTTTTGTATGAGGACAGTCCTTTAAAGCCTGGAAGGTATAATAGCAGAGATGGGACTGGGGCTATAAAATGGTTGTGTAACTTCATTTGTTATGTTAGGCAACATGTGAAGGTCAGTGTTTCACCCGGTTGAATGAAAAGTTTGACGTTTTTTTCTCTTTATTCATTCTAAAGAAAATGTATACAACAATTCAAAGATGTGCTTTATAGATTGTGGATTTAGGATGGTATTAACAGGCTCTTAATGTGGAGAACTGGTTCTTTGCACAATAGAAAGGATTTGATATGATAATGCAATCAGATGCAGCTAGACGATTTATCTTCAAAGGGAGACAGCACAGTCGCGGCTAAGGTCTTGAACTTGGAGTCAAAATGGACCAGCCTTTACTTGCTGTGGATGTTGGCAAAGCCACGTCTCAAGTTTCTTAATCTATGAAAAGAAAATATCATAGGATTGTTTTGAGGATTAATTAACACAAATAATACATGTGGTGCATAGTACATCTTCACTAAACACCTGTTGTTTGTATCCATTTCTAAGCTCCCTGGTGATGTTTTTAATCACCCTAAATGTTTTAGGGAAGCTATTGTGTATATATGTGTGTGTGTATTTATATATATCTGCCTCTCTGATTGAGGTTTTTAAATGTTGGATAAAATGTGTCCAGAGGAAGAGATGAAAATTACACTCATCCTCCAGCTTTGCAGCCAAATGAATCCTGGAGTAGAAAAGGACGAATGAATCTGTGTGTGGAATGCAAACCCAGCCACTTAGGGTGTATGTGGGGATGTCACGTCTGCTCCCCGAGATGCATAGCCAGCACTCTCCTGCTGAGGACTGGGGCCTCTCTTGCCTTTGCATATTGTAAACACCAGGCGATTCTCCTATGATCTACCGTTAACTCAGCCGTCTTATTTACAGAGACAAATATATATACACCTTTTACGCAGCCACCACGCAGAGCAAGCCCAAGATCTTTCCTCACACGGACTCCAGGCAAATGTGGTTTGGTTCCTTGACCGAACACCAGCATGTGCTTTGTTTACAAGGATCTGATGAGCCAAACCAACAGAGGCGCTCCATAGAGGCGCGCTGTGCTGAGCCCAGAAGAAAAAACTCGAAAACCCAGCCACCCTGGCAGTACTGCCCTGGTGTGCTGATCTGTTTGCTGATTAAATTCTTAACCCATACCTATTTGGGCTTACGTCAGTTTTGCGTCTTTGATCCTCAATTTTGCAGTGCTTTAGCTCTCAATTTATTATTTTTTTCAGTAAACTGCATAAATGACTCATCAGCAGGAAATGTGGATAAATAGTCAACTTAGCTGAAAATACAAATAAACATCTTTCTTTTGTGGCGAGGATTTGCTTAAAGGGGAAAGAACCTGGGGAGGTCAGATTGTAGTTCCCAGGGCAAAATCTTCTGCTTTCTGTTGGATTCTAGTCCCCTTCTCTGGAACAGGAATGGCATGAGCCCAGCTGGTAAGGAGACATCTGTCCACTTGTGGAGAGCTCGGGATTATTGGTTTAGAATCGGCAGTCTCTTCATCAGAAACTTAAGTGATTTTTGAAGAGTTACCTGACCAGTGTGTATGTGCATGCGTGTGTTTTCTGTATCCCTGTGAATGATCTTTCTGGTCACTCATGTGACCAATACTACGGCCTCATAAATGAAGGTCTAACTCTATTGCTCACTAAACACTAACACTGAGCACTATTAAACATACCGTGAAAGAGCTGAATTAGAATTAGCATCTAGATGGAATCATTACCATATGGGCACACTCTTGTGGACATACAGACATTTTCTTGATTACAATGTCCACATACCCTTTGATTCCAAAATCTCCCTAATTTCCATGTAAACAATTTTGTTAGCATGGCAATCACAGGGAGCGGTTACAAGAACCTGTCTTACATCTCTTAACCAAGATGAAAGAGAAGCGAGACGGCGGTGGTGATGAAAGCATTGCATAAAGAGTGCTTTTCCATATTTCATGTCTGGACTGAATCCAAGTTTCAAAGTTCAGGAGGCCCCCTGAGGATGCTGGAGAGACTTTACTTGATGACTCATGAGAGGTGTAAATATTTCTCTTCCTTCCTTCAGACCTGGTGATCAGCTCACTCTGCTCTCCCACCCTTACCTCCTGTAAGTCCCTGAGGTGGGTGTTTCCCCTCTTTCCCATCTGTGACAGGCTTGAGAACTTGCTGGGACACCACACTAGCAGGAAGGGTGATGCTCCCAGGAGATTTCACTCTAGTATGACTTTTTCTATTTCATATAGAAAATAGGAACCTCCAATTAATTTTCTGATACTGGAAATCTAGAAACCCGGCAAGTGCAAAATAAAATTCAAGGCAACATGTTATCTAGCCACAGTGAAGCTGAAATAATATGGATTGGTTTGAATATGATTTTGTTGTATTTTAAAGTAATGATAAATACTAAAGTTAAAAAAATTTAATTTATTTAAAAGAATATAGAATTATAATTATGGTTACCATCACTTAATAATAACACATCAAACATTGGCAAAAGGTGGAGGCGAATCCCAGATTCTTCCTACAAACCCTGAATAACTTTATGAAAGTCTGAAATATCAGGATGTGGTGTCTGGGACACCAGCTACACTCGATTAAGTTTCAGGGAAGAGCCAAAACAGACTCTTCTCTCTGACTCTCAGATTCTGACTCAGGGCGAGCATGGACACAGGGACACGTTAGGGACAGCCATTTGGGCAGATCTTGTAGGTGCTTCAGCGAACCTCTCAGTGATTTGGTGTGAAAATTCATCTTGGTTGTGAGCTTAAACTATTCCTTCATAGTGATACTCCCTTTAAAATCTTCCCAATTTTATTAGATCCAGATTTCTGGTTTTGAGTTAATACTATTATACTGCTTCAAATAATGATAGCAGCTAGTACTTATTTAGTGTTGACTACCTTTCTAGGCTCAGTTCTAAGTGATATACAATTATTATCTCATTTAATCTTCACAATACACTCATGACATGAGTCTTAATACCCACAATTTACAGATATGAAAATGTAGGCACTGAGGACGCCGGGACTTGCCCAAGGTCGCACATGGGGTGGGGGTGGGGGAGGGGCAGGATGTGATCAAAGAAGTACCTTCGCTGGCCTGGCCGGTGGGGCAAACCCGGGGTGAGGGCTGAGACAAAGACTCCGGAGCCCCCTCTACTCTGACCTGCTCCGCGAGGCTGGCCTCTCCTGCTCCCAGCACCTGCTGTTTCTCCCTTCGCTGCTCTCACAACAGTTCCTCCACCCAATCACAAGCTTCTGAGGGCAGGGACTATGCTTATCAGGATCACTGCTGAATCCCCAGGCCCTAGCAGTGACGCAAACTTAGTAGATATAAAATAAAAATTTGCTGAGTAAATGAATTCCCTTCTACGAAGATTTATAGTGTTTGAGTGGCATTCATCCACACACTGCTAGAAAGTCAGGACGTTCATCCCTTTCCAAGACACACTTTTAACCTCAAAGAGTAACAGCCCTTTTTTAAATATCATAAAAATAAAGGTTTGGAATAAAGCTCCTTATGGGCAATGGGTGAGAATTAATTTGCTCTTTGAAACAATAGACGTCACAGTATGTGTACACGTTTTCGTTTAATTAAAAGCAGCAGTATCAGCGCAGTGGTCAAGGTCTCAGAGACTGGAAGCTGGTGCCCTCCCTGGAGCGCTGAGTCTTGTCACTTAGCACCTGCAATTCAGCGGGCATATTATGACCTCGCTGTGCCTCAGTCTCCTTGTCTATAAAATGGGGGTAATAATGGAAGCTATCTTATAAGGATGGTCGTGAGAATTAAATGAGTTAATAAATGTAAAGTTTCTGGCACACGGTAACTGTTATATAAATATTAACTCCTACTATATTTCTAATGTGTTACCATTTTATGGTATCACTTCTACTTTCTTTTCCTACTATTTTTATTTAGCTAGGTTATCACTGAATATTATTTTTATTATTTCCATATTTAATATTTTCTGGCCTCACACTTTGTTCAATCATTTGTTAATTCATTTGGTCTTTCAACAAAGTTTTTTTTTTTTTTTTAGTATTTATCATGAGCCAAGAATGTAAGAGCACTTGAATTACTTCTTGTGGGCACTTTAAAAAAAATTGCTGGGTTAGCTTAGTTGACATTTTTTTTTCTTTTTCCTGTAATTACAGATACATTTAGTGGTCTGTCTCACCAGCAGGTATTATTAGGGAACCTTACGGACAATTTTGCTAAAATCTATTTCCCAGGAAATTTCTCTTTCTCTTTCTCTCTCAGTACTCTGAAAATATATACATGCCTGTGTATTTATGGAAGAATCAATTTTGCCCTTTTTTCATTTCCTTCCTTTCCTCTGATCAGTCTTCACTGAGCACATGCTAAATGGCATCCACCTGGCTGGGCTACACGGAGGCTACAAATGCCCTGCGTATCCTCTCTCTGTAGAGCTTAGAGTCTGTCAGGGACATAGAGGTTAAACAGAAAACACACACATATATTTGTGATTCCAAATTATTATAAGTGTTATAAAGGGGAAATAAAAAATGTGATGAGAGTATATTAATGAGTGAAGTGGGTTAGAAGATCAATTGGGACCTTAGCAGCCTTGGGAAGGTGCCAGGCTGGCAATCCATCATCCACTGAATTGGATCAATGAAGACCATCCAAATTCCTGTGGACGTGAACATCTGATAGTCTCACCAGACAGCCCCATAAGAATTTTAGAAGCCAGCGGCTTAATCCAGTGGTCTCCACGATGGAGAGACACTTGCCAGAAAGTGCACAGGACAATTCATTGCAGGGTGACAAGGAAATGTTAGGACTTCTATTTTTAAAAATAGTAAATAAAAAATAAATTAAAAATCTCATTCTTTTCAAATTATCCATTTCTTTGGATATTTCATAATGTACAAAATACACTAACATATATAATTATAGTAATTATATATTTAATATAATAATTATATAACACATAATCATTATATATATCATTTATAAACAAATATACATACATGGGGTGGTGCTAACAAACTTTCACTGATTGGGTGGCCTTTCATCCCATGCTATGAGTCTGTTACCTGTGTCAGAGGCTACTCTGATAACCCCTGAAATTACTATTCTAGGATTTTATCATCATATACTACAGAGATTTAGAGAAAACTTAGGTCAAAGTTTATATCAATAAACTAAAACAAATAAAGATAACAAATTAAAACTAGACTTCTGCTCATCTCCCATACTCAGCCTTTCCAAAGTCTAGGACAATGCCCGACACACAGTAGGTGTTCAATAAATGTTCATTGAATGAATAAATGGCTGAGGGAAGAATTTATTGAATAAAAACAAAATTAATTCTGCCACCTAAAATTTGCCTATTAACTTTCTAAAATTGCTTAAATTCACCAATAAATAGAACTGTTAAACCCTCACTTGACCACAAACATTTCAGACAGCTTTCTTGTTATTTTTCTGTATTATTCTCTAGTTCCTCTGTGGGGCTCGTAGTTTTAACCAGCACCCTTCCTTCCACCTTGTCCCATCCAGGCTTTGGCAGTTTCTAGAAGCTGGCTGGGTCCTTTGCCTGGCAGATCTTTGGCAGTGTGCGGTTCTTAATTTCATTCCATCCCATCATGACTGACTCACCTTCCTTCAAGTCGTTCAGGTTAAATCCCCGGGTCTGGTGGCAGAAGCCTAAGTGGAATGTAAACCCCATCTCTAATGGATCTTATTTTCTCCAACTAGTCTGGGTATTGATTTAGGTCTCTTCCTCCAAGTGAGGACTGATAAAGCATGACAAGAGAAATAACGCAGGTTCTGACAACAGCCTTAAGAGCAGCTCAGTTTCCAAGGTGAGCATGAAAGCTCAGAGAAGCATCGACATTGGCTCCTGGTGGCTGCAGTGGCTGCTGTAGAAGAACTATCTAGAGCAGAGCTTGCAAAATACAGCTGGCTCTGGGGCCTAGCAGTGAACGTGAATGAAGAGTAGGCTTCGGGAGACATGGAGGCAGAGGATTTATACAGCGTCCAGGGGGAACGACTGACCCTCAATTTTAGCCTAATGCTCCCATGCCAAACTTTTTATATGAAAAACTTCAAGTTTTAAATGCTGGCAATTAATTCAGTTAAAAAGATCCATTGTACCACCTGAATAGCACATGTCAGAGGGCCTGAATCAGTCCTCTGACCACCTTTGCGATTTCTGGTCTGGAGTAATACCACTGCTATTTTCTCCCATGATCTCACTAGTTCCTTCTTGGATTGGTGTCACATTTGTTTCCTCTCACCTAAATCACCTTAAATTAGTCTAGATTTTTTTTCTTCATTCCTTAATGAACGAGGAAACAGTAGGGATCTTCCTTATAAATAACTTTGTTTGGAAAGTTTAAAAACCAAAGCAAAACAAATCTTCCCTTTATAAGGGGAGAACATGGTCACCTGGTGCAGACTTTGGAGCAACGGAGCAGAGGGGTTAGAAGGAAATGTAGAATGAGAGTCAGGTGGTCTGCTTTCCCTCCTCAGAGCCTCATCTTGAACCTCGAACAAGTTGCTCAACTCCACGTTTAAGCTTTGTTCCCCCCCGCAAGGCCCTTCCTGCCTTCCTGCTTAAAGGGATCTCTCCTCTTACTGAACCCAGGCCTGGGGCTTCTTGCATCCAGGTTTGGAGAAAGCTCAAGTTCTCCAGTACACCAAGGAGTAGTCCCTTGTGGTGGACATGGGTGGGTTTTGCTTAACGACACCTTCATTTTCCTTTGGGAAACCATACCTCCTCCTTTGGATGCAGGGGGAGTGTGGATCCACATGCCCTGCTCTCCTGGCCGAGGAGCTGCACCTGGGCTCTCAAGGGAGGATGGTTCCCCACAGGAACATTGACAAGCTGGCACCAAAAGAAAAGAGCACACTTGTTGGGCAGGCAGAGCTACCCGGTGACCACTGCACCCACACCGAGTGATGTGAATTTGGGAAAACGGGTGGTTCTCAGAGAAGCCCTTGACTAAGTCTCTCTTGCTGCAGAAGAGGCAGCTGAAGCTCAGAGATGCTGGGTGACCAGCTTAAGGCACACGAGATGGGACCCGTACTTTGTTATCTGCTTCGGATACAATGTATGAAATTTGGGCCACATTGGTTTGTCGGTCCTCTGCCTCAGTTGCCTTATCTGCAAAGTGGTCACGATGGTTTCTGACTCAAATTTTCTGAGAATGAGTGAGGTTTTATCTTCAAAGTTCACTGTGCCTTGAAAATACAAAATGTGACTAGTAAAGAGATTACCCTGGGGTGTTCATGTCCTGTAAAATCAAGTAATACAAAGTCTCGAATGTAAGTGAGGCGTCTCCCTTTATCCCACATTATCTCAGGGATCATAGGACCCTGAATATATCTAATCCAACGTCTTAAGCAAGTCAGATTGCTCTAGAGAAAATTCTAGTTGTTGATTTCCACCATAGAGAAGTGGCATACATGTGGTGACTAAAGGTGGGCAGACAGACCTGGGTTTTAATTCTGGGTTTGTCACTTTCTCATGTGACCTTGGACAAGTTACCTAAATTCTCTATCAGTTTTCTCATCTGAAAAGGGACATGGATGGTTGTAGCTACCACAACAGTGATGAAGATGGAAGGAGATCAGGAAGGTAAATGTTTAGGATGCTAGCCAGTCCACGTGAAGCTCTAAGTAAACGCTAGCCAATGAGGATGATGACGGAGTAGAAATATTAGTAGTCATGGTGGTATGGTGTTCCTGACTGGGTAAATTCTTGGCTATATACTGATTTTCAGTGAGCATGTGGGAGGACAAGGGTGAGCATATCACAGATAAGCTGGCTCATATGGGTCATCTGCTTTTCTCCTTACTGCCCCAGGCTTGTCCTGCAAGACTAACTGTTAGATGCAGTGGGGTCACTCAGCTTTGTGCTGCTTGTGTAGAGAAAATGCCCCCCTTTCTAGTGAAGGGAATGGCAATAGAGGGAAGGTGAAGGGAAATGCGGTAGGACCAAGGATTGGCCTGGTGGTGGTTGTTCTTTCTGTCAGTTTGCCTCAATGCCAACCCAGCATGGTGGTTCCTCAGGGAGTCCCTCTCTGAATCTCCAGGGTACATAGGTTTCCCTGTCCTAGAATCCTGTACTTTCTTCCCAGTCCCCATCACAAAATACTTAAGCATTTGTGTAGTTAATCATTAACTATGTCTCCTCTACCAGGCTGAGTTCCACAAGAGCAGAGACTATTTCTGTCTCTTTCACCACTGAATTCCTGCTACCTACCCCAGTCTCTGCATATAGTAGGCTCTCAGTAAATATTTGCAGAATAAAACCATGAACCTGTCATGAGCTTTCTAGTTCTCGGTGTGTCTGGGAACATGAAGCAGAAAATTGGATTAAGTTTGTGGCAAAAGTGCCTCAATTTATCAGGTAGCACTGGTGGATCTTCATTTCTCTCTCCAGAAGAAATTCCTAGAGGAGGCAGAGATCGAATACACAATGACACTTCTCATTTGGAGTAATGCAGCCTCATTCTGCCTGGGTCAACAGTCACACACAGGCTTTGCCCATATCTACAAAGTCAGTCAAATGTTCATTCAGCTTGGGCCAGGCTTTGGGAATTGAGTGAGGAGTTAGATAGACAAGGTCCCTGATCTTGAATTCACCTTCTAAAGGGAGGAGACCAAAAATTAAACAGAAGAAAAGATAATTTCAGGTAGCAATGAGAACCATGTTGAAAATAAAATATGGTGAGATGATATATGTGTTAGTGACTGAGGGGTGGAAGGAGTAATACAGATGAGTGTGCTCAGGGATGGCCCAAGGAGCTGGTGGTTGAAGTGAGACCCGAATGACAAAGGGAACCAGCCCTATGAAGATCTGGGTGAATATCTTCCAGGAAGAGGAAGAAGCAAATGCCCTAAGGGTCAGGATTGGTGTGTTTGAGGAACAGAAACAAGGCCACTGGAGCATACGGAGCATCCATGGAGTGGGATGAGATAAGTCAGACAGGTAGGTAGAAGCTGGATCCTATATAGTATTACAGGTCTTGATAAGGCATTTGCACTTTATTCTAAATGTGGTGGGAAGATATTAGAGAGTTTTAGCAGGGGAGAATGGGTTGTCAGGATTCAGGGGCAAAAGCAGGCATATTTTAGTAGTCCAAGTGAGAAATGGAGGAGGCTTAGACAAGAAGAGCAGCCAGGGATATGAAAAGATGTAGGTCAACCTACTGATGAATTGGATATGAGGGAAAAAGTGGAATCAGTAGTGATTCCTAAGAGTGGATTTGAACAACTGGGTGAATAATGGTACCATTTATTCATTTTGGAAAAAACGGTAAAGAAAGGTCCTTGGGAAAAAAAAAAAAACCCTACAAAGTTCTGTTTGTTTATGTTAAGTTTGAGACACTTATTAGACAATCATTTGGAGATGTCAAGGACAGTTGGCTATGCAAGTTTCGAGCTCAACGGAGAGGTCTAGGCCTAGAGATGGAGCTGTAGAATCGCCAGCATATAATGGTGCTCAACATCATGGTTCTGAATGAAATCATTGATGGAAAGTATGTAGATTAAGAAGAGTGGAGCGAAGGGAGGTGAACACTTTGAATATTTAAGCCTATAATCTATGCTGATTTATTTTATTTTAGGGTCTGAATCATCTTGATAGTTTCTTCAATTCTTTACCACACTTGGCATTTGTACCTCTGAAGAGTCACATATTTTTATTAGGCATTTGGAAAAAAAAAGTTACCGTAAGCTATCCGTAATCACATTCTAGAAATCAGTTGGCGGGTAACAGATGCACATATGACCAAAGGAAATGCCAAAACCCACTTCCCATGCTTGTTCCTCTTGCTTGTACACGTCTATTTTTAACTCACGGTTGCAAGGCAAAGCCCTTCTCACTTGAGGGAACTGTGTTTCCCAGCGGAGACCCACAGCAACCACGCACAGAGAGCGGCATGCCCCTGTGAACCAACATTTGCTGCTGCTGATTTGGCAACAGAGTTCAAACCTCAAGGAAATTTAAGAATGACCTCTGGTAGCCTGTGTGTGGGGAGGGTATGTGTGTGTGCAGCAGGGTGGCAAGTGGTTGCAGAAAACCAGTTCTATATTTCTAAGGGTTTCCTAACATGTCAAAATTTCTCAGAAAGCTTTGCTAACTTAGGACTTTTTGACTAATTATCAGAAGTATTTACTCATCTCTTTCCTAAGAGCTCATGCTCAATAAACTTCCAGCTAAGTGGAGTTCGTTCTTTTCTAACATGTTGTAAGTTTTGACCCAATAACCTGAGAGAGGGCCCTCAAAGATTCAAGCCCTAGCAGGTCCCTGCGGGTGCTCTGGAGCTGTGTTTCCATGACTCCCAAATACCCAATTGAAAAGCTAAGTATCACGTAACAAATGGGTTGTACTAGCTACAAATAAATGGTTTATTGGGGGCGTCAAAATCAGCTAGTCTAGCTAAGTGGCACTGCTTAAAGGTGGCCTGTTTTGTAACCAGAAGCTCTTGGTTTGACTCCAGACTCTAAAACTTACTGGTCCTATTACTGTGGAAAAGTCACCAAATCCTTTTGGTTTTTAGTTTCATTGTCTATAAAACGAGTATTATAGCTTTAGCTACACCAGGGTCCTATAAGGACTGAATGTCCTTTTAAACTACTAAGTGCCATATAAACTTTTAGATGGTGGAGAAATCCTTACTATTTGCTCATTTTGTTCAGAAGGACTTCTGGAAAGGAGCAGAGGTTTAGAGGGAGAATTCATATCTCCAAGTATCTCCTGAGTTCATGAATTCTCAACCACAGAGGGGCTGGGCTTTAGTTGTCACATCTCACTCTACCAGGCAGGATGTGGGCGAATGTGGATCTATATCGTGGTGACTCAATATGGTCCATTAAGATCTCACTGACCTTGGTTATACCAGATAAGGAAGAATTGAACATCTTTTCACCTCTGTCACACAAAATCGTACTCCCTTTCATGCTTTGATGTTTCGTGCTTCATCTGACTCACTACTCCACATACTTTCTGCCCCTACTTATAGAAGGTTTTAATGCCCTTTTCTTCAAAGTTAGACTCATGGAGGGAGGGGGGCAATTAAACAATATTCATTGACCTTAAAAATGCCTAAATCATGGGCCTCAGAAATTATAATTTAGGAATTTATACTTCAAAGAGACTCACCAAAGTACTCAAAGATACATGGGCAAGATATGGCAGCATTGACTATAATACTAAAGGAACTAAAAACAACCTAAATCCTAAGGGATTTATTAAATAAATTACAGTATTTCCATATAACAGAATGTCATACAGCCTTTATAAATAATAAGATAGATCTGTATTTCCTGACATGGGAATGTATCCTAGGTGTATTGCTATGTGAAAAACTTCAGGACATTTATAAAATAATTCCATTTAGGTAAAATAAGATATAAATTAATCTGCCTGTATATTTATAAAAAGTTTCTTAGGAGATATATAAGGTATTATTAAAGGTAGTTATTCAGGGACTGAGAATAGAGGGAGATGTTTGCTTTCCACTTCATATGCCTACGCCATGATCATGGATTAATTTTTACCACATATAAATCAAAATTAGTTAAAACTAGATTAGCCTAATGGAAGGTCTGGAAGCCATTAATGCCCCCTTCCGAGACAACAGAATGAAAATTTATATTACTTAGGACCTCCTGGTTTCAAGTTACAAAAACCAATTCAAGCTACACATAAAGGAATATCTTTTTATAAGAGAATCTTATCTTATGGAACCCCACGGCAGGAAGCACAGCTCGGCCTCCTTGTGAACTCAGACGATAGCCTCTCTCCATTTCTTGCCTCTGCTTCTCTCCACATTTCTCATTCTTATTCTCTATAGACCTGCTTTTGGTGCTCCCTAGTCCTCATGGCAGCACCTGGTGACCAATGGCTCTTAAAACCAAATATTATAAGACTAGTCAAGTGGAGAGACCGAGTCTCTTTCCCTTTCAAATTCTCTGAGTCTCTGATTAGCTCAGCTTATGCCCAGTGTTCAGCCCTTGTCCAGTCAAGAGTGGCCAGTGGGATGGAGTCCTGTAGTAGCAAGTGACTGTTGAGGGCCCATTCATGCTGAGGGTAAGGAAAATTATTGTGGACAGATGTTCCAAAAGCTATCCCAAACAAGACTATTTATTAGATGCTTTTGGCAAGCTTGAGGGACTGGGTCGCTAGGTTACAAATGACGCTATCTTTAATTGCCAAGTCACTAATTCACTCTTTTTTGTAATGCCACTGATATTTATTTTGCTTTGAAAGTTCACATTGAGGAACTTGTAATAACGAAATACTGGTTACAAAAAAACATTTTGAGGGCTATAAAAGTACTTGCTTCAGATATATTTAGTAGCTTGATTGTGCTAGTAGCTAATCAGTCCAGGTAGCTAATCAGTTCACACAGGTTGAGTCACTTGGTGACTGAGACAACTTAACTGTCACATATTGGGCAGTGTCAAAATTGCGAGGAAGGAACACTTTATGTCACCAGAAGATAGCCCTTCTTCTCAGTATTCAATCAGTTGACTTACCAGAAACTGACTGAAGCGTTGTTGTCAAATATATTTTAAGATTTTACTTTGGAAGTAAAATGAGAGACCATAAGTATCCTACACAGAGGTTGTATATTAGTATTATCTGCTAGGCACGAGGGTTAGAGGGTAGTGATAGCGCTCACCTGCCCCCAAGAAATTCACAGTCTAGTCTAGCGGAGGAAACAGTCATGTAAATGACAAATACCAATGTGATGTGTTAAGAGATAGCAGCCTTTGTGAATCCGTGAGGAGGAAATGGTGAACGCACTTTCAGGGAAAGTGAAGGTTCACAGTCTCTTACAAACGCCCAAATGAGGGAATAGTCGCCAAACTTGGGTTTTCTGTACATCTATCCTTGAGCTTCAAGATGGTCTGTCATCATTTCTACACAAAGGAAAAAACCAGCGAGCTCATTTAATCCCACACTGGACTAAGTCCCATGAGGTCAGGGTCCATGTTCCTCTTGTTTATTGCCATGTCCCCTACACCTTCATCATGTCTGGTGCATCATAGGTGCTCAGTAAATATTTTTAAAAGAAAACTGTTTATTGAATGGAAACATACATACAGGAAAGTGCACGGCATAGTGAATTTTCATGACATGAACACCACCACCAAGATTAGGGAATAGTATATTACTAGCAACCCAGAAGACTCTCATGCCCCCTCCCGGTCACTACCCCTAAAGGGGTAAGCACCATCCTGACTTCCATCACCACAGATTAGTTTTGCCAGAATTTGGGCTTTATGTAAACGGAATTGTACAGTACGCACCCATTTGGATCTAGTTTCTTTTGCTCAACATTATGCTTGAGAGATTCATCCATATCTTTGCATGTAGTTTAAATCTGTTCATTCTCTTGCTAAATAGCATCACATCTTAATGATATACCACATTTCTTCATTCTTCTGTTGATGGATATTTGGGTCTTGGGCTCTCACAAGTAATGTTGCTATTCATATTCTTGACTATGTCTTTTGATGCACACGTACAAATTTCTGTTGGGAATATACCCAGAAATGGAACTCTTTGGTTGTGGGTAAATTCCCCATGTGCACATTCGACATTAGTAGGAACTACCAAAGTTTTCCAAGCGGTTATACCAATTTCCATTCCTCTCAGCAGTGTATATGTTTCAGTTGCTCCTCATACTTGCTAGCAACTTGGAATTATTGGTCTTTAAATTGTAGCCATTCTGGCGGATCTGTAGTGGTATTTCATTGTAGCTTTAATTTGCATTTCTCTGATGACTAGTAATGTTCATCACCCATTCATACGTTTTTGGTGATATGAATATCCTTTTTTGTGAAGGGCCCCTTCAATCTTTGCCCATTTTTAAATTGGGTTCTTTGATCCTTTTTCTCTTTGAAATAGTTCCACATTTATTTTAGATATAAATCTTTTGTTTAGATATAGGTAGTGCAAATATATTCTCCCACTCTGTGGCTTGCCTTTTCACTCTACCGTAGTTTTTGACAAATAGAACTTCTTATTTTAATGTACCCAGTTAACCAATCTTTTCCTTTATGGCACTTTAATACTTTTTGTGTCTTCTTTAAAAATCTTTGACTACCTCATGGTCATGAAGATATTCTCCTATGTTTTCTTATAGATGCTTTATTGTTTGGCCTTTCACACTTAGATCTAAAATATAACTAAATCAATTTTTGCATATGGTAGGATAAAAATTCAATACCTAATTGTCCCAGCACCATGAAAAGTCTATCTTTTGTCATAAATCAGGTGAGTGCATGCGTGGGTCTATTCCCATATTCTCTATTCTGTTCCACCGTTTGCCTCTTTTACTGCTAATACCACAGTGTTTTAATTATTGTGGATTTACAATGAATCTTGATATCCAACTTTGTTCTTCTTCAGTGTTACCTAGGCTTTCTTGGCCTTTTGTTTTTCCATTTAAATTTTAGAGTCTCCTTGTCAATTTTCACGGGAAAAACCTTTTGGGATTTTGGTTGGGATTGCCTACCTCAAGGCCAACTATTGAATCAATAGATCAACTGGGAAAGAACTGATATTATTTATATATTGAATCTTCCCATCAGTGAATATGGAATATCTTTCCATTTATTTAACTTTACTATCTCCTAATAATTTTTTCTGTTTTTTTTTGTGTGTGTGTGTAGAGATGTTGCCCAGCTTTTGTTAGATTTATACTTAGGCATTTGATGTTTTATTTGCTGCTATTGTAAATGTTATTTTTGTTTTAATCTAATACTACATTTAGTTAGCTTTATAGAATGGTGCAGGGCACATGATACAGTAGTAGAGCATCCTCAATGTGTTGGAATGACCAGAAACTACCCAGGTACACAGTTTCTTTCATCCCCTCACTCACATGGAGTGTGTATGTATGCTATAGGCGATTTCCCACCATTCTTTTTTTCCCAGATTTATTGAGGTATAATTGACAATAAAAATGATATATTTAAGGTGTACAAACTGATGACCTGATATATGTATACATTTTGAAATATTCACCACATATTCACAATAGCCAAGATACGGAAACAACCTAAATGTTCATCTATGAATGGATGAAGAAAATGTGAGACACATATATACATACATATACACACACACAAAATGGAATATTATTCAGCCACAAAAAAGAAGCAAATCCTGCCATTTGTGACAACATGAATGAATAAATCTGGAGAGTATTATTCTAAGTGAATAGGTGAGTCACAGAAGGACAAATATTGTATGATCTCACGTTTATGTGCAATCTAAAATAGTCGAACTCATAGAAACAGAGTAAAATGGTGGTTTCCAGGGGCTGGGGAAGGGAGAAACGGGGAAACATTGGTCAAGGTGTACAAAGTTTCAGCTGTGCAAGATAAATAAGTTCTGGAGAACTGGTGAACAGCAATGTGACTATAGTTGACAATATCGTATGCTTGAAATTTGCTAAGAGGGTAGATCTTGGGTGGTCTCACAAAAAAGAAAAAAAGGTAAATATTATACCTTTTCAAGTTTTCTTTTCTGCTTGTTTATTGTTGGTTTAATAAATGTTTTTTGAATGACTCAGGATAACTCATCAATTCAACTGAGAAAAGGTAAAACTAGTTATTTGGTATCACTTAGACAAAAATCAAGTGGTTAAAATTTTTTCCACTTTAGAACAGAATATAGAAAGGTAAGTGTGCGAGGTAGATGTTACTGAGAAAAAGAACAGAGGTAGAACTGAGGGCAGAAGACAGGCATCTTCCCTCCCTTCCAGTTCTACTCATTAGATCAGGGGTTTCATTTGTTGAATCATCTGGCTTACAGATGTGACTTGGTTGATTGTCACAACGAATTTTTAAAATAAATTGAGTCAATATGTAGAATTGGGAGATTAAAAAAAATGTGGCCTTCTAAATTTTCTTGAAAAATTGGAATAGGCTGAAGCTGAGCTGAGCAGAGGTGTCTGGGGTCTCCAGTTTTACCACTGTCCTTGTGACATTATCTTCTGAAGTGGACTCATTTAGTTCCCAGACTAGCTTCATTTTTTAAATTTCTTTTATATCAGAACTCCTTAAAAGAGTGGTTAAAACATAATGTTTCCACTTTCTCACCTCCCACTTCTCTCCTCATCTTTCTTTAGATGGCTTTCAGCCTGACTCCACTGAATTTGCTCCTTTCAAGGTCTTTGCTCACTGAAATCTTGCCAAGTCCAGTGGCCAATTCTTTGTCTTCACTGTGCTTGGTCTCTTGTTACAGCAGTTACCTGGCTTGGCCATGCCCTCCTTTTTTTTTTGGTGAGGAAGACCAGCCCTGAACTAACATCCGCTGCCAATCCTCTTTTTTTTTGCTGAGGAAGACTGCCCCTGGGCTGACATCCGTGCCCATCCTCCTCTACTTTATATGGGACGCCGCCACAGTATGGCTGACGTGCAGTGCGTTGGCAGGCGCCGGGGATCTGAACCCGCGAACCCTGGGCTGACTAACTGTGAACTAAACCGCTGCGCCACCGGGCGGCCCCTACCACGCCCTCCTTCTTGAAGCTGTGATCTTGAAAGCTTTCATGATGCCAAGCTCCCGTTTCCCTTCTATCATACAAGGTTCTCGCAGTCTCTTTACCTTGTTTTTACTACTCTGTCAGACCCTAACTCTTGTGCTCCAGAGCTCTGTCCTTAGCTTTTCTCTTCTCTGTTTACCTTCTCTCTAGATGAGCTCATCCAGGAAGGCAGAGTCTTCATCATCTTCACCCCTCTATCTCCACTGTCTATAAAAATGCCTAACACAGGACAGGAGCTAGATAAATCCTGGTTGAATGAATAAATGCAAACATTGGGAATGAGGGTTTCCAATGATTCTTGCTTTCCAGTATTGTCAGCTTTCCCCCACTCCCAGATTCCTCCTGCTGACAAATGAGCCCATTAAATGGGATTGAGGATATATAGCATTAATTCAAAAATTAATTAAACAAATATTTATCGGCAATAAAGAAATGCAGAAAGTAAAAATTTTCTGTTGAGTTTCATATATATGGTCCTGCTAGTTGAAAAATATAAAAAATATGATATTACGAAGCAAAAAGGGCAAATGGAGTCCAGATCCTGTGCACCACATATGACTCAGTAATGCTCCTAATGGGGTTGGGATGTCTTTAGGGAATTTTTTTAATCTCAATCAGATGTCTTTTTCTTCTAACTTTTCTGAGAAAACACTCATAATATTTTTATTGTTTATCAAATTATCTGATTTCACTGTTAACAATAATTACACTGAAAAACAAATTCAACTTATACTCTTTACAATTGCCAAAGTCTGGAGAAGTATTTTGGCTTTACTGCTTATTATGCAGTTTTCTGTGGGCCCCAGAATTTTATGCATTTCTGCATCATTGTTATAAAGGACTGAATTTTATCTTTGCCCAGTGTTCCAATGAGATGCCTTTCCAGAGGTAAATAACTATATTAAGGACAAATGTCACAAGAAAGGTATTATCCCTATCATTTTAGGCACAATGCTATACTTCACAGTGTGTATTTATCAGTATTAAAGCTTAGAAGTCAGAGAAATTCTCTCTTTTTCTGCTAGCCTTTCTCCAGCTGTAACTTCTTACCTGCAGGTGGAGATTTTCCTTTCTATTAAACACTTTCTGGAGATTTGAATACTCAGTTGTTTACCACATTTAGATGAGCTGTTTTATCTCAGCCAAAAGGTTCTTTCCACATGTGTGTGGAGCTTTCTCAACAGGGTTCACAGAAACCGCTCCTGCATCTTTCTGAGCTGCTAGAAGAGTAAGACAAAGTCTGCTTATTTTAGGGAGCAAACCAACACGTAAAGGAAAGGCTGTGAGGACCATAACAAGGCTGGATGGCTACTTGCTGGATGTAATCCTCTGAGCTATTTTATAAAGATGATTAATTATGGCATGTGCCTAATCACACGAGTATCAAAGCCCAGCTGTCTGAGAGTGAAAGCTAGAGGGATATTAGTCAGCTCTGTATGAAATCTGATATCCAGAGCAAGAAATATTCTCTATCCTTACCCCTCTCATCCCTCCACCTGTGCTTTTGATCCTAGGCTCCTAATAATTCTTGCGCTCTGGTTTGTCCAGATTTCTCCCACTCCTGGATTCTTTCTCTCTGCTGACAAATGAGCTCAAGTCACCCCTTTACGTGGGATTGAGGTTACATGGCATTAATTCATCAATTAACAAATATTTATCGAGCAGCAGTTAGGGACATTTCTAGCCTTTGCAGATACAGAGGTAGTCAAGATGCTGCTTTCAGGGAATTTACATTCTAGGGTGGAAGGGAGTGAGGTGGGGAAGAAAATAAACAAATAAATGAACAAGTCAATGTCAGATAGTGTCAAACACTATACAGAAAATAAAACAGGGTGATGGGATTGATAAAGATTGATGGAGCACAGTGGAGACCACCCTAGAATAGCCTGGAGCTTGGGATAGGGGTGTGACGGGATCCACAATGTCTCTTCCCTTCCCTCCATCTGCATCTTCTGTAGCATCTCTATCCATTCAGGGCCAAACTTCCAGGAAGTGTGGCTGGATCCACTGGGACCTGAATCCCTGCTGCCCACTCATTGCTTTACCTTTTACAGGCTGACATCACTGAAATTACTCCAAGGTTTCCTCACAACTGTTGTTTAAAGTATGCCCTTTGTCTCTAGGCACTGTTCTAAGCCTAATTGTCATTTAATTCTCACAACAGTTCAATAAGGCAGGTACTGTTATTACCCTTGTTTTTCACTTTAAATACAAGGCCCAGAGACATTATATAACTTGCTCAAGGCTCACAGCTAATAAGTGGAGGGAAGCGATCCTTTACCACAGAACCATACTGCCTTTCAAACCTCACTATTTTACCAGAAGTGTAGCCTTGGCACTTACCCCAAACTCCCACAGCTAGATAACAATCCCTCTACCAAGTTTTTCCTGAAACTCCCCACCCAACCCTACCTCTGTAGAACTGACAACCTCTTGCTCTTGTTGTTGTCTGCACTCACTTCTTTCATATCGCCTGTACCCTTTTACTAACCTTATCCGCTTGCGTTGGGTCTCTCCCTGAAGGGCCCCAGCATACCTAGAATATTTGACACCCTGGGGAGATCATCTTTGAAAACCTCCCTCCTCAATATGATTGCATTGTTTGCAGTAATAATTGAGAAATGAAATGAATACTAGTGGCCAGAAAAGAAATACAGAAAGCAAAAATTTTGTCATTGTGTCCTATTCATATATATATCTATATATTCATGCCAGTTAAAAAATATAGTATTATAATGCACAAAAAGGAAAATGGATTGATGCCTTTTAATTGTATTACTGTTTTGTTTTAACAAAAGGAAAAGCTCATACTCATCAATTGGTCTACCACAGAAATGAATGACAGCATTGCAATTTGTTTCCTTGACTTCTGCACATTTGCCAATGATTTTATAAAATAGCTCTTTTCATATATTCATGTTCAATAGTAGGATAACCAGATTTGTCAATCTATCTTCTCTTATGGCTGATTATAGAAACATTTTTAAAAATTTTAGTTTTGAAAAGTGTCTTTCACACAAAACAGCAGATACAGGGGAAAAGTCAGATATATAAGATTCAAAAAAAATCCCACTTCACAATAAATTCCAGAAATTGCAATAATGTCCATGTCTTTGTTTATTTGGGATCAATTCTAGCAGCCTTCAAATGGCTCTGCAGTCAAAGCATTTTAAATACAAATAAAAACTCCGTGTGTTTATAGAGAATGGCAGAGTTGAAGTAACTCAAGTTGTATTTCTTTATCTTTAGAATCCCTGTATAATTATTTTTAATTTTATATCATCTGTTTAAACTCAGGAATTTGTCGTACCAAGGGTTTGGAGACACACTGGGCTTGAAGCACACTCAAATAATTCCAAGCCATTCCAAACCTACATTAGAAACAGACAGAGGTAGCAATTACAAAACTGAGAATTCTCTGAATTATTTCCCGTGTACAATACAATGTTCATCAAAAGGAAATAAAAATCTACTGATATGAATCTTACAAATATATTATCAAAACTCAACAGTAATTGTAGCACTCGATTAGAACTTAGACTAATGGGATTTTTTGAGGGAAGAGTATTTTATCACTGGCATTGTTTAGAATTGCCAGTGCATGGTGATAATAAAAAACAATGGATTTTTAGTTGATTTTGTTGTTATTTTAAAATTCTCTACAGACAATGCTCCCCACCACCTTCTCCTGGGTGTGCTGTGGGGCCACATCTTACTGACTGTCTGTTCTGGGGCCTGGCACCGCTCTCTGCAGCACTCGGACTGGGTGAACACTTGCCATGAAGCTCTCTCATCCCCTTGGCTTCCCTGACACGGCCTCACAGACTCTCCTCCTACCTGTCTGCCTGACACTGGCCCCAGGGATCTGCCTCCTTTCTCCGCACTCATCTCTTACCCTGGCATTTAAACTCACTCATGCGCAGAGACTCTCAAATCTCCGTTCATAGCCCTGGTCATTTTCTGATTTGCTACGGTTTGGTGGGCTTTCCAGAGACTGATAGTCCCAGGTATCATAATCAAAAGGATTTGTAAGAATGGTGATTTTTTTCCTCAGGTGATGTGGTTGGAATCACAGTTCAGCAGTACTTCTGAAAGCACTGGAGTTGATGGGTGAAACATTCTTGGGTCTATAGGGCACTGGAACAAACTCAAAGCACTCATTTAGTAACAACATAACCAAATGAGTGTGTGCTATTCTGGGCCCTGGGAGGTCCCCTGGAACCAAGGAGGGGGAATGAGTGGGAGATGTACTGCCATCCTCCCTCCCACACAGCCGTGGTTTACTCCTTCCCCAACTATTGCAGACTTCCTCAGAAGCAGCCTCAATACAGCATTCCTGGTAGTTGCTATCAGTTGATCAGAATTAATGTAAGAGAAGCAAACCACCTGCAGAGGAGTAAGTGCTAGGGATATGCTAGTCACTGGGAACATACAGATCGGTATGGCAGGGCCCCCAACCTCGAGGACCAGCAGAGATAGACCCTGTACAAACAGATGAGGGCAGTAAAATGGTGCAGACGATAGGAAAGCAGTGTGTGTAAGGAGCAGTGGAAACACAAAGTTGCCAGTTTTACTAGAGTGGGGTTCAGGTGGGTGACATCAGAAGATACTCACTAGAGGGATGATTTTCCACTGGTGGGCTAGTTACTTGGTCTCCCAGGGCCTCCGCTTACTATTGCGTGACCTTGGACAGGTTACTTAATGTCTCTGAGACTCCATTTCCTCATCTGTAAAATGGAGGTAATAAAAATACCTACCTCACAGGGCTGTTGGCGGATGGAATGAATTAATCCACTTAGAGTGTTTAGAAAGCACCTGATTCACAAAGAGCGCTCACATGGTAGTTGATGTGGCCTCTTGATTCCTTTTGAAGCTGAAAGTCCACGGGTCTCTGATTTCACGGGATGTCTGACAGTTTCACTGAGAAACAAAGATTAACTCTCGTAAAAGTCACCTTCTCAAACGGGGTGCAGATGGTGTCCCTGTGTGGCTTGCTTGAGCTGCTCTTGCTCTACACACTGACCGCCTCCCTTTCTCTTTCTCTCTGGGGCAGTTGCTAAGTGAACATACTGGTCGTTAGTCAGAGTGGGGCAGCAGGAGCTGCGTGTCAAAGGGTAGATTCAACTTGTGTGGTTACTTGGGGGGTCCGTGACTGTACCTCAGTGCTGGGCAGCCTGGGGAGAGGAGGCAGGCACAGGGAGCAAGGGGCAGGTAACTGGGAAGGATACAAGATGGGGGTATAGATCTGTCAGACAATTTTAATTATTCTATACGTCATATATCATAGTACCAATAAATCTCTATTTTGAAGGAAGAAAGGCCAAATCTTCTCATGTAAAAAAAAAAAAAAAGTCAGCAATGAGAGGAGTAGGGGAAAAAACAGGATTAAAAAAAATTCCCTCTAAGACTAAGCAATGATAGAAATGTGTTTCTGGTTAACACCCAATGAGAACAGCCAAAGCAGAAAGTCAAAATTGATCCCCAGTGAAGATTTTTGGGGGGAGTTTGATTTAAGTCACTTGGATTGATTTGACCCGTAATCTTTCTTTTACTTTGACTTGAAGCTGCTTTTTTTTGGGAAGTGAGGGGACGGATGAATCAACGACCTGTCAGGACATGTTGCCTGTGGGGGGAGAATGGCAGACAGAGAAAGTATATTTAATGGATGAGAAACAGAGCAAGCGTCGGGGGGAATACCAGTTTGCTTCAGCACGAGGGGTGGATGGACCTGCCTGGTGGTCTTCAGTTACCTCCTTTAGGAGATCGTCATGGAAATTGGGCGAGGACTTCACATTATTCTAAGTGGGCAGATCATAGAAACTGAAGCTTTATGCTCTGAAATCAACTCAGCCACCCACATTCAGAGTAAGCCCTGCAGTTTCTTTTGAAATCTTTATCATCTGTCTTTCAGTGAACAAACACAGCCGCTCTCATAAAACGCAGCCCGAGTCATTTGTACAATGTGAGTGCAGCCACTTTTTTCAGGTTTGGATTTTTGCTTTCCTGTCTTTCTTCTTAAATGCGTCTGTTTGGAGGTAAAATGAGAAGACATTTCATGCAGACTCTCATTTCACCATCAGATCTTTTATTTTTCACCTTTGGGGCTGTCCTTATATCGACCCGTTGAAAAATGAAATTGTACCTATGTCAAATTGAGAACAGTTTAATATGCACAAAAGGAAAGAGAAAGGGTATTATTGGATTTCTGTATTTGTATGAAAGAACCCAGACAGGCTGATGCATATGAATTTACATCAATATACATTGTGTTTTTCAACTTTATTTTCTCTGTGCTCCTCTATATTAATAAATACTGACGCACATTGAGTGTACATTATGATGCCAGACTTCATTCTAGGTGCCTTAAAGTGTTGACTCGTTCCATCTTCACAGCAACCTTAGGAACTGTGTACTCTTATCCTCTCTATTTACAGATGAGGAAACTGAGGTCTAGCAAGATTGTCTGGTCAAGAGTAATTGCACAGCTAGTAAGTGAAGGGGCAAGGCTCAAACTCAGGCAATCTGCCTTCAGATTTCCCTACTCTTTATGTTAAACGTCTTAGGTCTTCTTATTTTGCTCTTTAACAGATATATCTATGCTGTTCTGAAATATCCCTCAAAGTAGCTCTTCTCACTATTTAACCTGGGTTTAGGAATCATAAGCATTGACACATCCTGTGGGTCTCACTCAAAGGCTGCATTAAGTAGTTCTGAACTCAGCCTCCGGAGGGCGGTCTGCAAGGCTGCTGCCTAAGCTCAAGGGGAAGGGCGTTTTTTTTCCCCCACTTCTGCTAAAGCTGTTTCTCAAAGGGAACTTGAGTGATTTCTAGCTAGTTTTCCCCCCTAATTTTAAAAGTGATTCAAACTCACAATAAAAAATTTAAACATGAAAAAAAAGATAAAATTCTGCTCTCCTATCACTTCTTCCCAGAGGTAACTACTGTTTCTTACACATGCCTCCAGAAATTCATGTTTTTACAGAAGCAGGCACATAGATTGTCTTGAATCCATTAAAAAATATTTATTGAGCATCTACTAGGTGGCAGGCCCCAGGGAGACAGTAGGAAATAATACAGACAGAGATCCCTGCTATTATGGAGCTCATGTTTTCATGATTTCAAACTAGAGAATGACCCAGAATTCCACAAGTTAGTTTCTCATTTTCTGACTATTTATACAGAAGCAAGAGAAAATCTATTTTAAGTATCTTCTCTTGCATCTAAATCTTCTCTCAATGAGGGATAGAAGAGGATCTAGGAAGGATTTTAAGTAACCAGCTAAAGGGCTGTCTTTGACTTTTTTCTGCAGTTGGGTCTATGTGTTTGTTTCCCCAGGAATAAAATGTCTGATGGGCATTGAACAAAGAACAATTTTGACACCTCCTTTCATTTTAGGAATCTATAATCTTAGGGAGGCAGCACTACCATAGTTTGCAATTCCTGGGTCTGAAAATTTCAGAAGCAATTATGTTTTAATTTTTATTTCTTTTGCTTGAAGTAGGTCCTCGAAAGTCCCCTCTTTCACCTAGATTTGTATTTAACCTAAAGCGAAGAGATACTTAGGAGTATCTCTTTTGGTTCTGTCATTCAGGCATGAATGGAAATGCAATTTCACGAATCCTGCAGTTAATCAGCTGTTATCCCCAAGCAGATACTCTAGATACCACATTACACCTTTGCTCCCCCAGCCAGAAAACACACCCTCCTGAATGCTTCTGACCCAGCACATGGTAGGCACTTCATAAATGTCCCTGAATACGACCGTTTTAAAAGTGAGTCTCACTCTTTGAAAGAAGAGTACAAATCACAACTTCCAGTGCTGTGTGACAAAGGAACTTTTAAGAAATTCTATTAGCTAAACCAACAGTGGTGACTTCCTGTTGAGCGGGAGGTAAGAGGCATTTCCCAGCACTGACAGTGTATTTGGTTTGGTCAGACTGTTTATTCAGTGCCCTGATGAAGTGAGAGATAAAATAATGTGCAAAATTTCTCCCTCAACCAGAGCAGTATCCCAGCTGTCAGGTGTTAGAAAAAGGCTCTGTCAGTGACAACTTAATAAGTTTAAGATAGTTCAAAAATGCTTCTTCAAGTGCTTTAAAGTACTTTAGAAACCAGTTGTAGTTGAGGGAGAGTCGGTGCCTCCTTTCTTCTTAATCCTTAGCCATTAACAGTTAAACTCAAGGCCTAAACAAGCCATTAGCTTTAAGACAGTGATTTCAGATTTTACGAGTTTTGAAATCCCAGTTTTTGATTATCTTCAAATGTTCGATCACTTTCCATGCTTCATCTCCTAAGAAAATGGCCGTGGAGGCTCTCAGACAGGCTGTGCTCTCTCGAACGGTGATGGCAATCTGGACCACATGCAGGGTGATCTCACCCCTCATTCATCTCTTGCTATCCTCACTTGCTATCAAAGTCAAATTTCCTGGTCTAATATTTCCTGGCTCCTTTCTCATCCTCTATAAAAGGCCTGGAACATACACTTGCTTCCTTGAGTCTCCTGGGTACCTCAACTCTTTTCAAAGAACTTCTAGAAAGAACAGATGCTACATTGTGCACTTTATGTAGGAAGCACCAAGTGGATGTGCTCTGCCTCTTTGGTGATCAGTTCTTCCTCAATCTGTTTCAGGGAGAGGGATGTTTGGATTAACTTTTTCTGCTCATTGTTAACTCAGAGCGCACTAAAATCAAAGTGGTCTTCCAGTCCAGCTTCGGCCTTCTATCCTTTTAGGAGGGAAAATACTCTGACCAATCCAAAGTGTTAGCAATTAGGATAAGCAAGTATCAGTTGAGTGTTGTATGCCTGCCTTATTTGGGGAGATTTTGAGATTTGTGAGGATGTATCACATAAGATCTTTAAAAAATATGCTTTAAGTGCCTCTGTCACACTAAATATTTAATCTAATCATGTCCTTTCTTTGTTTAGAATCCAATAGTAGCTTCCCATTGTATTTAGAATTTAATTTAAACTTTGTGCCAGTGGCCCCCACAGCCTTACATGATCTGGCTTTTTTCCCTAAGAACTTTGTGGAAATATTGAAATACAATAACTTGCACGTATTTAAAATATACGACTTGATCAGTTTTGACACGATCACCACAATCATCACCATCATCACAATCAAGATAATGAATACAGAACACATTCAGCACTCCCTGAAATGTTGTTATGACCCTTTTAATCCATGTCTTCTTTCAGGCCCATGCCCAAGCAACCACTGATTTGCTTTCTATCACTATATACTAGTTTGGATTTTCCAGATTTTTATATAAATTTATGTACTTTTTTCCTGCCTTATTTGGGCCTAATGATTTTGAAATTCATCCATGTTATTGCATGTATCAAGTTTGTTCCTTTTTACTTTTTGTTAAATTATTGTTAACATAATATTCCATTGTATGGATATACCATAATTTGTTTATCCCTTCACCTACTGATGGACATTTGGATTGTTTTCAGTTTTTGGCTATTACAAACAAAGCTTAATTTAAAAGATTTTTTTAAAAAAAGAAAGTAAATTACTACTTAAAATGGAAAACAAATATTATTTGCCAAAAACAGAAGCTCACTGTAGAAATGAGCACAAAACTAATAAAGGAGTTGTACAACTTAAAATCATCGCAGGTACTGCCAACGGGGTATAAACCATGTTGGGAAACCCTCTCCCTGCAGGAATCGGATGGGCCTATTTTTCAGCCTCAGCCCCATGGATCATGGCAAGACAACGAAAAGTGATCTTCTGTGGTGTACAGTTAAAAACAGCAAATCTGGCAGATGATACAAGAGAATGTGATGCTGTACTTTTTTTTAAAGAAAGATTGGCCCTGTACTAACATCTGTTGCCAATCTTCCTCTTTTTTCTTTTTTTTCTCCCCAAAGCCCCAGTACATAGCTGTGTATCATAGTTGTAGAGTTGTAGCTCTTGTATGTGGGATGCTGCCTCAGCATGGCTTGATGAGCAGTGAGTACGTCTGCGCCCAGGATCCAAACTAGCGAACCCCAGGCCACTGAAGCAGAGTGCATGAACTTAATCGCTTTGCCACCGGGCAGGCCCCTGTGGTGCTGAACTTCTAACAGATGCTATTCAGTCATTCACTTATTAAGTAAAAAAATGACCAGTGACCCTCTTCTGTCACTGGGGTATAGCACTAGGGGTACAACAGTGAGCACACAGATGTGGTCTCTGTGGCTCTCGAACCTAATTATGGTCTTAAGAGTAGAAAGTGATGACAAGATGAGCCTTAAAATAAACTGTGATAAGCACTATGATAGGCAGTCTTCTGGTGGTCTGAAAGCATATGGCAGGGTACTTATTGTGTCTACAGGGGTCACCAATATTTAAATGGTGACCCAAAGGGCAGTTAGGACCCAGACAGGGAAGTGGAAAGAAAAGTGGGAAATGAGACAGAGGGGTAGGTTCCAGAAAGAGGCACTGATAAGTCGGAGAACAGTCTGGAAGTAGGCCTGCAATCTCATCTCAGCACAGATGAGGCATGGCCAAGAGTTCTGGATCGATGTAGTGGAGAATCCGTGCCAGTCAGTCTTTTTTTCTAACGTTCTTCATCACATCACTGAGTAATTTCTCCCTGCCCAGGTGGTAACTAAAGTGATGTAAATGCTGGTAGACTTGTGGTCCTTATAATTTTGTGAAGAAATTGTATTTGATTTATCCCTTGTATATGTTAAGTGGTTTGCTTTATACAGCTAATGTCAAGTTATTCTATATAAAATGAATCTGGCTCTTGCAAAGCCAACCAACACATCATACCAAACTTCTGACCTAATTGAAGTCAGTGGGGGTGGTGAGGAAATAAATGAAGGAAAAGCTCAGAAGGTCATCAACAGACCCAGGAAGCTGAAGGAATCAAAGCTATGATGAGGAGCAGTTAATGCCAGAAGAGATTTGGCCACTGATGTACTCTACCCAACATCCATTCCTTCTTTCTTGTTAACAAAAATCCAATTGTGTTCAGGGATCCACCCCTCCTCACAGGCATGGACTTCAGAGGAGAGGGACCCCATCCCTAGCCTGGAGATGGGTCTAACTGGACTAAGTCAATCACAGCAGCCCCATTCAACTTGCCAATGACAGGTTTAGGCAAAGGTTTCCTTTCTTTTAAAGAGGATCCCGCAAAAGATTTGGTTTCTTCTTTCTCTGGCTGCTGTTGTCATTGGACATGGCTCCTGAACTACTGCAACCACCTTGTGACCATGGGGAAGGGGAGAAACCAAGGAACACTTGGGGGGTGGCAAAACATGGAGGTGAAAGGATCTGGATCCTTAATGGCTTCCCCGACCCTCAGAATCACCCAGCTCTGGAGCTGCCCACTCTAGAAGTTCTCAGTATGTGAGATAGTAAGTTTTCTCATGTCTTAAGCCATTTTGAGCTGGGGTTCCTTGGACCCAGGGCATCCTAACTAAAGAGTCAATCCATTCATTCAACACATATACTCTTGGTGGCGACTCTGAGTCAGGCAGTGTACCAAGGGCTGGGTACAGAAATTTAAAAAATTAAGTTAGATATGGTTATGTACCTTGTTTTGGTTGATGAAATGTGAGCAGAAATGGCATACGCTATTTCTGGGAAGGAATTTTAAGGACGAATATGGGAAAGACACATTATCATGTTTCCTTTCCTCTGTCGTGATGATGAGGAATTACATGTTGAGAAAGAACTTCCATTCACCCGGCTCTCCAGTGACTAGGTTGGACAAAATCCTACCCCTTCTCTCCCACACTGGACATGAAGTGAGGTAAAAAAGTAAATGTTTTAAACCACCGAGAATTTGGGGTTGTTTGTCATCATGCAAACCCAGACTATCATAGCCGACGAGCATGTGCTTAGCAGAGTGCCTGGTGCTCAGGGCACAGATGCCTAGCTGCTGCTATGGTTGTTGCTGTTACTTGTTGGTGCTCACCAAGAGGAGTGAACTAGGTCCAGCACCGATCTGGAAATGTACTCCAAGTGTGACTGTTTAAAACCTAATCATTTATAGGCTAATCAAAGTAGAGAGAGTATCACATAGCTGCAAAATCCATGATCGCACTCAGAGTTCAGTCTTCTAGACCTAGGCACCCTAAAATCCTAAATAAGTAAGATATCTTTTAATATTGACCAATATGAAGTTTTCCTTTTAAGGTTATAAAATTGTAGCAGGATTAATTATAAATCTGACCTCCCTGAGAGAGGACTGATAGAGTACTGAAAAATATAATGTTACTAAGGCTATTTGCATAAATATGGCATCCAGCTCAGTAGAATCTCATAGTACTCAGTGCTGCCACCGTGTCTGGACACGGCACGTCACCTCTCTATCAGAGGAATACTGATAATTAGAGATGATCCCAGGAAGAGAACCAGGACGGCTGAAGTTTAGAAGCCATCCCATGAAGGCCCTCAGTAGAGGCAGGCAGGATGTTCAGTCTGGAGGGGGGCACATTAACTGTCTTCAGATGCTTGAGGAGGAGCCCACGTCATCTGGGTGGGTCCAGAAGGCCAAACCAGGACCAACATGGAAGTGTCAGGGACACTGAGCTCAGCCCAATACAAGAAAGACATTTGACCTTATAATAATTATATCTGCATAACGATAGAAAGGGCTGGATCTTGAAATAGTGAGCTGTCATATGAAGTGTTCCAAAAAAGGATGAATAACCTGCATGGATACAGAATTCATTCAACACTTATTGAGGATCAACTAAACGCCAGATGAAAGGTAAGGAATATACAGGTTAATGTCATGTGATTCCTGACCATGGGGAATTTATAGTCTAGGATGGGTAAACAACAGGTAAATAGATATTTTGTGTGGTAAGTGATATTGTAGAGTTTGTGCAAACTTTTATGGAGACATTAATCTGCTTTGGATAATCAGAAAATACTGCATGGAAGTTTTATTTACTGGGCCTTGAAGGATGGTTCAGTTTGTACTGCAGGGGAGCAAAGTACCGATGCAGGGGAAACTGAATTTTAAAGTCCCCCAAATTCCTTAGAATTTAGTCCATCCTATTAAGGCAAGGTAAACGCAATGGTGATCTAATGGGATAAGACACATTTAAAATATGTACATGAAACCAAGAGACTTCTTTTTCAAGCAAATAAATACCAGGAGCAGTCTGCCTTATTTGGATGGGTGGCGGCTGTGACTCCAGCCTCACTGGAGAGAGTGAATGGATCCAGACCTCTTAAAAGTCTCGGGCCAAGGCTTGGAATGGGATCCAGAAGAAAAAAATGCCAGTCGGCAGGCAAAGGGCAAACTTTCCTTCCTGCTTTGCTTTTGTATGGAGAGTTTGCCACTCTTGAGGCAGCTGGTCAAACACTTCAGGTGGGCTGTAAAATCCTTCAGGAGCAGGGAGAGCATCTGGACTCGTTTGATGGTGAGACTTGACTGTGAGACTTGGATCCCTTCAGATTTGCTTAGAAACGTAGCTGGGAAAGATGGATGAGTTTTGGAAATGAGATCGATTTTATTTTGTTCTTCCCAAAGGGTGTGTAAGACTGAAGTAGCCAGAAGGGATAAGAAGCAGGAGGATGAGTAATCATCCCTGTAGCTCTGCAACATTTGAGAAAAGTAGCAGCAAGTCCCTGAAACTGACAATTCCTTTCTTTAGCCCCAACCCAGAATCAATACAAAAGGGGTTAAACTCTGATAATTTCAAGAAGATACATCTTACTGGATGGTAAGGAGTAGCAGTGTGATAAACTGGGAAGCCATGGTAAAGCAGTCCTAGGTTCAAGCCCTAAGCCTTCTGCTTCCCAGCTTGGGTGAATTAGCTAACCTCTCTGAGCTTCGATAGTCTCATTTGCAAAGGCAATACAAATATAGGTCACTCAGGGTAGCTGCGGGGATTGCATAGGACGATGCAGTGTACATCTTCGTGTGCTAGAACAGTACCAGCCAGGTAGCAGGCACTCATAAATTTTACTCATCATTATTTTATTCTTAGGAGAAATATAAGCAAAAAAAGTTATTAGCTTGACCTTATTGGACTTTGGGTTGGAAAATCAATTCAACAGATTTGAGCACTTATCCTATGCAAGGCACTGATTTAGCACTGGAGACAGGGCGGGAAACAGCGCAGAACAGTCCCTTCTTCCTTCGTGGACTTACCATCCAGGGGGAAGATATCGACAGTAATTAAGTGGACAAATAAACATGATACTTTTAGATAAAGATTAGAGAGCTATGAAGAAATTTAAAAGAGAAAACAGGGTTACAATATGCTGTGCATGAGAATACTGGCTGAACTTGTGACATTTGGGAGAAGGTGTCAAATTCTGAGGGCTGACATGGGGTGCACACTGAATGTTGGATTGACCCAGTGACTTTATATCCCACGTAGTCACACACTTACCATGTCTTCATGAAGTCAGGTTCCAGACAAATTGGTTCATTCATTTCAAAGGGATTTATTTCAGGACCTCTACACTTCTTTTGGTCCCGGGCAAGTTGGATTACTCATTCACTAAGTATTTTGGCAGAAACTTCAACTGATGTGTATTTTTAGTACTGGGTTCATGTGTAAGAAATATACGTATGGAGGGGCTGGATGAATAATGGAAGAGGAAAATAAAATAGCAAACTATGTTTCTCAAGTGTCTGCTCTGTAGTCATGGAATAGAAAGTATTGGGTGATTTATGGAATATGTGAGGCTGAAAACAAACAAACAAAATACCAAATTGCTCAGACTCTCACAAGTGAGTGTCAATCATGAAAGAACTTGAACTGACAACAAGAGTAAGAAAGGCCAGTTAGAGGCGGGGAGACAGAGACAGACTTTGACGCAAAAGGGCAAGCTTTTAGAAGGCTGTATTTGAACGTGATGACCAAAAACATTTTTTGGGAAGAGTTTGGAAGAACTTCCCGTCCTAGGCCCCGATAAACAATGTAATCTCTGAGTAAAGAGAGAAATCATGGTCTATATCTTTGAATTTTTAGTTTGACCCTGAAAATGTACACTTTGACTTAAAGAAAAAAAAGGTAAGAGGAGTTTTCAACAACAGAAGTAGCTGATAAACATGATTGTAAAACACTTAGAGGGCTCCATAGAAATGCTAGAAAAGAAGAGGGTGAGCCTTTAATAACAGCTTCATCTCATGGAATCCAAGCTGTTAATTGCATATACTTTACACTTTAATACAATTAATGGCATCACTTTGAAACCTACTCTAGGGAATATCTCGAAGATTTGGTTCAGATTTTTCTTCTCTGTTATCTATAGCTGAGCCCCTGATTCAAGCCAGCTTTTCAATCTGTAGACTCTTAAGCCTTAAATCTACCTTTTATTTTTAATTTATGATGTTACCTTTCTCCAAAATGTCATCTTCCTAATCTCTCTCCTGGTTTCCTTCTATCCTTCAAGATTTAGCTCAAATGTCTCTTCTTCCATGAACCCCTTCTTCAGAAGTCTGAACCATGCCTTGATTTGGTTTCCCACAGTATTTTACACATCTTTATGATTCTTTTGTCCATCATTGTCTTGTCTATCATTTACTGTGTGCCAACTATGTACCAGGCACGGTGTTAAACATATTACATAAATGCCTTCATTTAATACTTGCTACAGCCTTATGCGATAGGAATTATTATTCCAATTTACTGATGAGGTTAAGTAACTTACTTCATTTCATCCAGCTAATAAGAGATGGCAGCAAGATTCGAACCATCTTCTTATTCTAGATCTTATGCTCCTATGCTCTTATTCTAGATCTTATGCTCTTATGCTACAGGAGTTCTCATACCATGCTGTTTGCTTTTGCTGGTGTTAAAGTTTATTTGTGTTCACATCTGTTTACCTATGACAAGCACATACAAGTCATGTCTAGGTTGGATGGATGGGTGGATTACAGGACTAGTAAGGAGTTCGTCCATTGGTTCTGTCCATGCTCCATTAGACGGAAGTGTCATAGTAGTCAAGGTTGATTATTGGGAGGTCACTTGAAGGAAAATGCCATAGACAGAGTTGGTAACAAGAGTCAAGGATCAGAGATGAAGAAAACCTTTCAGGGCAATGGAAACTACATAGAAAGCAATGCTAAAGCAAGCTGTCATTCAGGGCAAAATTTAATTGGATACAAGGTTTAATAATGACAAAAAAAGAAAGGACATTCTTTTTCATTTAGTATCAATAGCCCCTGGTCAAGTGTGATAAACTTCTTTGATTTCCTGATCATATAAACCTCAAAATAAATTTCTATACTGTCCTATCATACCAAGTCCTTCTCATCTAGGACTTGTATACACTTCTATTACAATTCTTATAGCTTTATGTTATTTAAGAGTTTACCACTCTTTGCTGGGGTTAGATTGACTCATAACTATTAAACTACAAAAGGTAGGCCAATGCATAAATGAAACTGAAGCAACAAGAATGTTTTCTACAACATGATTTGTAAAATGACTGGCTATATAAAAAAATTCATGATTTCTACAGACAAAACACACAGTACTTTTCTAGAGAGATAAGGATTCATTCAATACCAGGTAAAAGCAGACAATCACAGAGAATGTCAAAGATAGTAGATCATAACTATGCTTCCCCACTCCCTCCATTTTTCTGTAACAGTAGGAATACAAATCCTTTCACAGGCCACCTTGATAACTTATCATCAGGGCCTTGAAATATTTAGAAGGTAATATTTACTGTAGAGAAACAAAAGGGACAGAGTTTTCATCCCTGCAATAAATTTTCTGACTACTAAACACCCTCGGTAGCTGAGCAAACAATTGGTCATTCATTCATGCAAGGAATATATTTTAAATACCTTTTATGTGTGAGGCTTTAAGCTAGCCACTAGGGATGTAGCAAAGAGCCAGGACATGGTCACTGCTCTCTTGCTGTTTATTATCAAGTGAGGAAGATGGTCATCAAGTAATTTAATAACAAAAATTACACCTGTGATAATTGTGTCAAAGAGTGACGTAAGCTGCAATGAGAGAAAATAATAGGGGAAAGAAAAGCATCATACAAGCTGAGTGTGGCAACAAGGGGATGAATCTATCTTGTTGGGTATATGATCATATTAAGGATTCTGGTATATATCCCAAGAGCATGAGAGGGTTTTAAGCACTGAGTTAATATAATTAGCTTGTCCTTTCAAAAGACCACTTTGCTTCTGATGTGGAGAATGGGATAGGGGAGTCAAGAGAGGATGTAAGGACAAGAACTAGATGGTTTTGACATTGGTCTAAGTGAGAGTAGATAGCAACAGGGACCAGGCGTAGGGTCTCAGGAAGCTGAAAACAAACAAGTTTCACTGCTCTGATTTCAAGTAGAAGTCTACAAGTTTAGCTCAGCCTACTGAGCCTACCATTGGCAGGTGGAGGGAAATGATAGCTGTGCCACTTGGAAGAAAATTATCACCTGTTTGCTTACAGTTTAGATATTTAAACTTATACATTAGACCTAATCAAGATCCTTCAGCTTGAGGAAATAAATCTGAGATAATCAGGAACCAAAATGCATGATCATAAAAGTACAAGGTATAGAACTTGATTTCTTTCTATCTTCAGCTATAGTTTATTCTCAATTCTGCATTAAAAAGAGTAAACTCCCTCTCACCCCCAAAAAGGGTTGAGACATTTAATATGTTACATTAATCCATTTTTGTGTCCATTAAAAATAATTTTTACACCTAAACTTTGCACAAGGAACAAGATTAAACCATGATTTGACCAGAGACAGGGTCTTATTTGATCTTTCCATCCCCAGTGCCTAGTCCAGAGCCTGATTTCTTCAATTGAATGCATAAGGAGAAGAAAAAAAGCTCATTAACTGAAGAGGGACTACGGATTAGTAGAAATAAAAAGTAAAAGGATTTGATAACTTAATGCTACATGGGAATAGGAAAACATTAGGTGGATTTTGGATCTTTTCTATTTCAATTTCCAATTTGACTGTCTGATTTGTAACTTACATTTGTTTATAGTTGTAATTATGCCAAGGTTGGTTTCTTTCCATCTGCATGTGCAAATGTAATAAATTAAATAGTTATTGGTGCTGTGGTTATCTGTGGTATTTCCAGAGGTCTTTAGTGCAACCATGAAAATAAACACTGAACTTTTTCTAAAAATTCTTGCATACTGAGAATTGGATGGTGGGTTCCAGAGAAACTTGATACACTCAGGCTTGTCTTTTCTCTTCTCTTGGTTTTGATTTCACAGGGTGGCATTTCTTTGGGGAAGCACTGGGAGTCTGGGTTATCAACACATATTTTCTGTCTGGAGAGCTGAGTGTGCAGAGAAATGAGGACTTATAAAGGTGCCTATAAGGAGGAAGAGAAAACACTGATTAATGTGTACTGGGCCAGGATCAATGTTATGAGCCTAGTGGCTTTGGGAGATATTCACAGGGCGGTGGATGTTTTCTTCTGCTTTATAGCTACTGGAAGGCCAAGGGAACTGGCTCAAGGTCACAGAAAAAGTGAATCAAGGTTCAGGCTAGTCCTCGACCCATGAGTGCCAAATCACTCTCCTCTCTTTATTGGTAAAACTCCATCCAGAATTATCTTCCTCCTGCAGACTTGCTCCTCTCCTGTATTAACTCTCTCAGTTAGAGGCACTATTATCTATCTTGCTGGCCAAGCCAAAATCCTTGTGCTCTATCTCAAAAGCTTTCAGGCTCTGGCAGGTGTCAAAGATATACGGAGTGGCCAAGAATAAGGCAAACGGGCGTAGAGGGCCTGAGAACAACTGAAGGCCTTCAAATGCAAATAATAAAACCCATATTATGCTAGTCCAAACTGCTACCCTGGTCTTAGAGTCATCCTCAACTTCTTTTTTTTCCATTAGCCATACATCTGAAAGATTACTCTGCCGATTGAGCCTGTCTTTCACATGACCATTACATTGTGCTCCTTTTCTCGCTTCCTATAGTCACTGCTCTGGTTCAGGGTCTCATCTTCTCTCTCCTTCTACCTGACCTCCCTAACTCCAGTTTAGCTGCTATACTTTCCCTGCATCCATCCATTGCATTATCAATAAAGTTATCCATCTAAAGCCTAGACTATGTCATTCCATTGTTTACGGACTTTGATAGATCCCCCCTGCCCATAGGTTAAGTGGGTCTCAGCACGGATAAACCAATCTAATTATGAGAGGACAGCAGCCTCATTTACTATCAATCCTCCTCTCTTGTCCCACACTCCAGAACATCAGACTACTTGCTAGTCACTAAACGTGACCCATAATGGCATTCCTCATTTAGTGTGGGAGATGAGCTCCTAGAAACGGAAATGCTACCTGAACCAACTGTATGTGGGGTCATTTGAGCATCTCTCCAGAGAGGCATGTCTAGCACCATGCACTGGCAATGGCTCTTCAAATTTTCTCAAATCCTCTGAAGTCATGACTTCCTTCTGGCCATAGTTTCTTCCAGGCCATGGGTCACACGATTGTTGGTCAATCATCCCAAGCTCTGTCGTGCTCTGATAGGCCTCATATCAGGCCTCATAACATTTAAGGGATGATCGTTATTGGTTGTGCCTTTGACCGTGTCTTGAAATGACTCAAGCAGTGCAGCCTGCTTTTTAACATCTAACACGGTACTCTTCCTCTGTTTTCTTGGACAGCTCCAGGACTAATACTGGCATGTCTTTCACCAATCATTATGGGTAAAACCTGTTACCTAGAATACAACATAGATAGTGGAAGGAAAGGTCACAGAAGAGAAAAACCAGTACACTGAATTAGGAGTGTGTGGTAGGGTGCTCACTGGCTGAGAATTTGCATTAAAACTCACTGACCATGAGAATATATAATACAGTTGATTAAATATATAATATCTACTATTGTATATGTCTGTGTACCTACCTACCTGTCTCTCTGTCCAACCATCCATATGTGTATACATTTCTTTAAAGAAAATAATTTAGAAATAGTGTGGCAAAGGACTGAATAAATGGGGATATGCGTATGTATTTGTGCGTGCTCTTCCCTCAGCCTTAGGTGCCCTCCTCTGTTTTCTCCACTTGGTGAATTCTTATGCATGTTTTAGGCCCAGTTTCCATGTTACCTAGACCCTTACTATTCATGATGTGCTCCATGGACCGGCAGCACTGGCATCTCCTTAGAGCCTGATATAAATGCAGAATCTCAGGCCCCATCGCAGATCCACTGAATCAAAATCTGCATTTTTAGCAAAATCCCATTAAAGCTTGAGAAGCACTGACCTAGGCTATAAAGCCTTCCCTGAACCCTTCCAACAAAACAAAGGCTCTACTTACACACTTAGCATTCAGTCTTTATCACATTGTATCATGATTAGTTGCTTATATGAACCTATAACAGGAGGAGGCCCTTGACAATATTTGCCGAAACCCATTAGGACATATTAATCCAGAGGTCTGCTATTTATTATGATGTCTGTAATAAGACACTCTAGGTTAGTCAACCCAATTTCCTTCTATCCTTCAGAGGTTTAAAAAGCTAAAAGTCTGATTTTCTAGCCTCTCTTACAGACAGATATGGCCATGTGACAGTTTTGCCAATGAGATGTAAGTAGAAGTTTGCTAGTATTTTCTCATCTCTTGCCTAAAACGTGGATGCAGTGTTGGAGGCACACCTCTGTCGCTACCCTGAGGCCAAAAGGCACAATCCAACAATGGTGGACCAAGACAGAAAAATCTGGATCCTTGAAGGCATCCTTCTGACTCCAGACTGCTTCTCTGTAGACTTCTTATATGAGAGACAAACACGTCTTTTATGTGTTTAAATGACTGTCAGTCAGTTTGCTGTTAATCGAGTTGAACACACTTCTGACCAATAGTGTCTAGTCATTTGGACAGGCAAATCAAATTTAAATTTGCTCTCTTTACTAGTCTTCACCGAGGTTCCTCAAGGTGGAATAGAATAAGATGTTAGAACAATGGCCTTTTTTTTAAAAATTCTATTTTCCTATGTAATTGATTTAGAAGCATTTCCAATGGGAAATAGGGACATGGGACATTTAAATTTACATTACTTGAACATTTTGGTAAATATGTAAATCTTGACTATCAAAGAAAGTAGTCAATGCATCTGGTCAACATCAGAACAGGAATCTCTCCACTTGCCCTTCTTCATATCTTGGCTGCCACAAAAATGGGAGAGGGCAGCCACATGAGGAAGTTACAAAAAATATGGCAATTATGATTGCTTTAACAGGAGCTTTGAAAAAACATCTCTCCAAGTTATGTTTAAATCCAGCCATACTGCCCAACTCCTATGCATGGGGATGGTTTGGGTCATTGCAATCTCTCAGCATTTCCCAAATGTCAGTTATACATAGGCTACATTTCACTGGGAAACACTGTGATGGCCAATTAGGAAAACTGGGTGTTGATACTCATAATAAATGGAGTGGAATTAGCCTGTGTGACATCTTGCTCCTCAAACTGCCCCATAAACTCTCAGTGGTAATTTGCCCCCACTGCATTGCTATATTTTCATTGGAAATGCAGCAGCTGTTTTATGGCCCATCACTGTCAAAACGACCCTTACAATCTCAATCATGCAAATTGAGCAGCCCTGGAAACTTTATGCATCTATTTCTTGGTGCATCAGGCCTCTGACCCACACCTGATGTTTCCTGGAGTATATCAGGTTATCCTTTGTTATTTTGTGGGAGGACCGCATCCTACCTAGAAGAGCCACATTCTCAGACTGTTCCAGACGGATGCTGTGTTTTAAAAATGCCAAGAAAAGACAGGAGCATAACTCAAGCTCAAAGCCAGAGTAAACACATCTGAGATAATCGCCTGAAGCACATTCTTTTTAACACCCTCAGTGCAGAAACCTTTGTCCTGGGAGGTTGAATTTGAGTTTGAAAACCTGACAAGACATCTAGAGATGGGTCCGGTAATCAAGCAGTGTGGTTTGGCTTTTTGTAAAAAGCCACCCAAATAAGAAAACAAATGCAGGAACAAACAAAATCCATTCTAGTCCTAGCCTCTGAAGACATTTTTAAAATGCAAGTGTTAATTTGCTTAAAGGAATGAAGCTTCGCTGGAGCAAGCTTCCCAGGAACTCAGAAGACCACACTCTCCAAGATGTGAAGCTGTGTTATGTTCCTCCGCTAATCAGCCTCAATTCTTAGTCCATTGGTTCTCCAACTTTAGCCTGCATCAGAATCACCTGGGAGGCTTGTTAAAGCCCTGGGTTCCACACCCAGTTTCTGATTCAGTGGGGCTGGGGCTGGGGCTGGGGCAGTGGGACTCAATAATTTGCATTTCTAACAAGTTCCCAGATGATGCTGATGTTGCTGGGCCAGGGCCACTTTGAGAGCCACTGCTTTAGTCAGATGTTATATGTTCATCCCATGATGCCAGTTAACTGCTTGGTTGTCAATCCTGAGATTTTTTTTTTTAAAGTCGTGTGACTCAGTCATACAGCTTTTACCGTATCCTGATTCTCAATTATCCCAACCTCTCGTACTTTATGATTACATGGTTCACAATGTGCACTGGATCTCAGACAGTGCATCAACAGGCACACCAAGTTAGAGATTAGACTAAAAAGAGAGGATTGCTGTCGGAGACCTTAGGGGACATGGGGTGGGCAGGATGTGGAGGCGTAATAGCCATAAGCAATTATTACAATTACTGCTTATGATGGACAATCACCCATTCTGAACCTTGTCAGTGAGCTTGAGTGGATTTCCTTTGGTTTCTGCATTTAATATTTTAGTATTTGTAACTTTTGGAAGGAGCCACAGTTCCTCTAGCCACAAGTTTGTCATGATTTCCTAGTTTGTGTGGCCAGGTGTTCTAGCTAGATGTTTTCCCCTCCTTTTGTTTTGTTTCCTCCCCACTTAGGTACACAACAGGCAAGCTGCTGATACACATTCAAGATTTTTACTCAAGATTCCCGGTTGATATTTCAATTCCTTCCCCATTTCGTTTTCACCGGACAAGAAATCTCCTAGTAACTCCAGGGCCCCGGCTAGCTGCATTATTAATTCCTGTTGTTTTCAGCCACATATTAGGATCTTATCTGTCCCTTTAGTAAACGCTTCATTATTCAGGCTTTTAATATTCTGTATTTCCTTTAAAAAAAATCATGGTGGTACTCAGAGGAAAACCAGCGACCTCAAGGAGGCCAGCTGCCTTTTCCCACAGAGCACCGTCACCTCGCCTCTATTCTTACCCCACCAGGTGGCCTTCACCACGTGGAGGTCTGGCAGGCCACCCAACTCACATTTATCAGGCAGAGGGCCAGGCACTATTCTGGAGAAGTGAAGGGGCTGGAACACATCCTCTGCCTTTTGAGAGTCATGCAGTGAGGAACATCAAGTGGAAAATTTCTAATCCTTTTCCTTTCCTCTTCCTGCTCCTCCTCAAATTCCTTCCCAAGGAAAGCCATGTGGAAAGTCTCAGGAACACTGGTAACTCCCCATATACAAAGCCACCTGCCTCCATTAGGAGGACACCCAGGACCAGAGAACAATGCATGTGTGACAGAGATTTATAAGCATAAAATGTGGAAACGACCCGTGTCTGACAATTCCTTTCCTTTTATCCATGCAGGTCAGAAAATTTCAGAAGCAGGGCTCATTCATCTTGGTTTGGGGACGCACATATGTGTTTAGTGCTCTGAACAGCGCTAAACAACCACAGGATTTATAAATATTTGCATTCCGTAATGGTCCTTGGGCAGGATCTGCTGGGTTGAGTCACCCTGGGGTCACCTTCCCCATCTCTGATGAGAAGCCACTGGTTAACAGGTTTCATTTCCTCCACTACGTGGTTAAGGGGTGCTTCTCAGTTTGGTCACATCTCTCCCTCAAAATGCCACTTCACTGGGGCCCCGCCCAACTGCCTATAGCTCCAGCAACCTGAAGGGCCGGCACCGAAGAGACTGCCTGAATTAGGAAGGGTTGTGATTCCTCACTGCCAGCCACTGTGTTCTGGGACTCTCCTCTTTTCTTTCCCTGGCCAAGATAAACCCAAACCGAATCCTTTGGATAGGGGAGTTTCCTGACGTGTCTGCTGACAGCCAGGGATTGGAGTATTAGGGGATTAGACAAAAAATATGGAGTGTGACTTTTTTTTTTTTTTTTTTGGTGAGGAAGACCAGCCCTGAGCTAACATCCGTTGCTAATCCTCCTCTTTTTGCTGAGGAAGACTGGCCCTGCTGAGGAAGACTGGCCCTGGGCTAACATCCGTGCCCATCTTCCTCCACTTTATATGGGACGCCGCCATGGCATGGCTGACAGGCAGTGCGTCGGCGGGCGCCCGGGATCCGAACTCGCGAACCCGGGGCTGCCAAGCGCGGACTAAACCGCTGCGCCACCGGGCCGGCCCCTGAAGTGCGGCGTTTTAATGGGGTTGTAGCTCAGTTTGGTGGGATATCTTGGGAACTCTAAAGGCATCTGGAAATGAGAACACTTGAGGCCAAGCATCATGATCTGTCTTAATTTTTTTTCCTTCACAAGCAAAGAAAACAAAACCGGCCATTTTTCACCTGTGACATGAGAGGATGGGAGAGTGTCTCTTCAGAAACTTTCCTCTCATTCTGGTCTTGACATTGAATAGTGGGTTTGGCTTCAGAAAATTCCAGTTGGATGATGTTGGATGAATTTCCTAGGGGTAAGGAAGTGATTTTATCTAAACGATGTATTTTGGCTATTGGCACTCTTACCCACACTGAGGGCTAATCCTGGGGCCTCAGATTAAGATGTTTTACTTTAGAGAGGTACTGTGTGTCCACATTCCTGGTTGAGGGCTTCTCTGATACAACCCTTCACTGAAGTGTTCACACACATTGGTACTTCACAGGCAGCTGTGGTTGCTGATGTGTGGGTATCAACCTCAGTGCATACTTCAGTGTACAAGCTGTGCAGGCCTCATCTCTTTACTATGCTTTACTTCACTTAAAGTCCAACTCTCAGTGCCCATCCTACCAGCCAGCATGGCAGGAAGCCTAACTTCAGTCATCGTTGGGGCCATCCCCTCTTTAGGTAACACAGGAGGCTAAAATCATGCCCCATCACCAATTCATCATGGTTGCTGCTGACACCTTCAACATTCAGGCCTGGAGTTCTCTTAAAGTCCTTTAGTTTTTCTACTTTTGTGTCCACTCATGGCATGGGAACTTTGCCAAGGCTGGAGAACCCTTGCCCAGGCTCATCCTCCTTAGGTGTACCTGGCAGCCTTCTTTTTCCAGGTCCTACCACCTCCTTGGGGGTCAGGCCTACGAGTAGCACTGAATTCTGGCTCTTCGATGGTCATCTGACTTTTCCCCTTCCCAGGCTCAAAGACATGTCTTCTTTCTCTTGCCTCATTCTCAAAGGCATTCCTTTGTCTGCCCCCCTCTTCCTTTCTCAGGATATCTAGCATCATATCCTCAGAGAGCTTTAACTTTTACAAGACAGGAGGAGCACTTGTCTTCAAAGGGCTTCTGTTTTTTCCTCCCTGGAAGCCTCTCTGAGACAAGGAAATACTAAGGGCCCATCAATTTGCTTAGAATAAAAAGGTTGGGGGAGGGGCTTTGGAAAACGTGCAGAGGGCAAAACCGAAATAAATTGAAATGGATTCAAAGTAATGCTGGAAAGAGGGGGAATTTCAGCCAGGGAAGTGGGCATTGTACATAACCCTGGTTATACCTGCAAGATGATGTTACAAATGGAGTATTTCATCTGAGGGTGGTGGATGGAAAGATGGAGAATCATCACATTGGGCAGTGTGGTATAGTGAACACTGAATGTCCAAGAGAAGCAGACTTTCTCTGGGTCCCTCATGCATGAGAATGTGAAGAAGAGGAGTGAGAAGGATTAGAAGAGAAGAGAAACAAAAACAAATTGGATAGGGATTTGAGTGGGTGGAGTGATAGTTGGCTTGAAAATGAGGAGATGCTATTTTTGTTTGAGAGGAGATGTTATAGAAGGCATTTTGAGTAATCGTTAAATGGAAAAATTAGGAAGACTCTAATAAAATCAAGCAATGAATCGCCCTCACAGGTTCATAAATAATAGTTCATATATTTTGTAAAATGTATACTACCTGCCAGGCACCATTCTAAGCATAAATAGCATCATCCCTAGTTTACAGATGAGGAAACCGAGGCTCTCGCTTATCAGAGAGCTGGAAACGGATGGGGCTAGATCAGGGCTTGGGCAAGCCCAGTGATCACCGGCCCCAGGTGGGTCAAGTGCCCTTTCCTGGACCACTTCTGGGATGAGATGGGTCAGAGTCTCTGGTTGGTTAAGTCTGAGTCTCGTACACACTCATTTCTGCATTTGGCATAGGAGTCCCCTCCACCCAAAACACATGGACAGAGAGTGGTGGATTTCTAGAAGAAAATCAGGGTCCTTTTACAGGAAGAAATATGATTAAACAACAGGTGGCTCCCAACAGAAACCCATTTCATAAAATGGGTTTCAGAGAACAGGAGGTGCTTGCTGCCTTGGTTGTAGCAGGGGCATGCCGGGAGCCCCACTCCTGAACCTCTGACCTCAAAGAAGCCCTTTAAGCATCTCTTGGGAGCTCCTATGAACTGAAGGGCACATTTGAAACCACTGGTCTTGAATCAATAAGGAAAAGCCAGAAATAAGCATAAAAATTCTTTCAGCAACAAAACAGAGGTTACGAAGTCCAAGCAGTGAACTTTGTACCCTAAACAAATAAGGGAGATTCTTAGGTCTCACCCAAAAACCATTTTTGGTTTTGTATCACACCATTTTAATAAACTTGGTTATCTGGCTATCCCATCCCAAGCCAACAAAGTAACAAAGGGCAATTTCTAGCCCCTGGGATATAATGTCACCTTTGTTGCTCTGCTCTCTCACCTCCAGGCAGCAGGGACAGAACGATTAGAACATAAATCTTGGTCATGTAGCTCTGGGACCTTTAAGTCTCCTTCACTGAGTCAAACACAAATTATTTCACAGTAACAGAGCCAGTGTTCCCAGGATCATTTTCATTCCATTTTAAACCATAATGGTTTGCAAGAGCAATAAGTACACTCAGCGTCGCTGCGCAGTTTGGATGTTGTATTTGGCACTACCAAACTGGATCAGGGGAGTGCCTGCCAACTTGTGTTTTGTAGACAGGTCGGGTAGACAGCACACTGTATAACCCCCTCTCTCTCATGGGCTCTCCATCTCACTCATCTCTGTGCTTCAGGGAAAGTCATGGTATTGCCCAGTGTGAACTTGTCCCCGCCTTGGTTAATGCACACAAGTGGGCTGCCTCTCTCTGGCTGTTTCCTACCCACACAGGCACTCTCTCCCTTCCAATACTATGTCCAGTGCCGAGGTGGATCCACACAGGCAAAAGTGTTCTTGAGAGAGAAGTGTTACTTTTCCATGGTAGCAAGAGCCAAAAATATTCTCACACTTCCTTAGGGAGACTTAGGGGATCCCGCAGATCTTCATGCACTCAGCAGCAGTGAGTGTCGAGGTTGAAAGCAGTAGGTCAGGTATCCAAACAGTAAGGCACTCGGCAAATGTTAACCCCCATGGTTGTTATTATTATAATTGTTATGGTTATTAGCAACACTTTGTAGCTACATAGGTAACTTATGAGTGTTAAGAATGTTCCATCTTTGAACAATGTCAAAGTGTTCTGCTGGTAGTTTTTGTTTTCTTTTCTGATGTGAATCCAAAAAAACCCAAAGATCACCTTCGGAGTTTGGCAATCTTGGACTTAAATCTCCACTTTATTGCTTGTTAACAGTGTAATTTAGGAAGAGCTGCTGAGTTTCAGTTTCCTCTAAGTAAAATTCCATTTAATTCACCTTAAATGTGGATGACAAAGTAGCCATGTCAGAGGGGGCTGGTTTTGATGATTAGGTACATACTAAACACTCAGTAATATTAGTGATAACTATTGTTAAATAAATTTGAACTCCCATGAGGCGATTTTCTTTGACTTACTCCTGAGGTGAACAATATACTAGCAGAGGTCCCTCATCTGCTTCTAGTTTAGTCAGGGACCTGATATGTTCCAACGTCATTGTAAGTTCTCATTGCTAGATGAGAATTCTGAAAATTGATAATGCTAACTATTTTGACTTGGGAACCAGGATTAGTTTTTAGGAATACGTGTATAATTTTTTTTCATTGGTTCCTGACCTACTGAGGCAGCATCATGTACATATGTTTTAGAATCAAGTAAATCTGTGTTCGAGCCACAGTTCTGCTACTTAACTGGGTTTGTGTTTTGTTTAAACAGTAAAATCTCTCTAAATGTCAGCTTTTCTATCTAAAAAATGGGGATGATATTAATATCTTCCTCATAGCGTTGTTGTGATGATTAAAAAGGATAATATATGTTAAGTGCTTGGCATGAAGTAAGCAAGTTAATTGTTCTTGCTGTGGAAACTTAACTTTGATGAAAATTATAAAAGTAAATTGATAGCAAGAAAAACACCCCAGACTACACCAAGTAAATTTTAATGCCTCTGTGATGGTGAGCAAATGGTCTCTCATTCTCCATCAAAGGCTCTACATCAAGCTGCCTGGTCCCAGATCCAGTGACAATAGAGTTAGTAAATATGGACATTTGGATTAGCTTATAGCACTTGTTTTATGATTAAACTTCAGACTACAAGGGGAAAAACAGCGCAATCATTACGTTCTATCAGAAGCATCATCAGGGTAGGCTAAAGACACTAAACATAACTGGGGATCATCAGCAACAAGGCAGCAACAATCCATTCAATGATGGAGCTGCATTTGTGCAAGTGGTACCCATATTGAGGTCAGTAGGCTGAGGCACTTTGCTTGGTTGCTAGGCAACAAGAGACCTGTTATTCTGTAGTCCATCAATATCAACACAAAACATTAACCAAACCACACTCCTGGTTCCACTTACATGATGGCCGCATGGAAATGCTGGGGGAACAGAGAGGATTATGTAATGCGGAAAAAGTGAGAGTTGGCACAGTACAGCACGACTTCATCTTTGAAGCAGTAGTGATTTGATAGGGATCATCTGCTGGTTGTGGTTCCCGCTTAAATTGAAGAAGTTAGGGGAAGCATACTAAGTTGTCCCATGCCAAGCCTGTACCACAAGGTGAAGCATAAATTTGGGAACTTTTCAGCTAATGTGATCCACATGAGCAAAGTAAATAATTCTTGTTCAAAAGTATAGTTTTAAAGACTGAATAACTCTGTTTGGCTTTGAATTCACCAGTTTATCAGGATATTCCTTATAAGAGTCATTTGTAGCTTTAACTATCCCAGTAACCAACTCAGTAATGCATTTCACTTTGACCTTATAGAGAAAGGCTTAGCCTCTGAAGTCCCCAAACAGGTGTCAAACAATTACACTTCAGAAAATCTAAATTATAAAGATAACTGCCCTAGAATTTATAAGGTTCTCTACCTAGGAAGGAAATTAGCATTGCACTAGGCTATCAGATAATTTATTCATTTATTCAGCAGTATTAATTGCCCATTTACTGGCTATAAAAGAGTTGATGATGTGAAAGCCAAAAAGCTAGTGTTTTGATTTGCTTTCCTTAAATATGCTTGTATTTATTAAATCATGAATAACAAACAATAGATTAGATTTAATTGGAAATAGAATTTTCAACTGGACAGTCAGTGTAATTGAAGTATTGTATGTTTGGGTACAAGACCCCCATGGGTATTGCCTGAAATCAAACAGTAGATACAAATGGCCACAATAAACACCAAAAGAGGCTAATCAGATAGAAATATGAAACATTAGAAAGAGGAGATATGCGGAAGTGTTTGAATATTTTGAGTCAATTTTGTGACCATGAGACAGGAGCCGTGGGGAAAGAAATGCAGTAGTATACAAGAAACCGAGGGATTATCCGAGTAACTGCAGGTGAGCAGATGGGTCACGATTAGTCACTGCTCATTCCTAGGATCAGCCATCACAGCTGTTTTGACACAAAGTAACCTTTGGTCATATCTTTCTTCTACCCTTCTGCTTTCCACATGTGACTTTAGAGATCTGGCCTGCACACCCAGCCCAGTGAGCTCTTCGGAGATGTTAATGGAGATGCTCATGGAGCCACCAAAGGACAGGATTTCATTTGTCATTGCTGGAAGCTGATGGGTGAGAGTGAAAGAAAGGCGCCTACAGGAATTATATTGGTGGGGCTCCTGGGTGGTTGCCTGGAACCCTGGCCAGGTAATTGAGTTATGACAATTAAATTGTGGCCACTGAGCCAACATAGGCATCTGCCACGTCAGGCCCAAGCTCTTTTCTCAGCTTCACATGGGTTTTGTCCAGGCCAGGCACCCTAGCCATGCCTCACAATAATGCGAAACAGCTTGTTCTGAAAACTTAGGCTTGCTCGTGTCAGAGATGTCTTTGCTGATGTCTGGAAGATTGCTCAAGGAGAAAAACATGTCTAGTCAAAACAGGGGAGAAAGTACCTAAAAAGGTTATGAGTAATCAAAAAGGTCATGTGAACACACAAAGAATTTTTCAAAGGACCTGTATGCATTCTCACATGACCAACTTGTTGACCTTTATACTGCTTTTAGTCACAGATTCTCTTTCTAGAACAGACCAGAAGAGTTAAGAGAAAATCAAATCAAATGACTCATGGAACCACCCTGCTCTTCACAAATATTTATTGAGAATTTTCTCTGCTTCAGGCACAGGGCTAGGTATTATGTGCTGGGTATAAAGCAATAAATAAAACAGATACAGTTCTTGCTTGTTCTAAAAACTTGAGATTGCTCTCAGCTAGAACATTAGCAAATAGAACCAAGTTGGATATTTACAGCATAATATACCTTAATAGAGTAGGGTATATTAAAATAATGCAAGGACGGTTTAACAATAGTAAATCTATTAATGTAATCAACCACGGTAATAGGTCAAAGGAGAAAAGCCATTTGATAATTTTTGTACAGATGCCAAAAATCCATTAGGTAGACTTTTGTATCCAATAAAAATCATTAATAAATAGTAGATATAACTTGTCACAAGAAATGCCATTTATAGTCCTATAAATATATATGAGTCAGGCATGTTCCATTTATAAAAATAATAAAGATATAAAATATCTGAAATAACCCTAGCCAAAAAAATGTATAAGATATATACAGAAAACTTGAGACCTCTACTTCTAAAAAGAAAACTTGAGTAAATAGAAACCATACCATCAGCCTGGGTAGAAATATTTAATATTGTAAAGATATTAATTCATCCTAAATTGACCAATTAAAAGTGACCTTAATCACAATAGTAAGGTTTCTCTCTCTCTCTCTCTCTCTCGCACTTGTTCTTTTTTTTCAGAACTTGACAAGCTGGTTTGAAAGTACATATTGAAAAGTAAACTAAATAAAATAAAATAAAAATTAAATTTAAAAGACTAAAGTCTGAAAATTCTGAAAAATAAGAGTTCCAGTGACTGGACTACCCCCATACAGATATTGAAATTAAAAACTACAGCAATTTTTGTATTGCTGGAGTAAAAACTACTACAGTTTTTTTCTGGCGTAAACAAAACAATAAATGGCACAGAGTCTAGAAATAAGCTTAAATATCCAGGTAGACAAAAATGGGTATTTAGTATATGATAAAGGAAGGCTTTTCAAACTGGAGAGGAAAACACAGATTATTCAAACAAATGGTCTTGAAACAACTGACTAACCATTTTGGGAAAAACATAAGGCTGTATCATCCCTCCTTCTATCAAACACCTCAAAGATTTAAATACATATATTTAAAGAATGAAACTGATAAAGTACTAGAAGAAAACAAACAAACAAAATCCTAGAATGATGAAGTCCTTCCTAAGCAAGATACTGAACACAAAAGCCAGACAGGAACTAAATGATAAATTTAAATCCATAAAAATTAAAAACTTTTGTATGGCAGAAACTAGAACTCGGAAAAATACTCTCAACACACATAACAAAAAGTAGCTAATTTTCTTAATATTAAAAGAGCTGTTATAAATCAAGACAATGAAGACCAATAATGCAAAGAAAAATGGAAATGGGAGAAGACATGAATTTTCAGTTTATAAAAAAAATAAACGGCTTATAAACATGCAAAGATAGGGGGCTGGCCCGGTGGTATAGTGGTTAAGTTCGTGCATTCTGCTTCAGCAGCCTGGGGGTCACTGGTCTGGATCCTGGGCGTGGACCTACTTACAGCTCATCAAGCCATGCTGAGGCAGCATCCCACAAAGAGCTACAACTCTACAACTATGATACACAACTATGTACTGGGGCTTTGAGAAGGAAAAAAAAAAGAAAAAGAGGAAGATTGGCAACAGATGTTAGTGCAGGGCCAATCTTCCTCAAGAAAAAAAAAAGAAACCAATATGAAAAGATATTCAGTTTACTCAAAGGTAAGACAATGAAAAGAATAAGATATCAGTTTTTACCTATCAGGTTGGCAAAGATGAAAATGTTTAATAACATACAATATGGTCAAGAGTGTGGAGAAATAGGCTGTCTTATACCCTGCTGGTAGGGCTATAAATTGGTACAAACTCTTCAGGGGGTAGTTTAGGAATATGGGTCAAATTTTAAATGCATGTATTCCTTGATCCAGCAATTATGCTTCTAGAAATATATTCTATCAATATACTTATTCATTTATGCAAAGTAAAATCTACATCTATATCTAATACATATATTTCACCTCAACATTCCAGCCAAAACAGGAAGCAACCTAAATATCCGTCAAGAGGAGACAACAAATATACCCATAGATTTAGATGTATTAACAGAGAAAGATATCCAAGGTATATTAATAAGTTTGAAAAGCAAAAATAAATTAGTATTATTCCATTTGTTAAAAATTAAGATACTATTTGGTATGATTGTATGTGCTCATACTATTTCCGTAAAAACATATAAGAAACTGTTAATTATAGTAACCTCTGACAAATGGGGCTGAGGTTTTGGGAGTTATGGAAGGGAGCCTTTTACTTTTCATTTTATATGTTTATATATTATTTGGCTTTTTTTTTTGCCATGCATACTTATTGCATTTCTCATTAAAAGAAGAGCTTTTCCTACTTTGCTGCATTGTGCTTTTAAACAAGGATTACACATGTAGCAGTACTTTTTGGGAAGAAGGCTGACTTACTAAAAATGTTGAATTTGTAATCTAAACCCTCACTTATCTGAACAAAACAAACTCCAATTTTTGTGAAATATATTTAAGTGGTAAGCTGGTTTCAAAAAACTGAAGTAATCTCTTTTCAAAAGCATTCACTTCAAAAATCTACAACTGGATACATTTTGAAATACAGTTTTTCTCAAGATAAATGATTATTTTCCAAGCAATATCACTGACAAACCAATTATATATGTGTATGTTTTAATTGAAAATTTTTTTGTAATTACAAAAACAGCAAAGATCTGAAAGTAATAAAGGTGGTGTTACAATGATAAATTGAAGCTGATAAAATTTCCATTACAGTATATTACCTGGAAATGGTTAAGATGTTGAGACTTTATAGGGAGCTGAAATAAAAACAAGCACCTGAATATGATGTATTATAGATGGAATTTGATTTTTAAAGAATAGCCCTTATTTTTTTATACACCGTGGCCACTGTTATTACCATTCAAATGACAGTACCACCTAGATTAGCATATAATTACTCTGTAATCTTGGTTTAAAAGTGCCTTAAAATTTTGGAATTTTTTCTGTACTTAAAGTCCTAGCAAAGCAATTTAAAAATTCAAATGCAAAATAAGTACAGCACTAAAATGCAATCACCACGTTGCCCAAAATCTTATGATTTAAGAGGGTTTTTGAGCTTTTTCTGGGCATGGAACCTCTATGGAGCCATTATGCCTATAAGGCCTCCTAATAACAATCAGATGTTTCAACTTGGATGTAATGAAGAAGGAGAACAGCCAGTCCTCTATTATGCTCTAAAGTCAGATGACGATTGGTAATCAAGAACAAAGACTAATAAGAAAACTTCAATTTTTATCTAAAGTATGAAATTAGGAACTCAATCAAATATGAAGTCCGTAGATGTTGATAAGATGTTTTGTAATTCATTAAATTTTTCCTAGGTTAGACAAAGTAATAATTTATTACTGTTCCTAGCAATACTGGATTTTGCATTCTAATACAAATTGAAGTTAGAGATGGACAAAACTGTCTGTGGCGACTGGTTAGATCCCTCAGTGTCTTCAGTTAGAACAAGCCAGGAAGTCAAGTTGAATTTATCAGTAATCTGGTTCTAATGAGAGAGAGAGAATGTATCTAAACCCTCTGAAAGGGATTAAACGAAACTGTTTAATTTTAATCTGCTTTGTTTATCAACGTTAGGCCAGAGAGGATGCTAAGGATGGGTGAGAAAGCAGGCCACTGTGTCACTGAGTAGAAAGCGTCCCAGACCAGGAAAGAAGGCCTCTGGGTCCTAATTCTGGCTCTACCAGGAGTTAGCTGAGTGATTCTGGGTAAACTTCTGAATCTCCGGGTAAGTCAGTTTCTCATTTGAGAAACAAAGAGATTGATTTAGGGTTCTAAGAGCCTTTGTAGCTCTTAGTCCATAAACAATACTCGTTGTGACTTTTGCCTGGAAAATAATGGTAGAGAATCTGAAGAAATATGTGGCCACTGTGTTGTCACTTATGACTGTTTCCGCCCATCTAGACAGAAATTTTTCCTTTCAGCAACTTCCCCTAAAACACGTAGGATGATTGATTGCCATGTGCATGCATGTGTATGACAAGCACTGTGCAAGGTGCTGCATAATATGTTGGTGAACAAAAGACGTGGTCCTACCCTTGTGGAGCTTATGTTGTAGTGTTATCAGGTGGAGCTAGAGGGCAGTGGGGGGAGTCTCTAGCAGTTAGGATAAATTAGATTGATCATTAAATTCTAGCTTCAAATACGCTGGTAATGTCTTCCAAGAACAAGTACGCCAAGTACCCAAACTTTGAGACTGATATTAACGTGACATGGCAAATTCAGAGTTTGGTGCACATGAATAGCTGTTTTACATTAATCAATGTATGTTATTAATGTTGCCTTTCCCCTAAACAAAAACCAACCAATTTTTGTATTCAGAAGTCTATTGTCAGCGATAATACTGTAATCTGATTTTGAAGTTATTATAGGTGTATTGTAAAATAAAACAAGTAGTTATGTTAATGTTGTCAAGAACCTAGGTTTTCAGCATAAAAGAAAATACATACAAGTATAAAATCAAAGATGTAAAACAAAAAAACCTTTTCTCAAATATTATTTGGAAATATCAGTAGAAACTTAAGACTTTTTTCCTTATAAATTTTGTTTTGTCCTAGCTGTCTGTTGAAAAGGCTTATAAGCAGCGATAATCCAGGAGTGATGAGCAATCCTAGCCAGCACCCAAATTGTGGTTTCTAAATGCTGTGTCTCTCTAAAAGGAGCAAGAGTTCTTAGAAAAGTCTGAGCCAACGGTTAGATATTTCCACTGTGCTAATACAGGACAATTTTAATATCAAAAAGAATAATGATTATGATGGATTGAAACCCATCAAACGTAATAATATTCAGAAGAAAAAAACCCACTGTTTCTAGGGCACCAACTTATTGCTCTGAAAACTGATAAAGGAAAAGAATCAAGAATTTATACTGCTTTTCTTGTATAGACTGTATTTCAGGGTAACCCAATGGTTGAAGAGGGAAAGTTTTTCATAGAGTTCCAACTAATAAGGAATGATAGGCTGAGACAATTGCCGTTTTGCAACTTTAATAAAAATAATGGATATAGGCAATGCTAAAACTATGTGAAAAGTTTATAAAGAGGGGACCAGGTTGAAAGCATATGAACCTGCCAATCAGTCCCTAAAAGTGAGACAAACAAACATATGCCATGGGATATGGTACAGTAGAAAGTATACAAGGCCATCTATGAAGCATTCTTACCTAAAAACATGAATTAGAATCTAATCAAGCCTCTAGATCTAACCACCATTTACAAGAAATATGGATGACAGAAGAACAATTTAAATGGTACCACAGTGAAGCAACTAGACAAATCCAGGATGTGTAACATTTTATAGGACAAATGACTCCATTTCTCCAACAAATCAATGGTACAAAGTGGGGTGGGGGGAACTATTATAGAAAAGACTTAGGAGACAAAAAAACCAAATGCATTTTGTGGACCATGTTTTAATTCCGACTCAGGTCAAACTTTTAGAGACATGTTTGAAACAACTTGGGAAATTAGATATTTGATTGTATTAAAGAATTTCTGTCATTCTTGTAGGAGTGATAATAGCATAGCAACTACGTAAAATGTACCTTATCACTTAAATGCATACTGAAGTATTTATGTCATTATGGGTGACACAATGTCTAAGATTTACTTTAAAAGCTCCAGCCCTTTTCCCATGCTCCACCCCCAAGTCATAAGAGGCTTAGAAGAAACAAGATTATCGATCATTGTTGAAGCTGGGTGCTGAGTATATGAAGATTATCAACTTACTCTCGCTTCTTTGTGTATGCTTGACAGTTTCCCTAATAAAACATTTAGGAAACATAATAAAACATTTTAAAGTATACACTTTCAGAGAAAAATTTGCTAATGTGTCTATATTCAGCCAAGCTTTGCCGGCTCTCATAGTTTCTATGTCTTTCTCACTTTGTTCTCTCTAGGGATGGTCTCTATCTTGCTAAGTTTCCATTTTCTTGATTCACCAGTTTTCCTTTAAGTTAGCTAATTTCTAATTCCATTTATCTCCTCTTGTTGTCTTCACAGGGGTCTTGAGGTGGGATCCTGACGATATAAACATTTTCCCACACTCTCAGATAACATAAGACCCTGTGTCAATTTTCTCAGTCATCGCAGGTTGCCCATCTTCATTTATATTTCTTCCTGAGAAGCTTTTTCAGTTTGTGTTGGATTTGTGGTTGAATTTCCTGATACATAATTCTTTCTAGGAAAGGACTTAAGAAATTCTTTCAAGAGACAGTTTTAGTTTTTAAATTTACCACCCCAAACTGACAGATGATTAACATTTAACCCATTTCATCACAGTAGGAACAGAAGGAGAATGTGCTCCACATTACAGAAAGCTGCCTTCTGTCCACAGAAATTTTGCTTTTACTGTCTCCGTTCCTCATAGGCATTGCTGATATAAGACTGTTCACTATTTATTTATTTAGAATTCTGTATGCCGTACCAATCAGACACAACTTAGTCTTTAAGCTCACCTCTTAAAATAGGCCACCCAGTATTCACTTCCTAGACTGGTATCAGCAAAAACTGAGTTGTGAATCACATGTTTGTTTATAGGTCGATTGTGAACGAAGCTGACTTGGTCGAGGGAGCATTAATCTGCACATACTATATACTAGGTTCTGTGTTAGCTGCCTCACATACACCATTAGTAATAGAAAATATTACTTATTATCATTACAAAGATCATTTATTTGGCATCTGCTGTGTTCCACTTGATATATTTTCCATTTGAACAGAGAGAAGCTCTGCAATGACTGCTGCTATTTTTGAGGTTAAGTAACTTACCCAAGTTTACTCAGTCGTTAAGTGGTGAACTGACTCCCAGACCTCTGTTGCCTCCACTAGTTTTTTCCATCAGTCATTTGCATATGACTTGCATAATTTTTGCCACCCTGCATACCACTTGTACAATTATTTACATAATATTTTTAAATTGATGTATTTTTCTTTACACATATTAACCCCAAAAGGAAACTAAATATCACTGTCATAAACAGAAAACTAATTATCATTTGCCATCAACAGAAGGTAACCATATAAATAAATACAATGAAATTTTGGCCTCTGCAGCCTGAGACTGGCTGTACTCTGATGGAGCAGACTGATCCCTTCCTCATCTCTGATTACCCCATGGAGCGTACCACCTAACTCATTTTGTGTAGTGTTAGTGGTGTGGGTTCCACCCTCTTGGCAATACTTCAACGTCATCCAGTGTGGCTTCAAATAGGTGAAGACATTACAGATCGTGGGTCTCTATAATGAAACGGAAATAAAGTAAACCTCAATCATACTTTGGCAAACACACTACTGACATTAGGCATGAAAGCTTAAAAAAAACTTAGTTCAAATAACTAGATGAGAAAACAGATACGTAAACAAGGACTTAATGAATAAACGGGCTAATTGTATTTCTTGGCAACAAATTTTAATCATATTCAGTTTTCCAGTGAGATATACTCTTATATATATAGCTATGCATAAAGTAGTGTGTGGGAGCATATTTGTGGGCATATATACGTGTACACGTATATATACAAATATATACACATGTATGTATACATATCATTCTGTTTATATTGGGAGTGCTTATGCTGTGCCCGTGCCTTCTGAAGATTACGCATGCCTACACTAAAATGGCCCTATAAATTATGCTTGCACATAGGCTACAGTCCTGATTTATGCACAAGAGGCCAATTCATGAACAATTATAAGTGGAATGTCAATCATAGCCATTATCTGGCTGAACACTGGAAATTTATTAACTAGCACGAAGAGTCCTCCTGACAGTTTTGGGTTGGCATGTGTGTGGACAGAGTGGTTAAGGATGTCAAATCCGTTTAACAAGCAATAGAAAGCTCATTCTTTACATTTTTTTATTTATTCAAAGGGTAAGATATCATTATAAGAACTTTGGTCTAAGATCATGAAACTGTAGGCTGGGATCCAAAGTCTTTGGATATTAAAAAAATTCAAAAACCTCTTTTTTATGAGAAAAATTTCCTATTTGCAAAGCAATACTATTTAGTAGAAATAAAAGTGACTTTGGAGTCAGATAGACCTAAAATGGAAGTCTCCACTTTCTACCTACAAGCTGTGAGACTGTATCTATGCTTTTGTTTCCTCGTTCACTGAGAATCGTAGCTCCATCATCAGAGGATTTTTATAAGATTAAACAAGAAAATATTTGTAAATGATTAAACCTAGTGCTTGGTCCATTGTATCATTTATCTATGTATTCATTCGACAAACATTGAATGCCCATTACATGCCAGATCCTGTGTTAGGGGGAGACAAAGGAGTAAATGAGGCAGACATGGTCCTCCAGCAAATAAGCTGGATTATGAAGATTATGCGCTACAGAAGGACTTGGGAAGCAAATGAAATGAGACAGACAGTAAGTGGTGGGCATGGTGGTTAATAAAGATCTCGCTGAGGAAATGGCATTTAATCTGTGACCTGACAGGTGAGATTGAGACAGCCATGGGAAGAATCGGGGGCTTCCATTTTGGCGGGGGGCAGTGGGAAGACAGAGGCCACCACTATAGTCTGGGTAGAGATAATGGTGAACTGGGTGAGGGCAGTAGAGGTGCAGATGTATCTGAACCTTGTAAAATACTCATTCCCATCTAAAACATCCTTAAAAAGAAAATATATCATTGAACAATTTCCACCAAGTATAAATTCAAATGAAGAAAGCAAAAATGCTTTTTATATAAAATGTAGGCTCTTAAGATCTCAGAGCCTCGTGGCCTTCCTTTCTATGAATTATTTTTCTTCCTGACCAGATCCTGAGATCAGATATGTTACTATGACAAATGGGTCTGCTTTGGATTTGATTATTATTTTCATTTAGTATTGCTTGTCCAGATTATTGGTAATAAAACTTTTCAGAGATAATACAGAAAAAAAAAGAATGAATGTTTTCTTCTTCTCTTATGGACATTCACTCAGCTGACTCACTGGCAAACAAATTTAATCAGGGAAATTAATTGTTGTTGTGTTGTGGTCCCTCTGCTATGGGTAAGGGCAATTCTTGAGTGGCTTCCTGGGACAGCCACAAAAACTGTAAGTGAGAGGCATGAGACAGGACATGTTCCACAGAGAAAAACAACTCTTGGTTCACAGCCTTTCCTCTAGGTTCTAATACTGGCTTAATTTGGAAAAAGAGCAGTGGAGAGCCAACCGTTGGTCTGTTTCCCAGACAGCTGGGTCATGAAAACTTTCTCTCTGTAGGAACTCTACCGGGGAGCCATGTATTTGAAAGTACAGACAACTTACACAGCTTCTTTCTGCTCTTCTACTTCTGTAGTACCAGCTTGTAGACATCCTTCTTTTCTAGTTGCCTTTTTCCTGCCTTGGAGTGTTGATCTCCAACACCCTGCTAGCCTCTGCTTGTCTTGGATGATTATTTAATCTAAGGAAACCAGTTATCAGTGATGAGTGAGCAACATCTTGACATTTGCAGATATGATAACGTAAGGATTTCTTGCTTTTTTTGTGGGTGTGTGAGGAAGATTAGCCCTGAGCTAACGTCTGTTGCCAATCCTCCTCTTTTTGCTAAGGAAGACCGGCCCTGGGCTCATATCTGTGCCCATTCTCCTCCACCCTATATGTGGGACGCCTGCCACAGCATGGCTTGATGAGCGGTGCGCAGGTCTGTGCACTGGATCCAAACCTGTGAACTCTGGGCTGCCAAAGCGGAGTGCAGGAACTTAACCACTATGCCACCTGGCTAGCCCCAGGATTTCTTGGTTTTTAATACAGTAGTCCCCACTTATCCGCAGGGGATATGTTCCAAGACCCTCAGTCTTGATGTCTGAAACCACAGACAGTCCTGATCCCTACACATACCATGTTCTTTTCACTTAAAGGAAGCACTTTACGGCTTCTCTTTGGCATATCCAAGTTCCCAGCATCACTACTCTTTTGCTTTGGAGCCATTACTAAGTAAAATAAGGGTGACTTGAACATAAGCACTGTGATACTGTGACAGTTGATTTGATAACTGAAACAGCTGCTAAGTGACTGATGGATGGGTAGTGTACACAGCGTGGATATGCTGGACAAAGGGAGGAGTCACATCCTGGGTGGGATGGCATGAGAGTTCATCAGGCTACTCAAAATGGCATGTAATTTACAACTTATGAATTGTTTGCTTCTGGAATTTTCCATTTAATATTTTTGAACCACAGTTGACCACAGGTAACTGAAACCGTGGAAGGCGAAACCACAGGTATGGGGGACTACTGCATTCCTAATTGCCTTGGAATGGATTCAGAAGCAACATTGGAGGTGAACCACTGAAATGATCTGAAATAGCCCACCCCAGCCCTCCCCACCTTTGGTATTTTCATGCGGTTGTAGGTATAAGTGCATTTGTGCACACCTTAGCGTTGCCTTATTCATTTCCTCAGATGACTGGAGCACTTAGAGATGTATAGATAAAGTAGTCAGCTGCTTGCTAATGTCCTCCCATGGGTAAAATTAACTGGAGATGTTCTAAAGCTTCAAAGTTTTGGGGCTGCCTTGCAGGTTCCTGTATAGAAAATGATTCAACTTCTGATGTACACACCAGAGAAAACATCACCAGTGGAGTGTGATGGAAACAGCATGGGCTTTGGAATAAGGCTGACAGGTCGGGTCAGGGTTCTCGTGCACGGTAACTGTGGGATCTCAGGCGTATTAATGGGGATATAATAGCACTTACCTCATAGAGATCTTGTGAGGATTCAATATCATAGTGTAATGAAGCAGTTAACACAGAGTCTGGCACACAGTAGGCATTCAGTATTATTGGCTATTATTACCAGTACAAATTGCCACTATTAGTTTGGATGAAATAAAGAGTATAGGAGAAGTGCCTCTGACTGAAAATATGAACTTCCCATAATGATCTACTAATGACTTTGGCAGAACATCTTCCCTTTTGTACAACTTCTGCCTTGAACCTGCTTCAATACACTGCTAAGTGTTCCTTTGTCTCACTGTGAGGGCAGAGAAGGTGGCTCAGTCTTCGTGCACACTCAGTATCCTGCAAAGTGCCTGGTGCATAGTTAGGTGCTCAAAACTTGTTTGTTGAACAACAACAACAAAATAACAAACTGAAATGATTTATTTCCTCTAGTCATCTGAGCCTCAGATGCTGAAAGAGTTAAAAAAATCAAAGTTGTTTTGAAATAGAGCTAAAAACTGTTCACACACATTTAAAGCTGTTCAATATGGTATCATCGGACAAACTCTAAATATTAGAAATATTTTTATTTTTTTGTGAGGAAGACCAGCCCTGAGCTAACATCCCTTGCCAATCCTCCTCTTTTTGCTGAGGAAGACCGGCCCTGGGCTAACATCTGTGCCCATCCTCCTCTACTTTTTATATGGGACGCCGCCACGGAGTGGCTGACAAGCGGTGCGTCGGCGGGCGCCCGGGATCCGAACCCTCGAACCCCAGGCTGCCAAGCGCGGACCAAACCGCTGCGCCACCGGGCTGGCCCCATAAATATTAGAAATATTTTTAAAACAAAAATTTTGTGCTTTCCAGGCAGCTGGATTTAAAAACAATTCCAAACAATGTCCATTTTCTTTAAGCCAATCCATTTTATATCTGATTTTAAAAATTTCAGAGATATAATTTTGAAGACAAAAAACTTGGCTACTTTTCATAGTAAGATTACCAGGGATATCAAAGACCAGTATTTTAAAAATCTACTTAAAAATGCATTTCTTAAAACTATAGTTAGTAATACTGTTTTGTATATTTGAAAGTTGCTAAGAGGGTAGATCTTAAATTTTGTCACAAGAAAAAAATTCGTAACTATGTGTGGTGATGGATGTTAACTAGAGTTATTGTGATCATTTTGTAATATATACAAATATCAAATCATTATGTTGTATACCTGAAACTAACATGTTGTACATCAATTATATCTCAATTAAAAATGCATTTTCAGTAAACACTTAATGGAGAGGCAACTAGTTAACTTACTAAATAAAGAGTAGTAGAGTGATCTCATTATTTTAAGATGTTCACATTTTCTTGGACCTGAACGAAAAGGGGACCAGCTCAGAAAAGGGGATGTTGTCTGGGGTTGGGGGAAAAAACATAATAACTGAAAACAAATGCAAAGTCTACTCTGGGGGTCATTGTAATATCATCCCAAGTCAACCAATGGCCTTAGAAAATAATCACATTAATGAGAAAAACAGCTAAGCCATAAGAGTCCTTTTTCTTTACTTTTCATATAATTTGACTTTTTGTACAGCAATGAACTTTGGTCAATTCCCTTGAAAGATTGTTTTTTTTACCCTTTGCACATTCTCTTTCTAATTGTTGTTTGCTTCTCTTATCTGTCCCATCTGGTGAACTCCTATTCACTCTCAGAAGCCCAGCTCAAATGTTTCCTCCTCTTGGGAGCCATTCTTAATCCTCCTCTTCTCACTGCCAGGCAGAATAAATCCCTCCCTCTCAGCACTTTGAACAAACATGTTGTATTTCAACAACTTGAATATTTGACCAGGGGTCAGCAAACAATGGCCCACGGGCCAAATCTAGCCTGTTGTCTGTGTTTTCATACAGTCTGTGAATTAAGTATGGATTTTACATTTTCAAATGGTCAAAAAGGAGAATATTTCATGATATGTTAAAATGATATGAGATTCAATTATGTACTGTCTGTGGTTAATTTCACGCTACAATGGCAGAGTTGAGTCGCTGCAACAGAGACCACGTGTACTCTGCAAAGTGTAAGATATTTACTATCTGGCCCTTTATAGAGAAAGTTTGCCAACATCTGTTCTGTGGGCAGGGACCATAATGTCATGGTCGAATAGCTGACATTTATTGTTACATAGGCTGAGCACTATGCTCAACACTTCATGTGCATCATCTTATTTGATCTTCAACGACACTTTGAGGTAGGTGCTACTACCATTTCATTTTACAGATGAGGAAACCGAGGCACAGGGATGTTGAGAACTTCTCCTGAAGTTTCATGAGTAGCAGTTTGCAGATAAGTGATTCAAATCTAGGTCTGTCTGCCTCCAGCTGGAGCTCACGGCCACGAGGCTACACACTTACAGTGTCATCCTGGTCATTGTTACCCAGGCACCGAGGGCAGTGCTGGCAATGTTTGTGGCATAAATTAGTTCCATTTTCTCCCTGTTGCCCTCAATTGCATTCCTCTCTTTAGGGGAAGGAGTTTGATCCTCCTCCCACCTCAGACACAGACTTCCATTAGTTTTGCTGGGGAGAGTGAGGGCCATCGCTAGGAGATGGATTAATTAATCTATTAGTGGTATGTGCTGAGCAGATCCCATGAGCCAGGCTCTGTGCCAGGGAAGAGATACAGAAATGAAGGTGCTCACAGTCTAGAGACGAATCCTTGGCCCTGAATATTTGAATAAGGAGGCACAAAGCTCTTTCTGGACGCTGACAGTCAGAATCCAGTGGGGCAGCTGAGTAGCAGACAGGAGATTTCAGGCAGTTCACCTGGAGGCTTCATGGCAAACTTCTTCCATTGTTTTCATTTGGAAGCCCTCATTTTATTTCTTTCAATTTTTTGCCCTTCATGGGGAAGATTTGGTGATGCGTTCAGATGGCGTAGTGGCTGCAGCCAAAACAGTGAGGGGTTTCTACTCTCCTTACAACTTCTTCCCCCCATGCTCAGGAAGGAAGGGGCTGCCAGACACTTCTGTGTCCCCCATCACTACATGGGCATTTGCTGCAGCCCTTTGAGTACAGGGATTCCTTTCACGACCACATGTAGCATGAGGGCCAATGGGATGGTCGGGGGCAGGGAGTGGGCCAGGGCAGGGCCAGCCACGAATTAGTCGTGTGACCTGGTCACTTTAAACGCTTCTTGTGTTTTAGTTTCTTTACTTGGAAAATGGGGATAATAGTAACTGCCCTGTAGGGTTGTTTTAAGGATTAAGATACACACAAGGACCTTTTGTACTATAAGTTTTCAAGTATTAACTGCTGCTGCTACTCCTACAGCCACTACTCCTATTATAGTTACTACTACTATCAGAATATTACTAGATTCTAGAAATCTAGCCTTGAAAAGGGCAGGCAGAGTCAGGCTAAGGACACACGCCGAGTGTCAGGGAGTGTGCTGAGCAGTAACGCAATCACTACGGCAGTTCTGTAGTGTGCTATTTGCTGGAATGTTTTTCTAGACACAATATCATCCTGAGATCCCTACCTGAAACCTCTTTGGTCTCTAGAAGGATTGGTCAGAAATCAAGTCTGTGTTCCTGAAGACCATGGGCCTAAGCTGGCACCTCTAATGCCATACTCCTTGTAATCCCTCAACACCCCGTCACCAGTGCTCTCCTCTCCAGCTGGTCACAGGCACCACCCATCCCTGCATCCTGCCCCCCCGCCCCCCAGGCTTCATCTTGTTCAGGGCTCTTCTTTAAACCAGAGTCCTCACCTGTGGGCTCTGGAACCTCCCAATGGGACTTCAGTTGTAAACCCTTACTGCACAAAGTGTGGTGCTCTGTGGATCGGCAGCTTTGGCATCACCTGGGAGCTTGTTAAAAATGCAGAATCTCCAGCCCCAAGCAAACCTACTGAATCAGAATCCACATTTTAAGAAGATTCCTAGGTGATTTACACGGACATTAATGTTTTAGAACGACTGTTGCAAAGCATAACTCACTTAAGAAGGCAAGATCCATGCTCAAGGGGCATCAGATGCATGGTAGGATCCAGATGTGGGAACGGCAGAAGGCAGGTGATTCCTCCCATAGCCCATGAGAGAGCCATGTTCACTGCAGATTGGGTGCCACACTTGGCATTAAGGAAACACCAGGCGGACCTGGATTTGAGCCTGAGTTCTAGTAATGCTCACTGTGCATCTGCTCTGAGCACTTCCTCCTTCTAAAGATCTGAGCAAAAGCAAGAGAACGTTGAACGCTCAACATTAGCCTTTTTATAGATCACTTTTTAGCTTGTTGCTAGCATACACTTTCTAGCATTGGAATAAACACACAGAAATAAACAGGACTTGGTTCCCACAACATCTCTACGAATCACATAAAGAGTAGAAGCATGAGTTAACAATAACATTTCCCTTCTCAGGGTCTCACCATCTCTGTTCTGAAGACAACAGTAGCAAGAACATCCTTGTGTTCTTTGAAGCTTCGATAATTTACAAAGTGCTTCTTTTTTGATGAGGAAGATCAGCCCTGAGCTAACATCTGTTGCCAATCTTCTTCTTTTTGCTGAGGAAGATTATTCCTGAGCTAACATCTGTGTCCATCTTCCTGTATTTTGCATATGGGACGCCACCACAGCATGGCTTGATAAGCAGTGCGTGGGTCCGTGTCTGGGATCCAAACCTGTGAACCCTGGGCCATTGAAGCAGAACACGTGAATTTAATCACTATGCCATGGGGCTGGCCCCTACAAAGTGCTTTTGGATAGTTCGTTGGGCTTGTACTTGGAGATGGGCAAGGAGATTGTTATTACCATACCAGTTTTACAGTGAGGAGAGGAGGTTGGGGAAGTTATTTGCCAACTCAGATGATGGTAAATGCCTATCCAAAGCTGGTGTGAGCTCTGGTTTGTAATCAGCTACCACAGTTGCACACACCTACGGAGCATCCAGAGCCAGATGTCGAGCTGTATGCTTCACACACAATCGTTATTCAATCCTCCCCACAGGGCTATGAAGTTGGTACTTTTTTGCATTTGAAGAAACAGACCTAGACCCCTTCTGCAGGTGGCCCGTGATCACCCAGCCAGCAAGAGGCAGAGTCCGGACATAGTGGGTCCAGCTTCAAAGCTCAGGCTCTCAGCCGTTAGGAAATCTCTTTGTTTACACGATATTCAGTCAAAGGGCATAGGTACTGCCTCACGTGCTTTAGAATTGTAAGGCAAAATTATTTCAGAAGGCACAACATTTTAGACGAGAAAATGCCTGATCAAGAATACTAAAGAGCCTATTATGTTTCTCATTCCCTCCCCTCTACTAGTAAAAGAAAGGTTCTGCTCTTTGGTGTGTTTCTTTTGTGTTTGCATCTCAACCTGAGGCAGAAGGGGCAACCCAGGGAGAGTTAAGCAAAGGTCAGAGACTTGTCTAAGATGAGGCTAATAGCACCAGCAACTGGAATGCAGATAATAATAATTACTGTTATTAATAGTTTAAATGAAATGCCTTTCTCGAGTGCTTACCATGTACCAGACACTGTGCTAAACACTTTACATGTATTAGCTCCTTTAATTCCTCTAACCATACTATGAGGCAGGCATTAATACTCCCATTTTGCAGCTGAGAAAACTGAGGATCAGAGAGGTTGAGAATCCTGCCCAAAGTTGCATGGCTGCCTTCGTTTGAACACAGTTGTGTCTGAGTCCCCAGCAGAGGTTCACAAGCACTACATGATAGACATTTAGAGACCAGTTGTGAAGGAGGTGGTGGCTTCTACTGCCTCTTAGACAAAATAAGGCAATCAGACAGATCTGAAACTTCTAGATAAATACAGCCTGGGGTTCTCTAGCTTAAACGATTCAGATCTGTGGTTCGCAAACTTGACTGTGGTTCAGAATCACCTGGAGGGCTTGCTAAGACACATGTTGCTGCCCTTCCCCCAAGCCCCTCCCAGTGAGTTTCTGATTCTCTTGGTCTGGTGTAAGGCCTGAAAACTTGCATTTCTTTTTTTTTTGGCAGGGAAAGATTTGCCCTGAGCTAACATCCGTGGCCAATCTTCCTCTCTTTCTTTTTTTCCTCTGCAAAGCCCCAGTGCATGGTTGTGTATTCTAGTTGTAAGTCCTTCTAGTTCTTCTATGTGAGCCTCTGCCACAGCACGGAAATTGACAGACGGGTGATGTGGTTCCACGCCCAGGAAACGAGCCCTGGCTGCCGATGGGGCGAGAGTGCTGAACTTGAACCACTAGGCCATCAGGGCTGGCTCAAAAACTTGCATTTCTAAGTTTCCCAGGAAGGGCTCTCTAATTTGCGAGACCCAGAGCAAAATGAAGATACAGGGCCTCTTTTTCAATACACAGGAAAAAAAGAACCATTAAATAAGGTACTAAAAGATAAAACTGTTTCCTTTCTTTCGTGGTCCCTCTCAAGCAGTCATGGTGTTTTTTATTTGCTATTTAATGTCCTAAGTAAATAAAAATTAAAATGGTAAATGATAAGCATGTGTACGTTGCACAATGCCAATTTTAACTCATTTGTGGAACGACCAAAATTATACAATTCGTCTTTCATAGCTCATATATATACAAATATATTCCGCTCTTACCAGAAGAGTGGAATTGCTGCACAAAACTGACTCAATTGTCTTTATTTCACTTGATATGTACGCATCCTATCAACCTTCTCTGCTTCTCACTGATGAGTAAGGAAGTACTGAAAGCATAAGGAGGCACGAGTAGCCCTCTCTTTCCCTTTCCTTCTTTGAGTGTAAGCGGTTGGCTAACTCACAAGTAAGCGGGGATATGATAGGGTTCCTTGGTGGTTTATGTTTCTTAGAATGCCATTGCTTTTATTCTGAGTTCAAAGATAGTTCTGGTTCAAATAGAAAGTGTGATCTCTCTGGGCTGTCAGTGGCCCCCTCCATCTCCCTTTCTTCCCCCAGTTTATTCAGGCACAGACATAACATGCTTGCCTTATGCTTGCTTTAAATCTCACTGAACTCCTACACGTGTGGGTCCATGGGAATTCTGTGCTCCTGGGGCACCATGAATGCTCTCTGTGAATGGAGCTTTAAGAATTGCATGTTTCTCCTCTGCTCACTCTAATGCTCCGTTGTCCTTTTGTCCCAGTGGACTTCATGTACAAAGATAAAATTATTAAGAATTTCAAGATGGCGACAGTGTTAAACCAAGTATAAGGCCTCTGAGCGTGGGGGCCATGTGTCCAGGTGATAATGATGATGCTGGTCTGGGGACCACACTTTGAGAACGCCTGATTCAGATAATTTCTATAATTTTCCAGTTCACTTTGAACGTTCACACTCAAGAACAGGCAAAGTTTTGCTTCTTATCCCAACAACAAAGACTTTCAAAGATTTTCCAAAAGAATCAGATTGCTTCCCAAACAAATGACTCCTACAAAATAACACTTTCATGAGTTAAAGGGCAAGAAAATAAGAAACATCCAAATTGAATTTGTTAAAAAATACATATGGTTTTCCAAAAGTAAAGGCTTGAGGCAAAGTTTGAATCATATTTTACTGAACCCAAAAGTTTGGGAAAATAATGCAAGATACTTAGCTGGACTGAGGACACCCGAAGCATTCCTTATTTCTAGAATTTCATCTTGGCAGGTTAGCTCCTGGGCTGAGCTTATTCCACCAAACGGTATAGGATTTCAACAGCACAGAAGAGAGGCTATTTCCAGAGTTAAAATTATTATTTCTCATTAATTTTCACTTTTTTTTAGGTTAATATAATTAGCTCAAGATATTTCTGTCTTCTTGGCAAGGAAGAATTTCCCTCTTCCACACCCCACATTTATTTTTTCTTCACTGGTATGATCCAAGGATAAAATTTGCAAATTCCAAAGTGAATTCCCTCAGTTATGGAGCTTATCCCTTCACAGAATAATATTTTTCCTCCCAGCAAATGTGAACATTTAGTACAGATGTATGGAAGCAGATTTTGTTGGAGAAGGAGCTCACAGGAGAAGCCGGCTCTGCAGAAGTACAAAGTACTCTTCCAAATGCTCATAATTACCTTGTGGATACCGGGGTAGATCACGTGTCTTTCCGACCCCGCCACATGGTCCAGCTAAGGACCGGACAGACGTAGTCAGGGGTTTTCCCTTGTTTTCAGCTCACGGGTGTGAACCGTCAGCAAACACGCTTGATGAGTTTGTTTCCTCTTCTCCGAGAAAATGGTTTTTCCTCCTCTTCTTCTGTTCTCTTGGCTTTTTGATTTTGCTAACACATTGCTTTAATCTGTCTTCCTACACTCTTTTTTTCAACTCTTACAGCCCTGGGAAAAGAAGAAGGAAAAACATGGTTTCTCAGTCTATGATCCTGAATAAAGATCACGACTTGCATTATTCTGGGCTTTTTATACTCCAGCGGTTTGGAGCTGACCCCAACTAGCAGGCATGAGCAGCCTTGCCACTAAATTTGTGTGACTTTGGGTAAATCGCAACATCTCTAAGCTTCAGTTTTATTATCTATAACATAGGAAGACTGCCACTTATCTCAGAACCGTGTTCTCAAACATCAGCTATGTGTTACAATGCAGATTCCAGGCCCTCCCCTCAGAGTTTGATTAAGTAGGTGTGCCAGAGACATTTACTGTTCACTGAAGATGTAAGTGCTCTTTGGTGAGGCCAAGAGCTGGGAGCAGAGTGACATGTGTCACTACTTTGCTAAAGCATTCAGAGCTGGTGCACGACCGTGTAAGCTCCCTTTTCCCTTCGCCAGGTGACCCTGCAAGCCACGTGTTCCAGTTGCTTACCTACAAGGTGGAAACAGCCTTGATCCCTGAATGACTGCTTGGAAGGGAGACGTCATGAAGAGTCACTAGATCCATGGTAGATTTTGAGTAAAAAGTAAACTTTTATATGTTAAGCAACAGATATTTGGAGATGGGCTTGTTTCTGCAGCATAAACCAGCTTATGACAAATACAGAATTTGACACAGAAAGTGGGGCACTGCTGTAACAAAACCCTGAAGTCTGCAGCATTGGCTCAGCAGTCAGGTGACATGCAGTGAGGAAATTGGTAATGGAGATTTAAAATGTGGAGTTTATGTTACTCAGTGGCAAAAAATTTGTTAAAACTATCACCTGTGATAACCTGGGAGGGAGACCCTGTGAATACCGAGCTCCAGCTCTAAGGGAAGAGTTTCAGAAAATAGAACATCAACAGTGTGTATTGGTTGTATTCAGCAAAGTGCTATAAAAAGAGAAAGAAAGAAAAGAGAGAGAGATGCCCTAGAAAGAATTGGCAGAAATAAAAGGCAACAGAGCCTGGAAATGTGATGCTTTGAAAGATTGGAAAACCCACTGCAACTGGACCACAAACTGTGAGAAATATGATATAAAAAGGCTGTGAATAACAAATGTCCAGAGACACAGATAATCCAATGACTCAGGGCAAAGATGAGATTTAGTGTGTAGCCATTTGGTTGTAAGGAATCAATAAAGAGATAAGGCAGTTTTGAAAGACATGTCTCAAACAAGATGTGTGGATGGGGTTCCTGGCACATGGGACTGACTGTAAGCAAATATATTGGAAGTCTACTGAATCTTTGAGAAAGTTATTTTGGTCTAAAAATCAAGAAACTTAAAATGACCCTTAGCCCTCAAACCCCCTTGATTAGCATTACTCACAATAGTCAAAACTTGCAACCAACTTAAGTGTCCATCAATGGATGAATGGACAAAGAAGATGCAGTATATATACACCATGGACTACTACTCAGCCATAAAAAAGATGAAATCTTGCCATTTGTGACAACATGGATGGACCTTGAGGGCATTATTCTAAGCAAAGTAAGTCAGACAGAGAAAGTCAAATACTGAATAATTTCAGTCAGAAGTGGAAGAAACAACAACAACAAACAAACATGTAGATACAGAGATTAGATTGGTTACCAGAGGGGGAGTGGGAAGTGAGGAGGGCAAAAAGGGTAAAAGGGCACCTGTGTATGGTGATGGATGGTAATTAGTCTTTGGATGGTGGATATGATATAGTTTACACAGAAATCAAAATATAACGATGTACACCTGAAATTTTTATAATGTTATAAACCAACGTTACCACAACAAAAATAAATAAATAAAAGGGTCTGGGGCCAGCCCCGTGGTGTCGTGGTTAAGTTCTGCACGCTCTGCTTCAGCAGCCTGGGTTTGCAGGTTCAGATCCCGGGTGCAGACCTACACCACTCATCAGCCATGCTGTGGCAGTGTCCCACATACAAAATAGAGGAAGATGGGCAGGTGTTAGCTCAGGGCCACTCTTCCTCACCTAAATAAATAAATAAATAAATAAATAAATAAATAAATAAGAGGATTTTAAAAAAAGCCCTTAGGGAGGGCATATACTACAATGTCCATTTTAGATGTAGCAAAGGAAAATAAGGGAAGATTAAGGACTTCCCAGAGGGTGTTGCCAGGTGGTACAGAGAATAACTGACAGGGGACTTCCTTTCTCTTCCCAGAGAACAGAAGTAGGGTCTAATCGAGGAACCTCTTCTACATGAGGGTAAGGAGCCACCATAGCCATCGCCCAGGGGCTCAAGAGTTGCAACAAACCCATGACTGATGTGTCTTTCTTTCTTCCCTTTTCCAAATGGGAGTGCCAATTGCAGCTAACGTGTTCCATCATTCTATACTGGGAGTGTCTGTGAGGAAGTGTCAGATAACCTGCCTTTTAAATTCACAGTTCTGTAGTCCAAGAGGAGTCACACAGGTAGTGACTACTGGCCATCACCCAGAAATCCTAGACTTTGAGCTCGATGATGCTACTGGATAGGACTTCAGGTTGTCTTTCTCAGGGAGGGATTGAATATGTTCTTTGTGTAGGAAAAGGCGCAAAGGATGGAAAGTGTTAGATTTATTGCCTATTCTATGTCCTTGGGTTTCCTTGCATTTCCTAGCACCTTGCAGGTGGGTGCAGGAGGGTCCTTGTACTAGTTATGGCAATGGGCTACCAGGCCAAAGCGTAGTCGAGTGGTGTGAATTCTCCATGCTCCCTTCTTGAGATAATGGAACTAGAAAATATCAGCAGACTAGATCCTGGGTCACTACTTGGAAAGGAGAGCTATGGAGAACCACCAAACCTGCAGCAACTTTTACATGAGGGGGAAATAGAGCTTGGTTTTGTCAAGTCCCTGAGATTTTGAGATTTAACCTAGCCTATCCTAATCAATATGGTTGGTTTGGGATAGGGTCTTGGAATCTGCATTTTTAAGAAGCATCCTAGATGATTCTAACACAGATGGTATATAGATTCCACTTTAAGAAACATTGTCTCTGAGGACTGCCATTAGCTAAATTGTCTAAAAGGGCCCTAGAAAGAGGGGTAAAATTAAAATTTATTTTAATCATGGCTTCCAATAAACAAGTACATGCGTTCTTAGTATAGTCACGATATTTGTTGCCTTAATGCATGATGATTATAGTTTGAGTGGAAATTTGATCTACTGTTTATGCTACTGGTGTAAACAATAGACCCTTCGGGAGGGCCAAACAACAACAAAACAAGCATCTGGGGACATCCCTGCAATGCACACCCACTGGGCCATGTTTCCTGGGCTCTGCTGCATCAGCTGTCTTCCATATTGGAGGGGCCCAAAGCGTACAGACCTCTCCACTGCCTCCCAGCCAGATTCACTCTCTGAGAGAGGCCAGTCCTGTTTGTGAGCATAAGAAGTCACTCATTCTGTAACCCCTAATACCCACTCTTGCCAATTTGGAACCCACGTATACTCTGAAATGGGTGAAAATGCACCTTTTCTTGAAACTTTCCAAAGTTTATTCCAGCTGGCTCTGAAGGATCTCATTACTTCTGGGTCTATTCCATCCATAGTTAAATATCATTCTTTTCATGTCTCTTTCCTTAAGCATAGCACAGTGACTGAAAACTTAGGTTTCATCCCTGCACCACTATCTACTCACTGGGAAATGTTTGATGAGTGCCTCTCTCTCCCTGTCTCCTCCCCTCCCTCTCTCCTGTCTATTCATCTGTAAGGGGTCAATAACAGCGCCTTCACTAGATGGTCACTTTGCAAGTTACACGAGATAGTGCATGTTAGCACAGTGCATGGGACAAAGCAAGTGGTCAATTAACTTTAGTTATTAGCGTCAGATTGTATTGTTCTCAACCTAATCTTGCATTTTAGCTTTTTTCTGCCACAGCCAAAGTATTGAAGACTAGTAGGTGCTCAATTTGAAGTCATTGCCAGAACTTCTGCCTCTCTGGGATTTGAGGGAAGGCTCTCCCAAACACTTTATACTGCTCTATAACCAAGTTCACGTACATTGTACTTGAATTGCACAAATCTTTTATTGTTTTTTTTTAAAGCAAAAAGTTAAAATAAACCTTGACACTGAGTTTGGTGGTAGTTGTAGGCTAACAGGTTAGATGAGCCTTTTCAGTATGTGGGAAAAAAGTTGGAACCTTGAAAAGTACATTCTTCCCATCAGAATTATTGAGAAACTAGCTCGAAAAACAGCCAGCTTACTCCGGGCTTTGGAGACATGGGGCAGGGGAAAGGCTCTGTCTTATCTTGGGTTTACATGGAGGTTGTGCGTTTCTCCATTCAACGTGCATTTAGTGAGTGTCTAAATTAGAGGCATTTTAGGAAGGAGAGGACCTTCGATGTTATTTAGCCTAACCACCTATGCAGGATGAGATCTATTTCATCAATGCTGGCAACACTTAGATAGGGTACCCACTCTTTCATGAGTTACTCCTACCTGTTAGATGAATTTTAAATGATTGAGCTTAATTATGCCTCCTATAACTTCTACTCGTTAGTGAGTCCTGTATCTGTCTCAGCTCCAGCGTCTACATTCATAAAATTAGAATCTATCCTTACTAAGTGGAAGGGCAGTCACAGGGGACCATGGCCTTGAGGAGTGGATCTGTCCCTCCCTGAGCCCTTTTCAAAGCTGTGTCCTGATTATTCAAATAGTCCAGCAGCCAAGAGAGAATTTCATAATAGCTCATCTCCTATTCTTGTTTTCCTCGTACCCTGTAAAGAGGATTCATGCATTAAAGAAACGCTGCTTAAACTTCCTCCTTTCTCCTATCTTCTTCCCTTACCCACTGCAGCTGCTTCTGTACCTTGCTCTTCCAAAAAGAAGACAGGAAAATAAACAGACAAACGAACTCTTCCCGGGGGTGCTAAAGTAAATCAACAAGCAAGCAAAATAAAAGTTTATTTTAAATGGTGTCCACAGTAAAAATAGCATTTATGATGTGATCCTATTTATCCAAAAGTATGAGAATTACTGAAAGTGTGGCCCATAGATAAGAAAAAATAAAACCACTCATTCTTCAACCCTAGGCCCGAGCATCTTTTCACCTTTTGTGCCCACCTTTCTCTCAGTTCTGAATATAAAAGCCCTGAAAATCAGGGAGGGAAACCAAATCTTTGGAGTTTACCAAGGGTGGAGAGAGCAACCGAGAGGGCAGAACAAGAATGATTTTGAGTGGGCAGGGAAAGAGTGGGAACGCATCCTACCTTCTGTCCATCCCATTAGTGAAAGCACCTATGGATAGCACCATAATCACAATGATGTGATCACAGCCCTAGGGAGTTTGGGGCAGACAAAAGTTTGTCCAGGCTACCCAAGCAAGGGCTGTTTAGTTGGTTCATGATGCTCCCACAGCATGTTGTCTGTATTTCCATGAGAGCAGAAGGGTGACATGGAAAGGGAATACTTTCTTTCCCTAAGCCTGTGCCTGAATTCCCTCTAATGCCCCTAAGGCTGTTGTGAATAATGGGCGGGCATAGGGCAGCAAGTAGCCAGTGGTTCTTCTGCCACCTGCCATCTCCTCTCTGCTTATCTCTTCTCCCAGATCTCTGCCTCCTGTTCTTTTCCCGGACTTTCTTCTGATCTCCCTCTACGTGTTCCAGTGTCTTCCTCCCCAGATTTCACCCCTGTTGTGTTAGGTGTGATGATTTAGCTCCTTTTTTGTTTCTTCTTAGGAAACATGACCCCTGACAAAGGGGACAGTGGCTCTCATATCACACTTAAGAGTCCTAGCAAAGTATTTTCCTGAGTAAAAAGCTGTCTCTTGTGAGGTAGATTCTGCCATTCCCTTAGCATGCAAAAAGAAGGCAGTCACGATTCGGGCTTTAAATTGTAACTTTTCCTTCCTCTTACAGATGTTTTAGAACCTAACCAAAAACAAGTGTCTTTTATAAAGCCACTTCACTTTGACATCTCAAATTCTCAGCAGGCTTTGCAAGAGCGGCTGCCCATTTATCTGTGGGGGCCACTTCTGCAGTTGACTCTACGAACTCTACGAAGCTCTACAAAGAAAGGCCTCATTAGGAGGGAGGTGTTCTCGGAAACGGCTCTGCAGGGTTTAAACTCCAGCTCCTCCTTCTGTGTTCAGACCAATTGCTCTTAAAGTGTCAGAAAAGATGAGCATTTTATGACTCCTGTCCTCAACAACTTGGAAAAGAACAAGCCCTTCTGATTAAGACAAAGCAGCTGGACCTGATGACTCTCCACTTTCACCCCCCTTTTGTGGTGTCTTCCATGGTGGGAGAAGCCAGAAGCTCAGATAATCAACTTTTGTCCTTTGAGAATAGGCTTGCACATTTTCCCAGCTGTTTCCAAGCAAAATTGAAACACAGCACTGGAGATTTTGGAGATTTGTCTCCTCCTGACCACCCTCCACCCCCTGGCCTCCCAAAGCAGAAAACTTGACTATCGTTTCTTTCTATTATCTCTATCCTTTCCTTTGTGAAGTCCAAAGGATATAAAGCAGAAGGAAGGGAGAGACAGGCACAGAGCACAAGCACAGATAGATGTAATGTGGATAAATTCTACTGAACAAAGAAAAACCAAGTTTTACTTCAGTTACATTTAAATCTGGTGCTTTTTTACTGAAAAAAAACCATTGAGAAGATATGACATGATAAGATTTAGTAAAACTCCTGAACACATGAAAGGCATTGAAGAAAAATAGATGAGCAATGGATAATGCCACCTTACATTTATATAACGCTCTGCATATTTTAAAGATTTTTTTGTGGCCAATTAAAGGCTGAATCTCACATTACTTGTGAAAAGAAAGCAGGGAGGGTATTTTTATCCCAATTTATGGATAAGGAAATGGTTTCAGGGTCTAAAGTCATATGATAAATTAAGAAGGTCCTCTCTGTGACAATTAGGGTTATGAAAAAAATGGTCAACAGATTCCAGAGGGTAGTTTTTTTTCAAACTAGTCTATCTTAAATTCAATCCAGAAAAATAAATGAAGGTAAAGCAAGTCAGTGGAAGAAGAGAAAAAGGACATTTCTTTTTCCTTTGAAATGAATTAAATTTAACTGTGGTCACCAGAATCTGAATATGCAAAATCTGTTTTGATTACTATAGCTTTATAGTAAATTTTGAAGTCAGGGATTGTGATGCCTCTGGCTTTGTTCTTTTGTCTCAGGATTGCTTTGGCTATTCAGGGTCTTTTGTTGTTCCCTATAAATTTTAGGATTCTTTGTTCTATTTCCATGAAGAATGTCATTGGGATTTTGATTGGGATTGCATTGAATCTGTAGATTGCTTTAGGTAGTATGGACATTTTAACTATGTTAATTCTTCCGACCCATGAGCATGGAATATCTTTCCATTTCTTTATGTCTTCTTCAATTTCTTTCAATAATGTCTTATAGTTTTCAATGTGTAGGTCTTTCACCTCTTTGGTTAAGTTTATTCCTAGATACTTTATTCTTTTTGTTGTGATTGTAAATGGGATTTATTCTTGATTTCTCTTTCTGCTAGTTCCTTGTTAGTGTATAGAACTGCGACTGATTTTTATAAGTGGATTTTGTACCCTTCAATTTTGCTGTAGTTGTTGATTATTTCTAATGGTTTTCCAATGGATTCTTTAGGGTTTTCTATATATAAAATCACGTCATCTGCAAATAGCGAGAGTTTTACTTCTTCCCTTCTAATTTGGATTCCTTTTATTTCTTTTTCTTGCTTAATTGCTCTGGCCCAAACCTCCAGTACTATGTTGAATAGGAGTGGAAGAGTGGGCACCCTTGTCTTGTTCCTGTTTTCATAGAGATGGCTTTTAGTTTTTCAAACAGCATGGTACTGGCACAAAAACAGACACACAGATCAATGGAACAGAAATTGAAAGCCCAGAAATAAAACCACACATCTATGGACAGTTAATCTTTGACAAAAGAGTCAAGAACATACAATGGAGAAAGGAAAGTCTCTTCAGTAAATAGTGTTGAGAAAACTGGACAGCCACATGCAAAAGAATGAAAGTAGACCATTATCTTGCACCATACACAAAAATTAGCTCAAAATGGATTAAAGACTTGAATGTAAGACCTGAAACCGTAAAACTCCTAGAAGAAATATATATGGCAGTACACTATTTGACATTGGTCTTAGCAGCATCTTTTCAAATACCACATCTATTCAGGCAAGGGAAACAAAAGAAAGAGTTAACAAATGGGACTACATCAAACCAAAAATCTTCTGCAAAGCAAAGGAAACTATGAACAAAATGAAAAGACAACCCACCAACTGGGAGAAAATATTTGCAAATCATTTATCCGACAAAGGGTTGATCTCCAAAATATATAAAGAACTCATACAACTCAACAACAAAAAAAACAAACAACTCTATCAAAAAATGGGCAGAGGTTGGCTGGCTCAGTGGCGTAGAGGTTAAGTTCTCACATTCCACTTCAGTGGCCCAGGATTCGCAGGCTCAGATCCTGGGTGCGGACTGATGCACTGCTTGTCAAGCCATGCTGTGGTGGCATCCCATATAAAGTAGAGGAAGATGGGCACGGATGTTAGCCCAGGGCAAATCTTCCTCAGCAAAGAGAGGAGGAGTGGCAACAGATGTTAGCTCAGGGCTAACCTTCCTCACACACACACAAAAATGGGCAGAGGATACAAACAGACATTTTTCCAAAGAAGATATACAGATGGCCAACAGACACATGAAATGATGTTCAACATCACTATTAGCGAAATGCAAATCAAAACTACAATGAGATATCACCTTACACTGGTCAGAATGGCTATATTTACCAAGACAAAAAATAACAAATGTTGGAGAGGCTGTGGAGGAAAGAGAACCCTTATGCACTGCAGGTGGGAATGCACACTGGTACAGCCACTATTGAAAACAGTATGGAGAGTTCTCAAAAAATTAAAAATAGAAATACAATATGATCCAGCTATCTCACTACTGGGTATTTATCCAAAAACTTGAAATCAATGATCCAAAGAGATTTATGCACCCCCATATTCATTGCAGCGTTATTCACAGTAGCCAAGATGTGGAAGCAACCCAAGTGCCCTTCTATGGATGAATGGATAAAGAAGGTATGTGTGTGTACACACACACACATACATACACACACACACACACACACACACACACACACACTGGAATACTTCTCAGCCATAAAAAGACAAAATCATTCCATTTGCAACAACATGGATGGGACCTTGAGGGTATGATGTTAAGTGAAATAAGCCAGACAGAGAAAGACAAATACTGCATGATTTCACTCATATGTGGAAGGTAAACACATGAATAAAGAGAACAGATTAATGGTTGCCAGAGGGGAATGGGGTTGGGGGGTGGGTGAAAGGGGTAAAGGGGCACATATGTTATGGTGACAGACAAAAGTTAGACCACTGGTGGTGAGTACGATGAAGTCTATTCAGAAACTGATAAATAGTAATGTACACCTGAAATTATACGTTATAAACCATTATGATGTCAATAAAATTACTGGGAAAAAAATCTGAAATTAGCCAATACTAGAAACTCATGGTACTAATTTGAATTTAAACGACTTAAACAGTGAAACACATATTTTGTAACTTTTAGATTAACGTACCAGTTTTGATCTGCATAAAACCATTGGCATTTATGTTGCACTTACACATTTTTACAAACATTATCATATTTAATCTCACTTTTTTGTGGTAGACAAATCAGCTTTCATGAAAAGACACTTCTGGATAGACTAAATAAATAAATAAATAAAAATGCATGGAATCAAGAGCGGCCTGGATCACAATAAATTCTTATTACCCACTTAAGGGCATGGGCAACAATGCATAGAAGACAGGCTTAGCTTTGAAGACAAAGCGTCTCAAACAAATGGTATTATAGTCATCCATGATTGGCTAAGCTGGTAAAGATCAGGTTCACTTGGTTATACATAGATAAGTGATATGTACTTTTCAACATTCTATATATAACCCAGTGATATACGAGAAACTAGTTCTTTCAACTTTTAGGATGAAAGAAAGTGAATGATAACTATAGTTATGTCTGTATTACTCACACACATTCTACCCACCTCCCAACCAAAATAATATTTTTTTCTCCTCTAATCTGGAACTCCATCTAAAATCCAAACCTGTTGAAACCTCAGGCACTAAGTCACCATCCTGACTAAAGTTAAGCTCCCTCTGTATACACAAATTGTGACAGCTGAAATCCACTAGGGATCTCTGCTAATGGATCCCCAATTTAGACCATGGGCAACTGGAGACAAGGCATATTTAACAGGGGGCCCTGGGCTCTGGAATCCCCTGCCTGTCTTGGTCGATCAAAGATCCACTTGCCAACCTTCCAGGCACGGTGCCAACCTTGTATTTTTAAACTAATCGACTGGCAATCTGAGGCTGGAGTTTTAAACGTGTGGTTTTTTTCTTAAAGAATTGTTTTATTCAGAGCTGGTACTAGGTGTTTTCAATCATTTAAATTAATCTATTTTATCAACTTAAACTAATTATTTGTTTAATGACTTTCTTCAGTTTTTAAAATTATGCCCACTGCAACACGCTCCTGGGCATGAGTACAGAGAATGAACACATTAATTATGATAAAACATTCAAGAACTGAAGCAAATTAAGAGAAAGACAGTAACACATGGGACTCAAAATCTACCATACACGTACATACATACAGCGCCTTTTTTCTATCCAAAATGCACCTCCATATGCCTTAATACCTGCCTGTTGGGAGGTGGCTCTGCTTACGGCATTTTGTTGAGAACAGAAAAGAAAATGATGGTACTGTGGTAGTCTACTCCCACTCTCCTCACAGCCTCTGCTGCTGCATTTGTCATGCTCTGAAATGCCTGCAGCTCACCTCTGAGAACATTTTTAGTTTCATGCCACAAAGGAGACGCACATTAATTATAGGTTGGAAAAGGAACTGGAATGCTGTGGTGGCACATTCCATTTTAATAGAAAGGATCTGAGTGCATGCCCTCTGAGTGTTTACCCTCACGCATACCCTTACTGTCCAGTGCTCTTTTTTTCCATGTGGTGATTTTCTTTGTTTTTGCTGTTGCATTTAATTTACACCATTATAAGATCTTAAAATCACAATGAGTGAACACAATGATAGCACATTGTATGAAAAGGAAGATATTTAACGAAGATGTTTTAAGATACATGCTTTATATGTTAGAGTCTTCATTGCAATCCAATTTGATGAAGCCAGGATCAAACTTCTTGATCCATGACTGGGCCAGTCAGGTGATTTCTCTGGGAAGTCTTGGTTTCTTTTTTTTTTTCAAAGTGTACTCTATTTTTTATTAGTATTTGTTTATTTATGAAGATTGGCCCTGAGCTAACATCTGTGGTCAATTTTCCTCCTTTTTTGCTTTTTTCTCCCCAAAGTCCCAGTAGATAGTTGTATGTCATAGTTGTTGCTCTATGTGGGATGCCACCTCAGTATGGCTTGATGAGCAGTGTGTAGGTTTGCCCCCAGGATCCGACCCGGCAAACCCTGTGCCACCAAAGCGGAGTGTGCCAACTTAATCGCTACACCACCAGGCCAGCCCCTGGCAAGCCTTGCTTTCGATACAAAAGATAACTAGTTCCTTCTTTGACTTACATCCTTTACTTTCCAATTTGCTATTTAATTTTGGATACAGTTCTCTGCAATTTCACATTCTGTGTCAAATATCTTCAAAACCAAATAGCTTTACTTTAAAACTTATAGAATTGTAAATTTGATCTCTTAACCCTCATTCTCATTCAGTATTAACAATACTGCAACATTTTATGTTATTTAACATGGCTTTTAAAATTTATATTAGTGATGTACTAATGAGACCTTAAAGGCTCTAATCCATTACAGAGGATGCAGTCAAGGCTAATATGAGCAGAGCTTCCTTGGCAACCAAGCATCAGATTTTTTTCTAATATAAGAAGACTGGTCAATTTTCTACTTCACTGATGTTTGCCATTATAATGGTGAAACAGGTTATATTTTCTTTGTAACAGGACAGCTAATTTGGTTATTGGCTTTCTGTTTCAATTTCATCTTTTATTTAAATTAGTTGAAAATACAGGTTCTGTATTCTTCTAAATGTGCAGGGTCAGATATAAAAGTCATTTATTCCAATTGGCTCCAACAGATCATTGCAGGGATTAAGAGACTGATTAGGTATGCAAGAGGAGTAGAATCTTCTGTCACTGCAGAGAAACTCAGATCTACAGTTATGGAGGCAAGTATATAGGATTCCATAGGCTAAGTGTCAATGGCACAAGCTCATTCTTGAATTTTTGCCAGTTTAGGAGGAGATTAGCAGCAACCTGAGTCATCCAGTGCTCTAAATGTCACTCCACCTTGTGCTCTATCAAGCACAGAGGGGATGACCCTGGGTGGTCAGTTACTCTCAACCATCCTTAAAGAAACAAAACAAGAAAAGCAGACAAAAAAGGGCAACGCTCTGCAATTCACAGCTGTGTGACTTGGCCAAGTTACTTAACCTCTATAAGCCTTTCTTTTTATATGAAATGGAGATAATGGTATTTACTTTACAGGCTAGAATTAAGTGAGATAATACATGCAAAGATCTTAGCATAGTATTCTCAAATAACATTAACATAATTATGAAGATGACTGTATCCACTATTTTCTTTTCCTTTCTTTGCCAATTCATTTCCATTCTTGTGATCTTGCTTTCCTAGGTATGAGTGAAAGAACTGTATGCTGGTGGAAAATATGGCCTGAGTTTTTTGTTTTTACCTCTCTAAATCTAAAAAAAAAAAAAATTTAAACACCATCCAGCATCACTGAAATAAAAACTGAGGTCACGTGACTTATTCAGCTTTCCAAAGAGGACATGTTTACTGATCTACACTCAGCTAGAGTGATTGGCATAATTGTTATGAATCATGAATCTTTCAATTCATTGATGCATGAGTCAGTAAAGTCGGAATAAATGCCTTTGGATGTGCATTCCATAGTGCCCCCAGACTCTCATATCCCTTCCCACTCCCTAACCTAATCCTAAAATATTAGGTGTCTAGATAATAGCATAAACGAAAAACTCATACCTAACTTGTAGGACTCTTTCCAATCATCTTCCCATGTGATTATCTTTGAGTGTAGATAAAGCAGCCATCTCTGTTTACAACGAAGACACTGAAGCCCAAAAGGTTAAGGAATGTAACCATAGCAACCAAGCTAATCAATGTTCACATTGGTACAAAGAATTTATTCCAGTTGCTCCAGAGATGGATGAGATGGCAGTTTTCCTCAGAGAGGCACAGGCCTAACTGTGGTCACTTAGCTGGGCTGATTCCCACTTAGTGCTGATGAGCATATGGAAAAATAATAAAAGCAGCTTACATTCATTGAATACTAAAGTCCCAAGCATGGTGCCAAACACTTCATATGCATTATCTCTAATCCTTATAACAAAGGTATGAGGTAGGTGCTATTATTATCCCCACTTTCTAGATGAGGAAATAGGCTAAGAGGTGTTAAACTATTTGTCCAAGGTCACCCAACTAACAAGTGGTTGAAGATAAGACAAATTCAGATCTTCCCAACTCCAAAGTCAATACTCTTAGCTAATATGGACACTACTTCTCTCTCTTAGTTACTTAACATTGACTATTTCTGTTTCATGCCTAGATTTTATACTGACTTTGACCCAGCTTTTTGGAGAAATAGGAGTGGGGTGGAGTGGGATTGGGGAGATAGGGAGAGAAGGTGGGAGGAGGGAGGAATGGCTCATCCATTCAGTCTTTTTATGCCTTCCATATTTATTCATTCCTACTATGTGCCAGGCACCACACTAGATGCGGGGTCATAGCTGTGAAGATAACTAACTTTCTGCCTCTCCTATGGTGAAGTGCCCCGGGAATCCTGCACCCACTTCCTCCAGCAAACCGAATGTGTGTGACCACTTGAGAAGATGTGGGTACCATGCTGTAACATTGCCTGCAGGTTTCTCTAGCTAATATGAGAGGACTCCCTGACAGCTGAAAACACCTAAGAGAATGTTCTTGAAAATATATAACTATTCCTCTTAAAGTCAATTTTGAGGCCCATATTTTGACTTAGGGTATATAGGATGTCCTGTATATTCCCCTCAGTGTGAAGTAGATCGTATTGCAGCCCTGAAGTTATGTGTAACCATAGTGAAGCAGCAGGCATAACACTGCTGTTGGCTGGTAACTGTTTCTAATAACAGACAGGCTGCGTCCGTACAGGGTTCTGAATGCATGGCAGGACACAGCTAGGGGCCTCCTTGTTTTCTGTCACCAAGGGTGGAGATGGCCCTAAGGCAGGGACTAGATGGGCCTCTCTTTCCTACAGCTCTTCTAATGACTCTTCAAGCTGCCCTGAGGATTAGTCCTCCCCTCTCCCCATCCACGCCAGGGTGCGCTTCCCTAATAGCCAGTGACCGTCAGTCATTAAGAGTTTCGGGAGAGGGAAGAATGGGACAGCTATATATCCCCCAAATGTGTTCAGCGATTGTGACTCACTGCATCATCTGGCCCCATAGAGCAATTTTCCAAATATTTCTCCTTATCATTTCCTTCCATCAAACTAAAATGGCAGATTGAAAAAAAACTCTGAGTAAAGGATAAGAAGTTTCATAATGGGATTTGAAAGCCTCGGCAATCATGTCATTAAAAAAAAAATTGGCTGCCAAACAGCTTGCTCAAATGACACTAGGCACATTGCCTAGTGAATTTCAGATGACTAGGCATTGGAGTGTGTCTGGGCCTGATTTTCGAAGCCTTCTTAAAGAGGGGAATCTGAGGGAGGCATGCAAACTACAGCAAGACTGAGCCATGCTTGGTTAGCCTTAGGGAAGGCTCCAGCCTGGGGAACACGGAAGGTGGTCTTTATTGGCCTGCCCAAATCTCTGTGTGGAGTCACGCCCACCATTCCTTCTTCCAAGGGGACAGAAAAATAGATATACTAAGGCCTGTGCAATATGGTGAACAGATGTCTGCATCACACAGCTGAATGAGTTGTCTTTCCAGAGATGTAAAGGTAGCAGAAGGTCTCGGGAAGAGTGGGGGAAGAAAGCTCATAAACCATGCATTGCTATCCCTCCAGGATGGGGATTAAAATATAGTCTGCGCCATCCACCAGTAGCTCCCTCCAGTTCAAGATCCAGATGCAAGAGAATGTAATTCAAGAAGCAATATCCACCAGGTCTCTCTCAGAGCCTTGGTCACCTTCACCTGGGCTGACTGTGACATCACTGCTATCCTTTAACCTTTAGTTGACATTTACGCATTCACACTGTACCCTGACTCACATCCTTTGTTTCCTTCACAAACTTTTAGCCTCCTAGCAACTATTGACATCCACCTTGCCCTGGACTCACCTTTTTCCTGAGTTGACCTCATCAACCTGTGAGACAGCCAAGGGCTTTTGCCTAGTCCTGGAGTCAGCTGAACATACAGATGCCTGTACCTGTGTCAACGCATCTTTATCATACTTGTGGTACACCTGCTCTTTGTTCATCAGCTTCTGGACACATGTAAGTTAACTCTGCATTCTAACTTGAGTTACATCAGTGAGTAGTGTCTTATGTCACCACCTAGGGTGAGCCAAGAGTATTACTTATACTGATCAGAAACACCTTTGTTCATGCCACAAAAACCAGTTTGTCTTTTTAAAAAAAATGCACCTCATTTTATGAAAACTTAATATGTGAAAATTCAGATTCAGGTATGAAAATTGAATTTACACATAGCCTTTCAGGAACTCAATGGGCTGCATAAAGCAGTGGTTTTCAAAGAGGTTGATACCAGCTCCTCAGAGATGTTTTGGAAATTTGTAGGGGCGTTTTTGCCAGTCCCAATGATTGAGGTAATGTGATTGGCATTTAGTGAGTGGGGCCCAGGGAGGCTAGATCAGACAGTCTTATACAACAAAGAATTATCTGGCAGACATCCTGGAGCCTAAAACCAACTCTTTTAGACAGAATCACGAAATGTTTTTATACAGTTTTAATGCAGTCTGAATTTTCCAGGAATGCAACTACTGTAAAAATCAAAGAAGAAGATTGCACTTTGATTTGTTTGGAACTTTACCAAGAGGTTTTCATCATTTGGGGGGACAAAAAAAGTCACATCACAGACAGCAATGCAGCAAATGATTTTTGAGTCACCCATGTACACATCTGTGTCAGGCTGCTTTGTGGCTGTTGCATTCATGGTAATATTATCAGTATTAGCAATATCCATGGTAATACGCTGTCTTTTAAAAAATCTCTTCTAATGTTGCCGTGCTTGAGATTTTTACTGATGAAATGTTATTTTATTACAAATGACTTTTATTTCTCTTTTATATTATATATGACATTGTATTTATTTCTTTAAATTTTATATGAGTTATATAATCTATGAATTTTTATAAGGATGGTAAAGCAGCTGGTTTGTTTTTTTTTTAAATACGAGTGGACTTTGGGTTTGATGGCGACAAGAACCATTGGCACATGGCAACATCTGTCTGCAATTCAGACAGAAACACTTTCCATTTGCACAAATAGAAGAGATTTCCTCCTGTACTAGATGGGAACAGTGGGGCAAAGATTTTTAATATAAGTTATGTGATAGAAAGTCTGAAAAAGGTGTTCCATTTAATTGCACTTTAATTTAGCCACCTATCAAACAATTCCTTCTATGCTTAGCTCATTTTCATTCCGATACTTGAGAAGCTTCCTGATTACATCCCTTTGCTAGATATCATGAGGATTAAAAACTCAGGGACCTGACCATCCAGAAGCATAGACTGCCCTCTCTTGGAGGGCAGTCTGCATGAAGACGGGCATGTTTAACAAATTTGGCATCTGTACCTGTGACACCCTGTGCATCCACGATGTTTCTTTTAATTGAAAGTCTGAAATATCCCTGAACCTTTCTTACAACATCACTAAGGTGGTTATAATGCAATGCTGGGATTCTCAAAGTCATTTTGGGTGTCTTGTGGCCAATCAGGAATATATGTTATAAAAGAGAGAGGAGGCAAATTGACTTAGAGGAGTGGGGGGAGGATGGCCTTTAGAGTTTGATAGATCTGGGTCCATTTTGGCTCTATTACTTACTAGCAGTCCAACTTAGAAAAGCTCAATTTCCTCCTCTGTAAAATGGGCATAATACCATCTGCCTCACTGAGCTGATTTGAGGATTAAACGAGATCACAAATGTAAAACCCTCAGTAGAATGCCCAGCATAGAAAATGGACCGAACAAAATGCATGAGTCATTGTTATTCCCTTTTCCTCGGGAACCCTTCCATGAATCCTAGGACCTGAGCACTGAAAGTGACAGAGTCAGCTAGTCAAATGCTCCTTAGACTATGTAAGCCTCTTTAGTAGATGGTAAATGAAAAACTTTAAGCCCGTATTATATCCCATACATTTTCCTCTCTTTATCAGTGGTACCTAATTCTATTTTGGTGACCTGAATATCTTGAGTCATAGCAAAATATGAAATCTATTGAAAATTATAATCAACATCTCCCCTCTACAACCATCTCCCTCCCCCACCCAGCCAAATCACAGTGAGACATAAAAACAGAATGAGTGACCTGCTTAGATATGATATCTATTTTCATAGATTACTTTTTAAAATTTTAGTGCTTAGCATATTAAGGGCTAAATTGCTATGCAGAACACCCCCCAAATCCTTCATGTACTTCAACTTAAAATAATAAAGAAAAATTTATTCTTTGCCATGAATACAGGATCACTTATGGCAAAATTCTTTTAAGACTGCTCAAAGGCCATCCCAAAGAGGTAGGTATTGAATGTGTTGAATATGTGGGCAAAAAAGGCTTTCCAATAGAGAGGTCTTGATGGAGATACTTGTACCTCCTTCCTGAGAGAGGCCCTGATTACAGATTACTTCCTCTTCCCCTTCTTAAAAGTTGTGAATTTTTCCTTGAGAAAATAAAATTCAGCATCATCAACTAGCATTAGGAGTCTATAGCATTCTTCCACATAAACATGTGACCCACAGGTATGTGCTCTGTTTCTGATGTCATTCTACCCACAATTTATGTATTCTCTCCCTGAAACTAAGCCTTCCTGAGGATAGTCATCAATAGAAGACACTCTTCTATTCCATTCTAGATGGGCAGCTGAGGTCCACAGACTGGGTTTTGGATAAGATTTTTTTGACCTAATGTTTCTTTGGGAACATCAATTCATTGTTCTCTGTGTAGTTTTCTCTTTTCTCTTTTACCTTGTCTTTACTAAAAGGTGTTTGAAAGGCTACAGTATACTGCATAATGCTTTACAACGTAAATTTTTAAATTGAGATAGAATTGGCATAACATTGTATTGGTTTTAGGTGTACAATGTACTGATTTGTTTTCTTATGATGAGAACTTTTAAGATTTACTCTCTTAGCAACTTTCAAATATACAATACAGCCTTGTTAACTATAGTCACCATGTTATACATTATGCCCCCAGGACTTATCTTATAGCTGGAAGTTTGCACCTTTTGACCACCTTCACTCATTTTGCCTATCCCTCACCTCTGGCAACCACCAATCTGTTCCCTTTATCTAGGGTTCAGGGATTTGTTTTTTGTTTTTTAGATTCCACATATAAGTAAGATCTTGTCTTTCTCTTTTATTTCACTTGACATAATCCCCTCAAGTTCCATCCATATTGTTACAAATGGCAGGATTTCCTTTTTTAGGGCTGAATAATATTCCATTGTGTATAAGTATGTGTGTGTGTATGTATATATATCCATATCTCACATTTTCTTTATCCATTCATCAATCCATGGACACTTAAGCTGTTTCTATGTTTTAGCTATTGTAAATAATGCTGCAATGAACATGAGGGTGCATATATCTTTTGGAGATAGTGATTTTATTTTCTTTGGATAAATACCCAGCAGTGGAATTGCTGGATCCTATGGTAGTTCTATTTTCAGTTTTTTGAGGATCCTCCATGCTGTTTTCCACAGTGGCTGTTCCAATTTACATTCCCCTCAACAGTACACAAGGGTTCCTTTTCTCCACCTCCTCACTAATACTTGTTATTTCTTGTCTTTTTGATAATATCCATTCTACTAGATGTGAGGTAATATCTCATTGTGGCTTTGATTTGCATTTCCCTGATGATTAGTAATGTTGAGCACCTTTTCATTTACCTTTTGGCCATCTGTATGTATTCTTTGGGAAAAAGTCTATTCAGATCCTCTGCCTATTTTTAAATCAGATTTGTTTTCTGTATTGAGTTGTATGAGTTCTTTATATATTTTGGGTATTAAGATATATGCTTTGGGTATATCAGATATATGCTTTGGAAATATTTTCTCCCATTCTATAGGTTGCCTTTTCATTTTGATTTTTTTTTTTTTTGCTGTACAGAAGCTTTTTTGTTTTGTGTAGTCCCACTTATTTTTGCTTTTGATGTCTATAATGTAAAATAATAAAGATGACAGAAGGAGGGTGAAGTCCTGTAGTCATTTCTTGAGTTAGGCTTTACTGATTATTAACATTAATAATAATAATAGTCTAACTCAAAGAATGACTAGAGGATGTCACTGAAGAATGGCAGAGTTCTCATATTTTCCTAAAATAAGTATCTTGGATCTGTTGGCTTTTTAGCTATATTCTTTGTATTATTTTTTCTGTGGCTGCCCTGGGGATTACAGTATACATCCTTAACTATTTACTGTTAATATCCTTATATTAACATCCTTATAATATATATAATATTATAATATATATAATATCCTTATAGTTAACATCCTTAACTATTTACAGTTAATATTTTACCTCTTCAGGCAAATTGTAGAAATGTATCCATATAGATCCATATCCACCCCCCCTTATGCTAAAGCAATTATTTGTATTACATTGCCACACATTATAAACCCCATACAACAATGTTATAATTTTTGCTTTAAACTGTGATATGGTTTGTAAGTAAATTAAGAGGAAAAAGGCAAAAAATTTTAGTCTTCTGTATTTACCCAGATATTTACCATTTTCAGTGCTTTTCATTCTTTTGTGAGGATTTGAGTTTCCATCTTGTATCATTTCCCTTCATCCTGGAGAATTTCCTTTAGTGTATCTTGAAGTTCAGGTCTGCTGGTGACAATTTATTTTAGTTTTGTTGTATGTGAAAGTGTCATTATTTAGTGTTTGGTTTATAGGGAAATATTGCTGGGTAGTGAATTCTGGTTTGACAATTTTTTTTTTTTTGCTGAGGGAGATAAGACCTGAGCTAATATCTGTTGCCAATCTTCCTCTTTTTTGCTTGAGGAAGATTAGGCCTGAGCTAACATCTGTGCCAGTCTTCCTCTATTTTGTATGTGGGTTGCTGCCACAGCATGGCTGATGAGTGGTATAGGTCCGTGCCCAGGATCTGAACCTATGAACCCAGGCTGCTGAAGAGAAGTGCGCTGAATGTAACCACTATGCCATGGGGCCGGCCCCCTGGATTGACAATTTTTATCCTCTTTTAGCACTTTGGAGATGTTACTCTGCCCTCTTTTGGCCTCAATAGTTTCTGCTGAGAAACCAACCAGTGTTCAGATAAGTGTTTCTTTGTATATAATGCATTGTTTTTCTCTTGCTGCTTTTAAGGTTTGCTTTTTATCTTGGGATTTCAACAGTTTGACTATGATGAGCCTTGGTGAGGGCTTCCCTATGTTTATTCTGCTTGGTTTTCATTGATCATCATGTATCTTTACATTTTTGTTTAATCAAATTTAGTAATTTATTGGTCATCAATTCTTCAAATATTTTCACTTCTCCATTCTTTCCCCCTTCTTATGGGATTCCATTAACACATATATTGGACTATTTGATATTATCTAACAGGTCGCTGAGGCTTCATTTTTCTGTTCAATTTTTGTCTCTGTTATTCACATTGGAGAATATTTATTGCTCTATCTTCAAGTTCACTCGTACTTTTCTTTCACATCTCCATTCAACTCCTAAGTCCGTCTGGTTAATTTTTTATTTCAGATATTATATTTTTCAGTTCTAGAATTTATTTGGTTCCTTTTTTGTTGTTTCTATTTCTCTGAGGAGGTTTCCTATCTTTTCATTCATCATGTGCATCATTTAGGATAGCTATGATAACCATGTTAAAATCCTTGTCTTTTAGTTCTAACATCTGGTTCATTCTGGGGTCAGATTTGATTTTCTTTTCTCTTGAGAACATGACCCATTTCCTTGATTCTTTGTATGTTGGGTAATTTTGGATTGTATCCTAAACAATGTGAATATTAAGTAGTGGAGATTCTGGATGCTGTCATTTTCCTCTGACAAGTGTTATTTCTTTCATTTTAACTGGCAATTATCTTATGGACTTAAACTCCAAACTGTTTCTTGGGTGGCAGTGGTATTCTCAGTTCATCTCGTTTGTCTTTAGCTTAGTTGCTCTGAGTCTATACCATGCATGCATAGCTTAAGAGGCAGTCAGAGATATGGGTAGATAGAATTTGGGGATTTCCTAGGTCTCTCTCTAGATCTTCCTTTTTATATCAAGGTTTAAAGTTGTTTTCTGCAGGGAAACCATCCAGTAAGGTCTTATTCCATCATTCCCAGAAGCAGAAGACATATCATAATTCATTATGAATGTGGTAAGCTGGAACACTCCAGGAAGCCCCACTATTGAAAAGATACCAAGAATGCATATGAAATTGCTTAAAACCTGAGTCACTCTCTTAAAGAATATCAACTAACATTTTTTCTCTTTGCTTAGAAACATCACAACCATTTAACGATGACTTATTCCATCCTTAATTACTAGACTCAAAGGTATAAAAGGAACAAGTAATTTTGATAGGATTTGGTTTGCAGAACTTCATCTGGCTGTAGACCCATTTCCCAAAATTATTCCTGACTCACTTCAAAGATGGGGGAATAGTTTGAGCCCCCATTTTTGTTTCCCTACAGGTGCCCAGCCTGTAGCTACAGAGATGTGCAGGAAGGAAGGTTTAAAGCAGTTCACATTTATGGGGTCAGTTTCCATAGTCTTACCCTCTTTCTCTTCTTGTTAATGAAATTTGCAGCTACACTGGAACTTTGTGGCTTAGGTTCTGTCCCTGATGGTTACTTTCCCTCTAAAGCCACAACCTTCAATGACATTATAATCATTTCCACAGTCACTAACTTTTGTGTCACAAGCTGAGAAGTAATACATTCAGATGAAAAATATATAATAGGAAAAGGAGTACTAGGAAATAACCTGTTTTTAATCACACACATGTCATTTGTAATAACACACAAAGGATGAGAAATATTAAGAATATAAATTAATAGGAACTTTTCTCTACCAATTTTCCATGTGGCCTCTGTCTTTTAACATTATTGACTTTTCTTTTAAGTGCACTATTTGGTGGATCGAACAGGCAAAAGCATGAAGTCTATCTTATTAGTTTTCCTGCAATATCAGTATCTAGATTAGTGCAATCTTAATTATGTGAAAAAAAGGAAAGTATAGAAACAAGATCAGAAATTTGCTGAAATGTTAACCGCAGTTATCTCTGAAAAGACTGGGCTACAGGAATTGATATCTTTATCTTTTTACCAGCAGGAAAATACATCCAAGCTCATGATCCTTGGACCAAAGCCAGGACCAGCCCTATCCAAATAAAAGGACACTGTCAGAGTTGGGGTGTAGACTGTGGGAAGATGGGTTTACCAGGACCCTGTAGGGCCGGTACAGGAACGCATCAGCACCAGATTTACTGTTCCTAGCACCAACTCTCACCTCCACTACACTTTTGTTTTCTTCCCCTTTTTCCTGTCCTTGCAAATTGATAGCTTTGAAAAAATCTTTGTGCTGTCATTTTAGCAGGTTTTAGAAGAGAGCAGAGGCACCGTTCTAGGCTCTGAAGACACAGCAGTGAAGAAGACAGAAGCCTTCTGCTCTCCTGAGCTTATGTTCTAGTGGGGGTTGTTAACGTATAAACACAAACAAGTAGGGACATACGACAATTTCAGATAGTATGAAGTCCTAAGAATAAAACAAAGTAGGAGGATGTGACCGAGTGCAACAGATTGATGGGGGGGGGGTATGATTAGTTTATTTTTCATCCTATCTGAGGTGGTAACATTTGAATTAAGGCGGTTATGACAAGAAGAAATCAGCCTCATTAAGTTCTAGGGGCACAAATTAAATCCATGGTGTGTTTTACAATACATAGTATCATAGAAGCAAGAAAAAATTATATCTATGTTTAATTGTCTTAAGGAAATAAACCAAAGTATCTACAATGGTTACCTCTGGATGTGAATTAAAATCTGGGAATCCATTTTTCACTGCATATTTTTCCATATTTTTAATAATGAGGAAAATATTTAAAAGAAGAACCCAAAATGTGTCTAGAAGGGGATACAGAGCCCAAAGCAAAAGCACCATGAGGTCACTGCTAGCAACTTTAACCAGCTGGAATAATTGCAGTGGAGAGGGTTACTGTGTTGGTCTGAGGGAGTCCCAAACACACAGCGTGATGGTGTGTTTGGGACTCCCTAGTCGTTGGAGAAAGGGCAGCGCAGTCCAGCAGGCACAGTGGGACTCCTTGCTGCATCTGGGCCTCATTCGGGTCAACGGCCTCTATAGGGAGCCCTCCAGGAGCAAACACTGCTTTCTGGAGGGAATTCCATTGTCAACACAAAGATGAAACAGGGACATAAGGCATCACTTGACGGAAGTGAGGTGGAGGGGAAGGCTTACTGACAAGAAGAACTTGGTGGCACTTCTAGTTTCATGACACGTGCAGAAATATTTTAAATGTAAGTCCCTAGTTTAACAAAACTCATTTGTCCTTAACTTAAATCATAGCTCTTTAAAGGAAATTTAGTTAAAGAAAACACAAACTTCTAACTAACTGAAAGCGTATGCTCTGCCAACAGAAGATATTCTTGTGTCTTCATTTTTATTTTACAATTTGCCTCTGGTTCTGGGAACCAGGGATAAAATTGGAAAAACAAAACATACATCAGTTTGAAGCCCATGTTTGGCTAGAGTTGAAGGAAAAAAATTGCAAGGGATTTGAGTTGAAGTCTAAATTTAGACAAAGAAGATCCACCATTTCAATATAGAGGGGAAAACATTCTTCATTGATAAAAGTCAGGTTTTTGTCCCTCCCACCCTGAGGGTGTCAAGCATGATAGAAAAGAGGCTGACAATCTCAAATAGTTAACCCCAATTTTTATACACTGCTGTCATGTGCCACAAAGCTTGGGGACTGAGCAAAGCAGAACACTTCCTTGGTCATGGTCAAGAATGGAGCAGTGACTCAGCAGCCTTGGCATCTGTAGCTTTGGACTCACACTTTAACACACTACAACCTGCTCCTGACCTGGAGATGATTGATGATGCTCTTCGAGGACGTATCGGTTCACTGGTGGCACTGTGTGCACTTATGTGACTGCTGCTCTGTGGCCTTGGATGGGCGACCCATAGACCCAATTTGGCCTTGTGGACCCACTTGGCTTGGGCCACTTTTTTTTTAAATTGCTCCAACATTTAGAAATTGGAAGCGTAATCCAAGTTTCTGGATTTTTTGGGAAAAAATCAGAAGATCTGGCAATTCTGGGCCTACATTCTTATGTGGTCATACTTGGCAGGAACTAGCAGCGGCTGCCCCCAATTGCATGCAGTTCCCACCTGGCCCCTGGCACGCATTTACATCATCTTGTGTGAACTTTTATTGGCTCTCTCTGCTGGAGCTAGAGCTTTTTCACTGAGGCTCACGATGCCTGTCACATAAACAGAGGAGACTTGGCTGTGGCCAGTTGAAATAGCCAAAGATCACGTACATGTTGACCTGATCTCTGCTCCCTGAGCAAGAAAAATATTTCCTTCTACTACTAGAAACTGAGAGCATAAACTTTAAGAACGCTTGGAGGTGACCCTCAGGTGGGAGAACAAGTTTTATATCAATAAAAAGAAAAGCGTTAATGAGAGATTTATTGTTCTCTTTTCCTTCTGTTGGATTCTTCCCTTTAAGGACATTTTTGTTCTCCATTGTATCCCTTGGGAGATTTTAAAACAAGTATTTGGGAGGGAGTTTGATAAGAGTCACAGACTTTAATAAGAGGGCTTCAAAAAAAATTTAGTCAAGTGCCAGAGATTGTATTTTAACCAGATTTCCTGGTCTGAGAAAGACTGGCAAGTGGCCCACAGTGAAGTGTGTGAAGGGTGGGGATGACTCATACACTGAGGGGTGTGGAGAAGATGACCCCAAACTTTGGAAAATCTAGTATTAACTCCATTAGGAAATAGCCCCAAACAAATATCCTTTCCATCCCTACTTCCCCCTCCCCCATCCAATTGTGTTGAATTCTCTCTGTAAGCGTATTTTGGAGTTTCTAATGTCATTTACAGCTAAGCAGAGTAAAGTAGCCCTTTCATATGTTCAGACCCCAGTTGAAAATCACGTGTGAGATTTTATAAAGCAAAAGGAATCTCCTCTCCTTTATTTGTATTATTCAATAAAGCAGATATGTCCTGGTTCCCAAACACAATTCAAGCTTTGAGCAGCAGGTAGGCTCAGGCCTTCACCTGGATTCAAGCCAGAGATACCTGCTTTGATTCTTCATGGAAAGGAAATTCCTAACGAGCACACATAACAAACAGGCCATTTTAGTGTTTCCAGGATAATTATTCGGTACTTAGAACAAACAAGAAAGTACCCCCCACACACATATTTTTCTGAACTTCTTGCCTCATTCAAAGTGTCAAGTGGCCAATAATGATTAACATTTCTATTAGTCACCTAGTTACATGTTTAGGGATAACATACTTTGCTACTGATGGTTAAAATTTAACTCTGAGGGGAGTCATGCCTGAGCCATCTTGTAGAGAGCAGTATACTGTAAGATTAGAACTGTTTTGTATTAAAGAAAATGATTTGAAAACAGTTTAAAACATTTCCTTAAGCCAACAGTAGCCCACAAGAGTTTCATTCATTCAATAATCAACAAATATTTACTATCTAGTTCATTTCTGGACTTGGGGAATTGAGTTGTGACCAGGATAGTCAAGGTCCTCGCCTACAAGAAATTTAACTTCTAATGGATGCAGGGGTTGATGGTGGGGAAATGGAGATGGATACTGATAAATACAAAGTAAAAATAAAGCAGATAATAGGAAAGTGGGACATTTGTGTTTACTCCTGAATGATGAGAAAAAAGCCATCTATACATGAGCCAGGGAATAGCTTTCCGGGAAAAGACAATATCAAATACAAAGGCTCTGAAATAGTAGGGAAGAAAAAACCTTGGCAGATTAACAAAAAGAAGGCCAGAGTGGCTGGCATGAAGGTAAATAGTGGTACAAGACAGTCAGAAATGTTGCCAGGGCCCTGGTCATATAAGGAAGCCATCAGAGGGTTTTTCATAGTAGAGGGATGCATATTCTGGGAATTCTAGACCAGGACTGGCAAACTACACCTCGCAAGCTAAATCTGGCCTTCTGCCTGTTTTTGTTAATAAAGTTTTATTGGAACACAGCCATGCCCAATCATTTATGCATTGTCTATGGCTGCTTCTGCACTACAATGGCAGAGTTGTGTAGTTGCAACAGAGACTGTATGGCCTACAAAGATCAAACATTTTAAAGGGCTATCTGGCCCTTTACAGAAAAAGTTTAACAACTCTTGCTTTAGACTATGAATTCTTAATGGGGTTTTGGATGTTGCATTTAGTTTATGCAAAACTGTTACCATGTTAACCTCACTTTCTCAAAAGACACTAGATATAACTGCTAAAACAGGAATATTTAAGAAAATAAAAATTTGCCTTGAAACGGGGATCAGACTTGTCTGTATCAGGTGAGTAGGTAAGCTACCTAGCCAAAGACTGCTTCATCACAGCAAGAAATGATCTCATACTACAAGAGGTCTGTAAGCAAGCTTGATTATTTCAGTGGTACAACATTGTCATCAAGGATCCAAGTGCTTGCCATCTTTCTGCTGCCCTCAGGACGTGGGAAAGCTCACTCTTCCTGGTAACAAGATGGCTACAGTGGTTCCAGGAGTTGATGCAGACAAGATGTAAGATATCTAGCAACAGAATAGGGTATTTCCTCCCACATGCCTTCCTACTGGGGAGGAAAATCCTTTATGGCCCACCGCTTATGCCATCTGCTTACATCTCATTGGCTAGATTAGCCTGTGTTTACACCAGTGTCTGGTAAGGAGAGTGGACTTACCATGATGGGTTTAGGCTAATGTTCATCACCTGGGGTCCTGCACATATACATGGAAAGTGAACACCTGAACAAAGTCAGGCTTCTGCCAGCAAGGAAGGCAGGTTGGAAAGACAGAGAGCTGGGCAGCCAAGGGTACCTGCCATAGGATGGGATCTCTGTAAAATGATTGTATGTCTGTCCCAGGATACTCAAAGAATAATAGGGAGAAGTACAGATCAGCAGAGAAACAGAACAGAGCATATCCTCCCGTTGGGATGTGGGTTGGTGGTGGTGGAATACGGTCAACTGCATAGTTCTTAGATTTACTGCAAATGTCATCTATTGCTTCCACAACAGGTTGAGTAATTCACTCCCACATACGGATAACTTGCTCTCAAGGCAACATCTACAATACATTTAGCCTCTCTGGTGAGTCATTTTTCTGAACAGCTGTCTTCTAAACTCGAAGAAACCACAGTTGTTTGAACATGGACTGGTTTCAATTGAGCTGTGCAAGTAGGGGCTTGATACCATATTGGGCTTATCTCAAGGTCCCAAACAGGTTCTTCCCAAACATATATCTCTAGTTATTTGCATTCTTCACCTCTCCAGCTGGCTGGAAACCACAGCCTCTTTTAATTGTCTGCTTCGGGGTTTATTTTTTGTTTTGGAAGAAACCCCCTCCTGGGAAAAGTACCTTTGCTTCTTTGGTCTCATGTCTATTCCCCACATATTAACAGTGCCTAGTACCTGGCCCTGGGGGAGCTTAAAGTCTGGCTCTCAGGAGGTTAAATTAGTTGCTGTGTTAATGACATTTTCTGCAGCATCTGTGGAGTTATTATACGGAGAAATGTTAAAGGTCAGGAGAGCCGAAACCCAGCAAAGACTAGACCAGAAAGAACTGTCTTGAGGACTGAATCTTGCAGTATTAGATGAATTTATATAATACCCGAGTCTTTGTTTTGTTTGATTTTATTTTTAATAGGAGCTATTGTAGCAACAGGACTGTGACTGAAGCCCTGTGATATTTGTGGAGGACTGGCCAAGGCCAAATCATTTCAATTTTGAAACCAAGTCACTTGTATTGAACTGATTTTGCAAAGCACAGGCTACAGGTTCAACCTCACAAGAGACTAATTATCTGAGTTCCACTCTGCGGAAAAAGATGATTCTTTCTGCCCTCAGTAGCCATCACTCACATCCTCTTCCATGCTTTCATTTATTCACTCATTCTGTCATGAGAATACTTTTTGTGTGTTAAGCACTACATTTGGCACAGAGAAAACAAATGAATAAGACATTTATTAAACACCTGTTTTGAGCCAGATGACTAAGGCAGTGTCCCTGACTTCCAGGATCTCACAGTCTACCGGGGAAAATTGGCATCTAAGCAAGTAACTGTAACACGGTGAGGTGAAGTTTAAGGGGCACAGGCAGTATTGGCTCGCAGTTATGAGCATGAACTTGAATGCCAGATTTGGGATTTGAACTGTGTGACTTTGAGCAAGTTACTGAGCATCTGTAAGCCTCCATTTCCTCATTTGTAAAGCGGAGATATACTAGGGTATACACCACAAAGTTACTGTGAATACTAAAGGAGATGATGCCTCTAAAGATGTTAGCATAACACTTAGCACATGACAAATGTTTGGTAACTGTCAGCTATTGTTGTGTGCTACAACAGGGGCAGCATTGCCAGATAGCATGGTGGTTATGCACATAAGTGGCTTGGAAACCAAACTGTTTCACCTAATGTTCTGTGACCTTGGGCGAGTTACTTACCCTTCCTGTGCCTTAGGTTTCTGCTCTGTAAAATGGAGATAATAATACCTAATTCAAAGAATTGTTGTAAGACTTAAGTGGTGTGGTACACATAAAGCTCTTGGCATGATGACTGGCCCATATGGCTGAATAAATGTCAACTATATTACTATAACTGCTGTGGCTACTAAAGCAACAAAGACAACAATCGATGGGGCCAGAACACATTTTGCGGAGAAGGTGACACTCGAAAATGCGTGCCATTGGTTGCAGGGGCAGAGGTCAAAGCCATTAGCCTCCATGGCTGTGAAAACAATTTTGCACCTGTTTTCTGGATCATGGTTCAGTGGCATCTTGTTTGTGCAGTTTAGACAGAACATTAAATTATGGAAAATTTGAGAGTTGCTGCCTCTGTATTTTCATGGGATAGCACAGGGTGTGACAAGTCCAGACTCCTGTCTCCCTGCCTCCTAAATGGCCAAACTTTCCTGGAAGTTCTTCTCCAGTTACAGAAAACACCTTCGAAAGCATTGAGGAGAGTACACTACACTCTACACTGACCACTAATGTCCTCCCTCCCATCCCCCCATCCTCCAAAGCTCTGCTCATCCACAAAACTCTAATTTTAGTCTGTGGACAGCTCTGTGCCCTGGCAGACATTCTAGGAAATAGATGTAAAGAAAGCAAATGACTGATGAGCAGGATGACATGAGAAACCTACAGATGCTTTGGTACTCTCCAGACCTTCATGGCCTGGCAGGCAACTAGTTTCCACTAGTTTTCCTCACAATATTTTTGGGCTACTAAGTGTTCTTTTAGAAATAGTATCACTGTTTTTTCTTTTAGGGGAAAACTCTTCCTCTACTCTTAATTCAACTACTTCACTGGCGTTAACCCCACCACAAGAGGTTCACTAGGGGTGTCCATCTGGCTCAGGCCTGAACCCACCAGAGAATTCCCTTCTGCTAGCCTTGCCTTGGCTTAGGAAGTAGCACTGATGTCAAGCTGAGGATTCTCTCTTTCAGGTCGCACTTTATCCTGGAAGGATGTAAACATGCAGCTTCCAGGGAGCACCATGGCGTACCTGAGAATGCAATAGATTTCATGAAAGGCAGAGGAGAGAGAAGAAAAACAAGGCCTAGGGACATTATTTAAGCCCCTGAAATCTCCTAAAGCCTGGATTTTTCACTTATATGCACCAATAAGTTCACCTTTTTGCTTAAGTTGGTTTTGCGTTCAGTTTTCTCTCTCTTGCAACCAGCAGAATCCTAATGCACTCAAAAACAGTGTTTGAGACCTGCAGAAACCAGCGAGAAGCACTCAGTTGAACCAGCACTGGGTTACACTTCTTGCCCAACCAAACCTTGCAGAACCTAGCAGAAAAATGTCCAAAACCACTTTGGCAGCTCAAGGGGAGAGTACAAAAGAAGCACTAGCAAATACTCTGCTACCAATTAGAAGCCAGGACCTAAGGCCAGTCAATGACTTTCTCGTGTGTCCCTATTTCTATCCCCATAAATCAGAGTGTAGACATGTCAGCTCTCCCTGGGACGATCCATAGAGAAGGCAAGGTTTTACATCTTAAATGGGTATATTTTATGTGGGTACATAAGTCCCTACATAATATCCTTGATTTTACCTCTTGGCCTGCAAAGCCTAAAAATTTACTATATGACCCTTGAAGAAAAAGTTTATTGAACTCCTGATTTAAATCATCATCTTAACTTCAAAGCCTAGCACAATGTCTGACATAGGCATTAGATTGAACTGAATATTTGTTGAATTGAATTATCCAGAATTCACAGTATTGACTGTGGTTCAATGCCATGGCAATGTGCCCCAGTTTGGGCAGTGGCCAACTTGGGCCAATGACACAAAAGGAAGTTTTCTAGGGGTTTCTGGGCAAGAGTTTTCAGATGGAATCATTGTGCGTGAACGAGAGGCCCCAAAGTGCTGCAGATGAAGCCAACCAAGAGGGGGATGGGACCAAGAGGATTACAGGGAAATGGTGCTCCTTGGCTAAGGCAATCCTACCTCTGATCTTCCTATCAAATGAGTAGGTCTCTGTAAAATAACAACTATTTATTTCTTGCTTATTATGTGGCAGGCATTAGGTAATTGTTTTATGGACTTCATCTCATTTTGTCTTTAAAACAACCTGTGAAGAAGGTATACGTCCATTTACATATAAGGAAACCAAGGTTCAAAAATTAAAAAAAAAATAAGCTTATAATTAGGAAGTGGCAGAGCTATGATCCATACTCTGGTTTTACCTCAAAGTCAATTCTCTCTTGTTCTATGCTGCAGCTTTTGACTGCATGTACAACTGCATTACATGCAACACTATACAATATGCTCAGAAGGAAACACCTTTTTTTGACAATTTATTTGCACTTATAAAAGTTGGAAAAAGAATATTTTTCTTAGTTATGAAACTATAGTATTAAAATTATTTTCTCATAACACAATCTACACATGACTTTTGTTTTTGTTTTTAAACATAAAGGTAAAATATTTTTTATTAATAGGCACAGATAGAGTTATACAGCTCTTAAAGTGTTATGCATGTTTATGCTTTTTGGTACACCATAAAAAGTTTTATTACCATATTAAATCACTTGGACACACATTTTCCAAATATGAAAAATATTGCTATTTTAAGACATTTTATTAAAAACAATTGTCCCTTGTTTCTGTGTATGTATTATATTGAATATTAAACTTTCTTTGTTTTCTTGGGCACACACAAACAAGAAATGTCACATAGTCAAGTTAATTCCTGGGAGTCTCTTTGGCACTTTCATTGTGAATAAGCTCTTTCAAACCCTGAGGGTGGCGTTTGGTAATTTACTGCTGAAGTAGACATCAAGTGGCATTCTGGGGATGAAAAGAGGGTTTCCTCCCTGGGAGAATCTGGCTGAGCCCACTGATCTTGTAAACTACTGGAGGGAGGATGAAAAAAATGGTTGTCACATCAGACTGACTACTCAATGACACCCAATGCTTTGATTCTCTACAGACCAAATGTAGGCAGAACTCTGCTAACCAGAAACAGAATTTGTCTTTTGTGTTTGCATTTGAATGAAACTCTAATAGCCAAATGGTACTGAAATGTCATCTGGCATCTCTCTGGCTGGCTCTAGGGAGAGCTGGTGGTTTTCACCCAGTTCCCAGAGCACAGTGCTTCCCATCCCAGAACAGTTCTGTGTTAGACTAAATTTTGCCAAACATAAAATAAGCACTGTTTGGAATACATTAACCTTAAGAGCTGAATAAATCACTCATTGGCATTTATTCGTTGTCCACTGTGTTCAGTCCTAAAGGGGGTGGAGAGTCACCATGAAATGAGAACACATCAGTTATAGGTATGGAACATTTCACAAGCGAAAATGTCAACTCTCAACTTTTAGAGTCTAAAGAGAATTTGGAAAATCATTTCCCAAATTATTTTCTAGAGAACATAGCTCTGAGATTTGGCTGAGTGCTGTGGGGTCAAATAAGTTTGAAAAGTGCTGTTAACAGGTTTCTTCACAAAGGACCTCATGGTGCTTTCACATGCTCATGCGCATGGCAAATCTCCAAGTGTGGACCCATAACTTGCAGCATTCTCTGACTATTTGGACCAGATTTGGGAAATATTGTCTTGAAATTATTAGTTGATTTTCATCACTTCATAAATGAAGAAAATGAGGTCAAGTGACTTATCTAAAGTCACACAGCTAATTATTGGCCAAACCAAGAGCAGGACTTAGCTCTTTCATTTTGAATCCAGTGTTTCCAGCTGAAGCTGCTGTACAATCCTGGTTTCATAAAATATATTTTTTTGAGTGATTGCTCATTTTACTGAACTGATTGGTTGTATTATCATGTAATCACGGGTTAGAAGAGTGAAAGGAGATCAGGGATTTAGGCATAATAGCTCTGGCCCTGAATCTCGCTCTGTACCCGGGAATAGTTTGCAAGCTTACTTACTCTGTTTGGGCTTCAGTTTCTGCACCTGCCAAATGGGAATAGTAGCACCTGTCCGGTTGAATTGTTGAAGCATCTAATGTAGAGGCAGGTGGCGGCCAGATCATCTAAAATCTTATGAGCTCTGGCTAGGAGGTAAATCTCATTCCAAAGGCAATAGAAACTGTCGGAGGATTTAAGGTGGTCAGGGTCATGCATTTACCGAGATTGGAAGCTCTTTGAGGAAAAGGGTGCCTGCTTCAATGCATTATACTCAATAGATGTCTAGTTGACACTAAATGACACTACCACCAAACATGAACATATACACAATAACAGCTTTACCATGCTGCACACACAAAACGACAGAGGAGACACCATCAATTGTTTTTGTATACTATGAAAAATATGTTCTTCGAACAATAAGACTTCTCTCTTTCAACTTCTATTTGGTATCGGAAATGGAAACATAAGTGTGTTAAAAAATAATTTGGGTGCTTAACTGGCTGGGCCCGGGGAGGGGTAATTTATAGTACTTAATACTATAGTTAAAATGAATTCCATTTTCCTGAGATGGATTGCTTTTCCAGTGCCCCAGCGAGTAATTCATTTTATAGACTTTTAGGTCAGAAGCATCAGCTTCCCCTGGACTGGATACAGAGTTGCTTTGTTACTTCATTTGAAGGATGGGAAAAATAAATTTATGTGTCAGGAATTTTGTAGGGTCATTAACTTCACTCTGCCCTTCAAAATAAATATGCCAGCTCTAATTTTTCGTGCAAGTGGTTTACCTACATCCAAAAGTCCATGTAGCCCTTTCTTGGGAGACAAGCGTCATAAATCAGAACTTAACGTGGACGCGCAGAGCCGGCTCCCCAGCTTGGAGTGGTTGGAAATGCAGATAAAGAGGAAAGGTACAGAACAGGGACTTTTATTTACCTTCGTTAGCCTTCAACACAATTTCCACAGGCAGCCATAACCATTTACAGCAAGAAACAGTAATGACTCTACCACCGTTCTGAAGCTCCCAAAATACTTTTACAAATAAAAACAAATGATGCAATAAGTACAATAAGCCTTTGGGGAAACTAGCCATAAAGGACACTGAAGTGCACACAAACACATGCAGCTCTACCCTGCCAAGAGCACTTTCCTTTTGAAGACTGAGGATCTTACACTTCTACAATCCCACTGTTGCCAACAGGCCTCCGTGCTGGGACAGGCTTTGTTGTTAAACCGCGGTCTTTCATTGTCCCTTCAAGACATCCTGAAAGAGTCTTAACATCTGTAATATGTACCACATTAAGCATAATAAAGAAAAAATAAACACGCTCCCGCAAACATTATTAAAAATAAGTATATTACACAGTGGCTCTCCTAGTTCTCATTAAAAGGGAAAACCAGGGACAGGAAATTGATTTTTTTTTAAGTTTCAATAATTTGACCTAACTAGTGTATTTGTGTAACTTTGTTAGTGCTCTAATTAAAGTTATGCTAAATAGCCAAACACTGAAGTGTCAAGGGAAATGTCATGGAACAATTTTATATAGGGAAGAGAAGCTTAATTAAAAGTGACTTAATTTCCATTCTTTGAAAAGCTAACTGCTAGAAGTAATGGCATTGGGAGGTATATATCTTTCAGATTTAAAAAAGAAAAACTTTTGTTAAGGAAATGATTTGAATATTTGATAAATTGACAGTATATTAGGTTTTTAAAAAACTTGACTGCTTTCTTGGAGTTGTAGATGTTTGCATAAAACTGAATTTATGCTAGCTTGGGTTAGCCACTGATACTGTTCATAAAGCAATTAATTTTGTACTGGCCCTGTTGACCTCATACATTTGCATCCTCTTAGCCACTATAGCAGACAGACTCTAAGGTGGCTCCCATGACTCTCATCTCCTAGCGTTCATACCATGGTGTAATCCCTTCCCAGTGAGCACGGACAGAACCTGTGACTTACTTCTAACCAATAAAATATGGCAAAGGTTACAGAATGTAAGTGATTATAATACCTATAATTGTAATGTCTGTCTTGCAAGGAGACTCTCTCCCTTGCTGGCTTTGAAGAAGCAAGTTGCTCTGTGAGCTGCCTATGGAGAGGACCACACATCAGGGAACTAAGGGAAACCTCCAGTTGACAGCCAGCAAGAAGCTGAGGCCCTTATTCTGACAGCGTGCAAGGAACTGAATTCTGCCAACCACCACGTGAGCTTGGAAGTGGATCCTTCCTCACATGAGCCTCTGGTGAGACCCCAGCCCTGGTCAACACTTTGACTGCAGCCTTGTGGAGGACCTAGTTAAGGCTTGGGCCTTTTCTAATGCTGTGGCATGGGATGTCCATGGGAACCCACTCTGCACTCATGAATGTACAACCCAGAATTGTAAGGGAGTTAACGTCTATAGAGCCACCATTGAACAATGGGCAGTGGAGGATATGGATATGTGCCTCTCCCCTTTCTCCTTTGGAAATACATTACATAAAGATCCTCAAGAGGGCCAATGGAATTGAGCACCAGAAGTCCGTAGCAGGTGCCAACTTGACAAAGCTTCTTTGCATTGGCCTTCTCTATTTTCTTATTTCAATCTTCCTATCCCTGATCCACAGAAACCATGAGACAGTAAATATGTATTGTTTTAAGCTGCAAAGTTTGTGGTAATATAGTGCTACACAGCAATAGATATCTAATGTACTACTCTTGACGAATTCTAGATATTATATGACCCACAACTCTGAGAAAAAGAATGAACCAGTACCACATTTGGGTGCCAGTTATAAGCTATCCTTACGGGAAACCAGGCTGGTCCATACAATATTCATCAGCACTATGCGGATGCAAGTGATCTGCCTCTCCACTCCTCAAGCCCTACTCTACCCGTTGATTAACAACAATAATCAAACTAATTACAGTTTCTCCAAAGAAAAGAATGCTCTTGTATGATACAATATAGTTCTGAAAAGTTTTAGTAAAAAAAATAAGAATGAAAAATTTCTCACCTTACACATTTATTTTTTTAAAAATAGCAGAAGCTACCCAGGCAGGGAGAGTGTGCCCTACTTATTGTTTTCTTTGTATTTTTCTGTATTAAATTATATGTTAGAATAAAACATCTAAATGATTTATTTTGTACCATTCACATGCATTTGGGATGAGGCAGAGAGAGAGTCACCTTCCACAATCAGGGCATGGAACCCAGAACTGGCTGGACTTTCTGTTTATAGAGTACTCTTTCTCCTAAGGAATTCCAAGCACCTGATCCCACTGATCCCTGCAGTCCCCCAACATGCCTCTTGTTAGGTGGAGAATTCTACTCAGAATCCTGAGGCAGCAGGAGACTGAGGGACAGAAAATCTCATGAAGTGGCCTAGTTCTTGTTGCCTCTTCAAGTCGCGCTAGTGGGAGGTGGGTGGCAACACAGCCTGTTTAGGCTTCTTCCCTTTGTCCAGCTGACTAGGCTGAAACAGATGCTTAAATGGCAGAAACATATGAATGTGGGTGTTTAAATGAGGTTATAAGACACAAGAAAAAGAGCAATTGCAAGTTGCAGATCTTGGATACAGAAGCTGTTTAGAACCAGCACAGATAAAGTGCTAAAAAGCCCCATTCATTTGTTAATTCATTAATCATTTTTCCATTCAAGTACATAGGTCAACTACTTTTTGCCAGGAATCAGGCTTGGTGTTGGGGATTGATGGTATACAAGAAAGACATAGTTCCTGTTTAAATAAGTATGGGTGGCAGATAGAACAGCATATGCAAAGACCCAGAGAAATATGGTGCGCCGTAGTACAAGGCCAGAGGCACAGAGAGAAGCAGGAGAGAGAGAGCAGGCAGAACTTGGAAGCCCAGGCAAGGGCGGTGTTTAAGGAAGTGCAGTTAGTGAGGAGTGCCCCTGACTTTCCCTTTTGTACTTCCCACTGCCATCCTATTGCTGGAGCCTTTATATTTTGCCCCTACCAGTGACCCTGTGCCCTTTCCCTTGGCACCCCAAAGAGTCCCAGCCTGTCTTGGCATTCTCTGGACCTCTTCTATCCCATTAAAGCATTTTGGGGGTCATAGAGCATCGTAACAGTGGTGCTGGCTCTGGTGTCAGACAGTCCTGGGTTAACATTTCAATTCCACCACTTCAAGTTCAATGACCTTGGGTAAATTGTCCAGCATTTTTAAGAGCACCTCATAGTGTTGTTGAGAGGCTTTAATGATCTACTGGCCATAGTGTGTTGAGCTTATTGCCTGGAACATAGTATGTGCTCAATAAATGATAGTCACTACATTATTTTTTGCTTCTGGGGAGCTTTAGATATTCATCTCTTAATGCTGATAAATTCATATGCAATGATGTGTTAAAGGAATATTTTACAAATACTCTTGGGAGGAGCATTTTTAAATGAGGAGCAGTGCCTGCACCCATGGAAGTTATTCTCTAATGCGGGGAATGTCAAATGGTAAGGCAGTCCAGTGGGAGAAATAGTTCCTATCTTTTGTTGCGTGCTATGGACCAGGTGACACACTAAGTGCTTTGCATGTCTTCTCTAATCCCCACAACAAATCTGTGTGGTAGAGCTCCCACTACTTCCTTTCTACCGGTGACACCACTGAGGTTTAGTAGATTACGTCACTGGCCAAGTCACATGGCTGTCACCGTCAGTAGGGGTTTCTCCATATTCTTCCCAAATGAGGTTTCTAGGGTTAGAGATGCCCTTGAGTTATACTCAAGGTATCTGCATATGTGTGCACCATGGGGCAACCAGACAAGGCACATAGATCCAGATGGAAGCTTCCTTCTTATTTCTGGAGAATGACTAGTCTGGCTCTAGGCTTTCTGAAATATTACATGGCTTACAGTTTTTGTGTCTACCCCCATTGTCTGCCCTCCAGTATCCCAGGCCTCTGCCTCTTCACCCTCCCAGGCCTGACTGCCCCCCAAGCTCCTCTCCAAAGCCATCATGTGGACCCAAGAAATGTTTGCCTCGCCAGCACTTAAGAACTTAAGTAGATTTGAAATTAGCAAACAGAATTCGAAAAATGTTACCCATGGCTCCAAAACAATAACATAACTAAATTTAAAAAAGAAAGCCTGCTTTTCACCAGGCTCATTCCCTCTGGGAAGTAGTACAGGAAGGTGAGCAAACAAAGCCACTTAGTCTTGACTTCAGGCACAGAAGAGCAAAGCTGACAAAAAAGGACAGAGGACTGAGAAGTCCCCAGGTGTGATGGACTTGGACAGGGTGCCGGTAGAGAATGAGGGGCATATTTTAGAACCCAGATGAGCTACTGGACACAAAATAATGATTCCACATCAACTAACAAACCTGAGAGTAAGTGAAGACTTCAGTGGTGAACAAAAAAGATAATTTCCCTGCGTTCTTCCAGGCCAACCCAGGGGTTCGGAGGAAAAAGCAAGACAAAGCTGAGACACATGAAGGAGACAGACAGAGGGAGAGGGGAAGAGAAAGTATGAATTACAAAGATGCTCGTTCAGTCAACAGGTATTTGGAAGCAGTAGACCACCAATGATTAAATGCACGGGCCCCACTGTTTGCGAGCTGGGGACTGGGCCTTGGACTGTACTCCTCAGTCTGTGAAACGGGGATAATATGGGGATATTAATGGTATTTACTTCTTGAGGAGTTGGAGAAAGCCCTCGGTGTACTATCTGACACATAGTACAAAGAGCCCCATGGTTGTTATTATTGGTAATATTATTTACTTATATACCATTTGCAAGGCCCTTGGAGGAGGGGCATTAAGGTGACAGAGACAAGAACTCAGCTCTGACCTTAAAAATCTAGTTACGAGGAACGCACCGATACTGCCTTTGATCGCAGCTTTAAGCACCACAAAAGTTACAACGAATTACAGGATTCAACAAAATTGCTCAAATAACAGAGTGCCAAAGAGATACTCACAGGCATTGTTGTTTTAAAACCAATGGCCAGACAGCAATACTGGACATAGAAGGCTCAGACTGACTAGTTGCCTTCCTGGACAAGGAGATCAGAGGGAGGGCAGAAGGCGGCAGAAAGGAGAAGTTCACACGCACAACTCTCCACCTTCTTGTCATTTTCCTACGTTATCCAGGTTTGCACACATTCACTTGTCTTTCTGTCTGGAGCTAATTTAGGGTGGAGATAATTAAGTGCATGGATTTAGAATGACAAAAGTTGTCTGTTTCGTGTCTCTAATATTAGGTTCCTAAGCAACAACGAGCTGCTCTACACAGCCTTCACAGTATATTGAATTCCTCTGCATTATCCCTCAAACACGTTTACAAATGCTCTTCAAATTATGTAAGAGGCTGGGCTAGAGAGGATCCTTTTCTATGCCAAAATTCTAAGTTTTTTATGACAGTAGCAGCGACCTGAACCTTTAGGAGGAATCAGAAGGTGGTTGGGAAGGTTGTTAAAGCCCAAATTTACCATTGGAACTCTTGCTGAAAGCACTTAGTTAGCTCAGAAGTCAATAACTATGAGAGGCTCTTGTCCTCATCCCATCCCGGTGCACCTGGAGTGCAGCCCTAAGGGAAATCCTATCACTATTTTCCAGTGTCCAGGGGATGTGCACATCTGTCGTTGATGCCTGTGGAGCCTCAGCTTTCCCATCACCTCTGACACTGTTGGTGTGATCGTGACATTTTAAAACTGAAGGACGGACGGCCCCCAGTCAGGAGGAAGGCATGCTTGACTCAATTAAAACCAACACTCAGTTGGCATTGTTGGCATCTTAAAACATCCCTGGGTAGTACCAGACATAGAGGAGGAAGTTTTTGCCTTTCTCTGTACACTGTTAGCTGCTAGGTGTCAGTGAAAGGTTAAGCTAAGGACTAAATTAAGGAATTATATCTGTTTTCTCATTATATAAACAAGTTGCATCGCTTGGTTTTTTCTTAAAATCTCTGAAGGTAAATTGTGTCCCTTTCCTAATTTATCGGGTTACTTCAAGTCTATTTTGGAGAACTCCTGTCCATAGACAAATTGACATTGCCTTTTAGGGGCTTGCAGAGAGCATACTCGTTAAGAATCCAAGGCTGGGAACCACCCAGACCTGGGTTCGATGCCTGACTCACCACCTGCTTACTAGCTGGGTGACCTCAGGTAAGTAGCTTCACCTCTTCGCGCCAGATCTCCTTATCGGTAAGGCAGGGAGGGAGAACACACCACCTGCCTCCGAGCATTCTCCTGAGGACTCAGAGATCATGGTCATGAAGTCTTTCTCCCAGTACCTGACACAGAGTAAGGGCTCAGTGAGTGGAAGCAATTGTTTTACTATTACAAAAGAGACCCGAACAAACAAAACTCACATGCTGATTTGTGAAGCAATTGGAAAATTGGTTTAAGGCAATGAACATTTATTTCTGCAGTTTAGAATGTGATAATTGGACAAACGTTTCTTCTTTATTGAGTGTTCAGTCAAGTTTGCATAATGTGTTATTAGAAACACCTCTTATAAGGGGAATCAAAACCACCAGGTTCAGAATATCACTTGAATTTGAAGGAATTTCTCACAAAGTCACAATTTGAAACAAGTTACTATGATGAGTGGACTATTCATGGGACAGACAACAGAAAGTCATGGTGTCTGGCTGCCTGAGCCGTCTCAAAGAATCCATCCAAGTCCTCTTGACCTCTTACTTCTCTCTCTTTCTCTGTCCAGAAAAGCAACAGTTATATTGTATGCGAGGAGGTTATTTATTCCTCAAAGTTTGACTCTGGAGTCAGATAGAACTACCTTCATTTTCTAGCTCCACAGCAATGAGCTGTGTGGCTAATGATTCCAAGCATCAGTCTATGCCTCTGGGGGTTGGGGATTAATGAGATACCTTGCTGATAGGGTTGCCGGTAGGATTAAGAGAGAATGTGTAGGAAATGGCCTGGGCATGGGAGGAGCTCAGAAAATGGCTGGTAAGATGACGAAAATCATTCTCAAACATTTTTCTCTCAGGACTCTATTTTAAATTATGAGGACCCCAAAGAGCTTTAGTTTGTGTGTATCTTATTAATAGTATTTAACATATGAGAAATTAAATGAGAAACTTTAAAAATATTTGTGCAGTTATTTAAAAATTACAACAAACTTTTTACGTGCCAAAATAAAAAACATTTTTAATGAAAAATAACTATTTTCTAAACAAGAAAAATAGAAGAATGTTATTGCTCTACATTTTTTTTCACATCTCTTTAATGTCTGTCTTAATAGAAGAGAGTGGAATTCTTATATCTGTTTCTGCTACAGTCTGTTGCAATATTACACACCATGGAGCTTCTGGAAAACTCCACCTTACACTCAAGAGAGAATGAGAGTAGGAAAAAGCAAATAACACCTTAGTATTATAAAAATAGTTTTGACTTCATGGACTCCCTGAAAGGGTCCCACACTTTGAAAATAACTGACTTAGAGCAACTGTCTTTCAAACTCTTGACTGTAGAAGGTGATCCAAAGGCTTATGTAGAAAAAGAATGAGGCCAGCACGTAAGAGAATGAGAGAAACATCAAGACCAAGAATATAGTAAACCTGAGGCCCATTGAAGAATTTACTTTTGGAAATAAGATTGTATTCAAGTAGGGGTGGGAGGACACCAGAAGGCCAAACAAATTTACAGAATCAGGTGAGTCTGAATTATATTCTCAAAACAAATTGGACAAATTTTTTATGGTGTTGGTTATCCAGACATCACAGATAACTGCTTCTCTACCTCCTTCTTCTTCTCCACCTCCTCTACCCCACTCCAGAACAGCAGGAAAATACCCAGTTGCTCCCTGGATTATCGGATGACATAGTTATACCCCATCAGGGCATGGTGTGTATCTTAAACTCCCCAAAACTCATTGGTTTTTCAGGCATCCAGACCTGGGTTCAAACCCTGGATTTGCCACTTAGGACCTATGTGGTCTTGGAAAAGTTACTGAAATTTATTGAATCTCAGAATCCTAATGTATACAATGGGGATTGTGGTAGATTAAAAATGGCCACATTCTCAGCAACTGCTCCCATCAAAAGGTGAAGTTTATTTCCCCAGGCCTTGAATTGGGCTGGTCCTGGATCTTGATCACTAAATGTGGTAGAAGCGACAATGTGTGACTTCTGAGCTTGGTTTCAAGCGGCTCCACAGTCTCTACTCTTGCCCTCATGGAACCCTGAGGCCCCCTGTACACGGTGATGAAGGATCACATAGAGAGAGAGGCCCAGCCATCTTTGCTGAGGCCTTAGACATCTTACCCTATCTAGCCTCAGCCAAGCAGCCATCAAGAGCCCCAGCAAGAACAGCAGAACCACCACCCAGTCAGCCCACATGATTGTGAGAAATGATCATTTTGTTTTAGGCCACTAAGTAAGTGAGTGGTTTCCAGGGTAACCAATTTGTCCCAGTTTGCCTGGGACTTGCCCACTTTTAGCACTGAAAGTCCCATGTCCCAAGAAACCCCTGAGTCCCAGGTCATCATCCTATTTTGTAGCACAGCCACAAACAACTCACACAGGGAGGGATAAGAATGTGCAACTCAGTGTTCCTGAGAGAATTAAGTGAAATGATGAGGCTAAAGGCAAAAATATAGGGCCTATACAGTGAAAGATATTTTCTTGTTTTCAAATTACAAAATAACTTTATAACTTATAACTTTATCTTTAACAAAATAAAGATTTCCATAGCTAATAAAAATCTGATCTGTTATCTTTGTCTATAATTGAGATTCTCATTCAGGGCCCCTGATTGCTTTCAATATGCCGGATAGCATTCTCTGCTGGAAGAAGGCTACATATCAAGCTCAGCACAAAGGTAGCAGGCCCCTGGGAAAATATGAACCAAAAAGAGAAAGAAAACATTGGACTTAACTAAACTCAAACCGGCTGTGAGTTCTTAAAACAGTATCACTGAATATGGAAAATACTTAATATTATGTCATTCTGGGTGGGTCTAGAACATGACTGTTTTTTATTTTATTTTTTGACAATATTTTTCCCCAGGGGCATGTCTAGTGAAAACAGAATCCAAGGAGATGATCTGCAGGTAAGGTCAATACAACGTGCCCACAAAAAGGCAGAATCCCAGGGGGCTGTTGGGTATAAATCTTTAAAACTCTATTTTAAAGGTGTTTTTAGGAGGAAAAATGGGATGGAGGGGCAGAACTCCTGTCAAAATCTGAAATTCATTAAATGATGGTACAATCTTTTCCTCATGCCATAATTATTTGACCTAAAAATATATTTTAAATGACCGAGAGGTAACACGTCTCTCTTCCTAACTGAAATTGCCTGTTATTCACATAATTAAAATAACTTCCCGATCCTAGTGGCCAAAAGAACTTAATGCTGCCAAGAAAATAACTATCCTGTACACGGCTAAAGAATTCTGACTCTGCAAAAAGCACATGTGAAATCATTCAGCAGGCTGAACAGAAAATGTCAGCTTGGAGAATTTAATCAAGAAGGCATTTCCTCCTGCAGACTTCCGACAGGCAGCATGCTGAAAATGGGACCAGACACATTTGAATTGCATGTGTCTTCCTTGCACACAGGGGCATAGCAAGACAGTTAAGTATTTCTGTTGCTCTGCAAACAAGCAAATGTCTGATTCCTGAACAGGATCAAACTAGGGTTCAAGCAGCCAAGTACTAACTGCCACTGCTCCTTGGAGAGAACAAGCAAACATCACAAAGAATATCACTTTTAAAGAATGCAAAGTAAGCAGGTCTACATTTTTAACACTCTCTAAAAGCAGCAGACCACCCTCCTCATGACATGGATTTGCATATTTGGGGATATACATGGAGGGATGGATGGATAGATGTATGGATATCTGCACCTATATCCCTATTTTCTGCATCTATGTCCTATCTACACCCATCCCTCCACCCAGCATGATTATACCACACTTCACCAGATACTGAAGGGTATAGTTCCTTCACTTTGGAACACTAGATTATTTACCCCAAAGTTTAACAAAGTCTTGTGTTGGCAATCAGAAAGCCACTGCAACTGGGGACAGAATTCAACATTAGAGAGCAGTGGGTTTAAATACTCATTTTTCCAAATTAAAATCGGTGTCAGGAGCTGAGTTTTAAACTCACTGGGATAGATTTTCTAGCCATTTTCTAGACATTTATAGGCCCTTCTAGAATTTCAATATTCATTCTTTAAAATTAAATACCTCACAGTTGGCTAGAATAAACATGTATACAAACCTACATGAACAAAAAACACAAATCAAAAACCTGTTTTTCAGAGGATAAAGCTTTAACAAACACTAAAGGAAATAAAAGTATGGCAATAATTATGCACTCAAGAGAATAATAAAAGGAGAGTGGGATGCATTTGAAGGATGTATGTTTAATTGTAAAAGTTTCTCAGGTGCCACAAATGCCACCAATATGATAAAATCTCAAAAATCTTCACTTTCAAAAAGCCACCATCCTTTCTCACCTGAATGAGGATTATAGGTTTCTAATCACTGTCCCTTTTACCCACAACCTATTCTTCACATAGAAACAAAAAAGTTAGCTTTAATAAAAATAATTGGTTCCATCAGCTCCTTTGCTTAACACTTGTTAATGGCTTTGGATTTTTATTCTAAGAGCAATGCAAACGCCTTACCTTGGCCAACAAGGCATTAGGTGACCCGGCTCTCGCCTAGCCTCTGACTTGATTGCAAGCCACTCTGCCCGTTGATCACTGTGTGCCAGTCACACAAGCCTCCTGTTCTACTTCTTGAAGACACCTGAGTGCATCCTGCTTTCGAGTATTTAATGTCTCTCTTCCCATTGCCTGGAATGCCCTTTCCCTGGCTTTCAACATGGCTGTCTTGTCTCATCCTTCAAATCTAACCCAACATTGTCTTCCCAGAGAGGCTTCCCTGACAGCATTAATTTAAGTAGCCTCCTCTCTGCCACCCTTACTTCCTATCACCTCACTCTGTTGCTCACCTCCATGGCTCTTATCAAAGTCTGAAATTATTATTTGTTTACTTGTTTGTCATCTGTCTTGGAAGGTAAGTAGAAAGTAAGTACCTTGGAAGCATGACCTTGACTTTCTCATTCACTTCTGGATCCCCTGTGCCCAGAATGATGCCTGGTTTTGGTTTCAGGAAAATTGCTCTGTCTGATATCTAGAGAATTGATTGGAGGAGGGCAAGACTGGAGTGGAGAGAACATTTAGGAGGCTATTGCAATAATCTAGGGGGAGGGTGATGGGGTTGACCAAGGTGATGGTAATGGAGGTTGAGAAATGGGGATGGATGAGCGAGATCTTCAGGAGATGGAATCAGGACTTGATAACTGGTTGGATATGGGAGATCTTAGGGTTGGTATCCAGGTTTCCCCCTTCATAGTGAATTTCCCAAATAGGTTTCTGCCTCCATAGGTTTGTGTGACTAATAACTTAAGTTTTTAGTGAAACTAGCCTGCTACTGACCTCAGTTAATTGGTACAGGGAGTGATGTATTGCATATAGTACCCATACAGAGGTCATTAAGTAGGGGGACAAGATATTTTGGTTGTCCCAGGATAGTCCTGGCCTGTTTTCCCCACATAATTATTAATACTACGCCTTTTCCCTCTCAAAAGTGTCCTTGTTTGTATAGTAACTTATACGGTCACACTAGGCACTTAGGGAAGTTAGTAGCCCCTAAAATTATCTGGGAAGAACTCTTCCCAACAGGTGTGCCTAGTGTTGAATGGTGGCCAAGCCAATAAAAACTAGCTTCTAGAAACACATAAATACCAAGTGAACAAAGAGAGAGTAGGCAAGGCTCCACACGAGGAGGCGCCTCTGTCTGGGAGGCTGGCTGCGTATTTCAGAGCTGGTTGTTACTGTGAGTGACAGCAAGGCTGAGAGACTCCCACCTCCTTGATCCCAGGCACTCCTGCAGGCTACCTCTGTCACTGAGAGTCGTTTGAGCTAATCTCTTCCTCACTACTAATGAGCTTAAGTGACAAAATTACCACCCTAAGGCAGCAGAAGTGTCAAATGGGTGGTGCTTATGTTTTGTAAGGATCTATCTATCATCCGATAGGAAATTGCACTAGGAGAATCATGACTAATCACAGCAGATTCTCAACTTGTGATGGAGAGTCAAAGAAGCCAATAAGACCAAAGACTTGACCTCACACTACATGCAAGAGGTCAGAGCTGGCAACAATGAAATGTTGAAGAGGGACTGAGAAATAAGCTCTCCTGATGATCATGAGCAGGAACGGAGATCCACAGCAAAACGTCCCTTAAACACATCCACAAATTCTAGGGTTTGAAGATGTGTCAAACTTAGAAAGCAAAGAGCGATTTTCTACACAATATTAATTTTAGGGACTTGTAGCTCAATAATGTGCTAGAAATCCACATCGGTTTCCATGTTTCTTAATTGTTGGTCGGAGCTTTCAATCGGCCATTGGTCTATAAATTGAAGCAGTTCCCGTACCCTCCCTTTACCCCTACTTCCGTGTTGGGAAAAAAAAATACTAGTTATGACTCCACCAGGCATTTCCTTAATACAAAGACAAGGTGATATTGTGATTTGATCAATGCTCAAGAAAGCAGTCTACGGTGTCAAATCAGTGACACATTGTTCTGAGTAATTGAGAAAATGCTTTATATGCTTCCAAACTCTGACATGTGGAGTTTATTTCATGTAGTTAGGCTCCTATAAAATCTTATTAAGGCTCCCTTTTCTCTTGCTGTTGGCCGTTGGCCATCACCCAGAAAGAGAAACCCAGAGTTGGGATGGAAGGTAGACCTTAGTTCAGCTGAAAGAAGGTGCAGAAGCTTTTTCAAAGTACTCCCTGAACAAGGGGATTCCTTGACCATAACTCACCTTTCACTTCCCTTGACCATTTCCTTGACCATTCACTGGAAGGCAGAAAACCTGAATGATAACCAGCAACTTAAAAAGTTGCCAGCTCTACAATGCAATGATACAGCTTCAGAGAGTGAGAAAAGTGCTTATATAAATAAGTCCCAAGTGCTGGAGACTTATACAGCTTTTTATCCAAAAAAATGTAAATGTACTATATATGTATGTATAGAGAGTAATGCAAAAGAAAACAAAAGGAAAAGCGGACTACAATAAATTGAAAGGGCCCCCAGATATTTCAATCCAACAAAAATATTGTATTATTGGCAAGGTTTACCCAAGTGTCGTTGGAAAAAGCAGTACTGACATTTTCTGTTCTTTTTCCTCCCATTTTTTCCCCCCCTAAATTAAAAATTCAGCAAAACAAAGCCTCTGGCTGGACTATGAGGAACCCTATTCATTTTCCCCCCTGACCTGATTAGTCAGAACATCTTACCAACGATTAGTTTTCAATTTGCACCACTGCCAGAGAGACAGGGCCCCAAATTAATGGTTACATTGATTGTTTATGCCTCTGAGAGGCACATTAAAAAATTCCAGCAATGCTAAAAAGAAATGCTGATCTTCTGAAAGGATTTTACTTAATGGGTTTTTTAAAAATTAAAGACTTTGGAAACTTGCCAAAAGTGTGTTTAAAACTCCACTTACAAGTTTGGCTGCCTGGAGAGTTTGAGTGGTGAGGACTTCGTCATTTTTTAGTGTAAAAAGCTTTGACCTTAGAATCTGGGATCCTTGGACCCCCCAATGGGGCTTTTGATAGAACTGCAATTCTGGCTCAAGTGTAGGGCCCGTTTACTACCTGGCTTCTAATAACAAATGCTGTCCCTCATCCCTTCCCCAATGCCCTTCCTGCATGGTTTCTCCTTTCTGCCTCTGCTTTTGGAAGCCACACCAAAAAAATTAAAAAAAAAAAAAAGAGAGAGAGAGAGAATGTTTCAACAAACATTGGTCTGGTTGGTTGGCACAGAAGGAATGGGAATTTGCACAGAGCTTTTGTCGGGCAAGTTTCTCTTAGCTCCCTGCCAAGGAAGTTCTAACGCTGTGCCTCGAATGGAGGAAGGTAACTAATTAGATGACTATTCCTTCTATCCCGCATTTAAAGAACTGCAACGTGTATTTGCAGCAGGGGAAGGACCACGTTAGAAGTAAGCTCACTTTCATTACCGAAGTCTCCCAGTTTGAAATTATAATGATGTAGTGATTTATGCATGAGAGCGGCATGCACAAAACCATAGCTCACTGAAGACTAATGAGAAATGTTCAGGGCTGAAAGGAGAGTCACTTTCCTCTCTGTTCTTGTTGAGGTTTGATGACCATGGTTTATGACATGGCAAATGAGATTTCATTAGATATTAAAGTAATTCCCATTATTTAAAACGGTACTGAATGCTTATTTTTCTCAATCCCATCTCATGTCTAAACTTTCTTATGTGTGTCTGAACCAAGCAGTCATACTCCCTCTCAAATGACCATATGCCTCTTTGTAAATGCTTTGACGTGGGTTGCCACAGAAGAGAGGTGTCAGTCTTAAGTGACACCTCATTTGAATGAGGTCCAGTGATGGGAAAAGAGATGGTCAAAACCAAGAGCTTGTGGAATGCTAAACTAGTAAAGGCAGATGTTAAACTGATTGTCTGAAACTTGGTATCTATCATTTGGAGCCCTACATCCACCCCTGAAAGCATTCCTGGGCTCAGACCTGCCAACAGCACAGTCAAGACTGGTTCTCCACTTTACAGTTGTATAAAACAAACACCGTGCAGAGTAACGGGGCCCTGCAGTCATCACCTGCACAAACCATAACCATGACACTGATTATGTGGTTCATGTGTTCCACATGAATTACGAAGAAGTGCATCCAATTTTTCCTCTACTCAAAACCACAGCACTAGTTATTCACAGCTGATTGGTGGTATTTCTAGAATCATTGCTTTGACCATATGGTATAATACTAATAGGGACCTGATAACTTCTGTCCAAACACAAAAGAAAATTTTGACACTTGTCATTTGAGTCTCATGCCAGCTACACCAATATGACTGAACTGTTGTTTTCTAGACTCTCCCTAAGCTCATCTCCCACTCTTGGTTCACCTCTCTAGCTTTGGTGTTTGCTATCCTCTTTATCCAATGCATGGAATGGTTTTCTTCTTCTAATTAGATCATATTGCTCAGGTCATTTTAAAATCTTAAGAACAAGCTCCTCTATGAAGCCTTTCTGGAATCACTGGTTCCCTTTTTTCAGGCCAGAAATAATAGCCTCTGGTTCACTGTCCTGGGCAATGCACTCTTAAAAATTCTGTGATTATATTTCCTGGTATGGCGCATCTCCTGTTACACTGAAAACCCTTGAAAATTATCTTTAAGAGATACTTAAGGTGCTTGGTAGTTTATCAGACTGGGTTGGAAGGTGAAGGTAGTGGATTGTGTGAGCAGTTTCTCCTGGTAGAGTATTTTATTACTGGCATGGTTTAGAATTACTGGTGCATGGTAATAATAAAAAGCAGATCAATTTTTAGTTGATTTTATTATTGTGTTAAATTCTCTACAGACAACAAACCCCCTTATTATATGCCACCCTTGGCAGACTGCTCTCTCCCCATCCTTGTATGCCGCTGTTCAAAGCAACTCCAAAATCACCAACATCTATGCAGAAACAAAGCAATTCTGCAAGGTCCTCCTTACGGTAGCATGTACTTTACCCTACAATCAAAGATTTCAAAGACTCTAGGAAAAAGAACTGAATACTCTGTGTCCAAAAACAACTGTAGTTCTTACATGGACTTAAGATTGCAAACGACGCTGTGTCGACTTCCATGCTCTAGCTTTTTCCTTCCATGTTAATACAAATGAAATAAAGAAACTAATCACTTTCCTGAGAGTCTAGAAAATCTCACATTTCCCCTTACTTTGGTAGTTTTGTTTCCACTATACCCAGCTGAATCTCTTTTGGAGTCTCCCCTCATTTAAGTAATACTAGTAACAACAAATGACCAAGCCAAGTGAAAACATTTATTGTCTTTCTCTGAAGATTTTCCTGAGACCCAAGGCTCCCCACATACAAGGTCGTGTCCAATAGTTTACCTTCTTATCAACTGGGAACACTTTCAATGTCTTTCCTCCCCAGTGTACTCATTAGAGAAGTGTAAAGAGCATGAAAGTATATGTGGAGATGGGTACATGGGAGGGTTTTGGGGCCACGCCTGGAATGACGCACATCATTTGTGCTCATCCTCTACACCACTCGTTGGTAGAACTCAGCCACATGCCACACTCAGCAGCACTGGAGGCTGCAAAATGTCTGGCTAGGAAGAAAAGCAAATGGATGTTGGAGACCAATTGGTGTCTCTACTGTGCCACCAGATGTAAGAGCCATCCAGGCAAGGCATGCTCAATCCTGTCACTGCCAAAACTCTTGTGCTCAGTACAGTGCCTCACACACTGTAGAGTCTTAGTAAACATTTGCCAACTGGATGCGTGGTAAGTGTTGTATGAACAATAAGGAAAGAATTAGGCCTAGAGTGAAATTCAAAGCCTTACTTGTAACAAACTGGTTCATCTGCTGAAATCAGAGACTCAGCAGAGCCCATGAATGCTGGTGAACTTTTATCATTTGGTTGATAATTTTAAAATAAAGGACAATTTATAGCAATTCACTTAAAATGTGTTCAGTTTTTGTTAACTTTCTAAATAATCAGTTTATACACATATCTACTGGATCACGTAAGCTGTTTGCATGAGTAAATGTACAAAAAGAAAAAATTGATGTCACGTGGTTTTCAGAGATTGAAGAGAGGACATGTAAACATTTACAATGAACAAACAGAGCCTAAATTCAACGTCTTAATACAAAGGACTTTGGAGTTAGTGGGAGAAAATATTCTCTGTGTTTTGAGCTTCCCTTGAAGGGCCTTACTATTGTGTGTCACCCAGAAAGCCTAGCAACCGGTTTATAAGCTCTCACAAATCAATCACTGTTAGGCAGTAGCCTGCATTGTGTTCTCATTCTAAGCATTTCTGCTTGTGCACGAAAGGAACACTGATGTAGAATCTCTGGAGATGTGGTTAATTCTTTCAGGTAAAATATGAGAACAATGATGACTAATGGGCTACATTCTTAAGAGCACAAGAAAACAACTATAGATTAACAAGCAAAAAAATGTCATTATCCCCCAATAATAGGCATTAGCAAACCAGGATACTGCAGAAACGGATTGCTCCTGCATGCCAAAGAAGCTGATGAAATCATTCCCCCTTCTATGCTCAAAGAGATGAAACACGCACATATTATAAGAAAAATTAAGTGGCAGGTCCCTTTTATTTAAGAGTGTGCTGTTTTTCTCCCTGACGGACTGATGATATTATGTGAAGGGTTATATATGTAAGTCATGCTGCATCAAATCACTGCCGAAATAGGATGTTTCTGAACCATTTAACCTGATACTACAGAATAAAACATGTACTCAACAGGCACTAAAAAAGAAGAATGGACAAATAAAAAGACGAGAATGGTCCTCCACTTACCAGTAGAATGTGCCTGGATTCTAGTTGAAAGTATTAGTTGATTATACCTCCACCCTGATGTTAGCATCTAGATCACCATATTCCTGGTTGCTGATTGTGGGACCCATTATACTTGGAAGTGCACTGATTTAATACCTATAAATACGGGGAACATAAGAAATGTCAGGACTGAAACACTGTTCAGACCCATTCCTTAGCCAGTGGCTCCAATTAACAATAAATCTTAAATCAGCTTTAGGGGGCATCAGAATCACCTGGATGGTTTATTAAAATCTACATTGCCAACCTCCAGTCTGAGTTTCTGATTCAGTAGATCTGGAGTGGAGTCTGGAAATTTGCATTTCTGAGTTCCCAGGTAATGCTGATGCTATTGGCCCAGGGACCACACTTTGAGAACCAATGTATTGAATTAATAATCAAACATCTATTTGAAGATCCTCCATATGCCTGGGAATACAGAATAATAGATTTTTGCCCTTAAAGCCCAGAGATGTTACCCAAACCATTGTAATCTCCTATTAGTACCTGTCATATGTACATTTAAAATCCTTCTTTTTGCTTATTTAAGGATTTTATTTTAATGTAATGAAATGCTAGTATTAATAATAGGAATTTGTAAGTGTTCACAATATAAAATTTAAAAATAAGTGAAACTGAATATTTAATACCTTTCAAATATTTATAAGCATAATAAAGTGAGTCACACAACATAAACATTAAACATACACCATTTTTCCCCTTTTGCTGGAAAATGAAATAAAATTAGGGATACATTTATTTAAAATCTTAAGCTCCCTCTCTCCCATCAACAAAATAAATTTAAAAAGTGACCCCACCCCCTTCCCATATCCTTGCATCAAAAGTTTCTTGGAAGTTTTACCAGAATAACCCTGAATCTTCTTTAGAATCTTTTTTCAGCCTCATTACCTTAAGGAAAAACACATTGGCTCTTCTATGGCCCAGTATCCTCAGCTAGTCTTTGGGAAGCTCAGCAATTTGCCACTTGTCTCCAGTTTAAGTAACAGGAGTGAGACCATCAACTTCTTCCGTTGGGTCTCCTCAGTCTCCTCCTGATTCTGGTCAGTTTTCAGCAGGCAATGGACATGTTGATCCCCAGTGGCCAACAAACTCTAAAAGCGATGGCTATGTGCTAGAGGGCCGCTAGAGATAGTCCATCCTGGGTCAAATTCAGCTGCATTGAGCCGCTTTTACGTTTGGTTGGTACCGGGCTCCAGGAAGACCTGGATTGGTGTCCTCACGTGAGGCACAGCCTCAGCAGCTCATATTTCCTCCCGACATGCAGCTGACTTCACTCACTTGTATCACCTGCCCGGTCCCACTAGATTGCTGAAATTGCAGCACCCGAAAAACCCTCTTGTTGAACAAATGGGAAAACCATGGCCTGAAGAAATTAAGCAACTTCCCTGGAGGCACACTGGTAGCTAGTGCCACTCGCTCAGAATTGTAACTCGTGGCTCAAGTCCCCCTCCTTACACTTTGCTGCTTCCCCCACCTCTGGGGTCTCTGTGGTGTCAACACAGAACTTGGACAAGAACTTGACCAGCACTGTCCCCAATCCCGCTCTGAGTTGTCCTGAAGGACACAAATATCACAGTCATCCACATCTGTCTATTAGATGTGCCACGTCTGCCTGATCAACACAGTCCCTTCCTCAACATGGTCCCTTCCTCTGGAGTGTTTTGAAACATGTTGAGACTCCACTTCCCATTTTTAGGTTTGTGGAGGAGGAAAATATTATGTAAACAAGTCCAGGGTAAAAGAAATAACTTGAGCACTGGCCTTGGAGTCAGTGACAGAAATAGTATAGGTTTCACAAAGGCATTCTTTAAAAACAAAACAAAAATGGAATTAGACTTAAAATAAAAAGTCCATGGCACAGAATGGGTTTGAAAACATATTAAAGTCAAGGGAGATCGAGTTTCTCCTTGGCCCTTAATCCAGCTGCCTGAGCTGTTCTCCAGATTCCTTTGTCATCATTGCAGGGAGAGCCTTCACCTGTTCCAGGGTGACCTTCTTGTTCCAACCCTTAACTGCCAAGCAAGGAACAGAGGCAGGAGAACCAAAAGCAGTGATTCTCAAAATTAAGCCTACATCACAGTCACCGAGGAAACTTGTTGACAATGTAGTGTCTTGGACCCCAGCTGCAGAGATTTCTGGTGGACCTGAAATATGCATAGTTCACCAACACCCCCATGTGCTTTTGATGCTGGTGGTATTTGGAGCACACTTGGAGAAATGCCTTGCACTTTCGAACGGTATTCAGACGCAAGCTTTTGAGTGCCCTGACGCTTCTGACTGAACTTCTGACGTGGTGTTCAGTCATATCGCCTGGGTTCAAAATTCAGCTCTGCACTTTCCTGGTGTGAATCTGGAAAAGTTACTTAACCTCTCTGTGCCTCAATTCTCTCATCCTCGAATGGGATACACTATTAGTACTTACTCCTATGATTGTTGTGAGGTTTCAGTGAGATAATAAATGTGAAGCTCCTACCACAAAGGGCGCTTAAAAAATGTTGGCTATTCTTGTCACTTTTGGATTATGCTTTGACTTTTGTGTTTGATAAACGCACGTATCCCTAAGGGGATTTAGAGAATCCCAAACTGATGACTTGGTGGGCTTGTCTGGGTCACTTGAATTCAAAGCCCCTTGCTCTCACCCTCCCTCTTCCTCCCTTCCCCACAAAAAGCACGTCTTGAACATGCCAAAATGACCATTCTCTCCTCTCAAACCAGAGTTCCAGGAGAACAGCTAACTAACTGGCAATCTTGGGAGGGATAGGAGATAAAGGAATCAAGTGTTCGAGCTCTGCCCATGCTAACGGACTACAGAGTCCTTTAAAAGACACCACCTCTACCCGGAAAAACAAAACTCTAGTATTTTCTGCTTAAAGCATCTTCTATAATCATAGACTCCCACTAACCCAGTTCTCTTCTGCTACCACCAAGAATATTCTTCCTCAAAAATCAGTAAAATTGCCTCAGTTCCAGGTTGGCCAGCTAAGAGACATCCTGCCAGCAGCTCATGAGTTGCCACAAGTAAAGGTGATGAACAGGTGATTGAAGACCAGAATGTTTCACTTCTTGGTTCTACTTACTGTTGTGGTGTTGAGGCCACATGTCTGCCTCCTTCAGCCTTGGTCTGCAGGAGTGGCTGTGACAGCTAAGCCACAGCCAGGCTGTCTTATCTCTTCATCTTCATTGATGATTTTCACACCTTAGTCTGCCAAAGCATCTTCTGGGAAAAATTTTAAACTTGTAGATACCCAGACCACACTTCACAAGATGCAGATTCAGTAGGTCTGATATGAGCACTAGATATCTGTATTTTTTAACTGACACACCAGGGTAACTCTGAAGCAGTTGGCCCATTCTCTGAGAAACAAAGCTTTTTAAAGAATAAGGAATGATGCTTAGACATGGTGCTAGTTTAACAGAAACAGCTGCCCAGACCTTGGTTGGTGCCCAAACAGGTTAATTCTGTTCTTTTGAATGACCCCAATAGAAGCTACCATTTGCTGAGTGAGGAGTGACCAAGTGCTAACCACTCGACATTTATCTTCCTGTACACAGTCTTGTTACATTATCCTTAGGAGAATGAAGTTGTGGCTCAGAGTTTAAGAACCTTGCCCAAACTTTTACCATGAATAGTTTCCAAGGTGGGACTCCCAACACCTATCTGTCTGACCTTGAGTCAGAGTCTTTTCTTCTATGCTCTAAAGCAGAGCTTCTCAAACTTTAGTGTACATCAGAATCTCCTAGAGGGTCTATTAAAACAGATTGCTAGGCCTTATCCTCAGAGTTTCTGATTCAGTAGGTCTGGGGTGGGGCCTGAGAATTTACATTTCTAACAAGTTTTCAGCTGCTGCTGCTGCTGCTGTTGGACTTTGAGACCCACAGCACTAGAGTTATCTGCTGGGTCTTTTTCTAGAAGTCTGATGCTGTGTCTCTTTAGCAGTCCTAGCTACTCACCCAGGACAATTTAGCAAAGCTTTCTTTTTCTTTCAGCTGTTACTTAGCCACTAAATACATGACAAATGGCCAATGAAGTTGTTGTTAAGCCAACTCTTAAGTGTCTTCAGGTGTTACTTCTCAGGGGGTGCGGGAGTTGAAGTTGTAATATGTCATCCTCTCACCTCAAACAGAAAGAACAATTTCCCTTTGTGGTGGCTCTTTCATAAGAAGTTTTCTGCTCTGTCTTTTATTTCTTTGCTTTAAAAATGCTGAACTGTTGTACTGTGCTTCTATTCCAACTAAGCAATGGTTAGCAAAATGCCATTTTAATCAGTTCTGTCCAGCCAGGTGCTAAGGCAATAATCCAGCCCTTCTGTGTCCTTCCTCCCTTAGTTTGGTGATGGAATTCCAACTGGGGTCTGGATAGGCCTTTATGTTTATGGCCCTGTGGTTGTCTCCTGGGGCTTCTGGGGTTTACTCACATCAGGGGCATCCACAACCACCCTGGGCATGAGCACAGACTTCTTTGTAAAGAGGGTCTATTTCAGTTGCAGCTTCTTTTGTTCTTCCCAGGGAATTTCGCTTATGGTCTGCTAAGCTATTCTCACAGCAAGCCGAAGGGACTTCAGCCAGTCAAGCAAGCAGGATGACCCTGTGAAATTTCTAAAGGATGTGATGGTGATTCTCTCGGTACAGCTAAGTTGGCAAGCTCTAAGTCGAAGTCCCTAGTAACTTTGTTGGTTCTCTCCTGGTGATTTGTGCACACTCTACAGATCTCTGTCCCCAGCAATAAAGCCATGTCTCTGAGGCCCCTTCTTTTGCAGGATTCAAACTGCAATTTGATGTGATGGATCTCATACAACAGTTCAACTGGCTTTGTGGATGACTCTTTCCCAACTCCAGAGTTCACCATCCTGGCCTCTGACTGGGTAATGGATTGGTGGAGTAGAAGACCTGGGTGCCAAAGCCACTGTGCCATTTACCAAAAGCAGTGTGACTCTGAAGTCAGTGTTCCTGATTGTCAGACAGAGATATTTTTACCTACTGCCCTGGATGGAATGGAATGAGAGGATGGAAGGGAATATTACATATGGAAGTGCCTGGAATGTTTAGACCCTCAGAAAATATGAGTAGAATCTGAGCCCCACTAGGCAGGCACCTAAATCTATTTCTCTAATCTTGTTCTCTGGGGGAAAAACAGCATTTGAAATGGTAACAAAATTTGACTCAGGATTCAGCAAAGTTCGGAGAGCATATCAGTGAGAGGCAGTTAAGCATGCAGGCTAATAACTTCGACGTGATTTCATATCCTTGATCTGCCACTCACTAGTGATGTGACCCTGGTGGGGTTACTCAAAATCCTCGATTTTTAGGTTTGGTGTTTTTTTTTTTTTTACTATAGAGTTGTTGTGAGCATGAAGTAATTGTGTATTAAGCTTTTAGCACAATAATACATAGTAAACACTCAATAAATGCTAGTTATTTTCACTGATGACTATTTTTGGGATATATATAATCCCCAAAATATTGTATATGTATCTCCACAATATTTTGCACATAATTTCAGGGAGTGCAGGGGTTTCTTTGAAGATTATCTATGCATATATGGACGCTTGGGGCCCTTGGGCCCTGATGATATATGATATAAAGTGTTTTCCATGTATGATGTTATTGATCCACCATGCAGTAGGTTGGGCTTTGCAGTATATTTTTCCTCTATTCTCAGACGATGGGTTTATGGACTTTCAAAGGTACTCCTATGACCAACTGAATGTGAAACTCCAATGTAGCCTAGAAGTCCCCTGAGTCTTGCAGATCTGGTTACACTAAGCCTGGACTTAAGTTACATGGCCTGTGATGGTACAGAGGTTTTCCTACGAGTCCCTATGGTGTCATTCTCATCTTTTTCTCTGGTTCCTCTCTGGTCTCTGCCGGCCCCTTACATACTGTTGTGGTTGTGCTCTGTGACACATGTACATAGAACTCAGCCCCTTTACTGGTTTTCAAAAGAAATCTACATTGAACGTTTTGGGACTTTGGTGAAGGGTCACATTGTGGAGCACAACTTTTCACCATCACTATCACTCCATCCCACCTCTCCTCTTCCTCTCTGGCACGTCAAAAGAATTTCTCCCTTTGCTTCATTCATATGTGGTCCTCAGCCATATCTAGGCCAGTCTGAGTAGAATATTCACCAAAAATAGTTTTTTCAACCAAATACAATTCCTTTCCTAAGAGAAATTTGGTGAAAAATTTTTCTCACTCTCATTTCATATGAATTAATGTCATTTGTGACTAGGATGTCTTATTCTATGTTCCCAGTGCCTAGGACAGCATCCATCACGTAACCGATGTTTACCTATTGGATTAGAGAGTAAGAGAGGAAGGAAGAGAAAAAGGGAGGAAGGAAGAAGGGGGAAAGAAATCCTCAAGCTTGTTCTGGATCCAGATCACGATTCCATTAGGCAGCTTAGGGACTGTTACCTGAGGTGGCTGTCCTGTGTGTTACTGCTGAAGAGGTTTTTGCCCTCTGTTTCTCTTTCATTCCCAATATCCCAGTGGTTTTTTCCCAAGCCAATTTCTAGCCCTCACAGTACAGTCACATAGTGGTTCTTCCTTTTTTTTCCCCGTGAAGTAAGAGAAGTTCATGACTCACTTCTTAATCCCCTTGCGGGTAATTAGTTGACTCAGGGGTGTCCTCCAGAAGCCAGCAGCACATTGGCTTTAATTTCCCTTCCGGAGATTCTCTTCCCTCTGTTAACTTCACCTTTCCTCCGCCAGGGCAAAAATTAATTTATGTGCCTCCTTTCTTCGGGCATCATTCGTCCCTCCAACAGTTTTTTTGTTTTTTGTTTTTTTTCAAAATAGTCATCTCCTCAGTTCCTGCAAATTGTAATCCTCCTGGTGTAGCTTGTTCCCTGTTTAGAAAGAATCTACTGGGACCTGGGAGTGAGTCTGCTTTGATTCAGAATAGAAACAGAAATGTTGGGTTTATTTCTTTGGAAGGCCTCTTCATGGGATTCTGGGAGAGGTTAGGGTTGATCCTTACAGACTAGGTTAGCTCGTGTCATATTGGGGGTGGCTCAGATCGAGGAAGCGCTGTAAATTAAGCAGAGAAAGAGGAGGGAGAAGGCTGGGAGCAGCCCTGGGCAACTTCCTGTTTTTTTAGGAGGAAGGAACCTGATTTCAACTTTACACAATTACGTTCTCACTGCATCAGCCCCAGGGTGGCACAAGAAAATGAAAGATAGGCCTTTCCCCGGTAAAATTGGATTGATGTATTCAGACAGGTAAAACTGAATTGAGCGACCAGACTGCCAGCCTGTAATTTAATCACGTGTATGAGATTTACGTCTCCACACAGTTTGTGTGCTGTTTGACTAGGAGGGACAGTAACTTTTCATTTCTGTATATCAAGGACTTGGTCCAATGTGTGTCACATGGTTAGAAGTCAGAACTATTCTTGGAGTTGATTTGAGCTGGTTAACTAGTTGCTTGAATATATGTAGGACTGAGGATACCCCAGCAGCTGACTACTTTAAAGAAGTAAAGAGAAAAAACTGTATCCTAAGGTTGAAATATTTAAAAGAGAATCCTAAAAGCGTTTGGGAGATATTGGTCAGAAGATGCCTGGTTTAGTTTCTATTTATATCAACCTCTACACTAGATGACAAAGGTTAAGTGGAAATAAGACTCAGTCCTTGTCTCCAAGTGCACCGTAGTCTGGAAGGGTAGACAGAGAAGTAAATGGATCATTAAAAACATATGTTGAAAAAACATGAATTTCTAGCAGTTGAGGAATTAAGGTAAGTTTTCTTAGTAGACTAGTATGAAAATTACATCTGTATTAACTTGAAAAACATTTATGAGATAATGTTATATTGAAAGGCAGGATAATCATTGTATGATTTTTTTGTTTTTTTTTTAAAAAAAAACAGTGTCACACTTCTAATTAAAACTCTTCAGTATTTCTCCACTACCTTCAGGGTAAAACTGAACTCTTTCAGACTGAAGCTTATAAGACTCTCTGATATCTGGCCCTACTGCCTACCTCTGCCAAACCATTTCCTTCCACTTGTCCTCCATCATCCCTCCCCATCGCATATCATACCCACCCCAAACTTCTCCAGAGGCCTGAGAAACAATTCTGCTTCCCCATTAACATTATTTCAGGGTAAACATAAAACAGTGGGACACACAGTCGTCAAATTATATTTACATTTTCCCCAGTCACATAAATAATAAAGTCTTCAGGCTTTTTCGTTATCGCACTCTGCCCTGGTCTCCTTCATTTACACAGCTCTGGATTTAAAACATCCTTAGAATGGAAAAATTTGAGACAAAATACTTTAAAGAAAGTTTATCTTCCTTTTTTTCTTGAGCTTTGTTTCATAATGATGTCTCTCTCCACAGTTTACATCGAACTAGAATGAGAAATAGACAAGGGTTTTCTCCTCGACTGGCTTCAAGATAAAAGATAAATGGGCAGGCTCCGAGGATCTGGATGAAATCTGCACACATTTTAAACCACACTCTGCATTGTGCAAGCTTTTTGCACAGATATGCGTGAATGTGGTGAGGGGAACCATACCACAAACCGTAAAGAGAACAGAAAGAAGATCACTGTTTGAGATGCTAAAATACAGACTTACGTTAAGCTCCAGATTCCACACAAGCTCTCCAGTCCCTCTGTTAGCTATAACATGAATGCATCACCAAGGGAAATCCCTCCCTTGCCTTTCATAATCACTTGAGCCCCCTAAGCCTAACTGCAGGATAGACACTTGACACATCAAATCCCTGAACTTTTTAAAGTGAACATGGAAAATAACCCTAATGCTGTTGTCATTTTAACACTGGGAATTCAGTCAAACTGCAATGCCCGGTGACAAATCTAGAATGTGAGTCAGGAATGCTGATGTTCTCATCTTTCTGTCACTAGCACTGAGCAAAGTATCCAACCTGAAAGAGATTGATCAATCAGCAAGTCAGCCACACAATCCCTTTTCAGAAAGAATTTGCTAGAGTTTGGGAATGAGCCTGCTTTGATTCAGAATAGAAATATTAATGTGGGGTTCTTTATTTTTTCGGAAGCCCTCTTCATGGGATTCTAGAAGAGATTAGGGTTGATCCTTACAGACTGGATGTCAGTGTGGTGCCAACTAAAAGGGTCACCCAAATGGCACTGCATGTGTGACAATATGAAGACAATTATACCTCCCTGGATTCCTCTCAGGAAGTCAGGAGTCCACTGTATATATTTGGATGGATATTGTAACAAGCCACCTGAAGATGGAGGGGGTAGGACTTCCAAGGGACATGTGCAGTCACATTAGATGATCACTAAATGGCCTTCTAAAAAGTTTGATCCCATTTCTCTGTGGCACCTCACTTTTGCAGTAGGGAGAGGGCAAGTTTGGGGGCCACAGTTACGTTGCTTGGAATGCTCATGGAGAGGTTGAGGGCTGTCACCAAGGTCTTCATTCCCTGCCCAGTTTCCATGCAGTTTTCTGCCTCTCTGATAAATAAATGTTGAACAAATATTTAGAGAATCTTAATTTAAATGTATCCTAATTATCAGTCCTTCTGTGGAGCCCACATACGTATTGATTCCCTTATGAATCAGGACCATGATATGGAGACCTCTACATGTGCCAACCAACTGCAAGTGGTGGTTCCACATGCACAGAAGGAATTACTCTCATTAGTTCATTCCTTTGGAGGAAGGGAAGCCAATCAACAAAAGGTTCAAGAGTTAGAACAGCCTTAAAGAATTAGGTTGATGATTTTCAAGTTTCCACTGACAGGAACTGGTTGGGGGGTTAGAGAGGAAGAAGAGGAGAGGGAGGAGAAGCTACATATCTGAGAGAAACCTGTGAATGTCTTAAAAAATGCATAAGAATCTTGTTCACTTAGCATTTTCATTATTAGAAGGCAAATAGGAGCAGATCAGGGCCTAAGAACTGCGTGTTCTTAACTATGAAGAGAAAAGAGATTCTACGAACACGATGTGTGCTCGGATTTCATGACTGCTGCAGGAAAGCATTAAGATTGGGTTGGACAGTGTCTCAGAAGAGACTATGCATGATTAAGCTGGTAAACATTGAAGGAGATCGATTTCTCCTTAAGTGCCCTCTACAATGTTATTTAATTTGTCTCCAGAAGGTTAGAGCTTTTAATAATATCCCACTGTCTTATGAATTCCTACTCATCCTTCAAAATCCACTTGGATACCAGTATCACTGACCAAGAAAGCATTCCCTAATCTCCCCCAGCTTATAGAACTAGTTTGCATTTTCTACATGCAGGTATTTCTACATGCAGATAGTCACTCTTATCACACTGAATTGTTATGTGTTCATTTGTGGATCTGTCTCCACTACTGGACAGGAACTTCTTGAGTCCAGACATTGGCTTCATTTATCTCTGGTTCCTTGTTTTAACCTAGAACTCAGCACTCTGTAATTGTTTGCTGTATATCTACTTATCAAAGGAACACACTTATCGTAAGTGCAGTATTTTTTCTGCAACTTTTGGTGGCCATGAACAAACATCCTGGTTTTCTTTCTAGTTGCAGGTCACGGGTTAGTGACTCTAATCTAATTAAGTTATTTCATGGATGCGGTCATTGAATTTAAGTACTTCTCCCAAGGCTGTAGAACTTGTTAAATGGCCCAGCCATTTTTTTGGAAGTTTGTGATAAACTTACTTGATGATAAAACCTGACTTGCACTGACATGAGGCTGTTTATAGCTTTTAATTATTCCATTTACTATTAATATGAATATATTACACCATAAAAATATTAGTACAATTGATTATTGTGTCCTGTCTCTTTTCTAAAATATGAAAAATTCAAAATTCGGTAGTACATCTTGCTTGAAGGATTTCAGATAAGGTACTATGGACTTGTACAGTGTGATTTCATCAAGAGAACCTGTATCATGTGGTAAAGGAACTTATGTTATTATTGCTCATTTCAGCAAAGCAACATCAACTATCATGTTAAATGGGTGTAGTCATTTGACTTGTATTGTTTGTGTTACTTTGTTCGCATTTAATTGTCAATGTATTTTGGGTATAACTGTGTTAGAAGCTATATGCACTTACCATTAATTTCTAATTTTATAATATTTAGGTACTATTATAACAATAAAAGTAATCTAAGTAAATAAAAAATTAAGAAAATCAAGGAAAAAATTGTATAGGTAAACTTAACTTAAAAAAAACCCTTCCGTAGTCTAGGGGGACAGTATAAATGATTTTGTATATGATTATGTACATATTTATGTGTACATAGCAATAGATGTATATGTAAATATACAATGCATGCTCTAATAAAGATAGGCATTGTATACATTCAGATTAGTCTTCCTGTTCTCTTGACAATCCTACTTATTTTTCTTTTCTGCCAAAGGCATATTGAGTCCACCTAAGTTAAATAGATTATAGTGGGTTATTATGAAGGATTCAGCTAGGAAACCCGTCTATACCTACAGTCACAGAAATGACCAGTTCTATCACTAAACTAGTCCTTGTGCCAATCTTACCCCACCTCTTCAGTGGCCACGTGCACACAGAGGTTTCAGAGGAAGTAATGGAATCAATCAGTTGATTGGGAATGATGAAGGCAGAGCCACAATCAGAACACTTATATGTTCACTCTCAGCCAGAAGAATGGGAATGTAACATTTGTGGGACAGTTTAGGACAGTTGTATGGAGGGCCCAGACAGATAAAATAAATGTATGAGGTGGGAAGACTGTAAGAAAGAAAACAATGCAGGGTGATGAGGAATGGCAAATTGACAGTATTTTCAGTATCAGAACGAAAATAGGCAATGGTAGGACTATGGTGGGAAAATAGGCAGTCATGGGAATTTGCACTTCAACACGAGCTAATTGTTGCTACAGTTTGGGATGGTAGGCTCAATGTTGCATTATCTTTCAAAGAAAAAAAAAGAAAACCAGAGTTTTATGTGAATTCTCCTGACTTTCTATATTGGCAACTAATTCAAGGAAAAAAATAGTGTGGATCAAATAAAATACATCTGTGGGCCAGATTTGTTCTTTGGACCGTCACGTTGCATCCTGTGACTTAGAATCTGATGGCAGTCATCAGCGTCCTGAACAAACTTGTCACACATGGCCCCCTATTCTTAACACTGGATGAAAGGAGGCAGAAACTCTTCTCTTGTGGTAAATCATATTATTTTCATCTGAGGTGATAGCTTTGGCTGTGGCCCAAGGGTTCACTTCTGGAAACCAGAAATCTCTGCCTGCCCTTGTTAATGTTTTTGGCTAACTGAGTTAGAAATTAAACTGGATTGGAGCAAATTGAAATGGATACTCAAGGACCAATCCTAGGGCCTCATAAACTCTTTATTTCAAAGTGAATCCTCAACTGAACTTCTCTTCTTTCCATTCCCTTTATCTAGACTTCTCAGAGTTTATGTAAGGTGCTGAATGTTCAACACTGAATGTTTTGTTGAGCCAATAGAACTTGTGAAATCAATCTGTTCAGTTAACAAATGGCAAACACTTAACGATGGAATGTTTTCACTCATTTCCATGAAAGCAAAACTGCTTGGCAACATATTTGCAAAGTTGTCATAGAAGACAGTTTTCACACTTCAACTTTCACTTGTGTTCTTTTCATTTCTTCATGCACCAAGATGCACTGAGCGCCTATACTGTACTGGGTATTAATACAGCCACTAGGGATATAGCAGAGACTAAAACAGACAAGGTCCCTAAATTCCTGTAAGTACACATCAAATAGACAATAATACATATGATGCCACGCTAATATATATATATATATATATATATATTCAAAGTAGAAGTATAAAAATATGTATTACATAAAACCAAGTATAAAATCACAGACTACCCTATCCTCAAAAAATAGAGGAAAAAGTTATAGCCATCTTGGAGCGACAAGGAAAAGAAGTACAGAGAAGGAAAGAAAAGACAATGAAAAAAGGATAATAGTGAAATTAAAACACATACAGATGCAGGTGAGCACAGGTAACTCTCTGGATCCAGATACTATGAGATTCCTGGGACGTAATTCATGTGTCTCCAATTCTCAGCTCTGTATTTCATGAATTAGAATTTAATAAACAGAAACAGCTACTTTTGTGAAGTTGAGCTTGTGGTTCACTGTAGCTGCATTAGTAACTGTATCTCTCAGGCAGAGTTTAAAGAAAATCCCTATTGGAATTAATAAGTCAGTAAAAATGTCCAACTAATAATCACAGTTTAATTTCAAGAAGCAGTAAGGAGTGAAAACAAAACTGTACCAATATAAACAAACATGAAAGATGGTGTCTGCTTAACTAAATATCTCCAACAAAGAAACTTGACAAAGCCTGGGTTCTAATGTGGTTTGAGTAACTGTTGATCTGCTTGACTTTTATCTTTTATATCATGCTTTTTCTGAACAAAATCCTTGAAAAAAAAATCAATAGGTTCACTGAGATCATCAAAGCAAAATTGTTTTACAAGTCAAGTTCCCTATATGCTGGTTCTCCCAAGGCAGATTATAGCAGTTTTATCAATAAACATCAAATTAAACAGTTCCTGTGTATTTCTGGAGGCAAAGCCTGAAACTGCCAAAGTTAACGAGCTAGGAAACTTTTTTTTTAAGAATTGAGAAGAATTTCCCCCCAGCCTAAAAAGGCAAAGATTTGACCACGGCTTTTCTTACTCTCCTAAAACTCTGTCTGCTAATGAGGAGAAATATAGGTTTAAACCCCCCCCCCCAACTTTATCAAGTGTAAGAATTTTTATTTTTCTGTTTATACATGTAATCAAATGAACAGAACTTAATTGAAGGAATTATCCAGACAATCTTATAATAGTCACAAACCAATTTCAATTTATAAATAATTGAGAATGGAGTGCTTTGTATTGTTGGGATAAATCAGGTAGTACATCTTTCTTTTTCATTTAGTAAGTGTAGACTTACTTTATAGAACCTAGAAAAAATTAAAATGTATTTGGGGTTCAAGGAAATAACTTCTGAACACTAAAAGATGGCTTCCAAGTGGTCATTCATTGAAATATTTTTTGGACACATTATAGGCAGGCATATATGCTATATATGACCATGAAGGTATGGTGATCAATAAAATGGGCATGGTCCTGCCCTCAGGAAGCTCACAATCCACAGGAGAGATAGACAATGAACCAGACACCTCATGTGTGATGAGGGTTATGAAGGAGAAGTTCAGGGTATAAGGGAAGGAACCCATTCTTGGAGTCAGAGATATCTGCTTGAAGGAAGTAACACTTGTGCTGAGATCTGGAGGATCTGCAGAAAGTTGGTATGCAGAGAGAAGGGGAGAAGGGAGTGAGTGAAGTCATCCTGGATGTTCTAGCCCAGCTCCCATCTGACTACAGCTGCATGAGAGAATCAAAGCAAGAATAACAGGAAAACCATAGAGCCAAGTCCCAGTCAACCCACAGAATCATGAGCGATAATAAAGTGGTTGTTGTTTTAAGCCACTAAATTTTAGGGCATCTATTATACAGCAATAAACAAACAAAACACGACGGCTTCCATTTTACAAGTAAAAGTGATCTTTGTTGATAGTGGATCTGGGTGTCATAGGGACCCAGCTGAGCCTAAATCAAGAATCTCAGTGTGTCAATGTATGTGCCTCTCAGACATCTATTTCATGGGGAGAAGGAGAGTTGGAGAGAAAATTTTTATGTCCAGGTGCCTGGATATTGGTAGATCCAGTGGTGAGGGTAGGAAATTCGGAGCTTCTTCCTCAGTCAGGCTTCACAACATGTCTGAGTCCTCCACAGGCTATTTTATCCACGTCTGGGTGGAACCCAGTGCAGGGCTGTGGAGCAGTGGGGACCTAAGGGAATATGGCAACCCTTGGCAGTGCCTTGAAGTTTCTATGGCTTTAGGTGCTCTGGAATGTTGCTCTGTGGGAAGAGGAACCACTTCAGAGAAGGAGTTGAGGCCAAATGCTCAAGGCAGCTGAAATGGCTAGCAGGGCCAAGTGAAGGATCCTGAGTGGGCTTTGCTCTGAGCACGGAGTTCCCGAGGCAGTTGTGGGAGATGAGAGAAGGGGTCAGAGTGCTGTGGTTGCAAGTCTAAGAAATTTGAGTCTCCATCTTCTTGGGTTCCCCTTAATCCCCAGAGCAGCTGTTTGTCTTTCTGTTACTTTTTACTTCAATCTTCCTAATTCTTTCTTCTAGGAAAAGTAGCCTACCCTCTCTAAACCACATCTTCTTTACCTTTAAAATGGGAGAATGACAATATCTGCTGTAAGAATCAAGTAAGAAGATGCACGCAAACTCATAGAACTTGGCATACAGCAAAGGTTCAATGATTGTTACATATATATATTATTTCACTTGGAAAACCCTCTAATCGATTTGAAAGCATTTAGCTAAAAGCTGGCTATAGTCTGCTTCTAAAAGATAATGACCGTGGGTTAGGTACAGGATTAAATGGATCAAGAATTGTATTGATGGGCATTTCAATGATTATCCTGTCCTTGTATAAACCTCCTTAGAAGATGTCTCTGAGAGAGCTAGCAGAAGAGGGCATTAGATAGTCAACAAATATTTACTGAACACCTACCAAGTGCGAGGCACTGGAAATACAGTGATGGACAAAACAAACAACGTCTTCTGTGTGGAAATTATAAGGAAACAGGAAAGCAGGTATTAAAGAAATAATTACTCACATAATTATCAATTGCAGATCAATTGCTAGATACTACAAAATGCCCACTGCCTACTTACCCATTTGGGTACCATTTTGTGTCTTCCCAGCAGACCACTGGCCCAGGAATCAGATTTAGTTTTTCTTAAAACAAACTCGGATCCAGGCCACTTACTATCAATATAAAGTAAGCATTTAGTTTCTGAGTCACAGTTTCCTTGTTAGTAAAATGGAGGATGTTGTAATAATTCCAGTCTCAAAAGGATTGTTGGAGGGTTCATTAATTGAGAGCCTATGTGAAATCACCCTCAATGCCTGCCTCATCGCAGGTGCCCAGTAAATATTAAGTTTCCTTCCTTCTTCTATTTTAGGCACACACTAAACCTCAGAGTGGGCTGCTGTGAGTATCGAACTTGAATGAGATAAGATGAACAAGCGTAATCCACATGTGTGAGGTCTGTGCGCTTAATTGAGAGAATTGGTTGCCTTAGTTTTTTTTTTTTTTGGCAGTATTAGTGAAAACTCCTTCTCCTTCTATATTGTTCTGTGTTAATTGTATTTTAAGTCAGCTACTAATGAGAACCAAACCAAAACCATTTAATTTAAGCAGCAGCAGGTTAAAATTTGTCTTAAAATCATTCCATAAAAAGCTATCGTCCAGTGAGGAGGAAGTATATATATATACAGCGTGGGTGTGGGTGGTGGGGAGCTGGGGGATGGGGAAGGAAGGCATTCATGAGGCAGTTTGACAATGTAAGGGCCAAATTGTTCCTTTGTGAAGTGGAAACTCAGTGGTCATCAGATTATGAAATTGGCAATTTGGGATTTTTTTCATAACAAGTCATTTAGTGAGCCAGCATCTTATTGGGAGACGATTTGCTTACCTAATTGTGCCATGTTTCTAGTTGACAATTTCAGAACAAATTGGCAGTTTGGTCAATAATGACAAGGTATTGAATAATCATAGAATATTTGAATTGTAAGGCTCCCAAGCGATCGTTTCTTCCAGCCTCCATTAATACTGGTATCCTTACTCTGTAAATATACATACTCACACACAATATTCTAATGTACTTTATTATTACTTTAAAGCAAAGTTATTTTAATAATTTGGATGACTTTAGGGATCTAACTTGTGATATCTTAAAATGTCCCCTAGTTAGTTGCTGTGGGCAAGAACAAAAGGAAAAAAAAATATTTTATTTGCCTTCAGCAATTTCATAGCTTCCACCTTTAATTGGTAGAAATTGGCAACAGAATTCCCTCAAAATATGTGTTTTTTTAATCAATGAGTGTACTTGATAGTTACTGTTAAGTAGCTATTTTAGGGAAGTTTGCAGATAACTCCAGGCTGCGATCAGGGACTGCACTAACTTACAGCGGGCTCGTGTTCAAGATTGTTGGCAGAAGAAGGAAGAACTGGCTAACACATTGCATTTTTTTTTTCTGGGAAAACAGTTTAAGATGATTTTAATAATTGGGCTCATTAATATAGCCTAATATCAAAATATTCAGCTGTGAAACCAAATAATGTGTGGATTTTATGTTTCTGAGGGCTTTAGGGATATGGATCACAGATGTTGTTGGAACCAACTGAAGCTCAAAGGACAATTTTTTAATAGCTAATAAGCTTTAAATATTAGATAAAGTAATCGAGATTTTCCACCATAGTATCACAATATTTAACTAAATTCTTATTTCTTTTTATTACTTAAAAAAAAAGTGCCATGTAGGCTAAAGTCAATTTTGCCAGCTGGTGGGATCTCAGATATTTATAAATTCTCATGTGCAGATTTCCAATTTTCAACATGCAGATTTTCAGTCTTTGGTGGAAGACCATTGTTTTACAACTTGGCATGTGGAGAGACAGCCATCAAAATTGTTATTTGTTTTCTTATTTCATGTTTCTTGCTCTGTGTCCAGGGTAAACTGAGGTCTGGATTATTGAGAAAGATTAGTTAAGATTTTAATTTATTTGGATTTGGAACAAATTTTGGATATTTTACTACAGTCTAAATTTTTATAAGTTTATCAAATCACATATTTCCCCAGGGAAAAGTTTTCATTGTGATGCAAATTGAAGAAATTGTATTTTCATGGCCATCCAATTCTTCTTAGAGATTTATAGTTTAACAGGTAATAAAATATAATCTACTTGTGATGCCAAACAAAACAAAACAGAGTGAATTTCTTGCATTGAAATATCACCAAAAAATCCACAACAGCAGGCTTGAGAGACTGTGGCCTTTTATGCCTAGAAATTGAATTTGGAAACTTCCAACAGCTTGACACTAAGTTGAACCTTGAAACATTCTCAGGGTCTCTTAGCAAACAGCTGCAAAAAATATGTGAGCAGCTGGGTGCCTGAGCGTTTGTTAATAACAAACAAATGGGTACAGTAGGAAAGGCAAAATAATTTCCCAATTGCTTCAATATGGAAGGTTCTAAAATTTTTCGAACTAATTCTTTATTTTTGTTTGTCAATAAGCATTTTGGTGCACCTGGAATTATAGGAAATTTTTGCTGAAGAGCAAGACAAATTAATTGATTCTCTAGGTCATCCTGGTATTTTGAATTTGAAATATTTAATTTTCCAACTACCATACCAACATACCAGTGTGGTAAAAGTAAAAGTTGAATTATAGAAAGATTGTTATATTTTTCTCAAGAGGAAATGTTGCATCATAACTGGGTGAAACCTCTGGGTAATTCTTAATTAGAAGGGTTCCTGCCAATGTCACTAGAGTTGGGGTAACTGTCTGCTATGACTTTCCAGGAATTAGGGTTTATTTCTCCATAAAGGCAGAGACACTGGGGTCCCCTGTATGGCCATGTAAACGTGGACCAATTGTTTTAAAGTGTGAGGACATCTTAGGACAAAAATTACATTTGAATTAGGCAAGTTCTGTGTCCTCACTTTAATCCAGGTCCAGCTTTTTGTTCAAACCAGGATCTCTTGCAACTTTATGATCACAGAGGAGTGACTTTTCCCTCTGAATTTAGCTCCATGCTTCCTGGGCTGACACTGGTCTCCAAGCACTCACTTGGATTATGCATACAGGATATCTTGTACTGAATTCTTCTTTCCTGGGCACATAGTCGTGCTGTTCAGATGCCAAGTTCTGCATCTGCTTTGAAAGCCATTTCAATTGGCTGCCCCAAATAGCCAGCACTAAGTTCTCTTTGTGAATCATCCTGTCTTTTCAAATCATCTGAATCAGTTTCTTCAAGTTTCAAACTTGAATTCAACAAACATTGATTGTGGCTCTTCTCTACAGTGACTACATTAGACATACAAAGCTAAATAAAACCCTATTCTCTGTACTTGCAATGTGAGGGGAACTGCCATGAAAGTGAGGAACTGCACTACACCCCGCTGTACGTGCTGTCATAACTGATGGAAAGGAGCAAAGTGAAGGACTCAACTTGCATATTGGGCTCTATCACTTACCTGCCTTTTCTGCCTCACGCAGGTTACTCAGTTTCCCAGAACTCAGTTACCTCCTCTGTAAAATGGTGATAATCATATCACAAGCCTTATAGGATGACTGTGAGGATGAAATGAGACGATGAAAGGAAACCTCTTATCAAGGTGCTTAGTGTATGGGCATTTGTCATTAATGGTCAACTACTCTTAATAAATTTGTGTAATACTTGTGATTTACCAAAGTGCATTTGTGTATTAGAAAAATGTAAAGCTGGTAGGACTGCAGACACATATCAGTCGGGGTCCAATGAGGAGACAGAAAATCCACTAGTTAGTTGAACAAAAATAATTTAATATAAAGAATTGTAAACTAGGTGTAAAGTTGTCAGCTATGTAGCCAAAAAGATGAAAAGAGAAAACTTGAAGGTAGCAACTGCAGGAAGCAGCTATCACCCCCAGGGCTGGAGGAACAAAAGGAAGAGGCTGGAATTATTAAAATGTAGAAGCTTGGAGGAGGGGCCCCAGAGCCGAAACTCAGTCCTCTGAGGAGAAAGAACTGCTCAATCTTCTCTGAGCTCAGAGGAGAGACTCCCTGGGGCTGTGTTAGACTCTCAGGAGGAGGTATTGGTTGGCTGGGGATGGGGCTGATACCCTGATGGAGGTGCAATGAAGCTGGTTCTACATATGTTGGAAAAACTGCATGTTGGATTCAGCTGCTGCTATTGGAAGGTGCTACCACGGCTGAGATAGGAAAGAGAATGCTACCTAGCTTCCTGGTTCTAGTACTTTCAAGAACTGGCTGCATCTTGACCTGAGTTTCAAGGTGAGTCCATGTCCTTAACATAAATCCTCCATTCTTATTTAAACCAAATAGAATCCCTATTACTTGGGGAAAAAAGTCTTAACCAATACAAATTTTGTGAATCAGAGAAGAAAAGTAACATCTTGATTGAATGCAATGTACTTTTTACCACGCCACCAACTTCCACATGACTGCGCATCTTAAAAATCCACACTAAATGTTGCAATTAGCTCAGGGAACGTGGGTTAAAGTTTTGCTTACATAAATTCTAACATGACCCCAGAGACTGTCTGTGCACTTTACTGCAATTCATTGAGACAGATATATATTTTGGGTTTTTTTTTTTTTGTCAGGAAGACTGGATCTGAGCTAACATCCATTGCCAATTCTCCTCTTTTTTGCTGAGGAAGATTAGCTCTGAGCTAACGTCTGGGCCCATCTTCCTCTATTTTGTATGTGGGATGCTGCCACAGCATGGCTTGATGAGGGGTGCATAGGTTTGTGCCTGGGATCCGAACCTGGGAACCCCGGGCCTCTGAAGCGGAGCCTGCAAACTTAACCATTATGCAACTGGGCTGGCCCCTGAGACAGATCCATAATTTTGAAATTATTCTCACTGCTTCTCTGAGTGTGCCATGCACACAAAGCTATCCAGAATGGCCACAGCAATTTGGAAACTTTAGTCAACACCTTTAATTCCACCTCGTATTTATAGGGCTGGTCAAAGCAAATCTCTAATTCTTAAAGAGAATATCAGCTCTCCTTAAAGTGAATGAGCTAACAAAATATGTTCAGTTTGCATGCCAGGTTTGGTGATGCAGTTCATTTCAGCTAATACTTTGGTGCACCTAATGGTCTCAGCATCATTATTGTTGACTCTCTCTGGTGCCAAAAATGCCTAGAAAATTCGGTTGTATACACTGTAGTAGTATAAGTCATGAATGTTCATCTGGAAATTGTTTTGAGTAGAATAATAGTGGTGTTTCCTTGTCCTATCAAGAACAATTATTTGGGTTCATGTATTAGGCAGGATTTACTGTTCAACACAAAATCTTTTTGGCACTAAAAGAGGTAATGGGAAGAGAAACCAGCAAACGATATGAGTGCGAAAAAATAAGCAAATTAGCAGCACAGAGCACTAGCTGAGCTTCTATTTTCCTTTAGTTAATGCTTTTCTGATAAATACTTGTGTAAATTGCAGGGTAGGCATGGTTGAGGGATGGGGGAGACATAGAAAGGGGGGTTAAGCTCAACTAAAATCAAACACTTGCTCTGCATAACACCAAGATATGTTAACTGATATTTGCACCCTCATCTATTGCCTTATGTGTGTGTCTGTGTGTGTGTGTGTGTTTCAATTTTGTGCTATAGCACATGCACCCGCTATCTGTTCAGAATATGTTACAGGTACATTTGGTTCATGTGTTAGAAAAGACACAGTTTACCATCATATTATTTGTTTGGTGCTGGCTCATACCACATATCTAGGCTCTTCTGAGATTTGATCTTGCCTGGATGTATCCTTATAAAATCTTTGTTCATTTATATAGGTCAAAGTGTTTGCAAATCAATTCCTTTTTCTTCTGTGCCCTCTTAGATTTCACTAAGATTTGGAGGAAAATGCAATGCTGACAGTAAAAAGCCTTTAGTTGGATATTGATGGGAGGTTCCTGCCATATTAGAAGTCTAAGTTGTATAAGACTAGAAGTTGTACAAATAGTATAAATCTGGAGGCAAAGAATTTGTGCTGTTTGATTATGTGAGTTTGTACCTGATTCTGTGTGATACCAGAGCTTCTCTGAGGACTTCATAGGTGCCCTTCTGCGTCTCCCCACCTAAAACTCTCAATCCCAGGTGTCAATGTGATGTGTAACGTTAAAGTTACGTTCTGAGAAGGTGGTTGCTTACAGCTCAGTGTTAACTCACAATTCTTCACAGAGAGACAGAGCTAGGGCTTAAGAGTGATGGGCTGATTCCACTGATTTAGAAAACAATAATGGACCAGACAGAAAAACTCAAAATAGAAATTAGCAACTAATTTCTGTTGAGCATATACAGTATGCAGGCACTGTTATAGCTGTTTCACGTGTATTATTAAATTAAATGAACTAATATTAAATATTAGCTCATTTATTCCATTCAAAAACTCTATGAGGGGGTACTATTATTGTGACTACTTTCAGATGAGAAAACTGAGGGTCAGTGAGGTAAGAAAGTTGCCTGAGGTCATGCAATTAGCAAGAACCAGAGACTGTATTCAAATCAAGACAGTTGGATCTAGAACCCACCTTTCTAACCTTGGCCTCTTTGGCTGCCCAAACGCCTCTTCACAGCCCTGGACTGTCACATGGGGACTCTGAGTTCCTCAGTGCTTAGAAGTCTCCTCCATTCTGCTAGAGCAGAACTGTTAATCCTATCATAGCCCAGTTGTCTTCTACTTTATAGACCTTATCATAATGGTAATTCAATAATTATTTGGATAATTACACATTTAATGTAATGTAATTTCCCCTGATAGACTATAATTAGCACAAAAGCAGAGAACAGAATTGTAAGTTCACCCCATATCCTCAGTCCCTAGGTCTGAATCCAACACATCAAAGACATTCAAGACATTCCTGTTAAATAAAATAAGGAATGGTTGACTATTGTATTAATTATCTATTGCTGCGTAACAAGTTATCCTAAAATCATTAGTGGCTTTAAACAACAAACACATATTGTCTCACAGTGTCTGTGGGTTAGGACTTCAGGAGTGGCTTAGCTGGATGGTTCTGGCTCAGGGTCTCTCATAGAGGGGCAGTCAAGGTGTCAACTGGGGCTGCTGTCATGTGAGGGCCTGCTGGGGCTGGAGGATCCGTTCCCGAGATGGCTCACTTACACGGTAGGAGGCCTCGGTTCCCGGCCATGTAGACGTCTCCATAGAATTGCTTCATAGAGGATCCTCACGACATGGCAGCTAGCTTCCCCAGAGTAAGAAATCCAAGAAAGAGCAAGGAGAAAGCTACAATGCTTTATATGACAGTCACACAGTGTCACTCCCACCATATTCTATCAATTAAAAGTAAGTCACTGAGTCTAACATGTTCGAGAGGAAGGGAGTTAGACTCCCCCTCTTGTAGAGACATATATTAAGGAATTTGTGGGCATATTTTAAAACTACCGTGCTGTCTAACCTTATTTTACATGGGCAGTATTTACAGGGATGGGGCTCCAGAAAGGAGAATTTTCTAGGCAGAGAACAAGTACAATCACACAGGTAGGGAAACAACGTTTTTTGGAGAACAGGAAGTATCCTAGATTAGAATGTAGAGTAAGGATAGGGGCATAAGGGAAGAGGGAGGAGAACTTGAAGAGTCATTTACTTGTAGTGGCGGACAAAGGAAAGCAGTAGAATGACATGTTTAGAAAGAGTATTCCTTTAGGAATATTTACCTGGGAAGAGGTCATCAAGCATTGGAGACTAAAAGCCAAAATCATTGGGTGACCATTATCTTTGCATTAAGGTTGCTGGGACCTTAACTTGAACAGAACAGTGGGAGTAGAAAGTAGGGAATAGATTCTACCGTGCTTGGTAATAAATTAAATAAGAGAGGAGCCCAGGAGGAGTTTCCAAAGGTGACACAAAGTTTTGAGTCTGGGTGATGGTATGTTATTAATCAAAATGGAAATAAAGAGCACCAGGGGACAGAGGTATGACTTTTCTAAGCAGATTCCATAGGATTAGAAATAATCACAGACCATTGACTACGTACTTTCCTAGGAAGATGGTGAGATTGGATTGGTTTGTTGCCCATGGATTCTGGTCAGACATCCAAGGGAGATTTCTAGCAGGCAACCAAAATGTGAGTCCAGATTTCAGGGGAGAGGTCAGGTTTAAAGACCAGCCCTACTGTGCACACAAGTGGACAAACAGGCCATAGCCAGCCTGGAGCCAACCATGTTATTGGGAAGTGTCAGGAAAGAGATTTCTGCGATTTATTCATAACACGAATTCTGCAGATACAAGTGCTTCATGTTAATGACATGAGTTCTCTTTTAAAACTAATTTTTCTTTGAAAATGAGTTATTCTGAAGAAAAAGTACTCAGGCGGTGATTCCAGTTCTGGCTAGTGAGTCACTGTATTAGATTTCTATTGCTGCTGTAACAAAGTACCACAAACTTAGTGGCTTAAAACAGCACCAATTTATTCTCTTATGGTTCTGGAGATTAGAAGTCCAAAATTAGTTTCACTGGGCTAAAGTCAAGGTGTCTTGCAGGGCTGATACCTTCTGGGAGGCTCTCGGAGGAGAATTTGTTTCCTTGCGTTTTTCAGCTTCTAGTTGTTGTTGGTGCCACCAAGTCGACTCTGACTCATAGCGACCTTGTGTACCGGCACTGTATCAGACAATGCTCTGCTGACATTCATAGGGTTTTCATGGCCAATTTTTTCAGAATTGGGTGGCCAGGTCCTTCTTCCTATTCTGTGTAGTCTGGAAGATCTGCTGAAACCTGTCTCCTATGGGTTACCCTGCTGGTATTTGAAATACTGGCGGCATAGCTTTCAGCATCACAGCAACACGTAGCTGCCACAGTATGACAATGACAGACTGGTGGTGTGGTTCCCTGACCGGGAAATGAACCTGGGCCGAGGCAGTGAGAGCACCGAATCTTAACCACTAGACCACCAGGGCTGGCTTTTCAGTTTCTAGTAGCCACCTGTGTTCCTTGGTTTGTGACCCTCTTTCCTCCATCTTCAAAACACATCACTCCAATCTCTACTTCTGTCCTTACATCATCTTCTCCTCTGACTCTGACTCCTCCAGTGTCTCTTTAAAAGGATGTTGTGTTTACACTGGACCCACCAGGTTAATCTAGGATAACTCCCCATCTCAAGATCCTTAACTTACTCATACATGCAAAGTCCCTTTTGCCATATAAGGTAACATTCGCAGGTTCTGGGAATAGTACACGGACATAATTGGGAGGCCACTATTCAGCCTACCACAGTCACCCAAATTTAATTGGATCCAAATATACTCTATGAGCTTCCAAATCACTGCCTTCCCAGCTGAATACACAAAACCAATGTGAAGTGTTTAAACATCACTTCCCCCACCCTCTCAGCTTCGTGAGGTTTTATCATCCACAACATCATCATCATCATCATTCTGAAAAGACCTTTAGTATCATCATGGAACTTCATGGTCTAAAGGGACCTCAACTTTCATCTAGTTCAGCACCAGTTGAATATTTATTTCTATTGGTCTTCAGGCCTGGAGATGGAAAGTGAAGTACTTGAATTTACTTATCAAATTTCTCACTCAATTTGTCTTCCTCACTTGCCATTGATTCCCTGGCAACTCGCTCTACCCCGAGTATGCCTAGAGAATTTAAACTTGATGTATTAAAAGTGTTCAACATCCTAATCAGAGCAACAGACATAAAGTTCCAACTATGATTAGACTAGATAAAATTTGAAGTCCCTTCAGACCCTCAGCTTCTATGATTCTATTAAAGGTTTTCTCAAAATGATATTGATGCCAACTCCAATGTAATATAAACTTGTATCGTTTTTCGCTAGAAATGATTTCACTTTAAAGAAATGACTGAACTGTAAATCATTGTATTATTGCTTACGACTGAACTGAGATTGCTGGAATTTTTCAAACCTGTGTCACCTAGTTTGTGAGTAATTTTCAGTGATACATATTTAGGTATCAGGAGTGTGGTAGAAAGAGCTGTGAGGTGGAGTCATACAAATCTGGATTCAAATTTTAGCAATGTAGCCAAGCTGTAGGCAAATATGTTAATTTCTCCAAGCCTTTACTTCCTTATTGGAAAAATGAGAATAGTAATACACAAATACAAGGACTGGGGGGATTAGATATGACAATGATGTAACGTACCTAGCACTGCTTGGCCCATAGTAGACACTCAGTAAACACTAATCCCAACCATTCAACTTGCATTTGTCTTCTCCCATGTGCCAGGAACTGGGCTTGGTTCCAACCCTTTACTCCCACCTCTTAACACTCATCACTCTTTAAAGAATAGACGGAAAATGACCCTAATTTGACACTCAATCTCCTTGTCAAACTGTGTTAATGTTCATAATAAGAAATAATGATTAGCAAATATATTAATGATTAGCAGATTTATAGTTATAATGTAAAGGATAACTATTCATTAACTTGAGCAAGGCTCTATGTTTACTTATGGCTGCTATTACATAAAATTGTAAGCTGTAAGGAAGAAAAGGCCAGTAATGGTCACACATGCCTGGCATGTTCAGGCAAGCAAAACAACTATTATAATCAATGAGTTCTTAAGTGAAAGATATGCTCATTGTTGAAATAGCAAAATGTTACTTGAAAAATTAATTTAAGGGTCTGGCCTGGTGGCCTAGTGGTTCAGTTTGCGTGCTCTGCTTTGGTGGCCCAGGGTTCGTGAGTTTGGATCCCAGGGTTTGGATCCCAGGTACGGACCTACACACTGCTCCTCAAGCCAGCTGTGGCAGTGTCCCACATACAACATAGAGGAAGACTGGCATAGATGTTAGCTCAGAGCCACTCTTCCTCGAGCAAAAAGAGGAGGATTGGCGATGGATGTTAGCCCAGTGCCAATCTTCCTCACAAAAAAAATTTAAAAGTTAAAATCCATTTTTTTGTATAGTTATTATAAACAAATTTATTACAATTTTCAGCTACACTATTATCAAATTTGTCTTCTTTCATTATTCACAATAGGAACAGATTAAGCAGCATAAGATTTAAAAATGTGAGTTTATCCTTTCAGTTTCTTATTTCTTTAAACTTTCTAAAATATTTTATGTTCGATATGGGGAGAGAAAGATTGTGTTGATATGTGACACAAATTGCTCTACATTGGGCCTGAACAATGTAGGTTAGTGGTAAAGAAGTGGAGTGTGAGGTCACTGTGCTTCCCAATGCAAGAAGTACACACTGCTTTGGTACTTCTCAAGCTACCTCTGCCTCCTTAGATTCTATCTTTGTAGTATCTTATCTGGAACTGCCAACATAGGTTATAAATTCAGCAGTGATACAAAAGTTAACTCTCAATCTACCCATTCTTTTAGCTTTTATTTATTTATTTTCTCTATTCATGAATTGTTTTCCCTTTATACCATAGATACATCTATTTGGAAGACAGCATAAAGTTCACTCATTAATTGAAAAAAACAAAATAAAGCAGGGCACATTCAGAGACTCCTTATGTGGCAAAATACATTGAATATATATATATATATATATATATATATATATATATATATATATCAATGGATGTGGGACCAAGGATATGGAGGTTGAGTCTTCATTAATCTAGAGTGTGTTGGTTAAAACTCGTTTAACTTCAGTGTTCATTTATTATCCCTTCTGGAATTATTATGACTCTCAGGACCTAAACAAAATTTCAGCCCACGACACTGTTGGGGTAGTTTTACTAATAAAGAAATTCTGGATAAACAAAATTCAAAGCCAGGAGTTTTACAGGTTAACTGCAGAAGGAATATAAACTCATTAAAATATTAGTACAAGCCCAGTAAGTTTGTAAGCCTTAAATTCATCTCAATTCAGACAAGAGCACTAGGACTATTTTGCTACTTACAGTGTGTTTGCTTGTCAAAACCAAACGGTTTTTCTTAATGCAAATCATAGCTTGCTAGTGATTTCCTGTGGCTTGTATCTAGCATGGCTATTAATTTGTTGTCTATCTTCTCATGAAGATGTTGTTAACCATAAACTACTACTAAGTGTGGCTTAACACTCTCAGAAACAGTAGGCTTTGTGACTGGCCCATGATAAGGATGGAGAGGAAGAATTATCTTAACATTTTTCCTCCCAATAACTTATATAGTATGCATTTTGATTTAAATTTTTCTAGTTGTTATCCTTAAATTAAAAAAAAACCAGTGTGGTTATCAACATTATGAATGAAACCTTATGTATTATATTCCCTCATTAAAAATTCAGAAATCCAGTAATTCTCTAACTACCCCAATATCCTTCTTCTTCTGTTCTTTGTATACTCTGGGACTTTTGACACAAAAATTTATTATTGTAAGTTATTATTTTTTAGTATTATACATTTTCCTTTTCAAGAATTTTGATATTTTCGTGCTTCTTTGTAATAATGTTAAGACAATTACACAAACAATTCTATATTGAAGTGGCATTAGTCTTCCTTATTAACCTTTTGTTAAATAACTTACTTATTCTTGGGCTCTTTGTTTGGATTCATCTTTTTTGGTCTTGAGGACTTTTGTCTTCAGAAGCTTGTGGGTTTATTTTATTTTTATTTATATTATTTTAAATATTTTATTTTGTCTTAGACTTCCAATGCTGTGTAGAAGACCTCTGAGGGCAAGTTAAATTTTTTCCTTCACGAGTAATCCTTCTTCCCACATAGAACCTAACTCTCTCTGCCTGACTCTGTGTAGAAAATTTGCCTTTACTTTTGAAATTCACTTATTTGACCAGGATATGTGCAAGTGCCAATCTCATTTTAACAATTTTGTTTGCTACATGATAAATACCTTTAACCTGCAAATTCGGATATTCAGCTCAGGAAAGTATTTTCCTAGTGTGTCCAACTTTTATTTCAATTTCATGTGCTTCTTTCTTATTTTCATCTGTCTTTTCAATCTGGGAGAGTGATTCAATTTTTTTCTTTACATGGCTAATTCAGTTTTCTACAGCAGTGCCTCTACTCTTTATTGAAAATAATGTAATTAAAACTTTAGTTATAGTAATATTAGTTTCTTCATATTTTTTCACTATTGACCTAGTTCCCTTTATTTTTCAGTCTGAGACTATCATCTAATCTTTCTTCTTTGTCTCAGAGGCTATGTTTTATTAAATTTTATTGTGGAGCATAAAGCAGATGTTATCTGAACTTTATTTTTATTTTAATGTAGTATTTTTTTCAGATGGATGCCCTTTCTTGATTTCAATGTTATCTATGTTTATTTTGCCAAATGTTTTTATAGATTCTGTATTGTTTGTCCATCCTTGAAGTGAAGAGATTGATTTAGGCCTCGCATTAGGTCTTAAACAGTTGAGCAGATTCTTTGTGGATCCTCGTCATATACCTAAACCATGTTAGTATATTATCTGCAATGTTTAAGTTGGAGGGCCAGCTAGTATAAGTTTCCACAATTAGTTCAGTGATTCCCCCAGCTTATTGGGAATGGGGAATGATTTAGGGCTATGGGCAGGTCGAGAAGAAGCATTTTATCTCTGAACAATTTCTTCCCTGTTTTGGTGAGGAATTGGAACCAGGAGTTACCTTTCTATCTCTTTTTGATGGTTTTGCCCAGCTTTCACTCCCTATACTCAATGTGTCTATGTCTGGTCTCTTTACTGCCGTCCAGTATCTTGGATGAGCTCCACCACGTTAAGGTGATGCCAACCACTCTGGGTTTTCCCTTTACTGGGGTCACACTTATCCTTAACCTCCTCGGAAGAGCTGCTTGGAAAGCTTTTCATCCACGGTGGTGGAGTGAGTGGTTCCTAATGGTGAGTTTCTTATTTCTTCCTCTTCCTACCTTTGCCTCCAATACCCTCCTCCTCCATTTAGAGGTGTGGGTGGGTTCTGTCTATTACTTAATAAATATTTGTTAAATTTAATTGTTGAATTGGCTTCCTACAATTTTAAGTAGAAAGACCCCTCCCATCAATAATAAAAAAAAAAAAAAGACCATAGAACATTCCTAGGAATACAGCTTTTGTAAAACGACACTTCTGATAATCAATCTAACACCTTCAGTGATGACATTGCTTAGGGAAATCCAGCATTCTCATTCTGCAGCAGCAAATTTCAGATCGAATATCATTTATGGTAGTCATTGTTGCAGGTCAACAGGTAGTCTCCTCTCCCTTAAAGGAAAAGCTACCAATGTAAATGTTGCAAATAGATGATCAGTGTGTGGTTACAAAGCTCGAACAATTTGCAGAGCATTAGAAATGCTTGCAGTGTGACAGTGTTAAAATTCTAATCATTTTCTGAGAAAATTCTTCTAGTTAGGTCATAACTTTACTCCTGAGATTGTGACAGAATTGTATCCCAGAGCCTTTTCATCAAACCTCTAGGTTCTGCCCTTTGCCCCATCATCCGTTGGTCCTCCTGAGCACTCCATGCCCAGACCAAGAAGCTTCTTAATATAACTTTTCCATAAATTCTTTATATTAACCTTTGATGCTTCAACAAAGGCCCGAGTATGTGACTCTACAACCCTTAATTAATTGTTGAGGCATAGTAGAGCTCCTAGATGCAACATACATTAAAAACAAAAGAAGGATTAGTAAGCAGCCTTTGTAAGGAACTCCTACATATCAATAAGAAAAAGACAAACAACCATACAGAATGATAGGCACAAGATATAAGCAGAAATTTCTCAGAAGAAATCCAAATGGCCAATAAGCATATGAAGAGATGCTCAACCTTACTAGTATTCAGGGCATTAAAACAAACAGATGATATTTCACAACCATAAAATTGGCAGAATATAAGAAGTTTGCTAATATCAGGTGCTGGCGGGGAAAGGAAACTCATAATCACATCACAGAGGTAGGAGTGCCAATTGGAATAATTACTTTGGAAAGTGATTTGGTGATATTAAGCGTTGTTGAAAATGCCCATACCCTGTGACCCTTAATTGCACTTGTGGGTTTATATCCTAGTGAAACTTTTACACATGTGCAACAGGAGACATGCCAAAGAATGTTCCTTGCTGCATTGTTTTTAATAACAAAAAATTGGAAATGACTCAAATGTCCATAAGAGAATGGCGATTGATAAATTGTGATATATTGATAAATACAGAATGTTGTACAACAGCTAAAATAAATGTGGAGTATCTTCATATGTCAACATGGACAGATCTTAAAAACACTGTTGAATGAGAAAAAGCAAGTTACATCTTGAAACCATTTATTTAAATTAAAAATGGTGAGCATGGTAATACTATAGAGCATTTATGGATATATGTAGACATACACACTCAGTAAAAGTTTAAAAACATGGATTAGACGTATTCTATATTTGGGATGATAGTTGCTGCTGGGACTGGGGAGAGGTAAATATGTTTGAGGATGGGAACAGTGGAGGTGTCAACTTTCTCTGTAATGTGTGTGTTTATTTCTTTAAATAAAAAAGATCTTGAAGTAACTATTGCAAAATATTGTTCATTTTGAATGGTGAGTGCATCAGTATTTGCTGCAGTATCCTTTGTAAGTGTTAGTTGTTTTTTCATTAAGGATATCTCAGACATTTATCCTCCAAGTCGCTTTCTCCTGTAACTAAATCCCTTGGGAGCCTGTGGGTGCCAGAGCGCCTGAAATGAGCAGGGGCTTCCCTCTCCCCTCTGTACCTCGGGAGCTGTTTGGTTAGACCTCGATTTGGTCTAGACATGGCTTTTCTGGCAGCATACTGCCCCTTTGCACATACCTTAAACACCCTTAAAAGGCAATATCAACCAAGTTTCAGAGAGAGAAACAATTTTGGAATTGCAATACATCTACAGTGATTTATTATTTTTTATATTTTAGGATAAATGTTAGAATACAATCTAAATATAAAACAACTCAAATGAGACATTTCCGTCCTCAGACATTATTCCATTTTGTCTCATCTGCAACTTTAGCTGGTATTCTCAGGAGTGTATAATTCTCTGAAAAACAGATTATGAGCTCCCTGCTTTAAAACACGACAACACTGGAGGTTGACACCTGTTTCTCTGACTTTCCACATTTAATAATCCTTCTTTTCCATGGCTAAAGCAAAAGCCTGAGTGCTAAGAAAAATAAAATCCAGGGGAAGAATTGCACTTCTTTGGATCTCACCAGAATTATTTGGAGTGTTTTGAAATGTTTTAAAGGAAATTCTGCCTTGCCTCGGGCTAGAGTGAGGGCTGTGAGCGAAGAGAGCGGATCAATATGGGAGCCGTCCTAGCTCTGCCTGAAGTGCTGTGGAGATTAGAGGAAATGGCTTATCAGTTCCTTTTACAATCTGGAAAAGAAACCATTTGTGGGATCAATGGATGCCTGGTAGAACCTGTCAACTGTAGTTCAAAGATATATATCTTCATTGCCATCAGACACTTGAGCCAGAAGGAACCTCAATTCCGCAGCCCAGTGCATCGTCCCAGGTAGACACATGACACTGGTTATTAGACATGGTTATTATACGCAACGGAGGCTGGGCATTAATTTGTCTTATAGGGAAACAAATGCTGGTTTTACTTTTATTATCTGGACAGCTGAATAGGTTCCTTATGAGAAAATTTCAAATCTATCGTGACTCACTTGCAAGGACCAGCACAAAGAGAGGAAGGACCCAAGATACAATTACTCTGGCAATGATGTGTGTAATTGTTTCAACTGCTGGAATACTTTGGGATGTTCCAACAGCTAATGTGAAGTCAAGAAGGAGAGAACTTTTTCCTGATTAGTGCTGTATAGGGAGTACTGAAAATGAGCACATAGAAAATGCTTGTAACTGTGTGAAACAGCCCAGGCAGAACTGACAGAAGAACCCCTTTCATCCTGCAAGTTATTTCTGGGCTAGAATGTTTAAATAAGAACAAGATGGGTAGTTCCTCAGGATTTCGGAACTGGAATAGAGAACCTTTTAGCCGAGGCAGGGTGGAACTGTGGAGGCAGTCACATTCCGAGGAAAAAAATCCTCAAACCAGGGAGGTTTGGCTCAGAAAGCAGTGGCTGGGCAGCTGGAGTCTGAAGACTCACACCTTTTAACCAGGAAAATCTGTTTATAGGTCCTTGAAAATTTTGGACCCTTGTGGTCTGGCCTGGCTAGGGAATTGCATTGTCGTGTAAACAAGCCATACTGAGCTTGAGTATTTTTCTTCTAAGCAATTCAAATAGACCCCAGATATTTACTGGAACTTTGGGGGCCACATAAAAAATAGCTCACTTCCCCTCTGGATTCAGACCTCATTGAGAAATATATCACTGGAAATGGGATAACCCAAGATCCAAATGCCGGCTTTTACTGATGAAGTTGAGTTGGAACATAGCGTGGACCTGCAACCACTAACACTTTCCTCTCTGAATGAAACCCTCCATCCCAGCCAGCGCAGAAGGGGGACAGCTGGAGGCCTCTTGTCGGGCAGGCCACTCCGCACATGTGTGCTGTGGCAAGGTTGCTCCCTAGAGAGAGAATGCTGAGCCCCAGGCCTACTCCCTTCTCCCCAACTCACTCAACTGCTCAGGGAGGAAGAGAAGAAGGAGGAAGGGAACAGGGAGAGGCCCAAGCTTTCTCCCACACTTTTCCTGCCTAGAGGAATGTGTCCCTCTATGGAAATGCAAAAAATGTTATATTGTCCGTAACTAACTTTAAAATACTCCATCCTAGACAATGTGATAGATCTGTTCATTTTAATCCACACCTAGGAGTGAGGTTAGTTAACCTAAATAGAAATATACACTTCAGCATTGCCAGGAGCACTCAAGTCTCACCTCTAGGAAGCTATAAATTAGTAGTTGTTGAGAATCAACAATGCAAGTCCAACCTCCTCATTACAGGTGCAGAATCAAGGGCCTCATAAGATTGTCTTGATCAGGGATAGAGTTAGCTAACCTCCGAGCTGGGATGAGGAGCCAGAGCTCCTTCTCAATGGACCAACGGTGTCCTTGTAAGGAACTATATTTAATTTAGTGTTGGGATATTATAAGTTAACATTTTTTTGGTGTTTATTACATAACAAGCACTGTTCCAAGCACATGGGTTACCCCATTTAATCCTTACAATCACAGTGAGATTAGTAATATTATTACTTCCATTTAACAGATGAGAAAATTGATGCTTAAAGAAGAATTTATCCAAGGTCACTCAGTAAGTGAGTGGTAGAGCAAGGACTCAAACCCAGACACTGGAGTCCAGAGTCCAGACTTCTTCACAGTGTTAGGATAAGAAAAGTCCTTTGGAGATGAGCCTACCTAACTCTCCCTTTCCACAAGGAAAACGGGTCCAGAGAACAGAAGGAGCATGACTGCATTTACTTTATGAATGTAGCTGATCTTACCCAAAGATTTTTCCTGATGGTGGGTCTGTTGGGTACTTTCTAGAAGAAATAGATCAACTAGTCTCTTACTCTTATGAGTATATAGAGCTGCTTGTGATAAATGTTCAAGTAAATAACACAACAGAGCCTCTGACTTCTCACACTGTTAATGATGAATATCAGATTATTTGGTTGGTTCAGTTAACACATTGTAATTTCACTCATTGAGATGATTTTCAATTAAAAACTTATTAACCAAGTACAGAGATAATAAGGAAGACCAAATGCCAAAATACAGCATTCTTTAATTACATGAGGAAGTCTTTGGGACCAAAGGCTGTGTAAATTATTTTGCTCTCTATAATGAACAATTAGTTCTGTTGAATTCTAATTACTTATAGGAATGCTTGATCCCCGAAATACTAAAGGTGGAAAACAGAACATTTTCATTAAATAAGATTACTTCAGCTTTAATCATGAGCTACAGTGGGGTCTTCCAAAATTTTGGTGTGCCTATGCAGAATCAGTGAAATGGACAATATTGTTAATTTGATTCGTATAGATTGTCAGGATATGTTGAGCCTCATCTTCTGCTTACTGCTCTCATCCACATACATACAAAGGATGCTGTGGGGGTATAACAGGGTTATCCGCAGTTAAAGAAAGAAACATGGCCAGGACATGTGACCTTGAACCACTGATTCTTGCCATATCACTATCTCCGAGGATCATGGTGGAAATTCACCAATAGAGAACAAGAAAATTAGTCTGAAAAACTGATACTTTTTATTATGCTGAGATTTTGGCCCCAAGTCCTAATGTTGAACTTGATCAAGCTAGGCTGAGTCATAGGAAGTCTTATTTTCACTGAGCCTAGATAGGTTCAAGTAGTCTAGAATTAAGCAGGCTGAAGCTTCACCTTTTCCTCCAAAGCTCAGGGCCTTATTTCCAAATTTTACCACTTTCATGTGGAGTTGGCTGGTCTGGAGCACACCTGCCAGCGGTGAGGCCTGGGGAAGGCAGGGGATGCCCACTGGTAGCCCAAGGACTGTAGTTAGTCCAAAGATATATCTTACTTGGCTTCAGCAGTGTTTAAAATTTTAACTAATTTTAAAATCAAGAGATTTTACATGAAATAATTAGATTTCTAGCTCTCTTGAAAAGTTAGCAGATCTGGCTGACTGGGCCCACATTCCTTCAGGAAGCTGGAACTGCATTGTGGCTGCCCCCTTAGTGAGTTATGGACTCTCTGGTTTATACAGAGTTCCCTAGCTTGGCTCATTCACCTCACCACATACATTAATTGCCTAGCTCTGTAGTATTTGAATTTGTAACTCCTGTCTGATCTAGATTTCTGGAGACTCCTAGGAAATAAAACCCAGCAAAGAAGCAGACACCCTCCCACCCCAACTCTGGCAGCCTGTCCTAGTCAAGTCTTTGGTTTTGAGCAGCACTGTTCCTCCTTTGAGAAAGGAGCAAAGTAAAACCTGACAACCCTCCTCATAGGAGGGGCAGGAGAAGGGAAGAGTGGAGGGGAGTGTTGACCCTGCTGAAAGTCAACACAGTGTCTAGAATAGGTTTGTAATAATTCTCTTTGTCTTTGACTACCCAACACCAAACCGTCATTCAATCTTATCAATTCTGCCCCAAACACAGTCAATTCCATGAAAAAAAAAAAAAAAATCAGTCGGCAAAAAGTAGATCAGCCAGTCCTACTTTTTTACCTAATTGACCATTAACCTTCGTGCTCACATCTACTTTAGTGAAAAGGACATCTTTATTTCTGGGATAATTAAGGAAAAGACCTTGCTGGTCTGGTCATTGACTGTAAAATGTAGCTTTCTTGTTTCATTTGTAAGGTTGCATCAGGTAAGTGAGTTGGGGATGTGGGAACCTGTGTGACACAGGAGAAAGCAGACCAGGGATAGCGTGGCCCATCATCAGTACTCTGATAGTTAAAATGCTTGCAAATGACTTAACTGTGATTTATCCAGGGTTTCCAGAGTAATTCATTCCCATTTCCTTCACTTCTGAATAATAAGCTTTCATATCTTTTTGAGTAGATGCTATTTCTAAAATGACCTGATAATTTATTTCACATTGTCTTGTTATAATAATTCCTTTTTGTATCAAAGCTGTGTCTACAAAGGAATAAATAAATGGATAAAATCCTTTGGGCCAAATTCCTGTGCTGCAGGATGAGCTCATAGATTAAGGAGACCTGGATCATAGTCTCAGCTCTGCCATCAACCACTGAATGACTCAGCACAATCTCTTCCCCTGTCTGGGCCTCAATTTTCACATCAGTAAAGAGAAGATGTGAACTAGACAATCCCTGAGATATTTTACAACTTTCATCTTTTGAGAGGCAAAGAATTGTGGAAAGGTCCCTAAATTCAAGACAGGCCAGTACCACTGAGTACTAACACTTGAGTAGATACAAGTATAGTATGAGTTTCCCTCTGGGTTTCTGTATACAAAGACCTGCTATTCAATTTGGTCACTTAATTAAATTGAAAATATATAGTTAAACCAAGAAATCATAATGAATGATATATACCTTAAGTATTTTAACTTAACACACACAAATGTTCACTTATTTCTCAATTTTTCATATGGCCAAAACCTTTTCTTTGAATTTAGGTCTGCTGATTATAGTCACTTATTAGGAACTCTCTGTGACTTCCAGTTTTTATTTGTCTAAAGGGGAACAAGAACTTAAAAACCTTTAAGAGACAATGTGATTTTAAAGAAAACCTTCTAGAGTTTTATAATTTTGTAGCATTATCTCATGGTCCTCTTACCCACACCTAATTTATGGCAGCATGTTTCAGTAAGTAACTTACCTTTATCCAAAAAATTCAACGCATTTTCCACAAGAACACTGTTTTCGCCTTCACATTTCATTAGTTTAGTTAATATTTAAATGTTACAAAATTGCAATAATATGTATAATTGGCATGAATAGGTTCCCAAGAACAAACATGACGATACTTGGTAAGTATAGAACTCAAATGGAGTATGCAGAAATACTAGATATTAGAGGCCAGCATGCTGAGGCACTAGTTAATCCACTTGGTTAATAAAAAGTCAGTTAAGTAGAGGTTGGTCAGTTGGACTGCCTACTGTATGTTTTATCAATTCAGGCTATTTGCAAGTAACTGAAACCAGTTCCAACAAACTTAGGCAGAGAAAAGAGTTTATTGGAAGGATTTGAGATGACATACCAAATTAAAGGAAAAGCTAAATAACCAATATTCAGAAAGATAGGAACTAGGGAATTACTGGGTATTTTGGGAGTAGGCAGTAATGGACAATCTCTTCAGTGGTATCACAGGATGAATTGGCTCCAACTATTTTTTCATCTTTGTGTCACTCTGATCAAGATCTGAATCTCCATGAGAGGGACTCTGATTGGTCTATAGATCGCATGGACTCTCCTCAACCAAGGAACATCAGACAGTGGAAAGGATGTTCCTGCAAGACTGCATGCACTGGGGAGGTATTATTCCTCAAAGGCAATCTGAGGTGCTGTTACCAGAGGAGGGGTGAGGTGCATGGTGGACCTAGGTCTATAAGTGTGGGCAAGAATCAACATTAGCCACAGGGAGATTTAGAGCCCTAGAAGTGAGTCCAAATTCTGGCTAGAAGAAGGTAAATGGTGTTCAGAATACAAGGAAAGCTTCAGCTGCTGACTGTTGCTTTATGTATTGACATCTATTTTCCTAGAACCTCTCAAGGCTACTACCTTCTGAAGCTCCAAGTGAAATGTGCCAATTTCCTTGACTATCCACATTGTTCCAGCTGAGAGTAGTTACGGGGAGTCTAGATCTGGGCTCTAGCTTGTCACTTATTAGCTGCATGATCTTGGGTGAGCCATCGCTTCTACAGACCCCAGATTCTCCATATATAAAATGAAGTCTCCTTCCAGATGTAATATTTTGTCATTTCTGTATCTGGACACATCCCCTTCCTTCATACATTTGACTATAATTCAGGAAAGCAGATATATCTCTACATTGTTTGCTGGAATTACATTGCATGCCAGTAAAAATTAAAGTGCAAGTTGTAGCTGGTTTGAATGGAACTGTATAAATACGTAAATATGGTGTTTAGAATAAATTAATATACCAATAAAAATCATTAAAACACAGGCTGCCACTCATTTGCACAATACACTAGCTAGCGGGCTACTATACGAGACTCCTTATCTCAAGCTGCTTTTCTATTCTTTTATAAAGATAGATACACAAGAGATTTCTGCCTCTGTCATGAATTCTTTTATAATGGTCCCCCCCCCCCATAGTGACATCTCGTTTTATTTCATTTTGTTTGTTTTTCAGTACTGCTGGGCTCGGTTTGCTTCCTTTCAATGACTGTTTGAATGAGATTCTCAAGATAGTTTCCTGGTATGTTCTAAGATACTTTTGATTTCTTTTAGAAAACCCCTCTGAAATGATCACTGAGGATCATATGCTCACTCAAGGCTTTGGCATTGTAATACCCCCAAGAACTTAGACCCTACCACAGGTAAAGGGAATGAAACTCTGAATGGAGGTTGAACTTCTACCACCTGGCAGAATGGAAGCTCAACATTGAAATGAAATTCAGTCATAGACAGAAATATTACCTGTGCACTGGAGTTTATGGGCTGAGAGATTTATCTTTCAGAGATTTGAACTTTATTTAGTAGATAATAGGGAGCGAAGTAAGGCAAGTGACATGTCAAATATTTATTTTAGAAAAGTTACTTTGGCAGCAGTGTGGAAGATAAATCAAAGAAGAGTGAGACTTGAGGAAGGGAGATGAGTCAGGAGGTTGAATCGACAGGCTGGGTTGGAGAGAATGCAGGGGAGAAAGGCCAACTCATCTTCTGCCTATTCCCCAAGCCCATTTCCTTTCTGTTGGGTTATATATCTAGATTATATATAGGTTATATAGGCTACATTTCCCAGCCTCCCTTGCCGGGTGTGGCAATGTTACTGAATTTAGACCAGGAGAATGTGGGCATAAGTGAGGTACAATGTGTACAGCCTCCCATATGAACCTCCATGTGCCCGCTCTTCCTTAGTCCACCAGCCAGTTGTAGACAGTAGGGTGACCTGGCAACCATGTATTGATGGCAGAGCCCTCATGGGGCGGGGTCCCTGAATGACTGTGTGGAGTAAACACAAACACATCCCCTCAACATGTGAGCAAGAAATAAACTTCGATTATGTTAAGATAGTAAAATTTCCAAGTTCATCTGTTAGTGCAGCTAGCGTCATCTTCACAAACATCATCCTCGTACCTGAGTGGTTAGAGCAGGGCTTGGTCCTTTGCAGGCACTGCTGTGTATCCACTATGCCCCTATCCACACCCTGAATAAAGGGAAAACAGAAAAGTAGAAGGAAGAAGATGCAGATTACATATCATCTCACCTTCTAGGGATAAGCACTCTTAACAATCTCGTATATTTCCTCTCACTCTTTTTTTTTTTTGACAGCAAAAAAGGCTATACCTAATCTGTTCAGATCTTAAATTTTTCATTTAGTGATGTATTTATTCATTCAACATTCATTGTGTGCCTGTGTGTCAGGCAGTGTGCTCAATGCTAGGGATAAAAGGATAGACTTGACACAGTTCCTGTCCTCAAGGAATCCACAGCCTCAGGAGGAGAGAGATGCCTAAGCAGATGATGACTAAGATAATGACACAGAAAATGTGTCAGCAAAGTGACAGAGAAGGGAATTAAGCAAGCAAAAAGGAAGAGTCCCTAATACATGTATTAAAAAAATTGTTGAGTGCTTGCTATGTGTCAGGGACTGATCCAATCACCTTTCAGATATAAACTAATTTAGTCCTCATGACAATCCCATGAGATACACATCACAATATCTCAATGTTATAGGTGAGGAAACCAAATCACAGAAAGATTAAGTGACTTGCCCCTTGTTCAAGGTCTCACTGATACTTAGCATGGAGGGGGATTCAGCAGTGTGTGTATATGTGTATTCAGAGTTGGCTTCCTAGAAGTGTTTCAAAGGGAGAGTGGGAAAGGACAGAGTTACATGTGAGAAACTACGAGTGGATCATGGTTACCCGGATGAAAAAAAAAAAAAGAGTGAGAGGAAATATACCAGATTGTTAAGAGTGCTTATTCCTGGTAAAGCTGAGATGGAAAATGTGGCCCAGACCTTTGGACCTTACTATGTTCCTACTGGATCCCTGACATGGGAACTTGATGTGAAGACATGTTTAGGCTCATCTGAGGAAGTGAGACTCTAAAGGGAATTTGACTCAGCTTACAAATTCTGCACAGAAGAAGAAAAGCTGTTCATATCCACTCCGCTCACTAGTAAATGTGACCCAAGTGGCGTTCTGGAATCTGAGGGATTTGTAACCCCTCCTCCGTGGAGTCTGGAGCTGGGGGAAATCAGAGTGAGAAGAGAGAGAAAGACCTCCTACCTCTACAATGGTGACAGCTCAAAGCTCCACCACATCCAGAGGGGACATGCATTTTTGTATAGACCCAGAGACTAATGTTGAGTAAGGGATAAGGTGCCTGTGATATTTCCCTTATGAGTTAGGGGAAGTGGTGATACTGGGAAGGGAGTGAGTTTTCAGCATAGACCTGTAAACAAACTTGGCCTGGATTCATCCTTAAATCAGTTATAAGGCAGCCTCAACCTTGCTAGTCTTCATCTAGAAAGGATGGAGACAAATTATCTTGAAAAAGTACACACACCAAGGCAGACTTTTCTTCCCTTCCTTTCTCATTGCTAAGCTCCACCCCTCATTTCCTTCATGACTTTCTAATTAAAATCTGAGATCTTCCCACCAGGAGTCCTCTCCTGCTTGCCTGATATTCTTGTCCTTTCTGTAGGACACCATGAAAGGGCCTGCTTTCTCTTCCTCCCCCAAGGATGCTTTTATAGAGTCCTAGGATTGTTCTTTTCCCCATACAGATAATGGTTTCCCACACACCAATGACTCAATGACTATGATAGATGAAATAAAGGCCCCCCCAAAGATGTTTACTTCCTAATTCCAGGATCCTGTGAACATGTCACCTTATGTGGCAAAAGGGACTTTTGCATATGTGATTAAATTAAGGATCTTGAGATGGGGATAGAACTCTGGATTATCCAGGTGGGCCCAATGCAATCACAAAGATCCTTAAAAGTGGAAGAGAGAGGCAAAGGGAGATCTGATGACAAAGGAGAAGGTGGGAGTGATGCAAGAGAACACAACTCACCATTGTTAGCTTTGAAGGTGGAAGAAGAGGGCCGTGAGCCAAGGAATGCGGCAGCCTCCAAAAGTCAGAAAAGACATGGAAATAGAGGCTCCTCCCTAGAGCCTCCAGAAAGGAATGCAACCCTGTCAACTCCAAGATTTTAGCCCAGTGAGACCCTTGTTAGACTTCTGATCTTAAAAATTATAGGATAATTGATTTGTGTTATCTTAAGCCACTAAGTTTGTAAATTGTTACAGCAGTAACAGAAAATCAATACAATGACATCTGCAATGTTCTTTCTTTGTAGGACAAGCAAATTTAGAGTGTCATACCTCAAATAAATATTCTGTAGTACTTACCTCATTTTGCATCCTCTTGATCTTGGCTAATTTCCTCATTTATGTTGACCTGGGTTATCCCAAGTGTATTGTGACTCTTGCTTTCAAGTCATCTTTTGAAGAGTGCTGGCTTTCTGTGTTTGGGGAGACCACGTCCTCCTGCATCTGGAATAAAGCCCACTGATGGACATCATGATTTGATTTTTCATTCAGTGCACATCTTACATATTTTGAAGGCAGCAACAGACTAGGAGAAGATTTGTCCTTTGTAATTTTGCTAGAACACTGCTTACAGTAATTCCCTTCTCTTGGCTATCTCACTCATCCTCCACTGCTTTTGGAAATTTGTTTTCACATTTTACTGTTTACTGTAAATCTTACCTTGAAACCAGGCATTGTATCTGCCCTGTTAGGGAAAGAGGCCAGAACACCAATGGGCTGTTAAAAATCGGCAGAATTTGGTGTTGTAAAGAAACGCTAAGAAGCCATAATCACTCAATGGCTTAGTAGGAATGAGGAAAGGTATCCTGGGTTCCTCACTTACGCAGGGTTGGTCTAGAGTCATTGCTGCTCCAAGATTAAGCAAGGCTGTAGACTTCCAGTTTCAATTTAAGATTTTTTAAAATAAAGTCACCTGGTAATACTTTCTATACTCTTCCAGAGTTTCTCCTGGTTCAGTGTTTCTGAAAGCACGGGATGGATATACGTCCCACCTGCTGATAGATGAGGTTGTTTAAAGTGGTTTGTGGACAGGGCATTTAATAACATTGAATTGCAGAAGGTAAAAGTTACTCACTTTTGAACTCTCTTTCTATGTCTCTTTGTGCATCAGGGTGAAAGTCTCTGTGCTGGTGCCTTTAACACCTTCCTAACCTGAGCTAATCTGCCTTTTACTAAAGGAAGAGCAGGCTTCAGTCAGGCAACAGAATATCTTTAACAGCTTTATTGAGGTATAACCGACCCCAAACAAACTGTTTATTTAAAAGGTATAATTTGAATGATTTGGCATATGTATACACCCATAAGACCATTACCACAATCAAAATAATGAATATTTCCATTACTCCCAAAAGTTTCCTTGTGACATTGTGATCCCTCCCTCCATACCTCCCTGTCTCTACCGCATCCCCAGCTAACCACTGACTTTCTTTCTGTCATTATAGATTAGTTTACCTTTTTTGAGAGGTTTGTATAAATGGAATAATACAGTGTGTACTTTTTTTTTTTGGTTGCATTCACTTAATATATTTATTTTGAGATTCATCCACACTGTTGTGTGTCAATAGTTTATGCCTTTTTATAGCTGGGTAGTATTCCATTTTATGCATTTACCACAAGTTGTTTAACTATTCATCTGTTGATGGATGGTTGAGTTGTTCCAGTTTGGGGCTATTACATATAAAGCTACTATGAACACTCATGTTCAAGTCTTTGTATGGCTATATGCTTTCATTTCTCTTGGGTGAGTACCCAGGAGTGGAATGGCTAATCACATGGTAGGTGATTTAACTTTTCTGCTAAACCATTTTTCAAAGTGGTTGTACCATCTTACATTTACACCAGGAGAGTATGAGAGTGCCAGTCATCAGCACTTTTTATAGTCAGTCTTTATTTGTGTGTGTGAGGAAGATTAGCCCTGAGCTAACATCTGTTGCCAATCCACCTCTTTTTGCTGAGGAAGATTGGCCCTGGGCTAACATCTGTGCCCATCTTCCTCTACTTTATATGGGATGCAGCCACAGCATGGCTTGACAAGTGGTACGTCTGTCTGTGCCCGGGATCTGAACCTGCGAACCCTGGGCCACCATAAGCAGAGCGCTTGAACTTAACCGTTATGCCACCAGGCCGGCCCCTTATAGTTAGTCTTTTTAATTTTAGCAACCCTGGTAGGTATGTGGTTATACCACACTGTGCTTTTTAATTGCATTTCTCTAATGACTAATGATGTTGAGCATATTTTAATATGTTTTATTTGCCATCTGTTTGTCTTCTTTGGTGAGGTATCTGTTCAAATATTTTGCTAATTTAAAAAATTTGGTTGTTCGTTTTTTTATTGTTGAGTTTTCAGAGTTCTTTATTTCTCCAGGAAATAAGTACTTTATTAGATATACAACTTACAAATATTTTCTCCCAGACTATAGCTTGTCTTCTCATTCTCTTAACAGTGTTTTTTAAGAGTAAAAGTTTTTAATTTTGACAAAGTCCAGTTTGTCAATTGTTTTATGTATTGTAATTTTTATGTCTTATCTAAGATATCTTTGCCTAAGCCAACATCACAAAAGATTTTTCTCCTAGAAGTTATATAGCTTTAGGTTTTATATTTAGGTCTATGATCCATTTTGAGTTAATTTTTGCTTATGGTATAAGGTGTGAATTGAAGTTTTTTTTTAATGATATCCAATTGACCAGTACCAGCACCATTATTGAAAAGATTACATTTTCTCCACTGAATTATCTTTACGCCTGTGTAAAAAATCCATTGTCCATATATGTGTGGGCCTATATCTGGGCTCTATTCTGTTCCTATAATCTATATGTCTATCTTTATGCCACTACCACACTGTCTTGGTTACCATAGCCTTATATGAGCCATTCTAAAGGTCCTTTGCATTTCCATATAAATTTTAGAATCAGCTTGTCAATTTCAACAACAAGGCCTGCTGGGATTTTGTTTGGATTGCATTGAATCTATAAATCAGTTTGAGGAGAATTGACTACTTAATATTAAGTCTTCCAACCCATTAGCAGCATATCTTTCTCAATTTGTTTAGGTTGTAATTCCATTTCCAGTGCTCTTCATTGCTTTGTGTAGACTCACATTTCCACCTAGTGTTTTTCTTCTTCCTGAAGGACTTCCAGTAATATTTCTTGTAGGGCAGGTCTGCTGGTGAGGACTCCCTTCAACTTTTGTAGGTCTGAAAAAGTCTTTATTTTTTAATTTTTTTTTGTGAGGAGGACCAGCCCTGAGCTAACATCCGTTGCCAATCCTCCTCTTTTTGCTGAGGAAGACTGGCCCTGGGCTAACATCGTGCCCATCTTCCTCCACTTTATATGGGACGCCGCCACCGCATGGCTGACAGGCAGTGCGTCTGGCCGCACCCGGGATCCGAACCTGTGAACCCCGGTACACAGAAGATGAGCGGGCCAACTTAACCGCTAGGCCACCGGGCCGGCCCCCACAATGAATATTTTAGATCTGTAACTTTGTGGTTTTCATCAAATTTGAACAAATTTTGGCCATTATTTCTTTAAATATTTTTGTCTATCCTCTCCTGTCTCTCATCTCCTTTAGGGAATCCAAATACACATAATTAGGCTGCTTGAAGTTGTCTCACAGCTAACAGACGCTCTTTTCATTAAAAAAAAATTGTCTTCAGGGGCCAGCCTGGTGGCAGAGCAGTTTAGTTCGCGCTTGGCAGCCCGGGGTTCGCGAGTTCGGATCCCGGGCGCCCACCGATGCACTGCCTGTCAGCCATGCTGTGGCGGCGTCCCATATAAAGTGGAGGAAGATGGGCACGATGTTAGCCCAGGGCCGGTCTTCCTCAGCAAAAAGGGGAGGATTGGCAATGGATGTTAGCTCAGGGCTGGTCTTCTTCACCAAATAAAAAATTCTCTTTATTTTGTTTTGTATTGTTTCTATTGCTATGTCTTGCATGAATCTTTTATTATTCAATGTTTAATCTGTCATTAATTCCATTAGTATATTCTTCATCTTAAACTTTGTGGTTTTCATTTCTAACAGCTCGAGTTTGGTCTTTTTTTAAAAAAAAAAATTATAGTATGGTCTTTTTTATATCTTCTTTGTCTCTAGTTAACTTTTCGAAAATATGGAATATAGGTATGATAGATGTTTTTCCTTGTCTGCTAATTCTAACACCAATGCCAATTTGGGGTTGGTTTTAATTGATTGATTTTTCTCCTTATCATAGATAGTGTTTTCCTGCTTCTTTGCGTATCTAGTAACTCTTTTATTCATTGTAATTTGAATTTTACCTTGTTGGGTACCAAATATTTTTGTATTCCTGTAAATATCATTGAGTTTTGTTCTGAGTCACCATCACCACTAAGTTATGTGGAAACAGATTGATCCTTTTGGGTCTTGTTTTTAAGATTTACTAGATAATACTAGAGCAGTGATCAGTCTAGGGATAATTATTCACCACTTCTAAGGCAAGTGACTATTCACTTCTGAGTAATCTACCCAATAACTCATGAATCATGAAGTTTTCCAACATATACTTGGCTCTGTGTGAGCCCTGAATACTATTTCCACTAATCTTTTGGGTGATTCTTCATCCATCCTCACATAGATTTCTCCTATACGTGTGCTGCTCAGTACTCTGCTGAGTCCTGAAAGGGGAATGTCTCCATATCTCCGGGGTACTCTCAGTGCAGCCCGCTCCTCTCTGTCTTCTGAATTCTAGCTGCCTTGTTCTCTCTGGTCTCTCAGCGACATCTCAATTCGGGGAGACCTCTGGGCTTTACCTGGGTTCCTCTTCCTGTACTGCTGCTTGGAAACTCTAGACAGTAAGTTAGAACAATTGTAGGGCTCACTTCATTCGTTTTCCTCTCTCAGAGATCACTGTCCTTTGTTATCTCATGTTCAGTGTCCATTTTTTGGTTGTTTGAGGCAGGAGGGTAGACACAGTCCCTTTCACTACTTCTTGACTGGAAGCAGAAGTGTATAGTTAGAATTTTAACATTATTTTGTTTCATTATATTTATTTCAACAGTCACCTTCTATTTATGGTCACTGACATTGATTTTTCCATTTGTAATATGTAATGTAATTTTCCCTTTTAAGTAAGTTGACTGAAGTGTGAAAAAGTGAGTCAATTTTAAGAAAAATATTTAGTAAATAATAAAGGAGATAAAGTGATATGACAAGTAATGTGATGATGGTAAGAAAAGGATGGAAATTTGGGAGAATAATGCCTGAGCTTATCTGTAAGATCTAGGTAATACTGGGTATTGTAATCTATTCATCAAGACCTGGCTGACAAATTTTGGCCCAAGATGTTAAATCAAATCAAGTTCAAATCGATTAGAGATTATGGGTGGCATTGAGGATCACAAATGTCCTGATTTTACAAGATGCTCAGATTTCATGGGGCCTTCCAGGATAAAAAAGGAGAATTTACAGTGACCAGCTGATATATCTCATCTTTTTTATGATGTTTACTCTATTGCCCTCTCATTACTGGGGGAAGTAATGGTGTTGTGTTGAAGGGGGGATGTGGAATTTGGGAGAAGTTGTATAATACTGGGCTGAAAGAAGATTTGTCTGTTTTTTCTTCTGTAAGTCTTGGTAAAAAATGGAAAGGGGTTGGAGACATCACCTAATCTGTCTTAGCCATGGCTCTTTGTATCTATAGGGTTAATGAAATCTCTGCTTACCTTTATCTATAGCACGTCTTGGCACTGGTAACATGGTAACATTCTCCTTTCTCTGAGAAGTGACTGAAGACTGAGCTAAGATTGGAGGATGAATAGGAATTGGCCAGCAGAACACTTTGGGGACTCAGAGAGAATACTCACCTCTGCCCCAGGTTTTTTTTTTTTTTTAAAATTTTTACCAATTTATTCAACTACAGAGATTCCATAAGACTGAAGATTGCCAAATCCAATATATTATGTTTGCAATTTTTTCTTATGTTGGAAGGGCCACCATCATTGTATCATCCAGTCAAATAATACATGTCTATAATTGTGTCATTTCTATGCTTATCTATTACATTACTCAAAAAAAAGGGTCATATGTCTGTCAAATTTGATAAGAAAACAAAAAACAAAACAAAACAAACTTCTGGAGGCATTTTCCCCATGAGAGAAGTCTAATAGAGTTGAGGTTTCTTCCAACATTCAAAGTGGAGTTTACTTCCAACTCTTGGTGTCCTGAGATCCTTCCACACCAGAACTACCTGTGCTTAACTCCACAGAACCCTGGTCGTTTCTGAGAAGACCTAAGGAAACATGAAGGACCCAATAGTGCCTCCTTAGAGCTAGGGGTAAGTAGAGGAAGTAGACAAAGGTACCTGAGTCCAGCAGGGTGGAGACATCTCTGTCATTATCATTCCAACTCTTTATTGAAGCGTGCAAGGCCTCACACGGTCTGGTGCCTATCTACCTTTCCAAACTCACCACTCCTATTCCCTCTCACCTCTACCCCATGCCATCCTTATACCCTTGCTAACCACCTGGCAGCTATTTCAGCCTCCTTTCTGCTCCTCAAACAGGCCAGCACCTCCTGCTTTGGGGCACTTGCTCTGTCCTCTGCCTGGCACGCTCTTCCCAAGATCATCACATAGCCAGCTTCTTTTCATCCTTCAGTGCAGAATCAAATACTCCCTCTTCAGAGAAGCATTCAAAGGCATATCTTATGTTACTAATTTATTTCTTTGTCTCTCTCTAGAATGTAAGGCTTATGAGGGCAGGGATACAGCCGATTTCATACTTAACTGTATCCCCAGTGCTGGCACAGTACTTTCCACATAGTAGGTGCTGGATAAATATTCTTGAATGAACTAATATCAGACACCACACTAAGTAATGGTCAGTCAACTTAAAGGCCAAATAGTTCTGAAAAAATTGGGGGAGCTATTTGGTTTGCCATGATATACAAAAAACCCCCCAGTTGATTGCTTTCTAATTTTTCAGTTTGACGACAGGTCTCACCAAATAAAACCTGGACTATACACTTTCATTTAAATGAATGACGTAAATCTGCTTTTGTTAGCACAATTGCTGTCACAGACATGGCAAAGAAACCAGCAGTGACCCCTTCGAGACTGGCTCCTCTAATTGACGGAAACAAAAATTGCCACTCTGGTTCGATCTGGAGTCTGCGTGTGTAGAGAAAGCTGAAATTTACTTGTAGCCTTGATAAAAACTCATCTGTTTGCCATTTGCCTGGTACAATTGAAAGTACCATTCTCACAGCCAGCCTGCCCCATAATGACTTATCATACTTGCTGTTCCCGATGTTGTCAGAACTATGTCCCCAAAATAATATGCAAATACCAACTTCTGCAGAAGTCAGTAATTATGCAGGTTTATCAGCCTAGAAGGTCAGCATATATTATAGAGTAGACAGTTTGGGCTGATTAGAAACCTCAAACGCTGATAGCGACTTGAACATCTATTATTGTTTAAAACAAAACAAAAAACCCCCAGCAGCTCTCTCTCTCCTGCGTTTATTCCTGGAGGATGTGGTCAGAAAGACGATTGCATCAGATTGTCCGGAATCCCAGGCTTGTAGCATCAAGCACTTGCTTGCCTGTACCTGGATCTTTCATCAGGAAGTGCAAAAGGAACACAAAGGCTTTGTAACAAGACAGGAAAGGCAGAGAAAATAAAGAATCTGCTCCTCCACGGGCTGAGAACTGATGGTAAGGCCACAGCAGGGAGTGCTGTGGAGACAGAGAACTTGGGTTTGAATCTGGGGTCGATTATCACTTACTAGCCGTGGGACCCAGGCAGGTCCCTTGACCCCTCCAAGCCTCAGTTTTCTGTCTGTACAATAAGGAAAATAACATTCAATCCTCACAGGTTGTTGTGAGGATTAAAGAGTATAATGAATGTGTAACCCTTTTAAACCAAAATTTACTGTGGGACTATCAGGTATTAATTACGTTCATAGATATGCCTTTTTAATTGTTTAAATGGATTTTGGAAAAATGGTAGAAGCTTCTGAACATCAAAGGCCTTTGTGCTCCTTGAAATGCCCCAAATGTTGGGAAGACAATACTACAGTGGGAAAAGTTTAGGCATCCAGAAAATCTGGGTTTGAATCCTTCCTCCACCACTTCCCAACTAGGTGACACTTAGCAGTAAAAGAAGAATCTCAAGAGTAGTTCCTTTAAGGGTTATCACAAAATTAAATGAGTTATGCTATACAATTAGTGTGATTGATTATCTATATGCTAGAGAAAAATCATTTCATGAATAAAGTTAATCTTTCATGCATAAAATCACTAAGAATCTGAGATTATCTGAATTTTATGGAGGAAATTGTATGCTCATAAGTATGGATGTTCCCATAGGATTTAGGATAACTTTTAATTAAATGTAAGGTCTATATATATTATGGAAGTCTCACTACCCGCAGTCATCAAACTTAAAACTAATTGTCTTCCAACCATAATGACCGAACAGAAACTTATTTTGTGCCTTCTTGGAGAAGCAGATCCTTGTGCGTCGTCTGTCATCTGTGTGGTCTTTGCAGTCCCCCATATGTTGAACACAAGAGGGAAAATCTGGCTCGATGTTCTTTTTCAGCAGGGATAACATGATCACTCGTTTCCTAAGTGCCCAACTGTTCAAATGGCTCAGACCCCCTCTTCCGTGGAACGTCAGGCAGCTATTAAATTTTCACTCTGCAATCAGCCCTCATGTCTCTTCCCCTGAGAACCGGTTTGGGAAATTTTCTCTCCTCCCTGTGAATTGCGCTGGGTTCATTATTAAATTTTCTGCTGGTAAAAGAGGAAATCAAAGAGACATGAGGTGATTTCAAAAGCACATGTTCCCCATTCTTTTTGGCAGGGCCTAGGGAGAGAAAGAACAAGTAGATTGTTTTAAGATTTAGCTGTATAAACAGAAAATTAGTGGTCTCTATAGAATTATACATATTTGAAAAAATTCAAGTTATAGTAATTCAAGTAATTAGGAAGTTAGTTTTGTCAACAGCAAAAATACCGTCTGAGACCCTAAGGACCTGGGGTTCATAACAGAGGGTGAAAGGGAGGAGCAGGAAGTTAGGCAATAAGTAGCTGGAGCAACACGTCCCTGGGAGATACAACCGCTTTGGGTCCTGTCTTGCAGGAGTGGAAGCAGATTTCTTGCAGGGCTGCGATTCACTTCCAATCCCCCTGCCCCTCACAGTGCAGCAGCACAAACTGTGTTGCTCCCTGGGATGTTTTCAGATTGGGTCCAGCACGGCAGTTTCCTATTACTGTGCTCCAGGCACTGAGCAGACTGTTTTACATTCAAAATTCATTTAAGCCTCATAATAGCCCTGTGAGGAGGCATTATTATTACCCCATCTTACAGACAAAAAAATGGAGTTGAGGGATGTGAAGTAGTATGCTCTCTGTGGACAGCTAGGGAGTGCTGGGGCTGCAATTCAAACCTGGTCTGTGCTCTTCAGCGCAGGCGTGAAGTCTTGCTATGCCCATTCTCCTCCTGCAGCCTGCTTACTCTGTGGGTTCAGCCTGAGTGCTACCTTCTGCAGAAAGTAAATATTTGTTAGACAAATCTCAGATAACTTTCCTTCTTTTAAATAATTGGTAATGTGTTACCACCCAACATTCATCTCTATTTCCACAGTGTCCATATTGTATTTAGATCTCTAATAATCTTTTTGGTGCTTTATCTTAACCAGTTTAACACTTTGTCCAATATATTCATCCATCCATCCTTTCATTCCTTCAACATCTCTCAGTAAATATATACTGATCACCCCGTAGTCTCTAGGCACCGAGTTAGATGCTTGGAATAAATGGTGAACAAAATAGACCTGGTTCCTGCCCTCATCAAACTTACAGTCTAGCAGAAGAGAAGAGACATCAATCAATCAAACAGTCACACACAAATATAACTACAAATTGTGACAAGTACTCTAAAGAAGTGCAGGAAGTTGTGAGTGCACATAATAGGTGGTTCTGGTTTCGTCTGGGGGACATACAGATGGCCTCCCTGGAGAAGTGCTGTGTGAGCTGAGAGCTGAAGGATGAGTCATATCCAGTAACAGCCGCCACTTACTGAGGGTTTACTACGTGCCAGGCTTTGGGCTAAGCACTTTTCATGTAGTAATTCATTGAAGAGTCCATACAACCCTACCTATTATTTCAGAACCAGTCCTCATAACCACTACCCCCCTGGTTTCCATATCAGTGAAGAAGAGGGGGAGCATTCTAGAGAGAAGGAGTAGCAGTTGCACAGGAGTTGGAGGCTGCCACACAGAAAACAGAGGGGAGAGGTGTGTGATGAAGCCAGAGAGGTAGGGAGGGCTGATGCTGAGGTCTTTGGCTTTACTTCTACGAGTTTTGAGAAATCATAGTATTTTTTTTTCTTAAGCTAGGGAAGTGGCATGATTAGATTTGAGTTTTCAAAGATCACTTTGGCTGCTGTGAGAACACTAGTATGTAGGAGAGCAGGGGTGGTGTGAAGAGACCTGTTGGGAGACCATTACTGTCCTCCAGGGCATGGCTTGGACTAGAGCGGTAGTTCTGGAAATGGAGACAAATGGGTGAATTCAAGTATATATGGGTAGCCCTGTATTCAACTCCAGTTATATGTACAACATTCATGTAGATTTATTTATAAAATATAGTCTCTAAGTTTATATACACTCTGTATTGCTTTGGTCTAGGTCCCCAAGTTCCTAAGGGATATGCTTTTCAATCTTTAGGTATAAGTCCTCTGGTGGGACAGTTCGGGAAGTGTTGTTTCTTACAATCATAGATTCCCCAGGGTCTTCAGGGCTCGGGACGTATACAGTTAACCTGCAGGCAGCAGAACTAAGCCTCTTGGCAAAGTGGTAGATGTTACTTGACATTGACAACAGGAGTTGAGAAAACATAAATTCAGCAAGCCCATGACTTTTGTTGATTCAGTGCTTCAGTTTGCAGATTAAAGACAATGTGTCATAAATCCCATAAGCTCTGACTGGAGATTCAAAGGGCAATTTCAAGCTTTTTCTTTTTTTATGAGGAAGATTGGCCCTGAGCTAACATCTGTTGCCAATCCTCTTTTTGCCTGAGGAAGATTGTTGCTGAGCTAACATTGTGCCAATCTTCCTCTATTGTGTATGTGGGACACTGCCACAGCATGGCTTAACAAATGGTGTGTAGGTCTGCGCCTGGGATCTGAACCTGTGAACCCTGGGCCGCTGAAGTGGAGCGTGTGAACTTAACCACTACGCCACTGGGCCAGCCCATTCAAGTGATTTTCATAGCTAGGAAGTAACAGTCCTATTGTGATAACATGTCCACAAACATATGAGAAACCACATAGACTTAATATTTATTAAGCTACTCCTGAGATTTTTTTTTTTAACTAAATGGAAAAGTACTAGGGGCAAAACATTCTTGTTTGCAAGTATTACAGAATTTCAGCAGGGACTGGATTTTTAAAAATCAGATATAGGAGAAAAATCTCCATAATTTATACATGTAATTATACTGTGGGTACTCACACACATATACAAAATGAAGCAGACAGTTGAGGCATTCATCCAGTATTTGGCATAATAGTCCCAAAATTGTCAAATCAGGTACTTGAGGTAAAACGTGTTTTTGATTTTTGGAAACGTGTCACATTTTGTTTTGTTTCATGGAGGTGATATCTGAGTTTAAGTAATTGAACAAAGGTATCTTAAATCTATTCAGAATGACTAAATTGTTTGGGGGTTGAAAGAATATTATTAAGAGAACGTGGAAGCTGGGAATGGTGTTTCAGGATTTCTACTTTGCAAATACAAGGCGTGGAGAATTTATATAGGATCAAGAGTTTCTTATTTAGTTTCATCCTTTAAAGCCTCACCAATGTGAGCATAGTTCTGAAGAGTCCTGCAGAGCTGCAGCTTCCTACGCAGGCAGAGCATCCAATTAGGTCTCCAAGAATGAGCAAAACCCCACGTGAAGCAATGTGTTTACGGGTATAGGACCTCTGGGAACATGTCCCATTAGATTGTCATACAGCCCCGTTAGGAGAGTAGGGCCAGTGCTGCGAGCTCCGTTGTGGACTAGAGGAAAAGGAAACTCAACGAGCACCTGCAGTGGTGAGAGCCATGGGACATGGAGAGGCGTATTTGCCATCATTTGGCTTGGACCTCAACTCTCAGGTCTATGTTTCAAGTATGTTTGCTTACAAAGACACATCTTCTTTCCTCCCTCTCTCTCTTCCTTTCTCTCTCAATCTATATTTATGAAATGTCTCTGTGAACAATACTATGGTAGTCACTGCTGAGAGAACCAAGGCAATAAGCCAGATAACCTAAGCCCAAATCAAAACAAAACTGATCTTAGAAAAAAAAAAGAGTATAATTTCTGAGCCAGACTTGAATAATGGTAAGCCAAAATTCAGATAATTAGGGTAATTGTGGTTTGTTTTGTCTATTTGACTTAATTAGCTCACTAATGTCCTTATTTCTAATTCTATCTAGGCTAGTGGAACCCCAAACCATAAGATATCCCTGTCCTGGGTGATTTGGGGCAAGTGGCTTTACCTCCCTGATTCTCAATTATAAAATTTTCCTCAATTATATGTATTTTGTATATATCATAAAAGTTTACTCAACTAAAACAAGTATAAGAGTGCTGTGCAGTTTGGATGAAATGATACCTGGAACAGCTTGGCACATACAGGGCCCTCAGTAAGAACTCATTGTTTTTATTAAGGTGGAACTTACAAAGTCTAGAGGGAAAATGGGAGGGGCTTCCAAGGAACCAACCTTTGTTAAATGTCTATAGTGTGTCAGGGTATTTGCCAAAAAGCTGTATCCTTTCTCTCTGCCTGTTGGCCAGGACACCAATGTACTTTTCTTGGACCCCACTGATTTGGCAGTTCCCTGTAACCAGAGAAATGAGGTTGCCCTCAGCACCCCCTTATAACATGCATTTCCTAGTTACTAATATTCCTGAGATAAAGCATTAAATCTACTTGACCATAGAGTGAGGAAGTAATTCCTTTTTTAATTCTTTCTCAATGCTGATTTCACGAAGCAGAAAGTCTCATTTTGGAGTTATTAAATCTTTAACACATCTTTTACACTTCATAATCTCCATTTTTAATTAAAAGAGCAGGTCACAAACAGAACCTTAGTCAGACAACTATCTAGCTAGAGTTTAATTTTTTTTTTTCTGTGAGGAAGACCGGCCCTGGGCTAACATCCGTGCCCATCTTCCTCTACTTTATATGGGATGCCACCACAGCATGGCTGACAAGCAGTGTGTTGGCCTGTGCCCAGGATCCAAACCCGCAAACCCCAGGCTGCCAAAGCACGAACTTAACCACTATGCCACCAGGCCGGCCCCTAGAGTCTAATTTTTTAAATTTCTTTTTACAGTGATTTGTTACAATTAAAATAATAACATAAAGTTTTCCTTTAAATAATTTTGAGTAAAAAGGGGAGGTGATTTAAAAGAATATTAAATAAATATTAAGCAACTATGATAAAAACATCAGGATAATATAAGTTGGTATGCTGATGTGACAAAAATCATGGCTGTAATATTAAAATGACTGAAGTTTGGGAACTACTGCTCTAGCTAAAAGGGAACCACAACGGTTCTAGATGGCTTTACAATCTCTTAGCCCTATTTTAAAGCCATCCAAGGCTCTCTGCCCCAAGAGAATGAAGAGGTGATAGACGTGGCTGTCTGAATCCACCTATGAGCGTGAGAATTGCAGTGTTCTTGAATAGAATAATAAAGCACATTTATACAGACCATACACAGTCAGTCAGAAAAAAAAAAAATTCTAGGCAGCTGGTACAGTGGGCAGGGGAAAGAAGTGGCCTAACCCAAAAAGATCAGACCCCTGTTGGGCCCTGTCCATCTATATTCCAGAGGACTATGATGTCTGGATCTAGAGTGAATGTGGAGGGGACATAGAGATGGATTGTCCAAAGAAAACAAGAACAGTGATCAGATAAGAAGAAACTTTTTCTTGGTATCAACATTCTTACTATAGTCTTACTGCATGCTTTTGTGATCAACTTAATAAATTCCCATTTCTCTTGGAAAATAGCATGAGCGCATTCCTTTGTAGTAAGGGGTCATTAGTGAACATACTTCAAGAGGAAATAAACTAAATAGAAAATCCCTATCAAATGAAAAGGGCCCTACCTTCATGAACTTACTTAGTGTATATTCTAACTTAATACTCATGCTTCCAAGTCAGTGTGATGATCTCGTTTCACAGATGGGGAAACAGGCTATAAGGAGTGAAATAACATCGCTATTAGTCAAACAGTTAGTAGAGATGGAGCAGGAATCCAAACTTTTAGGTCACATCCTTTCATTTTTCAACTATATGTTCCAATTGGATGGAACAGTGTTTTTGTTTTCTTGTTTCTAAATCAGGGTCTACATACATAAGACTTAAAGTTTCTGTCTCCTTTTCTGAGACATCTTTATTTGCAAGCAATTTCTTAGATGTTCAAAGCAAGTTTGGATTCATTTTACTGTTTCATTTGTTGGTGCAGTAAATTGTTGATGATGCGATAAATCTGTGACCTAGCAGAGAGCTTGGATTCTTCCTGTAGTGTTTTCTCTGCATAAAGAGGGTTCAACTTACTTGTTTTTTTGTTCATTCATTGATTCATTCATTTGACTGTGTTTACTAAATATTTGCTCTGCGCTTGGCATTGGCCTTAATCCTCAGCATCTACCCAGAAACGAATTTGGCGTCATCCTTCAATTTACAGTCACATAATCCTCCTGCCTCAGGTGTGTTGCACACACCACCGTTATGTTAAACATGCTCCCACCACGCTTGATCATTACATCAATGTGGGCAAAAGTTCTCCCCAGGGAAGGTGAGTGAAGATGAGGTAAGAAACAAGTACTTTGATCAGAGAAATGGTTTCTAGAAATCATTTCTTCCTTCCTTTTCTTTCTGTTTAAAAGGGGAAAAAAAGCAAAAGAGAAAAAACCCACAGGCAAAAGAAATAGTTTCTTTAGCGTAGAGATGGCCTCTGAAAGATCTTCATACATCTCAAAGTGCATACACTCTCTTTCTCAACTCCCCCGACAGCTCAGTGTTTAGGATGCTCAGAAGGTTTAGACGGTGTGATGTAGGTGATGCGTTAGGGTCTGAAAGAGAAGTTAGTAAAATGAGCTTCCTTCTGTTTTGCCCCAGGGCTCCTCAGTATAACTTTTCCTTGTCATTTCAATGTAAAAAGTCAGTTCAACTTACTCTCTTGTTTAATCAAAATGGACTTTTCAACATCTCCATATTCTTGCCTTTTCATGCCGTTTTCATCCCTGGTTTGAATGTAAACCTTCACCTGTACCTGTTTTGTCTTTCAAGGGTGGCTTGCGAGCCTCTCTTTTGATGAGCCTTCTATCCTCACTGTTCTATTCTTTCAAAAGCAAAGGCTGGTTTTTTTTAGAAGTTTTTCTGATGTCTTCTTGCTTTCTTTGTTCTGAACTGCCAAATGGATCTCTGGTTCTGGAACATGGGTTTTTATTTTAAACAAAATTCAGGAGTAGAAAATGGAGGATATTACAAATTGTGTGTACTCTTTTACTTACTCCCTGGATAAATTTAATATGTTATTCATTGACTAATTTATTAATGTAACATAGTTATTAAACGCCTACTACGTGCAAGACAGTCTGCTAAGGTTTGGCGATGAAGTGATGAACAAAGGTATACACTGCATCAGACTCTGTTTTAGAGAAGAGGGTGATTGTACAATCAAATACCAACTACCTTCAGGCATATGGAATCAAATGTCACTGCTTTCCTCTGCTGCAAAACCATGACGTGGCTGTTATACACAGCATGTAGCTGTGGATGTAATAACACAATATTTAGTACATTTTTGTTGAATGAACGAATAAAGGAACACAGAGCTGGGGAAGAAAAGCCCCTGGAAAAGATCAATTAAAATGATTTAGAATTAGGGATTTTGATAAATATATATGTGAGAAAATAAGCACTCAGTAAGGAAAGAGCAAGATTGAGAAGACCTAGGATTGATGTTTTTAAAACAATCAAGAGGACCCAGAGGTGAAAACCAGGTATATTTACAAACCTGTGGAGCTTTAGAACCAGGTAAATGAAATTGTTCAGTGGGCAGGAAGTTATTTTTAGAACAAAAAGAAACAGGAAATAATGCTTTATATACTGCTTTCATTTATAGCATTTATTACTTGAGAAGTGATGTAAGTTGAAAAGATATAAATTGACCTATATATGGGCCATGTTGAAAGTGGACCTAAACCAATTTGGTCTCTCTCAATTACTAGGTTCCTTTTAGAACTGGTAGCCTTAAAAAAATGTAGAGGTAGGGGCCAGCTCAGTGGAGTAGTAGTTAAGTCTGCGAGCTCCGCTTTGGGGGCCCGGGGTTCGCAGGCCTGGATCCCAGGCACGGACCCATGCACCACTTGTCAAGTCATGCTGTGGTGGCATCCTATATAAAATAGAGGAAGATGGGTACGGATGTTAGCTCAGGGCCAATCTTAAAGAGGAAGATTGGAAACAGATGTTAGCTCAGGGCTAATCTTCCTCACACACACAAAATAAATAAATAAAATAAAATAATTACTTTAAAAAAATATGGAGGTAATTTACAGTTAAAGATCTCCTCCTGTTAATGTTGCTACCAGGTTTAAATGAAAACAAGTCTTAAACCAAAACCTTCCATGCATACAGAATTTATTAGAAAGCAGGCACCCACAGTCTACAACCCATTTGGTAATTTTCTTGAATCCCAATTCTTTCCATTTAGTATCACACCTTGCATGAAAGTCTCACTGGACACAAACTGATAACAATACTTTGGAGCAAGACATAGTTAACCTTATGGCTGGCACCAAGCAAACAGAGTCCTCCAAATCAGCCACCTAACAGAACCAGCTTTGGCTGCCATTTTGAAAGGTGCAGATAGGGGCTTCCACTTAGAATGGAGTGATTTATGGCAGCTTAACCCTCCCACCTGAGCACAACTGAAAAAGCCAGATAAAATAAAAAAAAAAAAAATCCATCACAAGGCATCAGAGAGCTGCAAAACCAATGAGGACTAGGTGGGCTAAAATTCCATTGGGAAACTCCCAGAGGGGTGATCTAGGGTCTTCAGCAGCTTTTTCCCAGGGGGCACTCATCAGTTCTGGGTTTGGTCAAGAGGCTGAGAAGCCTGACTTGGCTCCAGCAAAGGGCCCTGCTAGCGTGGGGAAAACAGCAGAGACTGTGGTGGTCATGCAGCCCCGAGGTGACAAAAACCAATCATTTGAATTCCCTCAACACACGGCTAGTTTCCTCTTCAAGACATTTGCTGAATTCTGAAACTGTGCAGAGTGAGAGACTTAGAGGATAAATTGAAAAATCTCTGAAAAGCAGAGCAGAATTTTCCTTAAGTTCCTGGTTCTGAGGTGACATTGACCTGCTGGGGGAGGAACTCTGGTTAACAAGGCCCCCGGGGCAGTAGTGAGCTGACCTGTTTGCAGCCACCTTTACCCTGGGAGCACCTGCCAATTCTGGGTGTGGCCAGAGCTGAGAATCCAGCTAGACCCAGGAGAGGGCCACTGTTAGGGGATTAGAAACCAGAAATATTGGCATTCAGGTGAGGCTGGAATGACAAAATTGGAGACTTGAGGGGCCTCAAACATGCAGCTGGTTTCCCCTCCAGAAATTCCTGAATTCTAAAACTTCACAGAGCAGGAGACTAAAAATCAAAAACCTTTGAAGAGCATTGTAGAATTTTCTATATTTTGTTAGCACTGAGAAGTCAAGGGTCTACTGGGGGATGGAGTCCTGGTCAACGCGTCAGGCTCTCACTTGAAAGGAAGGTGCCCTCCTGGGAACAGGAACAAACCCCAGAGAGACGCAGCCCAGTCACAGCATTGGGGAAAGTGTTTCCCCAGCCCAACCTATCTACCCAGCAGAATAAACGTTTGACCCTCTGGTAGAAGATAACATATCTAGAGACTCCATAAGTTTTTATACACAGCTTTTGGCATTTAACCAAAATCCAAAGACCACTGAGGTCAGAAGATTCTACCCTGTCATGCAAGGATGGAGTATGTCTCTAGATTATTTTTAGCCAATCTACATCTTAAACACCCTAACTTCATTAATGAAAATGCCTTTCTATCATGCATAATGCTAAGAGCAAAAGTTGTTGATCAAAGATAAAGAGAGACGAAAGCACCACTTCTGGGGTATGACTCTAATGATTAAGTGCTGGCTGACCACCATGCAGTGCGTATTTCTGATTAAGGTGTAGATGAACACATATGTACCTGTAATACACTGTCTATGATGAAGTGTTCTAGAGTAAATTATAGACCACATAATAGACCAGAAGCTCCTTGAAATCAGAGACCTTGTGAGTTTCAACTCATTGTTTAACTCCTTCAGAGCTTAGCACATAACAGGGGATCAACAACATTTGTTAAGTGAATTAATACATTAAATATTTTGGTAAAATTATAAATGATGCATTACTCTAGACAACATTTCGATTGTTGGAGAGAGTCAGAACAAGGAGTTGTTAGCTTCTCTGTGCCTCTTCTCCCTAACTCATCATTTTGAATCCCCAGGCATGTCCTGTGTCTCTCTCGGTTCTCATTTCCTGTCTTAGATTGTTGTACTATCAATCATTCTGATCCTTTCCCATGCATCTCCAGGAAGGCAGCTTAGCTCGGTGCCTGGGAAACAGGCACTCCGGTGTCAGGCAGTCTGGGTCAGAGGCCTTAATATGCACCTCATCACCTGTCTGATCACTGGCAGGTTCCTTCCCTCTCTGGCTCTGAATCCTTTTCTATAAAATGGGCATAGCAATAGCAGTTTTTGAATAAAGTTGATGTGATGTGTTGGTTACAGTGTAATAAAATATTAGCAATTATTGTATTCTTATTTAAGCCTATCTATTACTCAATTTGACTTTTTCAACCAAACACCTCTGGCACTTGCATTAAGATTGTGCTCCTCTTAACAAAACAAGGGCCCAAGAAACACGAGACTTAAAACAATTTTTTTAGAACTTATACTTTTAAATTAATATTACCTCATTCAACTTGAGAAACTAACACATCTGAGCTGAAGATATTTAAAAGACAGTTTCCCAGTTTGTCAACATTTTTCCAGTCTATATGGGAGCCCCCCAATACCAGCTCATTGTTTCCAAGTCACGTCTCTTTTTTCTTTCAACCAAAATTGGTACCTCCGACAGAATTATCTTACTTAAACACAAGATTTAGCTCAAAATGACATTTGCTTTTCTAGAAATCAAACCTAAGTTTAAAAGATAAAGACTGTGGACTCTTAGAGAATAATGAGAAGAGTATGTTCCAGATTCTAAATGCCACTTCTACAGAGAAGTTCTTTTAGGTCAAGACTCATTAGTTTGGGGAAGGGTAACACATTAGGCTACCGGCCCTTCATTAAATTGAAACTGTGTGACATGTGGAGTCCATGGGAATAGAGCCTGCATTTGTTATTGGGTCTAAGTGTCTCTGCTGTCCAGATATTGAGCTATGATAATGGCCGGTACATGTTCAAGGAACACTGCATAAGGACTATAGGCAATTCCAAATAGCCAATCCAGTAGGTGTATAGGACAGCTTGGATTAAATATCAGTTGGTTTTCTGATCTTTGAGCAACAAAGCTGATCTTAAATTATTATCATGTGTATGATAAAAATTATATATAACAAAAATTACCCTTAATAGTCACTTAGGAAGATATCAAACTGGATACCAATAAGCCCAACATAGCCAGTTTTCCTCCACTGTCCAAACTCATTCCTGTTTCTTAGGGTTACTACTAGATGAAGTAGTTGGCTTGTGTTTTGGGGCTGTATTTTATGAAATATCTTTATCTATAGTATTTACTTTTCTCTCATCTTTGTCCTGGGCACACCGTGTGAACTGTATTAGTTGACTCCATTAAATTAGATGTATAGAGATATACTCTACACAACAGTCTTTAAGCTAAAATCTACTGTGTGTCAGGAACTATACTAAATATGCATTATTTCATATAATCTTGTTTAAAGTTTTATTTTTTAAATCACACAGTGAAATTTACTTTTGGGCATACAGTTCTATGAATTTTAATACAGGTACAAATTCATGAAACACCACCACAATCATGATACAGAACAGCTCCATCACCCTGTAATACTCCCTGCCATCTCCTTGTAGTCACCCTCTTCCCTCACCCCTAAATCCAAACAGATCCATGGTAACTACCGATCTGTTCTCTATAAATATAGTTTTGTCTTTCTGAGAATGTTACATAAATGGAATCACATGATATATAACCTTTTGAGACTGGTTTCTTTCACCCAGCATAATATCTTTGAGATTCATCCAAATTGTTGTATGTATCAATAGTTCATTCCTTTCTATTGCTTAGTAGTATTCCATTGTATGGATATACCACCACTTTTACTCATTCATCCACTCTTGTGGGTTGTTTCTAGTTTTGAGTGATTATAAATAAAACTGCCCTAACATTTGCATTCAGTTTTTATGTGAACATAAGTATTCATTTTACCTGAGTAAATATATCTTAAGAGTGAGATTCAGTGATACAGTAAGTGTACATATAAGAAACTACCAAACTATTTTTCAGAGGTGTTGTACCATTTTGTATTCCCACCAGCCATGTATGAAAGTTTCGGTTGCTCCATATCCTCATCGGCACTTAGGACTGTCAGTATTTTTAATTTTAGTCATTCAATGAGTGTGTGGCATGTCATTTTCTAATAACACTATAAAGTAGGTACTATTATTATCTCAATTTTATGAGTGGAGAAACCAATGTTCAGAGAGACTAGGTAAATCATGGTAGGCCTCACATTTTGTAAGTGTCAGAGACAAGATTTGAACCCAGCTTTCTAACCCCAGAGTCCTAGAAACTTTCCACATTGTGGTACTGAAGCAATGTATTTGACAAGACATGTCTTCACATGTGACTTTTATTCACAAGTCATAACACTTTGATACACCTTGTTGATGTTTTTCAAAGTTGAGGATATTTCACATAATCATGAGTTTTGTGAAGAAGTTGGAGGATGCCTTCTATCAGAAATATTCTTTCTTTTGGGGAAGTGGTAAGAGAAGGCCTAGCAGATAAAAATGGTGATTCGAATTTTCTCTTGCATGAAAGAAAGTATTCAGGGCAAAATCAAACAAAAATTGCTCTCTGTGACCTTTTACTTCCCTCTGCTCTTTCCTCCTACAGGATACTTGTGGGAGACAAGAAAATGCCAGCTTTTAAGAGCCATTTTTATAGATTTAAAAAGAGAAAAACTTTTGCCCTCTTTTCCTTCTCCTAAGTTTTTCCTTTTTCTTATCCTTCTTGAACTATGGTCTTAGGACAATTTCCCAGCCTCTTGCAGGTGTGATGGGGATCCTTAATAGTGGTAAATTCGCAGAAGAGTGAAAGGCTGACCACTGGGTCCATTTACAAAGAAGAAAGTTAAAAAAATACATTGGGTTTCCTATAATACATGCAGATCATAAACCTGAAAATATCAACCATTTGCCTATAATCTGGTTAGATTGGTTTCCACGAGTTTTTCTTTATTCGATGGGCACTTGGATCAACCACAGGCAGTTGATAATAAACTGGAAATAGAATAACGCTCAAGACTCAGCAACTGGACAGGAGTCAACTGCCTTTCCTAAACGGGTGAATTTTCATCTTTGAAGCCAAGAAGTTATTGTTTGACTTTTCTATCATCCGGTCTATCTTTAGCACAATCAGTTCTCAATTATCTGCTCTGTATGCATTGGTTTTTGTCCCTCTGATAGCTTCCTCTCTCTCTGCTTACCCAACTCCCCCTCCCAATTGGGAAAGTCCTTCTGTTGTTTACAGGGTGTATTTTTAAAGCCATGTACCGGAACCTCAGTGCTGCTGGGGAATTCCTCCTGCAAATGGCTTAATTTGTAAGAGAAGTGCATTTAATACTGGATTTTTCAGTATTTCATTACGGACCACAGATGGAGGGGTACCTACTAGTGTAGGTTAGACAGAATCTTCAAATTCTGCTTCTGTGTTCTTTCTCTGTGGGTCTCGGATCTTATTTCTTTACTTTCTTCCATTTCTCTCAGCCTGCATCTTCTGCTTCTTTCAAGCTCTCACTATCTCTGGAGAAAAATAAAACTGAATCCTTTTCTAACAGCATATACAGAGGTAGATTCCCGATGTACTTAAACGTAAAAGATAAAATGATAAGTGTAAAAGAAGAAAATATAGGAGAATATCTTTGTTACCTAGGGTAGGAAAGGGTTTATTGAACAAAACTTCAAAAGCGTAACCATAAAGCCAACATATGGATTAACATGATTACTTCAAAGGTAAGAATTTATGCTCAGTGAAGGGCAAAGTTAACAGGCAGATGGCAAATTTGGAAAAGATATTTGTCACATCTAAAACTGACAAAGGAATTTTCATTTACATCATATGAGAAATTCTTACACACCATAAAGCAAAAGACAGAAATCCCAGTAGAAGAATGGACAATGGACATGAACAGGCAATCTATAGAAGAACACAGCAAAAAGGCCCACCAACATTGAGGAGATACTCAAAATCATCTGTAAATAGACAAATTAAATTGACATGATAATAGCATATCACTGGACCAGAAAAAATCAGATAGCAGGAAAAGTTCAAGAGCTGGCAGGAATGTGGAGCTGGGAAACCGTTAGGTGTTCTGGCATTGCTGACTGAGGAGCTGTTTTAGGGTATAATCTGGCACTACTTAGTTAAACTAAGTCTATGTAATTCTATGACCCACCAATTTTGTTCCAGGTGTATATATACCACATAAATTCTCACACAGATCCAGAGAGGGCTATGTAGGAGGATGTGAACTGTAATCTTTTTTTTGTTTTTTTATAATGGCCAACAAGTGTTTGAAAAGGTGCACAACATCATGACTTGTCAGGTAAATACAAATTAAAACCACATTGTGCTGCCAATACACAATGACTAAAATAAAAACCACTGACAATACCACGTGCTGGTGAGGGTGAAGAGCGACTGGACTTCACGTACTGCTCTGTGCATAAACTGTTACAACCACTTTCAAAAACTCTTTGGTAGTGTCTCTGAAAGATGGACTTACACAGACTCTATGACTCCAACATTCTTTTCTTAGGTAAATACCCAATAAACGTGTACGTATGTTTACCACGCAAAAGAATGTTCAGAGCAGCATTATTTGGTAATTTATCTGTGGTGGCAAGGGGCTGGAGGCGACACGGCGTCCATCGTTGAGAAAGCAGGTGGATATAGTGTGACAGATGAGACTACATGGCAGGGAGAGGCAAAGGATTAGATGCACGTGTGACGAAACAAAGGGACCATAAAACATAGTCATTGTGAAAGAAGAAATGGAATGAGTTATAACCCAGTGTCATTTATGTAAGTCTAAAGCACCCACACACAAGATATCATTATATCTATTTTGCATGTAAAGAAAAACATACACTTTAAATGCATTCAACTAGAATGATGGGGGGATGGAAGTGGGAAGTGGGGGTGAACAAGAATAAACAAATACAAGAGAGGAGCCTTCCATGGACCAGTGACGACATTGTGCCACGAACCAAAGAGTCTTGTTAACTTGATCCTCTGTTTGAGAACCACAGTAAATAAAAACAAAACAAATCTGCTTAGTTTGATACTTCTAAGCTTTCTCCAAAGCAGGCTCTCAAACCTGAGACCTCCTCCTTGTCCTCAGTGACCACTTCTTTTGTCCTGAAAAACACTAAACTTTTCCTGGATTGCTAGAAAAGAGTTGATGACGTCTCTGTCTTTCCCTTCAATCCAGTTGGTGAATTATTCATTATAGTGTGATTCTCAATATATTTGAAAAAAAGTAAATCTTTTACTATCTACTTGTATTTAGGTTTCATGAGTCTGAGTCCCACATACGTAGGTGTCCATGACAAAACGCCCATCTTAAATGATATGTTTTGGCTATCCCTCTTTTTTTTAAAAATAGTAAATCATTTGGAAACGACATAAATGTCCATCAGTAAGGGACTGGTTAAATAAATATGATGCATTCTTACAAGAGACTGACTATGCAGCCACAAAAAAGAAACAAAGACGTTCTTAATGCACCAATATAGAATTATCTTCTAGATATATTTTTAAGTGAGAAAACAATGTGGAAAATAGTGTGAGTAATATGCCACAATTTGTGTTAAGGGGGAAAAGAATATGTAAACATGTTTGCTTGTATGTATCAACCATCTCTGAAAGGATATATAAGAAATTGGTAATACTGGCTATTACCTGGGAGGAGATCCAGCGACTGGTGGACAGAGGTAGAGGGAGATTTTCTGCTTTTTTATATCTTTTGAATTTTTGAATCATATGGATGCATTAAATTAATATTTAAAATCAATCAACAAAAAATATAAATTCATAATAATCAAGGATTACATTTTCAGAATATCTCTTCTTATGTGTGTAGATAGATATTGAGTAAATATATTAAAATGATGATAAATAGACCCTTTATCACTAGTTATGAAGTTGCTATGGGGATGCAAAATGTGGGGTTGAATTTAGAAAATAACCGTATATGTCAGAACTTATACACAAATCAAGAATAACTCCTTTAGTGGTCACCTTTAGAAGTAATATACTTATTTATATGTAGCTGCTATTGTTGAGTCTATTTTGGATTCCTCTAATATAGAGTTTTAAAATTTGGGGTTCCTGAGATTTGTGGATAAAATTCAGGGGCCTATACATCTCTATGGGGAAAATTTACATCTTTCTTTTTATAGACATGTTTATGAAATTTAACATTTCCTTTAATTATAAAAGCATTAGTAATTCCTATGATTTTGTCACTAACACAAATTAGATATTAGACTTTTAGATCTTGTTATGTAATGTGTTAATAAAGAAGCAAATATATTGCTATACCACATTTTTTTTTGTATTTTGTTAACTGTATTCAATATAATTGGTTCCTTTGTAATTCTATAAATTTTATTCTATGCTCTGAAAAACATTATTCTGTGATGGAGTCCAGAGGCTTCACCACAATGCCAATGGCTCCTATAGTGTAGAGAATGAGGTCCCCCTGCAAATAGGTCTAACCAAAGCAAGAAAACAGCCATAATGCTTTATGACCATATGTTGTTTTTGAAAAAAAAAATCTTTAACAGTTTTGGCTAACTGCAAAGATCAAACATATTCTCAAAGGATGATGATATGCTACCATTGGGAATATGTTTGAGAAAATTCCATCAAAAAAGATTGAATTTTTTATATAGAATTATCAGCCCTTCTATTATTTCTCATCTTCTAACATGCAAATAACTCATTCATTTCACACCTATTTATTGAGGGTCCATCATGCACCAGGCACCATTGTGTGCACCGAGTGGCGTCCAATGAGCAGGAAACTCATGGAGCCTGCCCTGACGGAGCCGACGTTATAAAGGCAGGAATTACCCACAGGAATGTTAAGAAAGAAATCAATCAGACAACATCAGATGTTTATGGATGCCACGGTGAAAATAAAGCAGGGCGATATTCTAATCTAAAGAGTGAGGAGTAATACGGTGACTAGGTGCTTCGTTCTGGCGTTGTACTCCTTGGTTCAAATCCCGGCTCCATGCCCCACTAGCTCTGTGACTTTGATCCAGCACACACTCTCTCCAAGTCCCAGTTTTGTTGTCTGTAAAATGCACATATTAGCATTATCAACCTCAAACGGTTGTTTTAAGGGAACTGACCATTCCCTACATCTTCATAAGAATTAAGCACAGAATTTTGAAGGTTTTAACAAATTTTCTTAAAGAAGTTTCTTTCTTGGCGTTGAAAAAAAAAAAAGAGCTATCTAGATTAGAGTCAAAGAGTTGTTCTGTAATTAAAGTGAGAGAAGAACTAGTGTCAAAGTTGCCATTGTTCACTATCGTATCCTGTGAGAACACGAGACCTGGATGGCTGAGAACAGTGAATGAGGGAAATTGTCTGAGAATTGGTGTAGAAGGATAGGTAGAATTTCTGGCAGGCAGAGATATTTCTAAGTGAAAAAAAAAAATTGTGTATTTAGGAGATAAAATCCTCGAGAAGGGGAGAGACGGGTTCTATGGCAAAGGGAGGTTCCTTTATTTGGCATTTATTGAGAGAATACTGCATGCAATGAGGATACAGAGTGAACAAGACTGACAAGCTCTCTCTGTCATGGAGTCTGCCGTCTAGTGGGGAAGATAAACAATAAAAAAGTACATAAACATTCAGCAATTAATGAGTAAAGAAAGATCATTTCAGGCAGCAATAATTGCTCTGAGGAGAATAAACTGGTTAAGGGGAGAGACAACGACTGGAAAGGAGTTTGGAGGAACTTAAGTCCAGGGGTGAGCAATCTCATTCACATTTTCAAAAGGTCACTTTGGCTTCTGTGTGGATAATGTACTGGGCAGGGATAAGAACGGAAGCAGGAAGACCTCTGCTAGCAGGAGGCTACTATAGCATACCTTATGAGAGATGCTGGTGGCTGGACCAGAGTGGTGGGGATGCGGAGGAGAGTGGCAGGTGGACAGATGAGTCAGCTGAAACAGGAAAAGCAGGCACAAAGGCAAATATAACAAAAGGTAACAGAATGGGAGCTTAGAGCTGAAAGAACACTCTGAGGTTGTTTTGGCCCAACCCCTTAATTTCTGCAGATGAGAAAAACACATCCCAGGAGGGTGAAGTGGCTTGTCCATCAGCTCAGAAGCATGACCAGTCTCTGAGCCTCCTGATCTCACATCCAGCAGTCCTACCACACCACGCTGGAAAACCAGAACTGGAGAAGGAGCAAGCACACAGGGAAGACAAAGGACAAGAAAAGTGAGGGAGTGGGGAAGAGGGAGAAGAGAGAGAGGGAAAAGGGCAGGGAAGGGTCAAGGAAAATGGAAGGCAATCAAGACGGAATGAGAAGAAAATGACAGCAGGTGAATTAATGGATGGGAGCAGGCAGGGGAGGGGAGTGGAGGGGAGCACGGGGACATTGTTGCTGGGATTATTTAGGACTGATGGTTTCCAGTTGAGGTTTGGTTTAATAGACCATTGCTTGGCTCACTGCAGCTGTCAGGGCACCAGTGGCAGCAGTTGGAGCAGCTGCCCGCGCCACCTGAGCCACAGGAACAACGGCAAGGGAAGTGCAGATGGGCAGGAAGCCGCTCTGGGTCAGAGCCAGGTTAGCCCGGATCACGGCGTTCTTGCCCACCTCTTGGGATGTTCAGAGTCTTCCCAAGGCAGCCCCAAGGCCAGGCTCATTCTCTATCATCGCCATCATCGTCAGTCATCATTGTCATCATGTTACCGTCTATCTCTCTGGGTCAAGCAATGTTCAGGGCCGTTACATGCATTTCTCTCTTTCATCCTCACAAAAACACTTGAGGGGGTATTAATTCCCCTGCTTTGCAGATAAAGAAACCAAGACTTAAGTAACTGACATAAAACCATTGCAGAGCCAGGAAGTGGCAGAAAGGCCCTGCTATTGTTTCTTGTTGTTGTTGTTTTTAAGGAAGCATGGAGTGCTGGACAGACTTTGCAAGAGGTGTTGGTGATGTGCACTGAAGAGGTGCAGATTGGAGGGTGCTTGGCCTGGGAAGATGGGGCTGATGGGACTAGGTGAGCATCTGCTCTTCCAACCCCCGTCTGGCCCCCTTTCCCAAAGGAACGCTCAGTTGCAGTTACACAGGCAGCTTACAGAACATATATAGAACTTCATTTTAGAGTTTTGTCACTGTTTCATTGTTTAAAATATACAACGCTTGACCTTCTCCTTTTCCTTCAAGGCCCTTTAAAATGTCACCCCTTCTAGGAGGTGTTCTTTCTCTCCAGGCAAGATAAATCACTCCCTCCTTGGCACGCTCATAGCCCTGCATTTTGGTCTGAAGCGGTTGTTTGCCTCCTTCATCATAGCTTGGGCTTCCCGAGGAGAGGAACTATGTTTTAATCATTTCTGTATCTTTGGCACCTCACACAGTGCCTGGCACAGCAGCAGCAGTCAGTAAATATTAACTAAACTGAAAAGCAACAAGTGGATAGGGCATTTGTTGGGCTTACTATAAATCAGCTGTTTCGAGCCTTGTTTCCTTAACTCAGAAACTCGAATGAAGGAGAACATCGTCATTTCCATGAGCACATCCATATTTTTTGTATTGGTGAGAGATTAAATAGCATATGGATTTCTTTTGGGAGAACAACTAATAGAAGTATTTTATAAGGATTTGAATTATAAAATTGACCTTTTGTTATTTCCAAATTGCCATTCTGAAAGGAAAATATAAGTATATGTATGGGTATTCTTTTTCATTTTAAACTTTTTTATTTCAGACTTTCACTCCACAGGTAATAGAAATGAGATGACCAATTATAATAATGAAGAATAAGCACAGAGGTAAATATTATTATATGGCACATGATATGGACACATTTTTACTTGTCACTCTGAGTGACATTATTGCAAATTCACTTTATTTCTGACTTTGTAGCTCCTGTTTTATTATGAACTGAAGCTGCATAGATAGCATCATTCTCACTGACACACACTGAAGATAAAAATACTCTATTTTCCTCATCTATCCTTGCCTTGTTCTTTATTAGAAATATAGACATGGGCAAAATAAAAAAGAAATGGCAGTAAGCATATTAAAATCACAACTTAGACACATGAAAATAATCCATAACCATTACACCTGTCAACGATTCATCCAAAAGGGCACGCACTCAGACATAGATGGTGGAGAGAGGACAGTCTGAGGGCTGTGTGCAATTCCCAGCACAACCCCTCAAATTCTACCTCCTTTCTCCCACACAAGATATTGGAATACAAATATGCAAGGATGATCTCATTATAGGGGCAACTTTCAATCTTCCCTAACTATATTTAAAAAGCACTTCATTTACAAACTTCAGAAATTTAACAAGTGTTAGTGTAATTAACTATTATTAGTAGTATAATGCAAGTCCACCCCTGGCCTCACCTACCTGACGCTAAATATAGAGTCATATTTATAAAAATTATAATGTCTTTCAGACTCCTCCTTTCTCAAAATGGAATTTGTCCCCACTAAAAGTCCTCCTCTATAGTGGTGCTTCCCCTGTGCCCCCAAATCCCTCTGGCCATTGCAGTGACCCTGTGGCAACCACCAAGTTTTCTTCTCCTGATCTAGCTCCTATTTGTTGATGTCTGTTATCTGCTATCAAGCCTTCTGAAGATCTCTCAGCTTGAGCATGGATGGTGGCAAAATGCAAATGTTGTTGCTGTCTGCTACTGTTCCCAATGCTGGCAATTTGCAGGATGCTGCATGGGGCGGGTTCTATGAATGGCAGGTGGGAAGGGAGAATTGCCTTTTCTCTAACTCTGAACTCTACTGTATTAGTTTTCTATGGATGCTGGAACAAATTATCACAAACTCAATGGCTTAAACCAACGCAATTTATTTTCTCATATTTCTGGAGATCAGAAGTCCAACAGGGGCCTTATTGGGCTAAAGCCAAGGTGTTGGCAGGGCTATGGGTTGGTTTTGTTTCATTTTTTGTTATGTTTCCTAGAGGTTCTAGGAGACAGCCATCTCCTTGCCTTTTTCAGCTTCCAGATGCTGCCTGCATTTCTTGACTCATAGCCCCATCCCCTATCTTTAGGGCTAACAATGCTGCATCTCTCTAATCTTTCTTCCATAATTGTGTGTCCCTCTAACTCTCCTCTTATGCCTCCTTATTCCACTTTTAAGGACCCTTTTGAATACATTAGGCCCACCCAGATAATCCAAGATCATCTCCCTATCTTCAAGTCAACTGATTAGCACTTTTACTTCCATCTGGAATTTTAATTCCCCTTTGCCATGTAACCTAACATAGTCACAGGTTCTAAGGATTACAACGTGGACACCTTTGGGGGTGGGGGCATTATTCTACCTATTTTGTCACTTGAACTCCAAAGCAGGATTTTTCATGTCCAAAGTTTCTCATGTCATTAATTAACAAATTACTAGTATAATAAGGTTACAGAAAATAAAAGTTAACATGTAAAAATAAATTGTATTTCTATATACTATTAACACAACTGGAAAATAAACTTAAAATAATACTATTTGCGATAGCATCTAAGAACATCAAATACAGTCTTGTGCTGCCTAACGATGTTTTGGTCAACAATGGACTGTGTATATGAAGGTGGTCCCATAAGATTATAATGGAGCTGAAAAATTCCTATTGCCTAGCCACTGAAATGTTATACGGCAACACATTACATATGTGTTTATGATGATGCTGGTGTAAACAAACCTACTGCACTGCCAGTCATTTGAAAGTATAGCACATACAATTATGTATGTTACATAATACTTGATAATGATAATAAATGACTCTGTTACTGGTTTATGTATTTACTATACTATATAGGTATACCTCACTTTACTGCACTTTGCTTTATTGTATTTCACAAATATTGTGTTTTTTACAAATTTAAGTTCTGTGGCAATCCTGTGTCAAGCAAGTCTATTGGTACCATTTTTCTGACACCATTTGCTCACTTCATGTCTCTGTGTCACATTTTGGTAATTCTCGCAATATTTCAAACTTTTTCATTATTATATGTGTTACAATGATCTGTGATCAGTGATCTTCGATGTTACTATTGTAATTGTTTTGGGGTGCCACAGACTATGACCACTTAATCTATGAATGTTGTGTGTGTTTGATTACTCTACCGACCAGCCATTCCCCCATCTCTCTACCTCTCCTCAGGCCTCCCTATTCCCTGAGACACAACAATATTGAAATTAGGCCAATTAATAACCCTACCATAGCCTCGAAGTGTTCAAATGAAAGGAACAGTTGCTCATCTTTCATATTAAATCAAAAGCTAGAAATGATTAAGCTTAGTGAGGAAGGCATGTCAAAAGCTGAGATAGGCCAAAAGCTAGGCCTCTTGTACTAAACAGTTAGTCAAGTTGTGAACGCAAAGGAAAAGTTCTTGAAGGAAATTAAAAGTGCTGCTCCAGTGAACACATGAATGATAAGAAAGCAAAACAGCCTTATTGGTGATATGGAGGCAGTTTTAGTGTCTGGATAGAAGATCAAACCAGTCACAACATTCCCTTAAGCAAAAGCCTAATCCAGAGCAAGGCCCTAACTCTCTTCAATTCTACAAAGGTTGAGAGAGGTGAGGAAGCTGCAGAAGAAAAGTTTGAAGCTAACAGAGGTTGGTTCATGAGGTTTAAGGAAAGAAGCCATCTCCATAACATAAAAGTGCAAGGTGAAGCAGCAAGTGCTGATGCAGAAGCTGCAGAATGTTATCCAGATCTAGCCAAGATAATTAATGAAGGTGGCTACCCTAAACAACAGATTTTCAGTGTAGACAGAATGGCCTTATATTGGAAGAAGATGCCATCTAGGACTTTCAGAGCTAGAGAGGAGAAGTCAGTGCCTGGCTTCAAAGCTTCAAAGGACAGGCTGACTCTGGCGCTAATGCAGCCAGTGACTTTAAGTTGAAGTCAGTGTTCATTTACCGTTCTAAAAATGCTAGGGCCCTTAAGATTTACACTAAATCTACTCTGCCTGTGCTCTGTAAATGGAATAACAAAGCCTGGATGACAGCTCATCTGTTTATAACATGGTTTACTGAGTATTTTAAGCCTACTGTTGAGACCTACTACTCAGAAAAAAGAGATTCCTTTCAAAATATTACTGTTCATTGATAATGTACCTGGTCACCCAAGAGCTCTGATGGAGATGTACAACAAGATTAATGTTGTTTTCATGCCTGCTAACACAACATCCATTCTGTAGCCCACAGATGAAGGAGTAATTTTGACTTTGAGTCTTACTATTTAAGAAATACCTATTGTAAGGCTAAAGCTACCATAGACAGTGATTTCTCTGATGGATCTGGGCAAAATAAATTGAAAACCTTCTGGAAAGAATTCAACACTCTAGATGCCATTAAGAACATTCATGATTCATGGGAAGAGGTCAAAATATCAACATCAACAGCAGTTTGGAAGAAGTTGATTCCAACCCTCATGGATGACTTGGAGGGGTCAAGACTTCAGTGGAGGAGGTAACTGTAGATGTGGTAGGAAGAGCAAAAAAAACTAGAATTAGAAGCAGAGCATGAAGATATGACTGAATTGCTGCAATCTCATGATAAAAATTTAAGAGATGAGAAGTTGTTTCTTATGGATGAGCAAAAAAAGTGGTTTCTTGAGATAGAATCTACTCCTGGTGACGATGCTGTGAAGATTGTTGAAATAACAACAAAGGATTTAGAATACTACATAAACTTAGTTGATAAGGCAGTGGCAGAGTTTGAGAGGACTGACTCCAATTTTGAAAGAAGTTCTACTGAGGGTAAAATGCTATCAAGCAGCATTGCGTGCTACAGAGAAATCATTTATGAAAGGAAGAGTCAATGGATGCTGAAAACTTCACCGTTGTCTTATTTTAAGAAATTGCCACAGCCACCCCAGCCTTCAGCAACCACCACCCTGACCAGTCAGCAGCCGTCAACATCAAGGCAAGACCCTCCACCAGCAAAAATATTACGATGCCCTGAAGGCTCAGATGATGGTTAACATTTTTTAGCAATAAAGAATTTTTAAATTAAAGTATGTAAATTGTTCTTTCAGACATAATGCTATTGCACACTTAACGGACTGCTGTAGAGTGTAAACATGACTTTTATATGCACTGGGAAACCAAAAACCAAAACCACGTGACTCGCTTTATTGCAGTGGTCTGGAACCGAGCCCACAATATCTTTGAGGTATGCCTGCACTTTTTATCATTATTTTAGGGTGTACTTTTTCTACTTATCGAAAAAAAATTTGTTGTAAAACAGTATGCTGTGTTACACTGGTGGCAGCCTCATACACCTGTGTTTATCGTGTCTCTTGATTGCATCATTTTCTCTTGTGCTTGATTTAATTTCATGTTGTTTTGTTCATTATGGCCCCTAAGCATACAAAATCCACTGCTAATGTTGCCAGTAAGAGGCCACATAGAGTAATTGACCTGGAAATAAAATTAAAAGTGATTAAGGACTACGAAGGTGGAAAATCAGTGATGGTTGTTGCTCACCAGTCAGGCGTGTCCCATTCCACCACAGCTACAATCTTGAAGAACAAGAACAAAGTGGCAGAAGCTGTTAAGGGATCTGCTTCATTGACGGCAATGAGATTAACAAAGATTCAAGACGGGCCTATATCAGACTTGGAGAAACTTCTAATGATCTGGATTGAAGACCAGACACAGAGGCGTATCTCTCTCAGCACCATGATGATCACTGCCAGAGCAAAAATTCGTTTGCAATGTTGAAAGAAAAGGCTGGACCCAACTACGATGTTGAATTTACCACTAGCTCTGAGTGGTTTAAATGTTTCAAGAATCGTTATTCATTACATAATGTGTAGGTGAGTAGTGAGTCTGCGAATGCTAATGTGAGGGCAGCTGAAAAATTTTTGGAAACTTTAGATAAGCTGATTGTGGAGAGAAACTACTTGCCAGAGCAAATATTCAATGAGGATGAGACCTTCCTATTCTGGAAATGGATTCCCAAAAGAACTTTAATCCACAGGGAGGCCAAGTCAATGCCAGGTTTCAAGGCATTTAAGGACAGGATAACCGTCTTGCTTGCGGGGCAATGTTGCAGATTACAAATTGAAACCCTTTGTGATCTGGCACAGCGAGAACCCCAGGGCCGTCAAGCATATCAATAAGCACACACACCAGTGTACTATAGGAACAATGAGAAGTCATGGATGACTCAGCTCCTCTTCCAAGATGCCCTTCTAAATTGCCAGGCCAGCAAAATGAAGAACTACTGTTTAGAGAATAGCATATGTTTCAAGATTTTGCTTATTATTGATAGCACTCCCAGAAAATAAAAGGGCATCCTCCTTTTATTGATGATCTTCACCCCAATGTCAAAGTGGTGTTTCTCCCTCCAAACACCACCTCTTTGATCTAACCAATGGAACGAGAAGTTATAGCAGCTTTTAAGGCCTATTACCTGAGGAGAACCTTTGCCTAGGCTATTGCTGTAACTGAGGAAGACACTGAGTAGACACCGATGCAATTCTGGAAGTATTACAACATCTATGACTGCATCAAGAACCTTGCTTGGGTTTGGGGTGATGTCACCAAAGAGTGTATGAATGGCATCTGGAAGAAGACGCTCAAGAGGTTCGTCCATGACTTCAAAGGATTTGCCAAGGATGAGGAGATTACAAAAATCAACAAGGCTGTGATCGAGATAGCAAACAACTTTAACCTGGGTGTAAATAAGGATGACATTCAGGAGCTCCTAGAGGTGGTTCCTAAAGGAAATGACTGATGAGGAGTTGTTGGAACTAGAACAGGAACGCACAGCTGAAGAAGAGGCATGAGCAAAGGAAACTGCAGGAGAAGAAACAGAAGAAGAACCCCCAAGAAAATTCACAGTGAGAGACTTAGTTGAGCCTTTCCAGACCCCAACAGGCTCCTTAAAAACTCTGAAAACATGGACCCTAACCCTGAGAGGGGTTGTATTGCAATGAGACATTTTCATTAATAGAGAGGAGTGTGCATAGTGCATTATTTGCTTACAAGCAATTCTATAATGAAAACAAAAACAAAGCATACCACCATGAACATATTTCTGAAAAGAGTGACACCTCCTCAAGAAGAGCGTCAGGCAGGTCCTTCAGGAGGTAGCACTCGAAGAAGGCATTGTTGTCATAGGAAATGATAGCTCCATGCATGCTATTGCCCCTGAAGACCCTCCAGTGGGATAAGATCTGGAGGTGGAAGACAGTGATATTGATGATCTCGGCCCTGTGTAGGCCCAGGCTAATGGGTGTGTTTGGTCTCAGTTTTTAACAAAAAAGTTCAAAAAGTAAGAAAAAAAATAAAAATTTTTAAAAATAGAAAAAAGCTGATAGAATAAGGATATAAAGAAAGAAAATATTTTTTTACAGCTATACAATGTGTTTTAAGCTGTGTCATTACAATAGTCAAAAGTTTAAAAAAATTAAAAATTCTATAAAGTAAAAAGTGACAGTAAGTTAAGGTTAATTTATCATTGAAGAAAGAAAAATATTTTAAAATAAATTTCATGTAGCCTAAGTGTGCAGTGTTTATAAAGTCTACATGTCCTAGGCCTTCACATTCCCTCATCACTCACTCACTGACTCTCCCAGAGCAACTTTCAGTCTTGCAAGCTCCATTCATGGTAAGTGCCCTATACAGGGGTATCGTTTTCTATGTTTTACCCCATATTTTTACTGTACCGTTTCTATTTTTAGATATGTTTAGATACACAAATTCTTACCATTGTGTTACAATTGCCTGCAGTATTCAGTACATGCTGTACAGGTTTGTAGCCTAGGAGCAATAGACTGTACCATAGAGCCTAGGTGATGGTAGGCTGTACCATCTAGGTTTGTGTAAGTACACTCTATGACGTTTGCACAATGACAAAATTACCTAATGATGCATTTCTCAGAAAGTATCCCTGTCATTAGGCAACACATGACTGTACCTAGAAATAAATTAATAAATGACAGGCAAACATTTTATACTGAACACTGTAAAATGGTGCTGAGAGAAATTAGAGAAGAACTTTGAAAAAATGGAGAAGTATACTATGTTTACAGAGTAGAAGACTCAATATTGTTAAGACAGCAATACCCCCAAACTGATCTATAAATTCAATGCAATTCCAAAAAAATTACCAACAGGATTTTTATTAGAAATTGACAGTTGATTCTAAAATGTGCATAGGACACGTGAGTCATACATGATCAATATTAATGTAATTCAGTTGAAAAAAAATATTGAGCTTCTTCTATGTTCCAGTAGGTACAATGAAAGAGAGGTCAGCAGTGTAATAAAATGATAAGACTGCTCTGGGTTCAAATCCAGCTGTGTTACCTACAACTTTCCCACTCTCAGCAGAGCTTATCAGAATCTTCTGGGGAAGGATATCAGTTGAAGGATGGGAATAGTTGGAAAAGGCACCCAAGAAGGCTTGGCTAGGACTCACCACCACCTCCACCCCCACCAACCACCTGGATAGAGAAGCATTGTTCTGAAGGAATCATCGAAGTGATACTATGCCATTAGATTTGGGAGGGACCTTAGAGAATATTATGTTTACCCCAACTCCTCACGTTTCAAAAAGGAAAACAGAGGCCCAAATGGGGAGAAGTGGCTTGGTCAAGATCATATAAATATCAAGATGACTGTTATTTATCAAAATTAGACCAGAGCCCAGCCCTAGCTGCCTGAATGTGAGCACAAACCCCAGATCTGCCACCAGCTAGCCATGCAATGCAAGGGTGAACCTCTGAAATTAAGATTCCCTTACCCGAAAACATGGGAGAAAATAACATCTATTTGACATACTTTGAGGAGTAATAAGAACAATTTTTAAAGTGTTTAGCAAATTGCTTGACACAAAGAGGGTATTCAATAATGTTTTTTCTTTCCTCTTTCCCTCTCTGTCCTCTACCTCTAGCTGACCTCTTCTTAAATATATGCTCCAACAGGTGCATCAGTTAGAACTTTTGCTGCAAGTAACAGAATTCTCTTCAGGTTGACATAAGCAAAAGTGGGGGACCTGTGATAAGGATAGAGTGGTATCATGAGGACCCCTAAGTCAAGAACTCCGCCAGGCTTCGGAATATCGCCTGAACCAGAAACCATGAAGACCTCTTTTTTCCATCTCTCTTCTCTGCTTATCTCTCTGCATCTGCTTCTCTCTCTCTCTGCTTCTCCATGCACATGGTAATAGAAGATGGGACTTCCACTAATCTTGACAGATTTCTTCCATTTACCAGCTCAGTCTCAATTATATTATTTTAGTCCTAATCCCAAATTCCTGGGAAAGAGAATTTGGTTGCCCACTGACAGGGAAGGGCCACTAGAGTCACACAACATAACATGGCTTTTCACCCACCACTCAAGGTGAAAAGAACACTTATAGGGGTCATTATAAATTGGGCAGTGACCCTGAAAAGTCTACTACAATGTGCTGGCAACTTCTTGATAGATATCTACCTAGATATCTGAGAGGAATTCCTGTCCATATTTGAAAGGCTTTCAGCTTAACATATAGCTCAGAGAGGGGCCCCAGTTGATACACTGAGGATTTAGATTTCATTGACTTCCAAAGCTCCCTGTTAATTTTTTAAATACCCAGAGTCATGGCCACAGAACAAGTTTTCTCAAGTCTCCTTCCTTGACTTAGTCATGAGGAGAGTGAGATCAGATATTCTTGCCCTTCAAACCTGGGCTTATGGAAGAACTGTTCTCAAGAGAATCACCTTATTTCAGATAGACTTGGCTCTAAAATAAGACGCCCCTTTCATGAAGTTGCTATGGAAAGCTGCCAGGAAATATACTATATCAGGGAAAATATTGGCTTAACATTTCTCTGCTATTCAATAGTTATTTTCAGCATCCAGTTATTAGAAACTCTGCAGCTCAGCAGTCTGGTTTTCTGTTCATATACATGACTGCCTTTCTAATGAATAAATTACATATGAGCTAATTATAGAAAATTACATTTTTTTGCAGGACTTAGCGTGGTCCTTTATTGGCAAAACAAATCACCTCTCCAAGTTTTAGATTTCATTAATTTTTTTCCTTAACTAAAACCACTTGATTTTAGTGGAAAATTCAACGAACAATATGCTTTTCTAATGGATTTAAGCATATGTTGTGCAAATACTGAAGAATTATGCAGTACTATAAGTACTTTCTGGGTTTGTCAGTTAAAAAAAAAAAAAAGCTTAACACAAGTCTCCTTTACCCCAAATGATGGCAGCTCTGCTTTGGCGTTTTGCTAATGTTAAGCAAAAAATATTGCTCAGAAGTTTCAAGCTCAATTCTCCACTAGGCCATTCTTTTCCATAGGCTCTTTGCATATTTGGAAACATCTGAACCGATTGAAGTTGAAAATTATGTGTATTTAAGGTACAGCTTTTCCTCCACTTATGACTATTGACACTGCTGTTGAGGTCTAGCTCGAAGACCAGAATTTTCATGTGGATGACTGAGGCGAAGAGCTGAATGTGAGGAAGAGTTAAATCAAGGAAGTGGAACACACGCCCAATGCTTTTGCTCTGCATAGTGAAGTGAAAGGTCCACATATGAGCCTGTGTCTCCCATCTTTCCAAGCTAGATCAACCCACCATGCTTCCTGTTTTTCTGTTGGCTCCTCCTCTGAGAGCATCTAGAGTCTTATCAAAGGGGGAAGTGACTCGAAGCAAACCCACATGAGATGTGAGTTACAATGGGGCTGCTAAGCACAGGCCCCTTCTTCCCCACACACTACTAGGAAATGAGCAGTTAAAACATTTGTGCAGAGTAACGTGGTAGTCAGTACACATCACTTTTTTTTCCCCTAATGGACAAACCTTTCTGTTTAGGAACTTAACCTTTAGAAATGTGTCCTACAGGAATGTTTGCTTAAATACACCAGGATTTTATTGTCACACTGTATCTAAAAGAAAAAAAAATTGTGTCCATTATTAAGGCAATAGTTAAATTACAGTACATCCATATGATGGAATACTAAGTGGCCAGTAAAAGGAATGGAATACAGCCACATATCGGAACATGGGGAAATGTCTGTATACTTGGTTAAATGAAAAAAGCAGCACAATACATATACTATGATTCAACTTTTGCAAAACAACATATTTCTATGGACTTGTGTGTGTTAATGCACACACACACAAAAAGATCCAAAAAGATATATAACAACTGTTAACAGCCACAAGTGGGTCTGAAATGGATGGCAAAAGAAGAACTTATACTTTTTAGTTTATGTGCTTTGATGTTTGAATTTCCTACCATTAGAAGACATTATTTTATAATTAAAAAAATAGATGTGATTGGGTATAGAATTTCAGTTTGGGATGATATAAAAGTTCTGGAGATGGATGGTGGTGATGGCTTCACAACAGTGTGAATGTGCTTAATGCCACTGAGCTATACATTTAAAAATGGTTGAAATGGTAAATTTCATGTTATGTATATTTTACCACAATAAAAAAAGTATGGCATCCTTCACAAGGGTGTGTCTATTACGTAAGGAGTGGGTAGGGGGTGGCCTTAAAGATGAGGTTGCTAAGGGAGACTGAACCTGTTTATAAAGTGCTCTGAATGTAGTGCCAATGAATTAGATGTGATACGGTCCCTAGAGTTACAGATGATGTCCTTGAGCAATTAGGATAAGACAAAGGTCACCTTCAGCTTTGAGTATCACAGAAGGCTTCCCTTTGGTAAAGTAGATATTTAGGGGGAGGTTCTTCATGGTATCATAACACCATTACCACAATCCCCTCCCCTCCTTCAGTAATGACTTTTTTTCTCCTAAAGCTGAGCCTACCAAGAATAATATAATATGTTAATGCCTTTGTATGCAGCTGCCTAAACTCATTTTATCTTATAAACCTGCCCTGGAGTTCCTTTAAGAATCCGTATTACATTTTCTGACTACTTAACTGTATGAAATTATAGCTTGCATGCCATATTTGACATAAGAAAGAGTTACCAGCACTTATAAGATAAAAGAAATAAGAGTCCAAGACCAGTTTACACTTCCACTATACAAGAGCATCTTTAATTTGAAGTGAATCAATCAGTAAACATTTGTTGAGTGCCTACTGCATGAGCTAGGTAGGATATATACAAAGAAGCATAATACAAGTACCTAAGCTTAAGGGGCTTACACCTGTATAGAAAATAAATAATACACAAAGCATTGAATTGAATTGAATTGAACTGGACTGGACTGGATTGGATTGAATTAGACTGGATTGGATTAGACTGGACTGGACTGGATTGGATCAGATTAGATTGGATTGGATTAGACTGGACTGGACTGGATTGGATTGGATTAGACTAGATTGGGTTGTATTGGATTAGACTGAATTGGATTCTTTTTGATTTGATACAATAAACATTTAACACCCACTAAGATAGCCCACTGAGCAAGGTAGCGTGTGTTTGAAGAAGAGAATAAAAATACTAATAAAACATGTTTCCTTTTCTACAAGATTCACAACTGAGGAGAGAGCAGGAATGAACTGAAATACAAGTCATATTGTAATAATGATATAAAGTTATAAACATAAATTGCAAAGAGGACTGGATTCATTCTATCTGTGGTGATCAGAGTAACCTTTATAAAAGAGCTGAACACAGGAAAGACTGGGGGTCGGTGGAGATTCAGGTTGAGAGAACAGCTTGAGCAAAGGCCTGGAGGGGGAATGTGCCAGAGTGTTCAGGGGACAGAGACGGTTCATTTCCTCTAGAGCATAGCTTACAGTATGGGGACAAGGCTCTCTGCATGACATAAATTAGAGGGCGGTTGAGACCAGAGCCTTGAGGCTTCTGTGAGGAATCATGGAGTCCAAGGGCTGCAGAGGTCGAAGGGAACTTAGTGTTCAACTAGCGCAGCTTTTATGCAGGAGGCCATCACCTCTCACCCAGGTTACTGCACCAGCTTTTAACTGTTCTTTCCATTCCTGCTCTGGCCCCCTCTAATCCATTCCCCACACAGCAGCCAGAGTGGTCTTTTGGAGACTGCAAATCAAACCATGTTACACTTCTGCCCAGAATCTTTCCTTTGTTTCCTTCTTAGAATACTTTTAAAATGTTAACAGGGCCTCGAGGCCATGCAGGGTAGGAGCCCTACCTCTCTGGCCTCATCTTGTACCAAGACACCCCTTCTTTCCCATAATGCTTCAGTTCACTGGAACTGCTCCTGCCCAATCCTAGATTGCCAATTGCAATCCTGGAAAAATAGCAAGAGGTCAATACACAGCTGTGGAATAAAGTAGGGAATGCAGGCATGCGTGCATACATGAATGAATGAATCGCCTCTGCAAGATTCATCTCAAGTACCATTCGACCTTATCATGGAATGACTACAGGAGTAAGAGACTCTCTAGTCTGCCTGGAGAGCTAAAAGCAAATGGGCACAGGTGGAGGAAGATTCTGAGGAAGGTCAGGAGGATGATAAAGCAGGAACAAGGGCACCGCTGAATTGACCTTCCATGGAGTCCAGATTGGGCAAGAGAAGTCAGAAAGGGGGATACAGTCTGAAAGCACAGCAAAGGCTACTAGGATCCAGGGGAGTGTGAGAGAGACGTGTTCATGAGATTGTGATTGCAGAGGGATTCAGAAAGGTCAAGATTATGGAAGAGAAGACTTGCTTGAGGCAAAGGTGCCGGGTAGCTGGAGTGGAGAAGGAGGTCATAGGAATCAAATGAAGAAATTGTTGGACCGAGAGCTGAGGTCACCAGGGATAATAGCTCACCAGTGAACCCTTTTTATGGTATGTATAATTTTAATCCCACATTTATTTGTTGCTTTACTTGCTATTGTCTATTTTTCACCACCCCAAACTAGACTGTAATCTCCTCAAGGGCAGGGACCAGGTATGTTTCAGTGCAATATCTAGTGTCTGTCATCATCAGAGATACTCATTAAATATTCGGAGAATAAGTGAATGCACGAATGAGTGCATGACTACATCTCACTATTTCTCTTTTTTTTTTTTTGTGGGGAAGACCAGCCCTGAGCTAACATCTGTTGCCAATCTTCCCCTTTTTGCTGAGGAAGACTGGCCCTGGGCTAACATCCGTGCCCATCTTCCTCCACGTTATATGGGACGCCACCACGGCATGGCTGACAGGCAGTGCGTTGGCGGGCGCCCGGGATCCGAACTCGTGAACCCTGGGCTGCCAAGCGCGGACTAAACTGCTGCGCCACCAGGCGGCCCCTCATCCACTCTTTTAAATTTGAAGGTGACTCTTCTTATAGCAGTTGTGTGGTGTGGGTGAAAAACACTTCACCCTGGAGACTTGTGAAGACATAGTTATACCAAGCTGTTAAACTCTGGATTATATACAATTATTTGTATTATTCTTTAGTTGCTTACTTTATTCTCTCCACTCTGAAAGTGTATGTACTTCAAGGTCAAGATCCAAGTCATGTAATACTTCATGTCTATCCCCAGAGCATCGGGCTTACTACTGAGAAAATGATAATTGGATGTATAGTAGCCCTAAGGGGAGGTTTGTAGTTAAACAGACTTTTGTAGTTAGACAAACTACCCTTACCAGTGATCTTCATATTTTACTTAGTTTCCTCATCTGCAAAATAGGGACAAAAAAGAGAATATAGAGAGGGGCTGGCCTGGTGGCGTAGCAGTTAAGTTTGCATGCTCTGCTTCAGCTGCTCGGGGTTTGTAGGTTTGGATCCTGGGCGTGGACCTACACACCACTTGTCAAGCCATGCTGTAGTGACGTCCCATATACAAAAAAAAAAAAAAAAAAAAAAAAAAAGAGGAAAATGGGCACAGGTGTTAGCTCAGGGCTAATCTTCCTCAGCACAAAAAAGAGGAAGATTGGCAACAGATGTTAGCTCAGGGCTGATCTTCCTCACCAAAAAAAAACTGAAAAATAAAAACAAACCCCAGGATATAGCTGATAGGGTTGATGTAAAGCTTAAATGAGATAATATATATAACCATTTATCAGTGTCAGGCTTATAGCACTTCATGATGGTAGCTAAAGATAAAAATAAAATAATTTTTTATCTGTTGTTAGGACTGTATGAGCTACAGTTGCATTTAGGGTTTGTCATTGTTGGTAACAATGACACTCTCATGTTCTTCTTGGTACCTTGACTACAAGGAACATTTCCTATCCTGGTTTGCTTCAGCAGCAGTGCTTTCTGACGTCAGCACTGCTTTTCCCCAGGACCAGGTTGGTCCGAACGCTTTCTCAGGGGAGCTGACAACCTCAGGGGCTGATCTGGCGTGCACAGCTCCATGCTGCCCTCTGGTGGTGGTGTTTTGGTCTGCCCCTTCCCCACATTGGACTTGCCCAGTGCTGTGCTGACAACGGAGGTAAACTACAGAAAGAGCACCAATAAGGAGATTCCCTGGAGATTACAGGGTAGTGGTGAGGGATGCACTGCACCGGCTGTTCCATTTAGCTCAGTTCCTCTTTCTCAGCTCCCACCTCCACCCAGGGTTTGGCTATGGGCAGTGTCTACACTAAGATGACACAGCTAAACTATGACTTTGGCCTCTTAAGTCCTATTTGATAGCCACCTGCCAGACCATGTTCCTTCTGTAAGGAAAAAGACAAGGTACTCACCATAAAATATAATTTCCTACAGGAAGGCTTCAGCATTGCCTTAGGTGAAATGAATCTAAATGGCCACAGTAGACCCAGAGCCATCTTCATTTCTTCCCTTCCCCTCATCCTCCACATCCAATAAATAAGACCCTTGTCTCCAACTCCTCTGTTACTAAGTAGTGCCGTTCACTATTTCTCTTGCTTGGATGACTACAGTTGTTTCCTAATGGCTCTCTCTGCTTTCTCTCTCCTCCCACCTCTTACACAATTCTCTTTCCTCCCAGCAGTGGGAATGAACTGCTGTCAGATCCCAGATCAGTCCTCTTTAAAAACGTTCTCATTGCACTTACAATAAACCAACCCTTCTATACATCCCTGTGTGACCCCAATCTCACCAGGTTCCTGCGCCCCCTTGGTTCTCCACATTCCAACCAACCTCATCCCCCTTCTATGCCTCCAAGGCCAGCCTTTGCCCTCGTACTTGCTGTTCTCTCTACCTGGAATACTCCTTCCTGCAGTCTTCTCATGGCTCTTCCTCTTCCTTCATCTCAGCTTAGACGTCACCTCTCAGAGGGGCCTGCAATACCACCCTACCTAAAGCAGCCTCTCTCCCCACTATTCTCCTTCTCTCATTATTCTGGATCATGTCTCTCTGTTAATTTCCTGCATAGAAGTAATCACTGCTTGAAATTATCTTCTTTCTTTGTTTAATGAATGTCCTCCATTAGAAATAACTTCTAGGAGAGCAAAGCTCTTGCCTTCCCACTTCTGTATTCTCAGTGTCTGGTACACAATAGATCCTCAAAACAGTGCTTGTTGTGAGGAGGACAGCACTCTCTAGCTTGTGGCATTGGCTAACTTTCCACAACCCGCAGCCGCTCCCCCTGCCATGTCCAACTATGTGGAACCATCTTAATCAGATTGTGTCTTATGTGGGTTGACTGAGTGAATGAGCACGTATAACAGATCTCATTTTCCCAATAGCATGCCTGGTGTGGGTGTTTAGATATGCATAGACCAAATTTTATATATTTATACAAAAATCACATTTCTTCTTCCATGTAATTTACAATAGTTAGTGAATCTGCATTCCTTCTCTTATTCATCACTGAAAGTCGTAGTAACAAGATTTGCTGGTACTAAATGCCAGCCCACTACATTAATACAAACTTGATATTATGTTTATTTTTGGTGATGGTTTCTCCCTGAAACTAGGCATTCAGGACTTATTTCCAAGACAAATAATTGAATAGGCAAAGAGACTATAGTTGCCATTAAAATTAAAATGAGAAATCATTTTGTGTGTGTTATTCTTCTCTGGTTCCACCTCCAGCAACAACTGGAACAGGTCCTTAAGGGTGAGTAATAGAGATGAATGTCACAAGAATCAGAAATAATGAACCTATATCTTTCAGAAACACTACAACATCAGCCACCACAGAAAGAAGGCTGAGTAGGAGCGTGTGCACATGTGAAAAAATAAACATCCAGTAAAGAAATAGGCAGGACCACACTGATACATACACACAGCATCATGTCTCCTTTTGACCCAGCAACAATCATCTGGTTACACAAGAATGACATTTCAGTCAGATCTGGCCCTTGAGGTAGAAGGTGCTGAGTCACCCGCCCAGGGGAAGCTGCAGACATTTAGCACTTGCAAAGACAGCGGTGAGCTGATAGAATGACAGTCTGGCTCACTAGGCACACATCATTTGGTTGTGCCAGCTCTCTTTAGAGCAAACGTGCTTTCTCAAATGCACACCACAATTTACTCTCCCTGCACCATTTCTCTTGTATCCGTTCATCCTTCTCTATGGTGCATGCAAAGGGGAGAGAAGGTAAGTCGAGAGGGGAAGGAATGGGAATTAATGACCTTCTCCTAGTTGTGTTCCTCTATTCTTTCCATTTAGCCTATTAATTACACAAGAATTTCATCTCCTGGGTCTTATTTTCTATTCAGAGTAAAAAGCATTTAGGTTGGCTTAGATGATAGTCAAATACTCTTTTTTTGCCTTCAAGTAATTTTTACCTTTTCATTTAAATGTCTGCTGTTCAATATGTGAGAAATACATGTTTTCTAATTGAAGATTTGAATGCGTTAGGAAAACATGTTTCAAAGATACATTTGGGAGGGGGAGGGACAATGACAATGGAAAGTCAAGTTAGTAATCAGCAGACCCAACATGCTGACTAAATCTAAGAATCTGAAAGAAGGTTTTTATCAAAGGACATATCAGGCAGGTCAGAGACATTTATCTGGATGTCCCAACTCTCCTCTTCAAGAATGATGGGTCATAGAAAGTTTATTTGCTGCGGTCTGTATTTGCTGAAGGGAAGAATCTAAGTATGACAGGTTTCAGTTTCAGATGACAGAGCTCTAAAATGACTTCAGTTGATGGGTAAAGCTCAACTCTGGCCTCAGCAGATCTCAGAGAACAGGCAGATGGGTTGATACACTCAGGAAAAACCCCCACTTATCAATGAGGTTTCCTTCTAAACTGCATTTCACATAACAGTTGTGCGAATGCCTTCATCCCACAGTTCAACGATCTGAACCAGAAAAGGTTGAAGCAAAGGTCAAGAATGATCTGTGTAAAAGGCTAAGTAGTGGAAAGAGCAGTGTGTGCTAGGAGTCAGACTTCTTAGAGTCCTAAACACTCCTCTGTCACCTATTACCTTGTAACTTTGGGGAAATTCTTTAATCTGGCTGGGCCTATATTATCTCACTTATAAAAAAAGTGAATAAATAATTCCTGCCCAACCCATCTCTCTACCTGAGTGGTTGTGAAGTTCAAGTAAAAATGAGTTCACTTTAATTTTTAAATTAACATGCAGTGAAACTGACTTTTTTTGGAGTATAGTTCTGTGAATTTTGACACAAGCATAGATTCATGAAGCCACCACTGCAATTAGGTTATAGAACAATTCTGCCACCCTGTAACACCTCTACATGCTTTTCCTTTGTAATCACACCCTCCTGCCACCCATAATCCATGGTGACCACTGAGCTGGTCTCCATTACTTGAATTTTATCTTTTCAAAAATGTCATGTAAATGGAATGAGACAGTAAGCAACCTTTTGAAATTAGTTTATTTCACTTAGCATAATGCCTTTGAAAGTCTCCAACTTGTTGCCTATATTAATAGCTTGCTCCTTTTAAATATTGTTCTTTTTAAATACTTCCATTGTGTGAATGTACCCAATATATTTAGCCATTTGTCTGTTGAAGGGCATTTGAGTTGTTTCAAGTTCTTGGAGATTATGAATAGAGCCTCCATAAAAATATTTGTGTACAAATTTTGGGGTGGATATATGTTTTCATTTCTCTAGAGCAGGAGATGGTCACCTTTTTCTGTATGGGACCAGATAGTAGATATTTTAGCTTTGTGGGTCATGTAGTCTCTGTTGCAACTAATGTGAAAGCAGCCATAGACAATATGTAAAGGAATAAGTATGGCTGTGTTCCAATAAAACTTTATTTACAAAAATAATCAATGTGCTGGACTTGGCCTGCTAACCATAGTTTGCCAATCCCTGCTTGTTATAAATACCCAGGAGTGGGATTACTGGGTCACGTGATAGGTATATTTTTAGCTTTGTAATAAGATGCTAAACTACTTTCAGATTGTTCCACATCCTCACCAGCACTTGGTATTGTCAGTGTCTTTCATTTTAGCCATTCTAATAGGTGTGTGGGAGTATTTCATAGTGGCATTAATTTGCACTTCCCTGACCGCTAATGATGTTCAGCATCTTTTCATGTGCTTATTGGCCATCCCTATATTCTCTTTACTGAAGTGTTTGATCAAGTCTTTTGCCCACTTTTTAACTGGGTAGGTAGTTTTCTTACTGTTGAATTTTGAGATTTCTTCACATATTCTGGGTGTAAGTCCTTTTTTGAATATATCATTTGCAAATATTTTCTCCCTGTTTGTGTCTTATCTTTTAATTCTCTTAACAGTGTCTTTTGCAAATAAATATTTCTAATTTCAATGAACTCCAAATGTTTTCTTTAATGGATATTGCTTTTGGTGTTATTTCTAAGATCTCTTTGCCTAACCCCATGTCATGAAGATTTTCTCAAATGTTTTCTTCTGCAAGTTTTGTGGGTCTACATTTTACATTTAGATTTATGTAAATGGACCTATGATCCATTTTAAGTTTTTCATATAAAGTGTAAGGTTTAGGTTGAGGTTTATTCTTTTATACATGTAAGTGCAAATCATTCTAGCACCATTTGTTGAAAAGACTTTTTTTTTCCCATTTAATTGCCTGTGTACCTTTGGCAAAAATGAACTGGCCAATTGCAATGTGGTATCCTGAATTAGATCTTTGGATACCAAAAGGGTATTAGTGGAAAAACTGTGGTGAAATCAAATAAAGTCTGGAGTTTAGTTAATAGTCTTGTACCAATGTTAATTTCTTAGTTTTGCAAAGTGTACTGTGGAAATGGAAGATGTTAACATTAGGGGAAACTGGAAGAGGGGTATACAGGAACTCTATATTACTTTTGCAACTTTTCTGTAAATCTAAAATTATTCCAAAATAAAAAGTTTATTTAAAAAAATCAATTGGCCATATTTGTGTGGCCTATTTCCAGACTCTCCATTCTGTTCCATTGATCTATATGCTTATCCCTTCACCAATACCACACTATTTTGATTATTGTGGTGGCTTCACTGTTACTGAACAATTTACAAACTTTATTTTGTTTGTAAATCTCCCCTGCAGACTAGAAGCTCTGCAAGGACAGGCATGTGGGCAGAAGTTGAGCCCTTCTAGTTTACTACTGAATCCCTAGTACCATGTCTGGCATATGGCAAGCACTGAATAAATTCTTTTGTCAAATGAATTAAGAAATGAATCTTAGTGATTGCCTGACTGAATGAATAAGGCACATCTGAATCAGTGATTCTTCTTCTATGGGTCTATCAGGCCACTGGAATGTCAAGTAGAGACATCGTATGTCTACATTTCCACCACTGAGCACAATACAAATGTTCTTTACTTCTGGGGAAACTGTTTGAAAATGCTGAGACAGCACAGCAGCCACTCCAACACCAGCTGTAGGTTCAATGAGCAGTTTCATCCTCACCCACACCAGCTGGGTTGCATACTGTTGGTACAGGAGGAAGTAAGAATTAGTGAAATGGGAGAAGGGGAAAGAGCCTAGTTGGTTGGTCTTTACAATTAAAGGCCAGATGAGGATATATAAAAAAGTAAATATGGACTGTTGAATAAATACTCAGGATAAGTGAGAGTCGGTATCTGTGAGTTATGCTGGGTTTACTTCACTACTTCTCACCCACCCTCCAACTCTCTTACTTCAGTCCCTTTTTTCCCCCTGTCGTCTGTTCTTTATGTCCTAGGGGTTTGTAATCTCACTACCAAGGAGTTCCAGGTCAAATTATGCCAAGAGCTTAGCATGCCCACCTGGAAGATGATGCAGATAAAGTGCGTAGCACAGAGCCTGGAACATGGTACATGTTAAGCAAATGTTAGCCTTAGCTACTAGTTTTAATCATTAAAAAAAACAGATTTGAATATTTTACTTGACCCTCAAATTATTTTATTCATTTATTCATAAAATATTTACCCATATGACAGGATTTACAGTCTTTGTACCATAAGCCATGCACTTTGCTTAGAATTGGAGACACAGCAGAGAACAGGGCGGATATGATCCTGCCGTCAAGAGTAAATTATCTGGGGGTCGGCCTGGTGGTGCAGCGGTTAAGTTCACGTGTTCCGCTTCAGCTGCCAAGGGTTTGCTGGTTTGGATCCTGGGCGTGGACCTACTCACTGCTTATCAAGCCATGCTGAGGGGCATCCCACGTGGAAGAGCTACAACTCTACAACTATGATGCACAACTATGTACTGGGGCTTTGGGGAGAAAAAAGAAAAAGAGGAAGATTGGCAACAGATGTTAGCACAGGGCCAATCTTCCTCAAAAAAAAGTCTTAAAAAAAAAGAGTAAATTATTTGAATGAGAAATTCAATCAATTTACTCCCCGTGTCCAAACCTAATGCACTGTGAAGACCTTAGTCCATACGGGTTATGCATTTGATTTAGAAGCAAAACTCCTCACTTCTGTCTTTTTTTAAAGAAACTGCCCAGATTCTCACAAGATAAATCTGTGCTAATTTTCATAGCTGCAATAACTGACTTGTGATTTCCAAGTATGTGGGAAATATGAAAGAGGAAAGGAAATATGAAAGTTGTGAAAGGCCTGTGGAGGGGACCAAGGAGAAACAGGTGCAGGCGGCCTTCAGAACTCCTCCAGCTCCAGGATGTGATTGCTGGGTTTCTTTTCCCACTCCAGTATAATACACGGTAATTCACACACACACACAGACACAGACACACACACACACACACACACACACACACACACAACCCTTCCAACCAGACTTCCTTAATGTAATTAATGACTTTGACTTTCATCATTGTCTTCAACTCTCAACCAAAACTGGGGGACAAAAAGTATTCAGTGGATCTCTTACCATCTGGGTAAAATTACTTTCAAGTCCCACTTCAGGTAGATTAAAGAGGCCCCCTTATTCAAAAATCCTTTCTCATTCTGCATCAAACAAACTTTCCCATACGTGTGTCATTGCTTTCATGTCCACATTCCTCAGCCTCTGTAGTTGTCATTTAATAACCCAAGGAGGCTCTTCAGTCCCCTCCTTCTGATCGAATTAGGCAACAAGTAAGCACGTCTGATTTCTGCCTTGTGTTATCCCCACTGGCTAGGAAGGAAGGAGTTGTGTACTCGAGGAAGTTAATTAGATATTTTCCTCTTTTAAATATGCCTTGCATCTTGTATACTTTGATCTCAGTTAAACTGCATCCTTAGCTAATTAAGAGCAAAACAATTAAGAAACTGTGTTGGGTGTTGAAAATAAACGGTTTCCCAGCAAAGCCAACTCATTATGTATGGGCAACCGTGGCCTTTGAAACCAATTTCCTACAAAGACTAATAAGACAAACTGCTTTTTCTGAATATCCGCCTGTGAGATGTATCTAGTTCTGTTTACAGTGATAAAATCTTCCCATTGGAATATCCCTCTGATCCCGTAACCTCACAATAAACATGGCAAGCTGACTGATCTACATCATTCCTGTGAACTAAATCAAAACATTCGGCCTGTCTCATCAGCTCCAGGATCAGCATATCCAATAAAGTTCACCATTATCACGGATGTTATACTTCACGTAATTCACATACTTTGAAAAGAAATTATGTTTTTTTTGGAAGTTTTTGCAGACCAGCACAGCAATCTTGGCAGCACTGTGCTAATATTTAATAACGGTCTACAGAGTAATACCACCATTTTTGTAGACATTTATCTTCTTTACATCACCCCAGAGGAAACCCAACTTTAAATGCTAAATAGTACTCACACGGAAATTATAAATTCAAGCTCCCTCACACTCAGCCACACTTTTGGCTGGTTAATGTTTAGTTTGCTAAAGGCATTGGTCATAACTCCCTCTTTTTATTTGTAGGGATAGCCATGGCAACTCTCCATCGGCCATAGATGACAAATAATATCTGCTTTGGTATGAAAAAATTTATATTAGGGCACAGTCACAATGCTGACAAATAAGTTAACTAGTAGGCACTGAAGAGCTACCATGCACAGGATGAAGGCTCCATTGAAGAGGAACAAAATCTGCTTTGAACACTGTGATTGGTTGGTAGGTAAGAAAACTGGCTGATTGGTTGGTTGGTTAGTTAATTCATGAAATGATTCGTTCAGTAATTACCTGTTGAGCACAATGTGCCAGGCGCTGAGTAGGGTTTTGATATGCGATCACAGCCAAAGGCTGACCGAAATAAAAAATGACCCTATGCATTGTGATAAAATCCCTCATTTACTTCTATGGTCACTCAGTATACAACATTAATCAGCAGACAACTGAACACCCACTGTGTGCCCAACACTGTCTTTGGATTTAGATAAGGGAAAATAGTAGCTAACTACCATGGTGTGCTTACCATATCCCATTCTATAGGCTTTACGTGTATTAATATATTTAATCCTCATGTAAAATACCCACCTGTAAGGTAGGTGTACTTTTGATGCCCATTTTGCAGATGAGGAAATGAGGCACAATAAGTTGCCCAAGGTCACACTATTAGTGAGTGGTGGCTCTAGAATTTGAACTTGGGCTGTGTGGCTCTACAGCCCACCACACAATCAAACTGTGTTACAGAGAAAGCAGAAAGCCAAGTTCCCATTCCAGAGGACCTTAACATTTATCTGGGCAGCCAACATTTACTAACACAAAACAAGTAGAAGGTATTTTCAAAGTCGTGTGTGTGTAACTGTGGTTTGTAGTTTAAATGCGGTTCTAAGGGGATGCGGTGTAAGGTGTCATCAGGCAGGACAGGGCAGAGAGCTCTGTAGCGACAAGGGGCACAGGCTTTGGAACAAGAGAGCCGTGGGTTCAAATGAGCTCTGCCACCTTCACCTCTTTATGTCTCATGTCCTCATCTATAATACAGATGCCGGTATGTGTCCACCAGGGGTTATTTTGAAGATCAAATGGAATAATATATGTAAAGCCTGGTACATAATAAACACTTAGAAAATGTTAGCTCTTCTTGAGCTGAAAGGTTTTCAGATGGATCTTAGCAATTTTAACATGTATAGATCGGCAGAGAAAGGCATGAAAAGGGAGGGGATGGGTAATATGTGCAGAGACGCGGAATTGGAAATAAGCCAGATATTCTCTAATTCAAGCTATTAAGCTCCTTTCCCCTTTCTTGCATTCTGCATGTCCTGGACTCTAACAAAACTAGGGGCTTTGTAATGATAACACGCACACATATACATATGCAGACACACAAGAGACACAGTATCATACCCAAACCTGCCCTTAAGGACTTCCAATTTAATTCTGGCAGATAGTATTTTGCCTAAGCTCATCTCTAGCAGGTAGATATGCCCTCATGAAAGCCTGTATAAAGTGAATTTCAGCATTAGTAACGTTTAGTAATTCACGGGCCCATTGTGCTAGCTGACACCCTCATTTCCAGGGAGAATGAAAGCAGTTTCCAGTCCAATTAAGCAACCAATTGACAATATTTGTTGAATGTTTACTCCATGCTTAGTATTGTGCTTGGTTCCTTCTTTCTTCCTAGAGACCAGGCGACATTGTAAGAATCTAGATAATTGCCTGTGAATGTGCAATATGGAATGGTTAAGACAGCAAATACTGGCTGGGACCAGTGAAACAGAATGCTTGCTCTCTAGGCACTTTTTACAAAATAGTATAATAAGTACGATAGGCACACATATTAAAGCCATCCCTTATAAGCCAATGTTTCACTCATGAGCTCTGATTATTTCAAATGGGTAGCATTTCCTTTTATTTTGTTTTTTTAAATTTTTTTCATTGGTCTCCAATGCCGAACTTAAGTAGAAATGGGAGCTTATATTTGCTAGACAAAAAGGATGCAAATCTCACCTAAGAGAGGATATTTAGGAAACGTTAATAAGAAACATCTGGGATCTACTCAGGGTGGGCTACAAGCTTTTGTTGGACAAGAGAATAGGGTAAGTTTTCAAACAATGTATTTTCTAGAAACGAGTACACTGTTGGGCTGTCACAATGTCACATTTCCTATTATGTGATGATACAAGTCATCATTTCCTATTAGCTCCAATTATATAAAGTTACAATATTTGCTGTAAACAACAGACACTTTTAAATTTACTTCTTACAGTTGAGATCTCAAGTGTGATTAATTCACAGGGCATTTCAACAAAACATTGTCAATGTGGGAACAGTGAATGAAAGGCAAATTTTTTTTTTTTTTTTGGTGGGGAAGACCAGCCCTGAGCTAACATCTGTTGCCAATCCTCCCCTTTTTTTTTGCTGAGGAAGACTGGCCCTGGGCTAACATCCATGCCCATCTTCCTCCACTTTTTATGGGACGCCACCACGGCAAGGCTGACAGACAGTGCGTCGGCAGGTGCCCGGGATCCGAACTCGCGAACCCCGGGCTGCCAAGCGCGAACTAAACCGCTGCGCCACCGGGCGACCCCTGAAAGGCAAATTTTAAGTGAAATGGGAAACAGAGCAGAGACTCTAGGAGTTGAAAGAAATTTTAGAGGTCATCGGTCCAAACCTTTGCATTAGCTCTTATGCAATGTATCTTGTAGCACATTATTCAGTTCTTGTCAAAAGTAGGGGGAAACTTTTGGTCCTTTCATTAAGTCTCAGAAATTGTTTTCACTGAGCTCTACTGAAGAGTATCTTTATAACAATGATGTTTGCCAAGTCTCCTTGAAGTCAGCTCTGGATGATATTGGAGGCCTAGTCCTTAAAAGTAAATATAATTACGTTGATGTCAATAGAAATACAAAGAGTGATGAAAATAAATAGCGTTTAGTTGCAACCACTATGTCAGATGTCAGATCCTGTACATGATGGAAACCAGGCATGGTTCCTGTCTGGGAGCATCTAATAAAATATTATGAGTTCTGCCTCAAAAAGGTTAAGATTGATACTTTACTGTCAACCCTGGAGTTTTCTAAATGCTTTTTTTTTTTTTTTTTGTGGGGAAGACCAGCCCTGAGCTAACATCCGTTGCCAATCCTCCTCTTTTTGATGAGGAAGACTGGCCCTGGGCTAACATCGTGCCCATCTTCCTCCACTTTATATGGGACGCTGCCACAGCATGGCTGACGAGCAGTGCATCGGCGGGCGCCCGGGATCCGAACCAGCGAACCCCGGGCTGCCAAGCACGGACGAAACTGCTGTGCCACCGGGCGGCCCCTCTAAATGCTTTTTTGATTCTGTGTTGCAAAAACTCAAGAAAATGTGTTTGTGTTTGGTTGTTTGTTTACTTGGAGTGTTGAACATGGTTGATTTTTTTGCCCTGTAGAAAAATGAGATGAAGCCACTATGACTCAGCTTGGTACTTTTTAGAATTTCAGTAGGAATGAAACATGTTTCTCCTCAGATTTAAAGTCAGATTAAAACTTGAGCCATTTCCACTCAACCATTCTTCAGGTGAAAAGCCACCATGCAGACTGAGTACCCTCCACACTTTCTGGAGAAATCAGGCCCTAGATTGGTTGGCTCTAGCAAAGGGCACAATTTCCATTGCACAGAGCTCAGAGATACCCACTAATGTCCCAGACAGGGACCATTCAGGATGAGAAAGTCTTTGAGGTCAGACCCATCTGGCGTTAGGGTCCACTCACTGGGTGACCTCTCTGAGTCTCATTTTCCCTATCTTGGAGTCACATTGTTATGGAGTAGCGATACCTAAATGCATTCAGGTTTGTGAAGGGCTCATAGTAAGCCACAGAGTATAGTTGGTAGGAGTGCAGACACCAAAGGCACATAGACTGGGTTTCTATTCTCAGTCTGCTGCTTGCTAGGTTGTCACCCTAAACTAATTAATTAGCTTCTCTGAACCTCAGTTTCCTCCTCTGGAAAAGGGGTCACACAATAGTAACTACCTCAAAAGGCTGTTGTGAGGATTGAATTATATTCAGTGGAAAATGTATGAAGAGCACGTAAATACTTTTTTGGGTGTTCCCAAAGTGCCTTGCCCAGTGCTAGGCACAGAAATATCTCTTCAGTGATTGGCTGACATATTGAATATATCCAGATTCTAGGCTAAGAAATTTCATAGATTCCTCTTGCAAATATACTGGAGGAATGCCAATGAGAAGATATGACAGGGGATGGCAGTAGGGTGGGGGTGGTGAGATCTTCACTTCTGGTGTTTTCTTCTTTGAGGGATGTCTATAGGATGCTGGTGTCAGACTATTGCTCTAGTATCACTGATGGCCCTTAACATTACAAACATGTAAATCTAGAGACCCAGCAGCCCATTTTAATACTTATGATTTCCCCAATTCCATTAAATAATTCCTTCAAGAATCATCCTCCATGAGTAACAATGTAGATTTTAAAGAACTTACTTATTTTCTCTGTATATTTGGGGCAATACATAAGAAGGAAACTGGTAAAAATTTCAGTGATAAGCAGCCCCTTGTGGTCCCATGCTTCCATTTTCCAAAGTGGCCACCTTGCCTTGTGATTTCATCAGGATAATTTATTAGTTTCACAATAGTCAGAACTAGGAATTATAAGGCAGCTTGTCCTCAAGACTGTGGCTCTAAAAATTTAAGTGATTTAGCTTCCAGTCCCAGCTTTGCCACTTTATAGCATGTGACCTTGAGCCAGCAGCCACTTAACCCCCTTAGCTTCAGTGTCCGAGTCTTTAAAATGGGGATACCAGTAGCCACCTCCTGGGATAGTTTTGCAGATTCCCTAAGCAGATGGACATAAGGCGCCTAAAATGGCTTGGCATCAAGGTCAACAAACGTCAGTCATTGTTATTATTGTAATCATCAGTTACTGTCCCAAAGCTGCCTTTCTCCTTAGACTGCTGAAGTAAAAGGTTGTTAAATGTTATCATAATAGAAGTTTTGCAACCTGATATTTTCCAGTTCATCTTTCTTAAGAACAGTCATCTTTCACGACCCATCTATTAACGGCCCATCTGGAGGTCAGAATGGACTCATGAGAACACAAAGAGCCATAGCTTCCTGTTATCCCTGAGCAGAAAAACACCCACTAACCTCATCCCTACCTGAAAACCGCTCTGGGCAGATGTTTCCCGAAGGAGACTTAGTGCGGGGCAGAGCAGTAAGAAGCAAGGCTGTGCATTCAGGCAGAAACTCTGGCGTCCACCCCCTGCAGGACTGCACATGAAGCTCTCTCTTGTGAGCCCCATCTGGTACTAATCAGCCCATTTCCTGTCTCTTGAGTGCTCATGTACACTGTGAGCACTGTGTGAATTTATGCTTGCATAGTGTTCTGTGCATGAATCTGCCCTTCTTAAAAGAGGGCCTCTTTCTTCTGTATATCCCCAGGGAGGTTAAAACCAGTAACTTTGGAGTCAATTAGATCTGAGTTCAAATACCCAATCTACTCCTTACCATCTAGGTTACCGAACATCTTTGAGCTTTGCTTTTCTCATCAGTGAAATGAGGAGTTAACGTGCGTAAAGGGCTTACTAGAGGGTTGGCACATAAGAAACACTCAATAAATATTAACTCTCTCCTGAGAGCCTGCTTCATAAATGGTGGTGGTGGACACACTAAGAAGTGGGTAGAAGAATGATTCTCTTTGGGCATCTGGAAAAGTTACTGTCAGTTGTGATGACATCATTCTTTCTTGTAACATATAAACCTAGCAAAAGAGCACCCCTCCTCCACTATCCTTAGATGTAACTGCACTGTATTAGCATCTATGTAGGATAATCCAACTCTAAAACTCCAAAGCCACTTTAGTTCTTTGGAACAATCTCATAATCTATTAATTTTATGAAATAACTTTAACTCTTACTTTTAGACAAAACTGGGGAGAACAACTCCAAGCAATCCCTCTTGGTAAAAGAATGAAGGTATGGAAATAAATACTATTTACCATCAGCCAAAGGAACTCAAAAGTATGTTTTAAGACTTTTTTGGTCAGCAAAATAAATTATTTCCTTAAGTGAAATAGATGCTTTGATTTTAGATTCCACCACCACTTTTTATGTGTCTCCCTACCACCTTTCTCTTTCTTCACATGGTTTCTTTCTAGACTGCAGAAGAAGTAATAAAATATTGGTGACGGCCTTTCTTAGGTGCCAAAAAATTGAGTGCTTTGGAAGAAAGCTAGATGTATTCTCCACTGGGCTGACGTATGGCTTTTCTGAAATATTTAGAAGTCATGCGTGAGTATGAAGAACATGCAATTTGAATTTCAATTAATGGTCAAATATTTCCTTATCCATCCTCTTTCCCATGGGTTCTTTACAGACAGGCCTGGGTTAGACAGCCAGTTTTATGGGTAGAGGTTGTCTGAGAATCATGGTGGCTCTGAGCTCAAAGAGATTCCAGAGTCATCTGGACAACCTGTAATTGCTCAACAATCGTTAACCTTGGAAGCATTACGGATCTCCTCATGAGGCTGAAGGAAACTGTGAACTGCCTCCCAGAAACATGCACACCAGTGTGGGCTCACACACAATTTTCCCTTGAGTTCCAGGAGGGCTCACTGATGCATCTCCACACTTCTAAGTCATCGAGTCTGCAGGTTTAGAGTTCCTGCCTGGGGCTTGGCTCAGTCTCGTCCATACACAATCAGGGCCCTGCCAGGCCGTGTACTTTATCAAGACTCACTCTGGCCCTTTTCTGCTTTTATTTCCACAATGGGGCAAAGAGTTCACAGAGCAAGAAGATGTGCCTACTTAGAGCCCACATAATGTACCATTTTCTAGGCCACTCTTTGGGGACCTGGGACCCTGCTTTCAGAGCCTGTTATAGGGCTCCTCCTAGAGTTTCCCATCTGAGGGTACACCATGTCACCAGAGTGCATACCTCTGGGTGGCTGGGTCTTTTGGGGGACAAATTAAGAGCTTGGGTTTAGGATGGGTGTCCTCACACACAAGCATAAATTCCCTCCCGGTACTGACCGGAGGCAGGTGAGCGAAAAAGAGGAAGAGGAGTGGGCTTTGGACCTGGGCCGTCCAGGTGCACTCTTGTCCTAGACCCAGCAAAGAGGCAGCACCTGCCCTTTTCACATGCTATTGCCTCTTAGCTCTTTACTCCTCTCTTCTGGCTAACTCCTACTCAACCTTTAAGCCATAGCTTAGATGTTCTTTTCCCAGAGAGGCATTCCTGAACCCTCAGTCTTAGGTAGTTCCCTGGTTAATTGCCAGCGTCCTATATGTTCCCTTCATGGCACTTATTTAAAGGTATTTGAATGATTATTGGAAGTGTTTGTCTTACTTAAAAAATTATTTGTGGTTATTTGTGTACAGTCGAGCTTGTGCACTACTGTATCCTTAGCACCATGCTAGGTGCCTAGCACATAGTAGATCTTCAATAAGTATTTGTGGAATGAATGCATATGACCTTTGGGACTTGTATTCTCCATATCCCCAGAAATGAGCCTGTTGCAGTCTTTGAAAAGCAGGTTTTTTTTCTTCTTAAACTGGTAGGGCCCACAAGCCAAAATGGAGGTGTAATGTCCCCATTATGCTAGTGAACTGGGAGGCCACCTGGCCTTTGGTGCTCCCGGGCCCTGGCTGTACGCTTGAGGAGATGCAGTAAATGCTTGGAAAGCAAGGCAGAGCAGCACTCACACGAGTGTCAGAACCATCATGTAGCATCTCATATCCTTCGCACTCTCGTGATCACTGGCTAACACTGCGATGTAATAATCACAGGAATCCACCATCAGAGTGCAAAAAAAAGGCAGTCCAAATCTGGCATGAAGTGTGAATAACAAGCGGAAACTTCTCATTTCAATAGTCCCCTTAAAATGGCAGCCTGGCCCCTAGATAAAGTGAATATTCTGATTTCAACCCATCAGCAATTGAATTTTCTCCCAATGACTCAGCTCCCCTTGTTCTGACTGGAAGAAATCATTGGCCATGAGAACAAATATTGTCAATGTAAGTAAATATTGCCTTGGATGTTGTGGTACAAATTAATTGTCAGAAGTTAGGCTAGCTTTTCTAAAAATGTGGTATTACGTTCAAAATTTTCTGTTGTGGAAATCGTGGAGAGAAGATGAATCATCAGAGTGAATACACATGTGTTAATAGCCATAGCTACTATTTACTGGATTTCACTCTGTGCCTGGCTCTTTGCTGAGTGCTTTATGTTTTTTATCTCATTTAACTTTCACAAAACCCTGAGAGGTGAGTATCATTCCATTTTAAAAATGAGGGAACAGAAGCTCTGAGATGTTAGGCAGTTTGTCCAAGGTTGCATCACTGGTAAGTCCAAAGCCAAGTTGTAAACCTACACTTTGAGGGCTCCAAAGCCTTGTTCTTAACTATTTTACGTTCTTCCCACCCAGTATATTAAAATTTCCTTATATAACAGAAAGAGGTCATTCTTAAGAACAGGAGAAAGACTGGAACAGTCTCAAGGTTGGTACCTAATCCTCTTTTGTTTCCCACACCAGGCATCAAGTGAGATGCCATTGCAACCCTGCCTTGTCCGTCCTCCATTATGGCAACCTCAGAAGGCTGAGACTGGGCTCAAGTAACTGGTGCTGCATAACAGACTACCCCCAAACACGGTGGCTTAAAACAACCATTTTATTTTGTTAATAGCTTTGTAGATCAGGAATTTGGGAAGAGTTTGGTTAGGTGGTTTGTTCCTTTTTAAAAATTTTTAAACTTTAAAAATTTTCTAAATATGTTTTAAATTTTTTCCAGCTTTATTGAGGTATAACTGACAAATAAAAATTGTATACATTTAAAGTATATGCCATGATTTGTTATTTGTATATATCGTGGAAATGATTACCACAATCAAGCTAATTAACACATCTATCACTTCACATAGTTATTATTTTGTGTGGGTGCGTGTGGTGAGAACACTTAAAATCTACTCTCAGGAACTTTCAAATATATAATACAGTATTATTAACTGTAGTCACCATTCTGCACATTAGAGCCCCAGAACTTATTCATCTTATAACCGAATGTTTGTACCCTTTAACCAACATCTCCCCACTTCTCCCACTCCCCTGCCCTGGCAACTACCATTCTATTCTCTGCTTCTGTGAGTTTGACTTTTTTAGATTCCACATATAAGTGAGATCATGTAGTATTTGTCTTTCTGTGTCTGGCTTATCACTTAGCATAATGACCTCCAGGTCAAGATTTCCTTCTTTTTTTAACGGCTGAAGGATATTCTATTGTGTGTGTGTGTATATATATATATATAAGAAAATATGGTGTGTATATATATATATATATATATATATCCATATATATCCATTCATCCAGTGACAGACATGTAGGTTGTTTCCATATCTTGGCTATTGTGAATAATGCTGCAATGAACATAGGAGTGCAGATATCTCTTTGAGATAATGATTTCACTTCATTTGGCTGTATACTCAGAAGCTGGGATTATATGGTAGTTCTATTTTTAAATTTTTGAAGAAGCTCCATTCTGTTTTCCCTGGGGGCTGTACCCATTTACATTCCCACCAACCGTGCACAAGGGGTCCCTTTTCTCCACATCCCTGCCAACACTTATTATCTCTTGTCTTTTTGATAAAAGCCATCCTAATGGTGTGAGGGTATATCTCATTGTGGTTTTGATTCACATTTCCCTGATGACTAGTGATGCTGAGCACATTTTCGTATACCTGTTGGCCATTTGCATGTCTTCTTTGGAAAAATGTCTTTCCAATCCTTTGCCCATTTTTTAATTGGGTTATTTATTTATTTTTTTGCTATTGAGTTGTATGACTTTCTAATATACTTTGGCTATTGACTCCTTATCAGATATATGGTTTACAAATATTTTCTTCCACTCTGTAGGCTGCCTTTTTGTTCTGTTCTTTTGCTGTACAGAAACTTTTTAGTTTGATGTAGTCCCACTTGTTTATTTGTTTTCTGTGCTTTTTGTGTCATATCAAAAAAAATCATTGCCAAGATCAATTCCAAGGAGCTTTTTCTCCATATGTTTTCTTCCAGGAGTTTTATGGTTTCAGGTCTTACAGAATATCAGGGCAGCTGGGAGTGGAGGAGCCACTTCCAAGATGGCGTCTTCGCTCGTGTGAGTGGAGTAGCCATGCTCCTTGGTGTCTCTGCCTCTCTTCACATGTCTCATTGTGTTTTCCTGTCATCCCATGCTTCTCCATGTGGCTTGGGTCTCTCACAGCACAGTGGTTTTAGAATAAATGAGCTTCTTACTTGGTGTCATCTTCTCCCAGAGTGATTGTTCTAAAAGCATGTGTTCCAAGAGACCTGGTAAGAAGCTGAAAGACTGCCTAGAACCTCTCCTTGCTAGTTCCAGAATGTCACTTCTGCTGCATTTTGTTAGTCAAATAAGTCACTAAGGCTAGCTAGGTTCAAACTTTTGGGGGAGGAATAGATTTCACTGTTAGATGGTGGAATAGCATGCGAGTATAGGAATGAAGGGGTTGATGACAGCCCTCTTGGAGACAAGTTACCTAGACTGTCTCCTAAAACCATTCCCAGCATATCAGCACACATCTGAATGAATATTATGAATCTCTCACTTTTCTTTGAGAGGACAGCTTAGGATAAAGTTTTTAAAGTAAAAAGCATGAAAGTAAACAACAGTTAATAATAATTTGCTACATGCCAGACTCTGAGCTAAGTCTTTCACTTGCACTATTTCAAGTAATTCTTATGACTCTTGAGGTAGGTCTGATTATTCACAATGTTGCAGATGAAGAACACTGATCTCAGAGAAGTTAAGCAATTTGTTCAATGGCATACAGGAAGTGGAGTCTCAAGATTTGAATTCAGGGCTTCTGAATCCCAAAGTTTGTGCCCTTGGTCAGTACACAGAACAGGTAAGAGTTTATGGCAAAGGTGAGATCATGGTTGGGGTCACACAAATTGGCAGGCAAATTTGAGTAAGGGGTAAGCAGGGAGACAAGAAGTCAGCGTGAGTAGAGGCAGAGCAGTGGGGACTGGCCTGTTGGATCATTAAAAAGTGTGAGGACTAGAATTGGACAGATTGGCAAGAGACAAGTTCTGGTGGCCATGAAACCCAGGCAGAGGAGCCTGATCCAGTGAGACAGGAAGATCAGGTCACCCACTCACTGGAGAGGAAGCCCTTATACCTGAGACTCAAGACCTCAGTTCACTGCTTTGCTTCTCCTTAACTAAGTTTCAGAGTTTGCCTCAGTCATCTCAGTTCCCAACCATAATTCACTTTAAGAGTAGAAGGAAAGTTCACACAAATCAATGAGTAGGGTCAAACAACAGCCCCATTTCCACTCCAGAGAAGGATTCTCCTGTGTGTGTGAAAAACTCCATTTCTCCTTTTTCTCAGAATTGACAACATTTGGGAGAGGAAAGGGAGCTGTTAACTGGTGAGGAGGCAATTTCTAAATCAATTCTTCAACTTTGACCAACTATAAGACCTAATAAGGCAGTATTCTAGGTAGACGTTTGGTCAACTAAGCTTTTGTAGAAGTTCAAGATGAAGCAGTCCTGATAGATGACTTTGCAATACAAAGTTTCACTCCTTTAGTGAAATACAGTGGTTAAGAGCACTGGCTTCAGAGCCAGACTGACCTAGGTTTGAGTCCAGCTCCACTGCTTACTAGCTGAGTAACTTTAGATGAATCACTTACCTCGGAGCCTCACTTGACTCATTTAAAACTTGGAAGAATAATACCTAGAGGCAGTGAGGATTTAAAAAGATGATGCATGAAAAGTGCCTGCACTGGGCCTGGCTTATAGAAAATGCTCAGTGTATATTAGCTATTGATGTTGGGTCTTAGGTTCCCACATACTTGATCTGACTTCAGAGTCTAGCGCTTGCTCCACTGCTTAGGACTAGGAATGGGAGTGCTGCAGTAGATGCTATGATTGTAGTCATGGGACTCAGAGCTGTCTGAAAATTCAGTCTCCTCTTTGACCAGACATGGGGTGCAGGAGGAGGTTGAGTCAAACCTTCACCTATACTTTATTAACATAGTGATTGAAGGTATAATAGTACGTCCCTCATGGGGCTGTTTTGAAGGTTAAATTCTATAAATCACACAACAATGGTGTATAGGTAATGTTCCGTAGCAATAGTCAGAATATATTATCTATTATTATTATGCATTCAAATATTCATTGAGTGGCTTCTGTGTGGCAAACTCTACTCTAGAGGCTTCTTTAGGACAGATGGGCCCATGCATAGAAGATTTGGACCCTGGCAGCCAGGCAAAAGTTGTTACCTGCCATTTCAGCAATTGACTAAAAGTATTAACAAGGCACATATTGTCTGCACTTGTGATCAAGGCAAATCCAGGGAATGTGGTGCTTCTGAAGGCCTATGTCAACATCTAAGCTTCCAGAGGCCACTCCAAACTAGAGAGGGTGCTTATTATTCAGGATGTCCAAAACATGACATGGCCAGAGGGAGAGTCTCATTGAGCCTGAGGAAAAAAGCAAAATATTGAAGCCAGGTAAGTAGTGCCAAGTGTTATGCAAAAGAGAGAAGTGAGAAGTCAGGATGTATGGGGAGCAAAGCACAAGCTTGGTCAGGTCAGGATGAAGATCATGGTAAATGTGGGATATCTGAGAATGACTTTTATGTGACAATGGCAGCATTGTGCAAGAGTGGATCTTTTGACTTAAAGTGATTGGGTAGGACCAGACTCAAAATGATATTTATACTTTTCCATAAATTTTGAACCTCCCATTTTAGGAATGAGATCCAAGTTTAAGTCTTGGAGATTGTAAAAACAGAAGTTTTAAGAAATAATTGATCACCAAGCCATTTTTATTTTCAACTGCCTCCTGCAGAACAACCAGGATCTAAACTTGTTGGCCTTCAAAGCTTACGAGTGGTTAGACATGATTTATACTAAGAAGCAAGCCATATGGCATTGGAGGGTTTAATTTAGATGCTAATCACAGATGTGTGATTTCACTGGAATGTCTCAAGCACTTTATTTGCTGACAAAGACTGTAAATGGGCTAATGAGGTAAGATATTCTGGATGATACCGAGGCTGTGTAAGAGCAACATGACTGGCCTGCTTTCCTTTACCTGGCTCTGTTGTTTCTCCACATTAACCACTAAGTAGAAAGGGTGAAAATGACCAACTTTGAGATGATCTTGAATTAAATGCTCTTATAAGCAAAGAAAGGAGACTGACTTCAGAGGCATTACTCATATACCAAAAGTGAAGGCTTCATCTTGAAGTGACTGGGGAAAACCAGTGCCAAACTGTTAGTTAAACAAGTACTGATAGGATTAAGTAAGATGATAAATAAATGTTCAAGCCAATCACTGCAGAGAAAAGAAAAATCCAAACCAGGTGCATGGCACTGAACAAGCAAACCTACCATTTTGTTGTCTAAGCTTTTGGCTTGTCAACTGATTAAGATCAGTCTCTCCATATTTCAGAAAACTGACAGGACATAGCATATTGCCCCCTCATCTCCCCCCACAAAACCCCTCCTGGTTTCATTTACCATCTTATTTAGTCTTGATTCCATCATCCATCATTATAATAGCTCCCTTACAAATCCACTTGGCTCTACTGTTCATCATTCCTTTCTCCATCTTCTGCTGGAAAAACATCATCCCAGATGAACATCATCTGCCTTCTTCAGGATTACAGCTGAGCAGATGAATGTTTCCAGATAAACTCACAAATGGGGCTATTTCCCCTTTAATTCATATTATGCCTCCAGGAGGCACTGAATGCACTCCAGTAATCCTACTGTTTCCCGAGTAGGTTGGATTTCCAATTTTCTGAGAACACATTTCATACCTTCTCCCACTCCTCGTACTTCCCACATTCTTTCCTCTACCAATGATGAGCCCCCTTCATGCTGCATTGAGAAATTAAAAGTCACCAGGGAAAACTTCCTCATCTTTCAACAACCAAAGGACCAAACCGTCCTATACTTACAATCTGGAATCCTCTCCTACTTCCCTCCAATCACAGTGGGAGTCTAGTTCCCCTTCCTCTCAAAGCCAACCCCTCCACTGTGCTCCAGATTTCATCCCCTTCCCTTCCATTAGCCTCTCTCTTTCTTTTGTACTGGTTCATCTCTGTCAGCAAACATAAAATCAACAAATAATAAAACCAAAACCTTCCCTTGACCCCACATGTTCTAGACGCAGCCTCATTTTTCTGTTCCCTTTTATATTAAACTTCTCAAAATAGTTGTTTACACATGCTGACCCCACTTTCTAACCTTCAACTCACTCTTATTTATTAACAATCTGGCTTCTTTCCATTTACTCCAGTGAAACTGCTCTTGTCCAGGTCTCCAGTGACCTTCATTTTGCCAAAGCAACATCCTTGTCTTAGTTGCTCTCTCAGCAGCAGTCAGCTTAACAGTCTCTCCTTTTGGACATGCTCTCCCCTCTTAGCTTTCCTGATACTATTGTCTCCTGGTTTACCTTCTACTTCATAAGCTACTCATTCTCAGTATCACTGCTGTTTCCTGCATATCTAATAGATCTGTATACCTTATTGTCCTCAGGCCTTAGTCCTGGCTTCCTTCTCTCTCTTCCTAGAGTGGATGGAGAGTGTTGTATCAGTTCCCATGGATTTAAATACTATGTTTATGCTAATGACTCCCAAATTTATATCTACAGTCCAAATTTTCCTCTAAGCTCCACTCACATTCAATTTGACGTTATCATTCTTCTCCACTTGTATGTCTCACAGGCAGCTCACACTTACTATGAGTAAAATGGAGCTCAATTTTCCATCCCAAATCTATTTTCACCCTCACTCGGTCATCGTCATATCAGTAAATTGTACCACCGTTCACATTGTTCTTTTTCTTAAAAATTATTTTACTGAGGTCACATTGGTTTATAACACTGTGTAAATTTCAAATGTACATCATTATATTTCAGCTTCTGTATAGATTGCGTCATGTTCACCACCACAAGTCTAGTTTCCATCTGTCACCATACATATGTGCCTGTTGACCCCTTTTGCCCTTACCCCACCCTCTTCTCCTCTGGCAACTAGTAATCTATTCTCCTTACCTATGTGTTTGCTTTTCTTCCACATGAGTGAAATCATATGGTATTTGTCTTTCTCTGTCTGACTTATTTCACTTAGTATAATACCCTCAAGTTCCATTCATGTTGTCACAAACGGCACAATTTCATCTTTTTTTATGTGTGTATCAATGGATGAATGGATTAAAGAAGATGTGTTATATATGCACGTTGTTCTTCAAGCAAAAATTCTGATGGTCTACTTTCTTCTTGCTTTTCCTTCACTTCCCGTATCAAATCCATTAGCAAGTTTTGTCAATTTCATCTCTAAGAATCCCCCCATCTGTCCACTATTGGCATCTGCATTAGCACCATCTTAGTCTAAGTCCTTGTTATCTCTCACTTGCATGACATCGTCCATTTGTGACCCTCTCCCAGCCATTCTCCATGTAGCATCAAAAGAGATCTCCTTTAAAAAGGAAATCAGCACCCAATGGCTTCCAATTGCACATAAAATAAACTGCCAGGCCCTGAATAATCTACTCCCCCTTGCTTCTTCCAACCCCATCTTACAAAACTGTCCTCAGCTAGTATACCACAGTCATGCTGATATAGGTATTTCAAACATTCCTGGCTCTTTCTAAACTTATAGATTTGTCCATGCTGTTCCCTGAACTTCTGCATTGCTCAGCCATTTTATTTCTTTTAGGTTTCAGTTTAAATGCTACTTCCTCCAAAGAAGCCTTTCCAGACCACTCTCCCTAAAAAAGATCTCAGTCTTTCTCTGTTTAGCCCCTTGCTTGTTTCCTTAATGAGAATAAGTAAGAGAAAGAAAGCCCCCTGACAATAAGGACCATATTCATCCTGTTCATCAGTGTATGGTCAGCATCTACCATAAAGCCAAGAACAAAATAACTGCTTAATAATATAATTTTGAGATGAATGAGGAAGATTTTCAGGAACCTAACCCATGCAGTGTCATCAATAGCAATGGAAATTTCTCCTTGTAGTTTCTCACACTCAGCACACTATGATCACTTGATAAGTAAGCCTGACCATTCCCCTCCATTTGAATAAAATTTCAAGTTGCCAAATGACCTCATTCAGTATCAGCTGACAGTGATACTGAGGAGTATGTTTATTCATTTTGAGGTAGTATTTGTAGAGAGCTTACTTTGTATTTGGAACTGGGCTAAGCATTTTAAACAGATTTTCTTCTTTAAAATTTACAGTAATCCCATGGGGCAGACACTATTAATTTATCTTAAGCATATATGCAAAAACTCTGCATAAAATTTCTTGAAAATGTCTAGACCCTCTGGAAGAAGCTGAACTCACTTGTAATAGAGTTCTCCAAAGTGGAGAGATCCTACTTAATATTTTGAGGAGCACAAAGAAAATATTAGATTATATATCTATCTATGCATCTATAAACAAGAAATCTGTTAAACTCTGCTAACATATATTCAACAGATTGACATAGTCTCTTGTCACGCATGGCCCTGAAGGTAGCATGAAGGAAGAGTACGAGGAGCTCTCTAACATGGGGCCAGCAGGGGCTGATGAAGAATCAGCAGATGGGCTCTCATCCTTCATTCACCTTCAGGAAAAATTAATGGCTTTAATAGATTCCTCAAAGAAATGTGAATTGAATATAATACTCAATGCAAACACACAAGTGAACAAGAAAATGGCTACCTATCACCTCTCTTATTCCTAGTACAAGCTCTTTGTCAATATTATGGATGTAAAACTATCCAGACCTAATCAGTTCTAATATCAAATTGCCCCTTCCCATTCAAAATGATCAAGGAGATAATTTGAAATATGAAAGTACAATCAATATTATTAATTATGAACTTAGCCCTTAATGTATAATATTTAAATTGTGCATTAAGATATTAGCTTTAAATGGTATGAGATTATGATAAGCAGGACATTTTAAAACTATGCATCCAGAATGTGAAGACAAACTACATTATTTTTCAGCAATGTCTGCAGTCATATTATTCTCAATCCAATAATTTATACATTTTTCCTAAGTTTAATGATTTTTAGATGCCTCTTCTGAGGTTTCTTAATTAATAGCTAAGACAGAGACTAAGCTGTGACAGATTGCCTATAGCAGTATTTGTTTTTCCTTTCCTCTCTTCCTTTCAGTAAGAACCCCTAGGTTTAGCAGGGAATATTGATGTCCAGGTTAAAAAGGTATTTCCTAGCCTCCCTGGCAGCTGTATGTGTCCTAGTGACTGAATTCTACTCAATGAGTTATGAATATACATGCTCTGGGATTTCCCTAAATCCCCTTAAAAGGGAAGGGGACATACCTTCTTTTCTCTCCTTTCTCCTCCCTGTCAGCTGGTGTACTAATTCTCTATTGTTGGGTAATAAGTTACCCCAAAGTGTAGTGGCTTAAAACAACAGCATTTATTTTCTCACAGTTTCTGTAGATCAGGAGTCTAAGCGGGCTTGGCTAGATCCTCTAGCTCAAGGTTGTAATCAAGGTGTTGGCTGGACCATAATCATCTCAAGGCTCAGCTACGGAAGAATCTGATCCCAAGTTCACTTACATTATTGTTGGCGGGATTCAATTCCATGTGGACTGTTAGTCTGAGGGCCTCTGGTCTTCACTAACCATTGGCCAGAGCCCACCTTCAATTCTTTGCCACAGGGTCTCTCCGCAGGGCAGCTCTCAACCTGGCAGCTTGTTTCATCAAAGCAAATAAGTGAGAGTACAAGAGAGAAAGAGTGCCGGCAAGAGAGTGCTAACAAGATGAAAGTCACAGTCTTGTAACCAAATCATGGAAGGGATGTTCCATCACTTTTGCTGTACAGTCATGTGCAACACAACGTTGACATTTTGGTCAACGACGAACTGCATATATGATGGTGGTCCCATAAGATTCGTACCATAGAGCCTAGGTGTGTAGTAGGCCATCCCATCTAGGTTTGTATAAGTACACTCTATGATGTTTGCACAATGATGAAATTGCCTAATTACACATTTCTCAGAATGTATCCCCATTGTTAAGTGATGCTTGACTGTATTCTATTAATTAAAAGCAAGTTTCTAGGTGCAACCTACACTCAAGGGGATGGAAAAGCACAAAGGTGTGAATATCAACAGGCAGGGGTCATTGGGAGGCATGTCAGAGGATACCTATCCCAGCTGGAATAAAAATGTGTAGGCAGGACCTTAAGCAATACTGTTGGAACTTGAGAAAGTATGCTAAGATGGCAGCAAAGATAGAAGACCATGGGGCTACCTACCAATCTGCATTGTCTATTTATGGACTTCCTTTACATAAGAGAGAAATAAAGTTCCCTTTATTTTAAGCCACTCCCCAAGTGATTTGGGGTTTTACTGTTATGTACTGAAAATTCTAATCTTGTCTGGTATGACAGTCGAAGACAAAAAGCCATATATCATTGGGACAAAACTTGTTTTCCTGCTGTGATAAGTATAGTTGAAGTAATACAATAAAAGAAATATGGTGATAAACTAGAAAACATTTCTTTGTACCTATGTGGTACCTTTCCAAACTCCAACCAAATTCTATGACACCAACTGAGTATCCTACAATTCAATTTAATTCTGACACTAAATACTCAGAGTTAGCACAGACCACAGAGGTTAAGGGCTCTGTCCACAGGACTGCTTCAGATAGTCACAAACAGGATGCCCAGCTACCTGCACTTCTACCTGAATGACTATAAATTCGGGAGTTCCCACAACCCCCACTAGATGACACACAACTCAAAAAAACACTTTATTTACATGTACTATTTTATTATAAAGGGTACAATTCAGGATCAGTCAAATGGAAGAGATCGGCGTTGGGGGGGCCCTCTCAGGGCATGCCACTCTCCTACCACGTCAATGTGTTCACCAACCCAGAAGCCCACTGAACCTCATTGTTCAAGAGTTTTTGTTGAAGTTTCATTACATAGGCATGATGGATTAACTCACTGGCCATTGGTGATTGAATTCTATCTCCAGTCCCCCACACTTTCCCAGAGGTCGAGGCGTGGGGCTGAAAGTTCCAACTCTCTAAAAACATGCTCGGTCTTCCTGGTAACTAGTTCCCATCTTGAAGCTCTCTAGGGGCCTAATGAGTCACCTCATTAGCATAAACTCAATTTTGGTCAGAAAGGGGATTATTAGCACTAACAAAACACACTCCTATCACTCAGGAAATTCCAAGGGTTTTAAGAGCTATGATCCAGGAACTGGGGACAAAGACCAAATATGTATATTTTTATTACCCATAGTAGCAAAACACTTTCAGAATATACATAGAACATATTGCTGAAGATTGGAAGAAACATCTTCTAGAACAGATGATCCATAATAGGAGTTTTGTTCTACAGCCAAGATGAAAGTCCATATGTTTTTAGCTATCTTGATGTATGGTATTTGCTAGATTAGGTTTCAATAATAAAAACATGAAGAATTGCCTTTTTCTGGCATGTCACTAAAAAAGATAACCAAAGAAGATATATTTTTGAGAGTAAATAACTTCTATAATTATCAAATGTTTTATGAAGGAAATATTTAAGTATGTTCACTGATAGAGTGGCTCCTCTGATTAGAACTTAAAAAAAAAATTTCTGGGATAACATTACATAGATAATACCAAACCTGAAATTCATTAATTGCATCATTCAATGGTTAGCTAATATAGAAGTCAAATGTAAATTAATATATAAGCAGTCAAATCCACAAAACCACAAATGGCTACACTGATGTGATTAATTTTAAACATTAAATTAAAAAATTTTTTTAAATCAAGACCTGTAAATTATAGTAGACTCTATATCATTTTGTAATGAGATGGAGAGAGACCATGACAACCTTTTTTTAACCACTTAGAGGTTTACTAAAAGAGTTGTGGAACTTAAAGATAAGATATATGTTTTTCTCCTACAAAAATATGAAAGTGCAAAATTTGCTGATCTTTTTTGTAACGAAAAGGAGCTATAAGTTTTAGTTCACCTGGCAAATAGTTTTGAAATATAAGTACACAGTCTGTCTCTTCATCAAAAAATTGACATTTTAATAATGTATGGAGAGGAGACTATTTTATGAAAGAAATTCTTGTTTTTGATAGAGCATATGGAAAATAGATACTTGGAAATATTTCCATTGTTTTCTGATCCTATAGCTCAACATGATCATGTGCACCTATAAAAGCTTCCACATCTGCATACTTAAAAAAATTAGAAAGAGAATGTATTCATTTTCTATTGCTATATACAAATTAACAGAAATTTTGCAGCTTAAGAAAACACACAGACATTTCTTATCTCAGAGTTCCCCTGGGTCAGAAGTATGGGCATGGTTTAGGGTCTACCGCCCAGGGTGTCACAAGGCTGCAATTAAGGTCTCAGCTGGACCGTATTTTCATCTGAGGCTCAACTGGGGAAGAATTTGCTTTCAAGTTCATTCAGGTTGCTGGAAGAATTAATTTCCTTGTGACTGTATGACTGAGGACCCAAGCTTTTTGCTGGCTGCTGGCTGGAGAATGCCTGCAGGGCCTAGAAGCTGCCCACAGGTCCTAAATGTTGCCCACAGTTCCTTGCTATGTGGGTTCCTTTAACATGTTCACTCATTTCTTCCAGACTTCCAGAAGAGTCTCACATTCTAATCTGCTAAAACAGAGTCTTACATAAGACATACTCACAAGAGTGACATCCCATTATTTTGTCATATTCTATTGGTTAGAAGCAAGTCATACGTCATGCCCACACTAAAGGGAGAGGGATTACACAAAGGCATGGACCTCAAGAGAGGAAAACCATTAAGGGTCACTTTAGGGTCTGTCTGACACATGGAATTTTCCAATCACTTGGCAAATCATAATAAGAGTTTCAGTGAACTTTGAATCCATGTGTTAAAAATATAAAAATGCAACTAGAAGAGCCACTGACTGACATCAGGGAAGTGAAAATTTACAAGTTAAATTATTGCAAAGACTTTTGCATAATTGGTAGATGGGATTGAAAAATGAGTGTCATGATTTCAAACACAACCAATAATGTACTTCTGTAATTTATATCTATTTATCCTTGGGACATAACATTTTTTCAGCTTTGACAGCCATTAAAACGAAGGATCAAAATAAGCTGAATTTAGTGACAGACCTTTGAATTGCTGAATTACAAGCATTACAAATGTTAAATCAAGATTTTCAAACATAATGAGGCTTATTTGATGACGATGTATTTACTAACAGTAGTTCCATTAGATAAAATTATGCAATTACCAATAAATGAAAAATTTAAAGATGTGCCTATTAGGAAAAGAATGAGCATGAATCCCAACATGTGTATATTTATTCCTTTAGAAATCGCACACATGGATTATGTATAAATATATTACATACATTCTAAAATACACCAAAATTTGTTGTCAAAATTATTTGATACTAAAATACACAATAATTTATTATCAAATTTAATTTCACCTGTTTCCTTTTTTTAATGTGGCTACTAAAAAAATTAAAACTACGTATGTGGTTCACATTATATCTATTGGATAGCACTGCTCTAGAGGATTTGGTATGTTAGAAAAAGCAGAAGGCTGGTTATATTTTCTGGACTAAGCAACAATGGGATTAATCTAAGTGATGTGTAGGTAAGTCCTGGCCTCACCTGAAATGAATTGCTATGCATCACGCTCTTGTAGCTAATGTTTTTCCTCACTCATCAGTAGTGGTTAGTGTGATATTTTAATCTCACTAACAGTTGAAACAGATTCTAAAAAGTTGAACTGATTTCCCTTCTGGACTGTACCCTCAGCTCTGTTTGCCATTACCAGATAAACTGATACTACTTCCTCTGATAACGCAGCAGTTTAGACTTGGATTTTAGGATTAACAGCTAAATAGCCTCAGGGAAATAGCACATGCGTGTTTGTGGAAATGTACTCTCGCTGTGGTATAGTGAGTTCTCTTTTTTTAACTGTGCCAAATATAGAGCAAAGTAATAGATAAATTCTGCCAAGAAGTTGAGGGACACTTTTAAAAACTTGCCTTATAATTGGTTTACATAAAGCCACAGTTTTAAATAGCTTAGTCTCAGCTCTGATAATTTCCTTTGCAAATTGATTTATTAACCACTATTCTGTTAACAAATAGACAACCTTTGCCTTTCTTCCCTAAATTTCAGAAAGGATCCTCTCTAGAACATCTTGCAGTAACCATTCTGGTGAGGCAAATCTTGTCCTCCACTTCTTTTCTGAAAAAGCCTCACACATTGAGCTTTTCTCTGATCAGTCTCTCCTCACTGGTACTTTCCCTGTAACTGGAAGCCCTCTGAGCTGCTATTAAACTCTAGAAGCCCATGATAATGTTCTCCCTGGAGCAATTATAATAAAGTCTAGCTATTGAAAGTCTTCCTTATGTTGATCCGATGCCTACTTTTCTGTGACTTCCAATTACTGGCCTCCAGGGATATACAGAGCACACTCCTTCTTCCACAGATAACTCTAATATTTCTTCTAAATCTTCTTTTCTCTGGGCTACCCAGTTTCTCTAAGTACTCCTCTTATTCATTAAACATATATTTTTCAGATGCTGTTATTAGTCTGCTAGGGTTGCCATAACAAAACACCACAGATTGGGTGGCTTGAACAGCTGAATTTATTTTCTCACAGTTCTGGAGGCTGAAAGTCCAAGATCAAGTCCAACCAACCCCGGCAGGGTTGGTTTCTCCTGAGGCCTCTCTTCTTGTCTTGCAAACAGCTGCCTTCTGCCTTTGTCCTCACATGGCCTTTCTTTGTGTGTCCCACGCTCCTGGTATCTCTTCCTTTTCTTATAAGGACACCAGTCCTATTGGATTAGGTCCCACCATTATGACTTCATTTAGCCTTAACTGCCTTCTTAAAGGCCCTGTCTCTATATACAGTCACAGTGGGGGTTAGGGCTTCAACATACGAATTTTGGGGGAACACAACTCAATCCATAACAAGTGCTTATACAAAAACAGCAGAGAATAAAGCAAAACCCTGGTACTATGGACAAATGATATGGTTTCAAATCTTTTAAAAATACCTTTAAGGGATATAGCAGCTAGAACCTAACCCAATACTAGATATGGGGCCTGATCAACATGGAGTGGAAAGGGACCATCTCCTCTCTCTTTTTGGAATTTATACCCCTATTTATTTAGCCCAAGATAACATTCCCTCTTATAGCAGATCTGTTGACTTAAAAGAGAGCCCAGCTTTATGCATTTCTCTAAAACCACTGTATCTTTGTCAGTGTCTGTGTAACTCTTCTGTGTCCACACTAGATTGAAAGCCAGGTGGAAGTGAAGGTAATGTCTTCTAATTATTTGCATGCCTATACTGTGACAAATACTGTGCCCTGCATACAAGGAATAGTGTTGGCTGACGAGGGCTGGCTTCATGGGAGTGTGATCGTGTTGCACTTGGTTTAATGCTTGGCTCTGGCTGTCTTGAATTTTTGAGCAACAGGCCTCACATTTTCATTTTGCACTGGACCCCACAAATTGTGTGACTGACTTTAAAAAGGGAAATATTTATGAATGGTCAATTGGACTAGAAGTGAGAAGACCTTGGTTCTGCCCCAGGTTCTGCCACTAACTAGTTAAATACAAAGATTGATGCTCATTTATTTCTCCACCTGAAAGTCCCTCACTTCTAACCCAAAAGTTATGCAACCCTGCTTTAGCAAAAGGTTTCTATAGAGGACAACTACTGTTTTTGCCTGCCAAGCATCCACTCCCCAAATTTTTTCCAGAACTGTTCCTTCTCACATTCTGTCCAAGTGATTACTAGGTTCAGGGAGATGACCCCACTTCACTCCCAATCCCTGCTCCAGGGTGACCTTGTGGCCCAGGCCTGGCCGATCAACATGGTTTACCCCCCTGGAACAATCTGGAACTGATCCAGAAATGGGCATGTGGCTGAATTTAGGCCAACAGGTACAGGACTTTGGTGTACTGTTGGGGTGGCGGTTCTCTCCTCTGGCACTGCTGAGAGGATGAAGTAGGCCTGGAGATGCTGATAATCATCTTGCTTCCACGAAAGGAAACCTGCCTGAGCACAGAGCCAACTCAGGGGAAGACCAGCTGAGAGATGAAGAGAGTGAGACCAGGTCCTGAGGACATGACGTGAGCCCCTGGAGGAGCAGCTGTGCATGCAACCTGGACATATCTGTCATGAGAGCCATCAAGGCCCTGAGCCTCCTGATTTGGATGTCTGTCCCTTGCAACAATGGGGATTGTTAATCACTGGATCCCAGGTACACAGCAGGGTACTGCCACGTAACAGACACTGAATTAATGAATAGGAGAGTGCTTTGTCATGGAAGTCACTATAAGATGTAAATCTAAGTGGTGCAAGATGAATTTCCAAAAATAGACAAATGATTTTCTTTGTTTATAGGTACACTTCAGGCCCCCAGAGGTCATTAAATACTCGGAAATGGCTCACTGGAAAATCACTCTGCAATTAATCACTTTTAATGACTGCCAAAGTCATCCTAATTGGGCTAATAAAAGCAGGATCTAAAACAAACCTCCAGGAAATAGCTTCTGAGAGTCAAAGTTACCTTTTAAATCTGGGAATTTGGCTTTAGTATGAGTATACATTCTATTTATTAAATTAAACATACCCTTGTGTGTTACATGAAGATGAGGCAGTAGTGTTTGCTAAATAAACAGAGCTAAAGGAAGCTTGAGACCCGTCTGCCTATGCCCTACCTACTAGGTAATTACGTATGTTGAAAGGAAATGATGTAGCTAAATTAAATTATTATCTTTAAAATACTATTGTTTCTTTGATATTGCACTGTTTTGAAATGTTTCTTTGGTTCCAGAGGAAAAGAAGGTCTGCAAGGTTTCCTTTGGGGTATGAGCCAACAGCTTTCCCTATAAACAGGCAGACGACTATGAGAGGGGCAGAGAAGAGTCTGTTTCAGTACAAAAAAACATGGGTACTGCTATAGCCATCTAATGATGGAAATGGACATCTCAGGAAGTAAGGAGCTCTTTGTCCTCAGGGGCGCTCAAATCGAGGGTATATAATCTCTGTAGGAAACGCTGGAGAAAGGTAATAGGTAGCTTATAATTGGATAGTTCTCTAATTCAGCAAATCTTGGGAGCAGTTGCAGGAAATTCTGATATCCTAAGTTCACTGTTTGATCTATGCGCATCACTCTGGTGGCAAATGGAAGAGAGGAGAAGTCTGACACTTCAGCAGCTCTGAGTCCCTCCCAAAGATTCCAATTATTGATCCATATATCCAACAACATGTCCATGCTGGCTCACCTTTTCCTCTCTAGCACCTAGCAGAGCCCTTGGCACAAAGTGAGCACACAATAACTATTTGTGAAATGATTGAATAAATAAATGAATACTTCCTTCAGAAGTTATGAACTCAGTTTTTCCTGCACTTGTTTTGCTCCATACTGGGTTCATTTAAAAATTAATCATGTAACTCCTTGTGGCATATCAAGTTACTCACCTTGCACTGTATTATTTAACTTCTCATCTGTTTATGTCTTACCTTCTAAGATGGATCATGAGTTGTCTGAAGCAGGTCTTCTGTTCCCTTAGAAGCCTCTCAGAGTCTTCAAACACTCAAAGCAAGTTAATGACAGTGTTTCGGGGAGACCACAAATATTTGGTGCAAGCACTGTCCGCTTCCCTTTACAGAAGTCCCCAAAACCCACTGGCGATATTCTATAGCTCCTCCTCTAAAGCTCAGGGTTTCTAAAGTCCCCAAATTAACTTGCCCTCTATGCTGTTTCTCAGTGCACAGGTTCGTTGCCAACATGGTGGACTTTAAAATCAGCCCAAGTGCGGGGGTTATCATGTTATTGGAAGTAAAAGTGAAGTGGAGGAAATTAGGAATGTCTACGTCAACTCCCTCATTTTGGCTATAAGTAACCAAGGCCAACCCCCAAAGTTTGCTCAAGGTCACAGAGCAACTGCAGGAACCCAGAGATACTGACCCCAGGAACTCTGCTCCTTGTGGACATTACAAGCTCCTGGATGAAGGACATCACATCAATAATGACTTTTTTATTAACTAGATTTAAAATTTTCACACATTCCTTTTCCAGCGCCCCCCCATCAGCAAACACAAAAGAAGAGGGATTGCTTTGAGTGTAAAATGCTCAGGGGGTTTTGCTTCTCCTGTTCCACAAGTCAAAGAGATGAAAGATCGGGTGTCAGGACTTGTACCACACAAACCCTTTCTGAAGGACTGAAAAGATTTTATTGTACTCTCTGAAAGTTAGCGATTGCATTTCAAAAAGAAAATAAAAATGATGACTATTTCCCCTTGAGTTCAAAGACTCCAGCTAATTTTACTCTTTAACACTAAACTCCTGGTATTAGACAATTAATGTGGCACGGATCGGGACACCAGTCACCAGCTGGATCCCTGAGGCTTCTGGAGCCTATATATGATCTATACTCAGCACTTGCAACTCATCCTCTGATTATTGCCTTGTGTCATAATTAGTGATGTAGTTTACCAGCTCCTTGAGGGCAGCAGCTTAATTCTTCCTGACTTCGAAACACGTCAATCACTTCAGGTCTTTCTTCTACTCAAAGGCCTCCAATGACTTTAAAATGAAATTAAAATAAGTTCAAGCTCCTTACCATGGCCTACATGGCACTAAAATAATCTGCTCTTGCCACCCGTTGGCTTTACCCTATACTGTCCTCCTCTACTCACTCGGCTCCAGTCACCATGGCCTTCTTCCTTGTGCTCGAACACGCAAGGCTTCTCAGTGCCTATGTATGCCGTTCCTGTTCCGTGTGCTGCATGGCTGGAATGATTTGCTCCAAGAAGTTCAAATAATGATCCCTTCTCATCATTAAGTTCTCAGTTCTAAAATCTCCTCTGAGAGGTCTTCAAAGCACACTCTTATCATATCCACCCTGTTTTATTTCTTTTTTTTTTCCAAGGACAACTTACACTTATTTGCTGATGACTCTGACTAAACATACTTCAGATATAGCAGAAGTTAAAGAGTCTGTCAGGTGGAGCCATTTCTTGCTAACAGCTAAAGGTTGTCTGTGAAGAGTGACAAAGAGCTGGTGGTATTTTATTTCTACATCACATTTCAGTAACTGAAATTATCTTGTATATTTATTTTTTGTTTTGTTATTGTCTGTCTCACTCCTCTGGGATGTCAGCTCTGAGAACAGAGATCTCATCTTGTTCACTGCTGTATTCCCAACTCCTAGAAGGATACCTAGTATATAAGAGATGTTCGATACGTAGTCGTTTATTGCAACCGCCACAGTGCCTTATACCATGGTGTCATAGGTAGAGAGGCCAAAACCATATGGAAAGAGAGAAGATGGCCATCTAGCTCATAGTAAAGATTCTATAAACATGATGGCTGCCAATTCATGGCTGATGGAAAGGTTATTTAAATAATTACCTGTATCCTTAAGTATGACTGCTGTTTTTAAAATGATGATGGAAAAATTTATGTAGAGCTTGAAGTAGGTCCTTTTATAAAGATTTTTCCCTTTATATTTGGATGTATCAATGATGTGTGGCAGAAAGAGCACTGGATTAGTTAGAAACAGCAAATGGGTTTATCTCAGGTGGGTCAATTTGAATTGATAGATAATAGCTGCCTGGAGGACTCAGGTGAAGGCATTCCAAGAATAAATCCAAATTCACAATGTCTGCTCAGCTGTTTGGGAAGTGGCTATATGAGTGATGATGGGTTCCAAGGCTTTCTGGTTCTGATGGTCTGCCTTCTGCCACAAAAAAAGCAAAGTGCTATCCGTAGGAGCTCTGGGAAAGTGGTTTAATTGAATTATACAACTATCCAGGCTAATTAAATCCAACAGGATCCTCACTTTCTCCTTGGTGCAATAGTAGAGAAATTGACACGGCTCCACCATTTTTAGCATGTGACTTTGGACAGATCATAACCTCTCCAAGCTTCAGTTCTCTCCACTCTAAAACGGCTCAAATAATTTCAACTTACACAGTCATTAAGGGAACAAATAAAACATATCTAACAAAAACCTACATAGTTATGTTGTATAAATGTATGGTTCTTTGTGGGAATCTGAGAGAGCCCAGACCATATTTCCTTCCTGTGTACTGTATTTTCTTAGCCTTACCCTCTGGCAGGTTTGGGGTGCTGCTCTGTGGCCCCTCGTCTCCCCTAGCACTCACCCATGTCATTTTAAAGCGGGCTCTAAGCTTTGATGTGCACATAAATACTAAGAGTCTCAGATGCCGCTTAATACCACCCAGGCAGTGAATCCTGGGCCTTACTTTGCAAATATCTTGCCTCATCTAGGAATTTGTTTTGGAATATGTCTTGGACTACAAATTGTTAGCTGGGAAGCCAGTCGATTTATTCGCTTAATTAATGCTGGGAAAGTAAACAATAGTTTCTCAGGGATTAAAGTTTTAGGCTCAAGACTCTTTTGGGGGGGAACCATGTATATGTTTCTGTTCCCAAATTCACGTGCCTTTCATCTTCTGGCCAGTGTTCAGACTTGTTGCCAGTTTTTCATAAAACATTCAAAGGGAAAATCAGAAGGAAGGCACCAGGGAAGCAGAAACAGAGCCAAGTGGTAAGAAATTCTTTAAGAAGTCCGGGAGCCACGAGGGAGAGAGAAGCAGGAGAAGGCTATGCTGATTGACAAGAGATGGAAAATCACCGAACCATAATAGACCTCACTTGTATTGACATGAGCTAACTGAAGCGAACAGACGGGTAAAGTTACTGAGCATCTTATTTCGGAGTTTGGCGGTGGGCTGAACTCTATTTGCAAAGCAGACAGCTATGACAGGATTTTACAGGTGGAGCAAAAATGTAGTCACTCAGCCCAGCAACTGAAGTATTGCAATGGGCTATTACTTTTGTTAGACACTGCTTTTATGAAAGGGACACCCACTGGCTCTCCTTTCATATCATGGCATTTGAGGTAGCATGAGCCTGCCACTTGATTCCCTTCAGTGTAGTCAGGATTGTAATTCAGCAGCATGTTTGTGCAGGTGATAGACTACATCTGATGCTTTGCCCACACAACCTGAAAAACGACGCAGAAAAGAAGAGCTACTTCTAAAAGCTAACATCAACCGACCACTTATTCTGTGTCAATCACTATGCTAAATTCTTTTCTATGGCTTACCTGCCTTAATCCTCACAGTAACCCTATGAGGTTGGTACTATCATTACCTCAGTTTTGCAGGTGGGGACCTAGGCTTGGAGACGTGAAGTCATCTGCCCCGAGGCAGAGTTAGAAGTGACAGAGCCAGAATGCAACCCAAGAGTGTCTGATACTCAAGCCTGAGCTCTTCCCCATGAGATCCCACTGTCTCCACTGTCTATACACACACTAGCATCCTGCATGGGAATCCCTGGATCCACTTCTCTTCAGGATGTTTCTCTCTTTTGCTTCGGTGTTTAACATTGTATCACGTTATTCCCATTTGTCTCCACATGTTTTCCTATGATGTTGATGCAGCCTAAGAGTTTTGTCAGCTGGTAGCTGGGTCAAGTAGGGTTTTCAACTGATTCTCCTTTCTGTCGGAAGTCAGCTCCGTGGGGTAAGAAAACCAGTGAAAGCAGGAAGAGAGAGATGGCTGATTTCCACTCCATGTCCTTACGAGGACAGCTGGGCTTGCATGCCCCAAGGAGACTGTGAGCTTGACAGGGGGATTGTTCCACACACAGCGCTCTCTCTAAGGAAGTCCCATAATTTCTACCTGGAGCATTGATTCTAAAATTCTGGGGTCTTGTGAATGTGAATGAAAAAAATTATACCTTGTTTTCACTTGCCTTACTGAAATTTAGCATTCCATTCAATTATATATGGACACAACGAATCGAGTAGTATAAGCAGTACCTATGATTTTTGTCACCAACAGAGTTCAGATATCTTCATGCCACATTTCAGATGTTGTAGATAGGTTGGAATATCATTTACACTGAACACCACTTCAAAATTATGGTAGCCACTGGACCTGCCACTAGATTTTGTTGTTTCATATGTGTGCGTATTACTATATCATAGTTTAAAATTTTTTGATTTTTACATTAAATGTAATTGGTTTCCTTTGAATCCTTCTTACTATTTTTAATTTCAAAACATATTTTTATCTGAGAAAAGAGACCTTGGGCTTCACTAGATGGCCAAAGGGATGCACAGCACAAAAAAAGGACGAACTCTTGCTCTTCCTCACTCATTTAGAAGTATTTTACATGTATTACTCACTTAATCTGCACTCGAACAGTTCGAGGTGGGTACTGGTTACTATTTTTATCCCTCATTTTAAGGAAGAGGAAACTGAGGTCCCAGGATGTTTAGGAAGTTTTCCAAGGTGAGTCCAATATTTGTCAAGTGCTCATCGTGTGGGTTCTTTATTGCCAGCTCAGCATCATCCTCTTCCCTGTCTGCACTTCCTGCATGCTGTGGAAGAAGCCCGGGAACGATACATTCTCTCAAATCCCTTGAAAGCAGGATTCTAGGTGAGATTCTGCCAAAGTGGCACCGTGTGAGATTCAGAAAGCAGACAGAAGAGGAAGCCATTGCCTCCTCCAGCAGCAGCAGCAGGCGCATGCGCAAGCAGTTGGCCAGCGTGCGGTTTGGGGCAGCCTAATAAGATTCATCCACTTAGGTGCTGCTGGGAGCTTTGGCTGCTGTTTTGTGAAATTTCTGTAGCTTCCTGATCTTAGGAAAGCCAACAAGGTTTTCCCTGACCTTCCTTCCCAAGTTCTTCCAAAGATTCTGTAAAGCAATGTGTTCAATCTCTTCCAGTTTAAAATATTCAGAGGGGTTTCTGTCCTGATCGAACTATATGCCTATTCTGACTCAGACACAAGGGTTAATAGCAGCAGATAAAATCATCTATCAGTCAGGATTCTACTAGGAAACAGATGGGGTAATTGAAGAGCATTTAACAAAGGGATTACTTACAAAGATACAAGAGAGTTTAAGAGAAACCAAGAAGGGTTAACAAGCACCCAAGGCTAGCTGGCGCAGGCAGCTCTTATACGCTCCCAGCCAGGAGGAGTAAGGAGCAGAGGCCATTATAGGAACCCAGAGAGAGGTGTAGCTGTAGTTGCAAGAGATGTGCCTTTCCTTAGGAGTAGTGGCCCAGGCAGGAAAGGAACCAGGGGAATTAACACTCCAACATTTCTCCGTCTTCCAATTCCCTTATCTTCAGCTAAAACCCACTGCATTGGCCAAACCTGACCTGAAATCCAAGGGCAGGAATGTCTGGTTGCTGCAGTGAACAGGGGTCAATTTTCTGGGGCACAGAGTAGCTGAGGGAGAAGGTGGAAAGGGGATGTGAAGGGCAAGCAGAGAATATCCAGCGAAGTGATGAGAACAAACATCACTATAGGGAAACCTGTTTTCATGGTTTAGGTTAAAGGAAGAGGAGAAATTAACTCTGATTACATCATAAAGCCATAGATGAACTTTTCCTAGGGTGACCAAAGTGACTCAGCTCCAAGTAATGTCTCAATTTATCAATGAAGTAGTTTTATTAATAAGAAATGAAGCAGAAGAGCTTGAAGATTTTGAAACCTCCCATGAAACTGTGCTGGTTGATATGTGCACTTTCGCTCTGATGAGTTCTCAATTCCACCCAAGTAGAGGAGAGGTTGGCTAGGTCTGCGATCTGGAAAATGGGGAGTTGTCCAAAGGTATTCTTGAAAGACGCTTCAAACTCAAACAGTCCATCATTCTATGTGTTCTAGAGAAATTGTATGTAGGAAAAAAGAAACTATCCGTGTTCCTTCCTTCAGCCCTTGATGGATGCCATTTCCTGTCTGCAATGCTCTCCCCAGATCCCTGAACTTTTCTTACCCTTTAGGTCTCAGCTTAAAAATCATTTCCTCAGAGGGGCCATCCTTGACCACAGCTTAAAGTAACCTCCAGGCACTGCCTAGCCCTAACCTTGTTCTGTTTTCTTTATAACACTATTTTTGTGTGTCATTGGAGATTTGAGTATTATTCCAACCTGCGGTAGAAAATATACTCTATAAGAGCAAACACCTCACTTAACTTGTATCCCAAGAGCCTAGAATAGAACCTGGCACAGCTGAATGGAAGAACAAATGGTGGGGAAACCAAGTCAAGGAAGAGAAAGTTTCAAGCTAAAACAGTGTCATAATTTGTTAATCCACTTCTTTTAGAATGGTGAGTCTAAGCCCTTTTAAGAAGATGTCCTAACTCCAAAAGATATCTTAGTCCATGCACATATCTCATTAAGTAATGGAGCAAACTAGCTTCCCTGAGATGCAGCAGCTATTTTGTGTGAAATGAAAATGCTCAGTGACACAGGACTTGAGGTTTGGGTCTCACTCTGTATTGTACATCTCCGGAAACCAAAAAAAGAAATCAAACCATTTTTCTTTCTCTGGTGGTTTTATATCTTTCCTGTCTTATCCTTATTAAGTACCTATTTAAATATGTAGACAATTTTCAAATAAACTAAAACACTCTCACATATATTTTAAATCCCATATTCTTAATTTATTTTCCCACTGACTCATAGACAAAGATTCTTAAGTATTAATTTGGTTTCATTTCTCCCTTTTCTTTCCTTCCCTTACTAATAATTCTGACTCTTTGGTATGTATCCTGGTTATGACTGAAGCACTGAAATTATACAGACAGGAAGGACAAGGAAGAGAGGGGATGCTACAATGGATGAGGATATGAGTGAATTCACCGCCAAATAAGGAGTGATGACCCCTCAGCGCTATATTGGCTCAGCAATTCTTTTTTTTTTTTTTTGTGAGGAAGACCAGCCCTGAGCTAACATCTGTTGCCAATCCTCCCCTTTTTGCTGAGGAAGACTGGCCCCGGGCTAACATCCGTGCCCATCTTCCTCCACTTTATATGGGACGCCGCCATGGCACGGCTGACAGGCAGTGCGTCCGCGGGCGCGCGGGATCCGAACTCGCGAACCCCGGGCTGCCAAGCGCGGACTAAACCACTGTGCCACCGGGCGGCCCCTGGCTCAGCAATTCTTAAAAGCCCAAGTCCAATAGACCTAGACTTGAAATCCAAATCTACCATTACTAGCTGTGCAAATTAATCTTGTGCCTCAGATAACTCATTGTCAAATGGCAAAAATAATACTTAGCAAGGTGGTTGTGAGAATTAAATGTCACATGAAGCTCTTAGCGCAGAGACTGGTATATAATGAATATCAAATGAATGTCCTCAAATTTGAAAATAAGCACTACATAGTGACTAAGTACTTGGGCTCTCCATTCATAAAAATGTCAGTTTGAATCCTAACTTCACCAATTCCTAGCTGTATGATCTTGGATAAAATATTTAAATTTGGTCTCCTCATCGACAAAATGTTACCATAGTAAACTTTAGTGGAAAAGAATCTTTATTTAGGAAAACACTTTAAAAAGGGCCACTTGGGGGTGGCTAGAGGGTTGAATCTAGATTGGAAAGAGAGGGTGGAACCAGGGGAAGCCTTCATTGATCTGAGTAAGAAGAAAACAGGGGGGGATGTTTCAGATTTTCTTTTCTCCTGAGATGGAGGCAGGTTGGAGTCCAAGTTGGTGAAAATGAAGAATATTTTAAGAGCAATTGCTTATAGTTCTGCAATGCAAATACACTCCACCTTCCTACCTTCATACCTATGGCTACATGCACGAAGGTCTTGGTGAACTTTTTGTGTACATGCACGTGTAAACCCAAACACAGAGTCTAGTTCCACATTTTCCAGCCAGGGACAGTGCTATGGGAAAATGAGGTGACACCTAAATTGAGGCAACTGAGCACAGGGAGGATCTCAGAGCCAAAGCAGATCATGAAAACTTGAGCTTTCTGAGGGTTCAGGGACACAGTGAGGACTCTGAACTGGGATGGGATGGAAGGAGAGTGGAGGTCAACCTTTCTAGATCTTCAAGAGCTCAGTGACATCCCCAACAATCTCTGGATTACATGTGGACAGTAGCTGGATCAGATCTGTTCAACAGCCCCATGGGGCCTTATCATTATTCTCATTTATTTTTTCAGAAAGAAAAGAAAAGATTAAAGAACTATGCTAAAGGTCACACAACCAGACATGAAGAAGCCTTGGTCTGAATGCGGCTTTGTCTAGTTCTGGGGCCCATGTTCTTAACTCTGAAACTTGGCTGCTTCACTTCTAGCCATTGCCTCTGAAGTCCTCGTCTTAAATTTCCCTCTTTATAGGATGTGATCCACTGTGGGAAGCCAAAGCCATATGAGATCAGAGTTAACTTACTAACACCTGAAAACGTGGAGCCGGTTTATCTATAGTATATTTTTGGCATCTTTGAATTTAAATAAAAAGGATTATTTCCAAAGAAATCCAACTTGGCACAGAAAAAGGTTAATATCAAGCTTCCTTCCAACATAAAGGGGCGGGGAGTTTCACTCTTGCTCAGGGCCAGCTCAGGGTATGTGACCTGGGCAGTTGCACAGGGACTAGCACTCAGAAGGATCTGTACTTGGTTTAAAGCTCTACTCACTGTCTCAAAGTTCTTAATAATTTAATCTTCAAACTTGTGTTTTTTAAGTGAAGACCAATGAGACAATGGAGTGTTCTTGTGAGCAGAGGAGAGAAGAGCAATATGCATGTCCACCATTCGTTTTGCAGTGGGCCCTGCAAATTATGTAGCTGGTTCTGTCCTATCCCCAATTGAAAGGTAGGCTTTGATGCATAGCTAGCAGCTAACCATTCTTCTACCTACCTACCCTATTGATTAAAACAGTTTCCTCCTAGTCAGGAACCAGAGAGCCCTCTTTCACCAGTATTTGACTTGCGATGGTTAACTGAATATAATGCAGGGCCTTGTAGCCCATGTTCCAGAGGTTCTTTAAGAAATATGGATGATATGTCTTTGGCTCAGAGACAATGTCCTAATTTTTAATATTTGATGCAATTCAACTCAATAAATGTTGATGGTTTGGATTCCAAGCCTCTTGGAAAAGAAAAAAGAATTACATTTTCATGACCCTCAGTGGATGCTCCTACAAAGTCACTGGCCCTCGAGACCTCAAGGATAGGAATGGCCAAGACCACAGGAATCCCTGGCTAGTGACGAATTATACTTCTGTGGCCATGTGTGATTCCTCTCTAGTGCTTGTACCAACACTTGCACTTTGTTTTCAAGTGGCAGTTTTAATGAGCTGGATTGGACTGGATGTTTAAGAGCATGGTTTTTAATTTCTAGTATCTGCAATTAAGAATGATAATCACTTAGGGGCCAGCCCGGTGGCGTGGCGGTTAAGTTTACGAGCTCTGCTTCAGCCTGGGGTTCGCAGGTTCAGATCCCAGGCGCGGACAGACGCACTGCCTTGTCAAGCTATGCTGTGGCAGCGTCCCATATAAAGTAGAGGAAGATGGGCATGGATGTTAGCCCAGGGCCAATCTTCCTCAACAAAAAGAGGAGGATTGGCAATGGAGGTTAGTTCAAGGCTAGTCTTCCTCATACACACACACACAAAAATGATAATCACTTAAAAGGAGATAAAGCTGAGCTCAAAAACTGAACATATGTAGATATTTGGGCTAGGGGGAATCAATCTGCCCATTAGAATGCTAATAAATGCAGAATATCCCCATCCTTAATTAATTGGTTAACTAAACAGAAAGGCTAGGGTGAAATACAAGCGCGATAATTTAACATGGAAAATCAAGAAGATTGGATGAATAACAATTACATAATTAACGAATAATAAAGAACATTTGAGTTTCAATTAATCCTTATTGGCAGCTCAGTAACATTCACCAGAATCTGTTTCATCTCATTGCAAACTGGGCCTTTCAAGTTTAAACAATTTTAACACTTGGTCTCTAATATAAATCTACTTATTAAAAATGTTCAAGATCAACATGATACATTTAACTACAAGAGCAAGGCCAATTAAGAAACTAATTTGGTCAAGTAAAGATGTATTACTCTCCTTGCTCAAATATAAAGGATTCTATTGCTTGAATTCAGTACGTTACTTTGTAAAAACAGTTATCCTACTCATTAGTTATAATGAAAAAGATGGATGCAGCAGAAGGTTGGAGAGGTCAGGGACTTGGTAAAGTAGGTAAGATGCTTCATAATGAGACCCAGGGTTCTCCAGAGAACCAGGACCAATTGCATGTGTGATATATATGTATAGATATATACATATAGATATACAGAGGGTATATGTGTGTGTATATATATATAGAGAGAGACAGACAGAGACAGAGAAAATGAGAGATTTAGTTTAAGGAATTGGCACACGTGACTGTGGGGGCTGACAAGTCTGAAATCTGCAGGCAGGCCAGCAGGCTGGAAAGTCAGGGTAAGTTGATCCTGCAGCTCACATCCAAAGGCAGTCTGGAGGTGCAATGCCTTCTTCATTGAGGGACCTCAGTCTGTTCTCTTAAGGCCTTCAAGTGACTGGATGAGGCCCAACCACATTGTGGGGAGTAATCTGCTTTACTCAAAGTTACTGATTTAAATGTTAATCACATCTAAAAAAATACTTTTACAACAACATGTAGACTAATGTTTGACCCCAAACTGGGTATCATGGCCTAGACAAGTTGACACATAAAATTAACCAATATAGATACCTAAGTGTGTAGGGACTGAATTGAGATTCCTAATCCCTGGGGTTCTAATGTAATTGGTCTGGAATCAGACTGGCATCAGAATTTCTAAACCACTATCCCCAGCTATCTTCCCCAACTACCCTCCCCAACCTTCCTCCCTACTGTCCCCCTACCCAAGACTCTAATATATATCAAAGTTTGAAAACCAAGGACCAGAAGTCTGGAGGTGATCCTAAAATTGGTTCTACTAAAATCAGGAGAGGGAGAAGGAAATGCGATTATAGTCAAAATAGAGAATTCCAGGGCAAAACAAAACAAAACCCTAAAACTGAAAACAAACAAGCAAACCAAAAAAATGTCCAACCTAAGCCAGATTCAAATCCAGTGCGTTTTTCATAATCCTTCTAGATCCATCTAGATTTTAAATTCTATCAGGCCTGAATACCCAAAATCAAGTGTCTCTGTCCATCACATAGAGAGAATTAATTACTAGCTTTTAATAAAATTAAACTTTCAAAATGTCATTTGGTTTGATTTCATACTATGGTGATTGAGAATAAATCTTATGACTGGTCTGCTGGTTCTCCAGGAACTTGGGAGGAATGTTGCAGAAGCTATTCTGGAAGACAACTCTTTAACTGTTTTCCAGAGTGGGTTCTGTGGAACACCACTTCTTGAAGAGTTGCACTTTGAAGGGAGTTTCTTGGCCAAAAATGTTTGGGAACATGGAACATTATAGCCCCCCATCCCTGGAGATTCATAATTTGATTTTGCATAAGAAAGTCTTCAATAAATCCTGCTGTAAAGAAACCTGTTCGATTGTGTTTAATCTAGCATTTCTCAAATCCAATGTGCACCACTTTTTTCCCCCATGCGATGCATATTAACATCCCAAGAAGCACAATTTAGAAAATGCATTTAAACAATTAAAGACTGAAAACAATCATCTATACAATCAAGAAAAAGAACTTCATGATTCGCACTGCATTTAATGAACTGACAATCACAGCCATGGTTAGATGCCTCCTGAAAGCAGGCTGGGCACATTTCCAACTTGCTGGGTCACTGAGCTCAATTCCCAGGGCTGAGGCCATGGCTGCTCCCTTTATCCCACCCCTGAAATTACACAAAATTTGTAGGTGACCCCACAAACCCGAGACAAATTGTTGGCTGCCTTTGCTAAAGCAGAAATGGTTTCTTTACTTAAATTGCCACTGGAAAAAAATGCTGAGGGGGAGATAACACTTTACATCCAAAAGACTTGACTGGGACTGATTTAAATGTGTTGAAACACTGAGATCTCTTAGTGGTCAACTAGATCAATCTTTTGGACCATTTACATTAGAAACTGGGGTAGAAAAGCCAGTTTGGAGATAACTGCTTTTGGCTATTTCCATGAATCAAGATAAATTTTGAACTGGGAGTTCAAGAAATTGGGGACAGGCTGGCATATGGCCACCTGCTAGCACTTTGGGCAGCCTTTGTACAAACTGCAAAAAGATACTCCCTCTGGGCACACAAATTATAACAGGCATCCCTTCCTCCGGGTTCTCTACAGCCTCACACCAGAGTTAGGGCTTGAGGCTGTATTTCCCCTCTCAGTGGCCCTGCTGGCTGGATGCCTTCCTGAGGAGCAGAGTATGCACCATTGCATATGGGGGTTAGGGGCCAGGGTGAGTCTAAGCAGGGAAAGAAGATGTTCAAGACAGAGAGGAAGAGTCAGGAAATGAGTGTAAGCTGGGGTGCTCAGACTTGTTTCATACCTCAAAGGCCTTTGCAGAGTGTAGTACACACATGGTTGGTAGGAGGTATGAAAGGCTTGGGACATGTTTGAGCTTAAGATAATTCTAGACTTAAGTTTTTCTTAAAAATGAGAAAATATTTCCACTATTTTATTTTAGTGCCAGAATGACTTGGACCAAAAACCGTTGTTCCATGAGCAAACGGATTTTAGGACATTCATTTATTCATTCATTTACCCAGTATTAAGTAAATTGAGCAACATCAGTGTTCCAGTCCCAGGAGATACTGTGGAAAACAAGATAAATATTATTCTTGCCTTTTCTGAGCTTACACTCCAGCGGAGAAGACAAGACAGTTAAATAATGACAATAAATGTGGTGAGAGTAATGGCAGAGGGAATGCATGGAGGTGAGTGTGGGAAATAGCCTTCTCTATGCTGGTTTGACTTCTTACAGGGGGGCTCTAAGGAAAGAAGGAAGGGGTCCTAAGGACAAGTAAAAGGCAAAAAGATGTAGAGAAGAGCTTATAGAAAGCTTGAGATCTCAGAACAGGGAGAACATAAAATTATATAATTGTTGAATAGGAGGAGAAGAGTGTCATAAGTTAAGGATGGATATCTGGACAGAGTATAGATATTAAAGGGCCTTTAAAGTTACACTGGGGGTTGGAGTGTGATGATTTAGTGAGGAACAAGACTAGAAGCAGTGAGACTGTTGTAGTAATCTAGGAGAAATATGATGGTTGTAGAAGGGGCAGAGAAAAGTGGTTGGGCATGAAAGCTATTTAGCAGGTAGAGGCAGCTGGGTTGAATGGACATCTATTAAGAAGAAAGAGTTAGGATAGAAGGAATTGAGGTTTCAAGGATGCTTTCCATGTTTCCAGATATGAAAACTTGGGGAAGAATGGTGCCATTTAATCAGATATGGAAGCAATTCTGGAAGAAAAGCATGTTCAGTTGGAGCGATAACAGAGTTCAGTTGGTTGTATTGGATCAGAACAGTCTATGAGACATTCCAGTGGATATGTCCAGTTAGGCAGGAACATCTACGTCTGGAGCCATTGGAACTGATGATGAGATCACCCAGAGAGGATGCACAGAGAAGTAAGTGAAGGGGTTGAGATGGGCTTGATAGAAAAAGAGAAGTCCGCATAGGAAAGAAGAGTTGTCAGAGAGATAAGAGTCAAACCAGCGTTTTTATGGTGCAGAATCCAAAGAAGGGCAGACTTTCAAAAGGGAATTATGATTGGAGTCTAAGGTCATGGGGATATTAATAAGGACTGAAAAATGCCCATCATATTTGGCAATTAGGAGGTCACTGCTGACTTGAGCAGACAGTGCTTTCAGTGGACATTAGGGATAGGGTTCAGAGACAACTGACTGGGCAGAGGGGAACTGGAGAAGTGAGAAGACAACTCAGAAAGAGTATGGTAATGAAAAGGAGAAGGATGGGAACAAAGCTTGAAGCTGTAGCATGGTCGAATTATTTCACAGTTGGACTGGGGAAACAAGAGTTGGAGAGAACTTGAATAAAGAAAAAGGGGAGGCTAAAGATACAAGAGAATGGAGAAACCAGTGATGGGGCCAAGTCCTTGAAGAAGACAGAATAGAAGAGATCAAGGAGTGAGGCTTGAGTGAATGATGGCACCTCCTCCCATGGGGCAGAGGGGAAAGAGGAAAGTCTGGGTGTGTGTGTGAATGAGAGGGAGCAGTCAGGAAGGCTAAGGTAGTTCACCTTTGACAGCTTTTATTTTTTCTATGAAGTAGGCAAGAGGATAATCAGCTCAGAGGGATGGCCTCATTTATAGCTATTCACTGTACTTATTCTATACTCATTATTGTTTCTCATGATACTGATTCTCATTCATTGTATTGATTATTATTGAATGTGTCCTAAAAACTCCTTCATCGCTTTGAACACTAGAAATTTCAGCCTAAGTTATGTGGGCTGGTTGGTGATTAGAAGAAAGTCTCCTATAGAAAAGAGGTGTCTTAGAGGATGTGAAGCACTGTTGTGACCAGAAAGGACATTTTACTTCATATCGCACTGAATACAGTTTTAGAGAAAAGATTTTCAAGCACTTCACTAAAAGAACATGAGAAAATTCTACTACTAAGTGACTGGGCTGCCTCTGCTACTTCCCTCCCCGTTTTTTGTCTCCTTCTTTTCAATGCTCCAGCAGTTGCCAAGTTTACAATACTGTCTTTCATTCTGGATCTCAAAAGGTTTTTTTGTTTGTTTTTTTCTCCAAACACACTTATACAGTGAAACGTTTTTTCCAAGTTGTCCTAGGAGATTGACAAAATACCAACTGTTTTTAACCACGCAAAAGATCTTTTTTAAAACATGGCTTAAGATGATAGTTTTTTTCTGCTTATCTTTACATCTTCTTTCCCCAGTTGGGTTTATGTGTGATGTTCAATATTTGGGCCTGAGTGAGAGATCCCATCTCATCTGGAGTTAAAAGTAAAGCATCTTGAAGCTATAGAGGGTGATTAGAAAGATCGCTTAAAGAGAGGCTGCTGGTTTACCTCAGTACCATGCTCTTTCGAGGTGTACCTCATTGAGACTATATTTCAGGGCTGCCACAGTAATGCAAAACCAACCTAGATTAGAGTTCCACAAACCATACTTGAAATGACAAGTTGGTCTGGAGAAATCTATAAGTAGAACACCTGCAGCCTCCAAAATGATTCCTGTCAGTTGAGTGAGAAGCTTATTAGATATCAGGTCCTATTTTTCTCTTTTCAGCCTGCTCTTCCTTCTTTCCTGTCAGAAGACTTTTGGAGAAGCGCCATGGTGGTGAAATGGTAAAATTAGAGTCAAATGTGAAGAATTGCTTCTTGATACTAATTTTTTTTAAATTTTCATTTTGGCTTCTTTTGTTTGGCCACAGAATCTTGTATAAATCACTTATTAGACAACTTTCTTGGAAGTATAGCTTATAACTGCAGCCTCTACTTTTTTTTCACTTATTCATTCTTTTATTTGGATTTTTTTTTAATTATAAAAGTAACACAGGGTCAAATAATACAAGAGTTTTTAAAATAAGTTAATATTCCCTGCTGCCCACCTCTCCAATACTCTCCTTCTCCCGCCTAAGAGAACAAATAACATTTTAGGGTGTTTCCTTCTATGCCTTTCTCTACTCTCATATCTAATCGCTCTTCTGCTTATTGGTCATTAAATCAAATATCCATTTCTTTTCAGTCTGTATATTATCTGACCTCTAAAGAATATTGGACACAATTAATTAATCTTTCCTTCTTAAGACCCTCTCTTTTCTTGCTTTTCATGAACTTCTACTTCTCTGGTTTCTCTCCTACCTTTCTGGTCATCCCTTCCCATTATTATTATTATTATTATTATTATTATTAGCCCTTATTCCTCTGTCTGCCTGTCAACCTCAGTGTTCTATCCTACGCAGAGCAGCCATATCTCAGGAAACTCCCTACACAGAATTGCAGGAATTTTGGACAAAATAGGACTTCATCCAATCTCTTCATTTTTATTGATAAGGGAACCAAGGCAGAGAGAGTGAAGAAGTAACATATCTAAACTTATTTCAGAGCCTGAACCTGAAACAAAAACTCCCTGACTTAAAATCCATATCTTGATACTGGTCAGCAATCTACAAATTTCCTAGTATATTTCTTTATTTACTCTTCTTTTCTTTTTCTTTTCCCTCTTGCCTTGGTAAGAGCAGAATTGTAAGGTAAACCTAATTTTGAAAGATGCTTTTTATGACCCCAGTGGCAGCCATAAAATGCTATGTAGGAATTCATCTGGGGAAGTCAACAGAAAGAACTAAAAAGAACAGTTTGATTTGTTTTATTTATCTTAAGAACAAAAAGAGGTAAACAGACTCCCTTAAATATTGGGATAAATTATAATTGGTACAGAAAGAATACTGAAGTTACCTGTCATGAGGCTCCTCCTCGAAGCATTTAGGAAGCTCTAGGCACTGGGGGCAGCCATAAGCCAAACTCACTGACTAACTCAATAACAGCTTCTAAGGTAAAACGCCACTGAGGCAGCACCAAAGGTGTGGGGGACCATTAATGGGCCCAGCCTTATGCTAAGTCTTTTGTATATAGTGACCATATTTTCCAAACGCCAAACTAGGGCATGTCATATGATCATAGAAAAGATCATTTGAAATTTGGGTCATTTCATAACTGCTATGCCGTGGAGTCTTATAGGACTACAGGTCGTGGACTTTACCACCCAGATATTGCAATCTATTTAATGTAACAAGTTATTGTGTGTAGCAGGATAGTAAAATGGAACTCTGTGTATTGATTTTTAGCCAAGGGCCCAAAACCTGGAAACAAAAATTATAAATTAACGAAAGTTATAATTAAAGTCCTTCTTCAGGGGCAGGCTGAGAAATTCTAAAACCAGCTCTAAAACCAGGTTTGGTGATCACTCCCCTCTGGCTCTGAAAACAGTTGAGATCGGAGAGGCTGGGGAAAGGGGAGAGGCTGGGGGAGGAAGAGGGAATTTCTTTGAGTTTGTCTCAGCTGCAGAGAACTTGCTGGTCCAAGGTCACACCCCGTCCTGGGGTGGCTCACGTTTAATGACTGGCTGATGCGGGTGTATGAAGGACAAGCCATTTTGGGACAACTCTGGAGGGCTATTTGAGCTTCAGAGCTCCCTGTAGCCTTGGTTGAGGCTGTTACTGGGTCCCATTCCCACTATACTTCTCCCACTACGCACCTGCTTCCATTTCTCCCCTTCCACAGGTATCAATCCCACAGGCACTCCTTAAGAATCATCCTGTACACTAAATTCTGTCTCAGAATTGAGTCAGCATCCAGGAAATCCAGTCTATGACAGGAGTGGTGGGCGTTTCCCTCTTACTTTAAGCCAAGAAAGTGGATGCTCTAGAGGACCACTGGAAAGCTTGATATGTGTCTCCTGGATTTGGAAAACATAATGGGCTCAGGTCCATCATGCTAGAGAAAGTTAAGAACCAGAGGCAGAGAGAGAGAAAAGGAAAGAGAGAGGGAGAGGGATCGTGCTGCACTGGGCGTGAGTTGCCTTATGCTGAGGACAGGGAAGTGTATGAGGAAGATAGAGGTCAAAATCACATACAGAATGATGAGGTCTTGCAAGCAATAGGCCAGGGATGAAGAACACAATTCAACTCAATGCCAACTCCAATTACTTGATAGTGAATGCTTGAATATTAGGGTTGAACAAGAATTTTAGTCTGCAGCTGGATTTAGTGAGAAAGGTGCTAAAACTGATTAGCAACATCTCTCACGACTGCAGGAAAAGGGGGAATTACAACATATATTTGCCATCTCTGGAATAGAATAACAAAGAAGAGAAGCTATATAAATTACTAATTATTTGACATAGAAAATAAGTGTAATGTGATTTGCCATCCTCCATGCTATAGCCAGAAGTAAACTTTCAGAAGCACAGACCTGCTCAGATTGTCCCTCTGATGGAGAGCCTTCAATGGCTCCACAGTTGAGAATGATCCAGAAGGCCTGCATGATTTGACTCCTATCAAGTTTGCCACATGCTCCCTTTATTAAGTCCTCCAAAGCTACTCAGAGTTCCCTTTTCCCATTTCTTTTACATCTTGATGTCTTTGTACATGGTGGTCCTTCTGCCTGGAATTCCTGCCCCTCACCACTCCTGCTTGTTCCGCAATGCCCAGGCTCAGGTATCTTCTCTGAGAAGCCTTCTTGAAACATATCTCCCTGTCCAAAGTTGATCCCATTCCCCTTTTGGGGTATTACTCTATCTTGTATCACAAAGCATGTCTCCTACTATGTTGAAATACCTGTTCTTCACTTTGATTTCAAGTTCCTTGAAGAAAGGTATTTCTTATTCATCTTGCTTCCTTAGCTCTCAGCACTGTGGCTGACACACATTTAGTACCTAAAGTTTTTTAATAAGTGAGAGATGGCTGGAATCATTAAGGGATACTTCACTGAATAGGTCAGCATTAAATCTGATGCTGATATTCGTGGGCCAAGTGGCTTAGGAAGGACTGTCCATTGTTTCTCACGAAAACACAGAATCCAAATTCCCAGAGGATTGTGAAGGGATATTTCTACAACTCAGCTTTGCATAGCTGAGAACTTTTATAGCATAGATATTAATCCACCCTACTTGGAATTCTTGCTATTTGAAGAAGGAAATCTCACCTGACAGATGGATTAATGTTCAGGCAGACTGTATTTGTACAGCTGCAGAGTCTTTCTCAAACAAGATGTTTAAGCTCTCCTCTCTTTATGCAGGAAATTTGGTGACCAGGTGAAAATATTAAACAATTTAGACAGAGCCTAGAGAACTGTGGGAAGCACCATGTCCATTAAAGAACATCAGTTATAGAAATCCTTTGAAAATTTTTCCTCTTTTCTCTGGTGTGTGACATTTTCTTTGGGTTATAAATAAAGCCCTTCAGAATCCACCATGAATCAGGGAAAAATGGCAGCCTGAATGGCCAGGCGTCTAGACAACCCATCAGAAGCCTGACCACGTGACGAACCCCACGGGCAGCTCTTAAGTTGTCAAAACAGTGTCTTGTGGAGTTTGTCCTGGAGTCATTCCTTCAGTTCAGCTTCTCTTTGCTCTGCAACCACCTTCCCGAGTGGAAGCTGCAATGATGCAATCCAGGAGAAGTAAGTTTCAGCCACGACTGCCTAGAACGCTTATTCAGTTCAGCGCTCACAGGGGAACTGAATTCACATGCGGAAATCAGCCAGGGCCACACATGGCCGTAGGATAGACATCAGAAATCAAATAGCAAGACATCAGACATCAGGAACTCCTACAAGCTGAAAGGAGCTGCAAAATTTATCTGGGGTGTGGGGCCTGGCAACACGGGAGGAGCCAGGTGAGGAGCAGGCATGCCAGCTGCAAATTAAAGGCTTTAGAATTGAAGGGAAAAAAAAGCATACCATACATCCAAGTGAGGTTTTGGGGGCAACTCTACTAGCTAAGCCTATGGCTTTGAGGCTTTGGGGGTTGTAGGCCCCTCCCTTTGTGGATTTGCATGGGAAGGGTGCTTAGCCCCCTCAATTGTTAAATTGGAACTCTTTGAGGTTTAGGATAGTCAGGGAGATGGTCTTGAATGGGCAGAAGTATGGGGCTTTGGGACCTGATGGCACCCTAAATTCATACCACCAAATATGCAAGGAGAATGTAGGCAGCCGCGGTGACAGCCAAGGGCTCCAGTGCTGGGGCTGAATCTCTGTTAAACAACAATGATAGTGGAAAGGTAAGTGGGAATAAAGTGGTCACGGTGCACTCTATAGTTCTAATTTTTGAAGCTTTCCAAGGTGACCAGGACCCTTCTTTGCAACAGGTGTGCTGGTTGAAGAATCAAAGTCAACTGTTAAAATACAAAATAAAAAAAAGAAAATGTTGAGCACATAGAGACTAGGTGAAAACATGTCCAAATATTCTGTCTCTTTTAAAAGGACAAAAAGTCCATGTATCCCAGGATCTTTGGGTCTGGTTAGGGGAATATTCTTTGCCTCTGTGTAAACACATCTTTGTTCAATGGCAAGTGAGAGAGAGAAAGAGAGAGACAGAGAGAGAGATCAAACTCCAGGTCAGAGTCCCCAGTGCTCATCTGAAAATCCACTGTGATTATCCTTCAGTAGAAATATTCCAGGAGGTCCAAACTGACGCAGCTTTAAGAAATAAAAGTGATACCAAAGAGCCCAAATCACACACAGCCTCTGTTATTTTGGGTACCAGGAAACTTCTTTATGAAATATTTTTTCTCCAAAATATTTTTTTTGGTCTAATTATGAAGCGATCTATGAAAATTAAGAAAGAGGTGTAAGAATGTTTTAAAAGGCTTGGAATAAAGAAAAAATGGGGAATAAAATAGCTTTAACGTTCAGAAGAGTTCACTGCATGCTGAGGATGACTGCAGATCCATGATTAAGTTGATTGATTTGGCAGTACCAGATTCAAACATGTGATCCTTTTTCCTTTCCATCTACTTACCTTCTTCTTCCTTTAGAGGGCACTGTAGTGGATTAAAGTTTTTCTGAGCCCATCATCTGTTTATGGAACCACCTTTCCCCAACTCTCAGTTCATTTGGTTTGGGTATCACTCATCTTACCCAATGGCTTCTAGGCCATTCACATCAGGCTTGACCGATGAGAACACTCCATCTCCCTGGTCATGGTGATTGGTTCAGGGATGATCATGTGCCTCAAGCCAAGGCAATGAAAATATACTGCAACTTTTGCAGGTGCTGTTGGCAAAAAGGGACTCTCTTCAGGGGTTGCTGTTATGGAGAGCCTGCCTGAGAAGAAGGCCAACAGGGAGAAAGATGAGGAGGGAGAATGAGCACATGGTTGTCTAGTTTGAGGCCCTAGATCTGCCTTAAGCTAGAAACATCCCTGGATTTCCAGTTAAGTGAGCCAATCAATTCTGTTGTTCGCTTAAGATAGTTGGAGTAGGTTTCTGTCACTTGCCCAAAAAAGTCTTGCCTGATACAGAAATGCAGAGCAGAGCTGCAAGTTCTTAGCTTGGAACCCAGACAACCTTAGCTAAGTTAAATTTCAGAAAACCAGGATTACCTGGGACCCTGAAGTTACAGTTGACAAAAGAGAACAGCCCAATATCTATTGTCTCATAGAAGCCACTCCAAAACACCTCTCAAACTTTTTACAATGTCGCCTTTCATATTTCTTGGCATCTGGGCTCTTTTAAGACAGCATGGTGGCTTAATGGATCAAAAAACAGCAACTTTACCTAATTTTCTCCTTTGCCTCCTCTGAGCCTCATGCCATTCCCTCAGGTAGAGTCCACTGCTCCCATCTTTCTTACTTGGCTTCTCCTTGTTATTTACCTTTCTCTAGTGTAACACCTTGTACATTGTCACTGTTAGATGCTTCCTAACCCACCTACCCCTCCAGAATGACTGCTCTCCCAGACAGCAGGGACTGCCATGTTCATATGTATACTCATGGAGCCTAGTACAGGGCCTGCCACAATAAATGTTGCATTGGGCTGAATTTGAGGCTCAACTCAGACTTACTGTCTGACCATCACTCAGTCCCCAGCCTCTGCCACCTCGGAACTCTGAGATTTCCCTGCCTCGGATCTCAGTCTGATGCTCACCATTTCCTGCTTGACCTTGTCAATTAGGAAAACCTATGTCTATAAATGTGCTTATTTATTTATTGAACATTTACCAAGTAAGTACTTTAGGTACTTTAACTCATTCAATGCTCACACAGCCTCTCCATCTTACAGATGAAGAGACCAGGCCTGAGAGGTTAAGTAGCTTACTCAAGGTCAGCCAGCTAGTAAGTGTAGTGGCCAGGGATTCAAAATAAGCTGCGTGCTCCTAATTACTACCTTGTATTCAACTGGAGTATTGTCAGTTCCTTGTGGGCTAAACGTGCTTCAATTATATTGTTGAATTACCTTCACAATAGCCCTATTAGGTACGATTATTAGCCCCATTTCCATGTAAGAAAATTGAGACTCAGTGAGGTTAAGTCATTTGCCCAAGATCACGTGGCTGCTAAGTGGAAGAGCTGAGATTAAATCCCAGGCTATTTGAGCCCAGAGCCCTGATTCATCAACCATTGTGCCAAACAGTTGTCTACTAATTGATTGATGATTGTATCAGGAGCAGCTACTGGGATCATCTGACCTAATATAACAATACCTACTTGTTCTTGCTTCACAGGTTGTCATAAGAGCTTCAATCTATGTTGTAAAGTTCCAAGAGTGTCATGTAGTAAATGCTCAAGAAATGGTAGTTATCGTTATTGTTTATCAAGTGCTTCTTGTACCAGGCATTACACTAAGCACTTTACATTTATTATCTCATTGTATTCTCACATCAACCTCATGAGGTAGGTACCAGTAGCATGCTCATTTTACAGATGTGGAAACTGGGCTCAGAGAAATCAAGTAACTTGCCAAAATCATTCAGTTAGTGCCCAAGCTACACAATCAGTTAGTTGTTTGACAGAATAGCATAGTCACAACTCTATCTTTCTTAGAAAGTTCTGGTGAAGAGACCAGAGAGCCCAAGCATCACTGGGTGGACTGGCCTCTTCTGGATTTTATTAGTCCTGGCCTTTTGGTGGTTCCTTAGCCATATGGGCCTCAGCTTTGTAGACGAACAGCTTGCATCTCGGCAGTCACAAGTTGGGGGAGTGAACCTAGGGGAGCAGCAGCTGCTGAAAGGAGAAAGAAAACGTGTGCTCACTGAGCTCCTCCACTACCTGAGGAGGAGGGCTGGACACATGAATTATCCCACTTGAAGTCTCTTTGTTCCTGGCCAGCTGAAGCGCTCAACAGCCAGAGGTGCAAACCCCTTCCTTGTCCCTGCCCTTCCTGATGCTCCTCATGGGGGTGAACTGGCACAAAATGAGCCAAGAGCTGGAAATTCTCTTGTTAATTTCAGCCTTGTAGATTATACAGATTGCAAAAAAATCCACGTTGAGTCTAAATGTAGCTAAACCAGTTGTCTGTATAGATTACATAATCCAGATGGCTGTGTGAGTTACTGTGGCAGAAAAGAAAGTTGTTTCACCATAAAAGGAGCCAATCTAGAAAGTTCAGGGGACAATAGGTTTCTTCACCTTGCATGACCCAATTTCTTCTCTTCTTAGCTTGGCTGGCTTAAATTTACTGTGCAATTGCCAAATCTTCACTTCACTTAGGCTATTTAAATAGTCACAATGTTGGCTTTTTATAAAAAATGAACAACCAAAATTTAGTGATGGAGAATGGCATTTGGAATAAAGGATTAATCAATTCAGTCACTCTCATTTGGGCAGCAAAATCAAGCCTCTTGTTTGGGGAAATACTGCTGGATGGGATAATTTCCACATTGCCAGGTTGTTGTTCTTTTTAATATCACAGCTGATTTGCTGTGGGGGAGGCTGCTGCAAACTGCTGGCACCATCGCTGTTACAAATGTGTCTGCCAAACTGCTCAGGGTAGAGGGAGCCATACTGTATTCTTTGATGGGGGCGGTGGTGGTGGTGGGGGGGTGGTTCTTTGCCATGGAACAGACCTGTAAAGAAAGAACCTCAATTCACCTTCTCCCCTGCATCTCCTTGTGGCCTGAATGAAGTGAATGCACGAGATTGTCCTCATGGAAAACAGCGATAGAAATTTCTATACTCTTCTCCACCCAATACTGCTGTTAGAAACTTTCAGCTGATATTTCAGCCATCTACTTCCTCTTATCCTTGTTCCTGGTTGCACATGGCAGCAGAAACCAAGGAAAATGCAGATGGCTCACCTCTGCCACCTACGTGCTGGAGAAACACAAATGACAGTGGGTGCCAAAGGCGTTTGAATCCATCACTAATTGTCAAACACTCCTGCCAGTTCTCTTCTAAGTAGGAAAAGTGTAAAATCAGAAGGATCTAGACAAAGTTATAAAATGTAATTCCATCTCTCTCCTGAAAAATCTCAGATCAGTGTACTGTACCCTGAGGGTGACGATTATACTGCCTTTTTTTTTTCTGTCTCCATTCACAGAGATCATTACATGGTGAGTGGTTTCCAAAAATTTGCTTCATTTGCAACTAAAAGCAAGAGGGGAAGGCAGCACAAACCACGCTGGTGGGCTGACAGCTCAGCTTTCCCCAGTAAGGAACACAGCTGTGCGCCAACCGACTCCCGGGTGCCAAGGCAAGAAAGCAAGGACACATTGTTTAGGGACACATTTTAAAACAAGAATTAAACTGTCAGAGCACCTAATTTCTTTCTCTTTCTAAGTCCTCCCTCAAAGAATCAATTTCTCACATCAGGGAAAAAAGACAATGATTCAGAGTTCAAGACAAATGAAAATGGAATATTTTAATTGAGTTTAGTGAAACAAATGAGGAATTTTCTTCTCAAAACTGGCTACTGACATTAGTGAATCAACTAGACAGGAAGGGAGGAACTAGGAGAAGGGGATGAGTAAGATGGCCGTCATACATTTTTACTCTCAGTTCGACAAGTCATTTGACTCCACTTTTCATTTATTCACGCATGCGGTCAATGCTGAAATTTGTAGTGATCTCAGAAATAAAAATTCTAGATAAATTTTATTGAGCTTTTACTACATACCAGACACTATTCGAAGCGCTTTACTTGTATTCATGGATTTAATCCTCCCTAAACGCTACAAGGTTTTACAAAGAAAAGATGGAAACATTGAGAGGTTAATTAATTTGCCCAAGGTGGTGTATGGAGAACCAGGGTGTGAACTGAGGCAGTCTGACTTCAGAGCTGACATTAGAAACAACTCTTTTCTCCGTGGCCACGCTGGTGGGGTAGTATTAGAACAGGGCTTCAGAACAGACGGGCAGCTACCTCAGGAGCCATTTCCGCTTCTGAAGGTTTTTTTTTTTAATTTTTTTAATTTTCATTTTTATTGACGTCTTAATAGTTTATAACATTGTGGAGTTTTAGTTGTCCATTATTTTTTTGTCTGTCACCATGTGAAGGGTTTATTTTTTTATACCCTTACTTCCTTCCTTACAGGGGTGTTTTGGGAATGAACAAGGGAAATATCCTACTGGCAAGAAGAGATGGATGACTCATGTTGAAGAAGGAGGAGGGGGATAAAACCCTCTCAGACCACAAGGATACCATTTTTTGCATCAGAGGAGGTCACTAAATGCATCACAGGAATGGATCTTGAGGGGTCACATGGATAATGGTCCCAACTGTGGGGAGAACACCTTGCTGTCAGAAAAATGATCCAAAAGAATTCTTGCTGCAGTGAGGGGCTTGGGTTGCTTGTGTTGAACAGTGCCCAAGAGCATATGCTTTATTAAGTTGTCCGGATGTCCTGTTTGGTCAGTCCTTTCCAGGTATTTTAATGGTCTTGAAGAGGGTCCTGAGAATCACCTGGCGCAGGCAGGCTTGGTTCTAGGTCTCCTAGTGACAAGGTGTACAGGGCTTTAGGCTACTTAGTGTGTTACCAGTTTATAATTGTTCGGGTCACCAAATAAGCCAGAGGGCTTGAGAGCCCAGCAGTAGCTCAAAGCTCTATACTCCTTTTCTGTCTTAGATTATTTATTCCAGCAACTTTTCCTGAGTGTTTCTTTGGGCCAGATAAGCAAGGAATGGTCCTTTACCTCAAGGAGCTCACGTTGAGGAGAGTTGGAGTCCTGGGACCTCTGAGAGATCATCTATACTCTGCTACTACTCGCCCTTATGGCTGTGCAAGATGTGGAGTAAACAGGTGCTTTTTCTCTTTTCTCTGATGCTTTGTCTCCAGGCACCATCTTTCCCTCCTACTTAACTGGTTGATACTCTACGCTGATCCAACGTTAGACAATTTTCAGATACTAATAAAAAGTAATAATAGCTCACATTTATAAAAGCTCTGCATGTGGCACTCATTTCCTCCCTGTGACAACCCTTTGAGGTAGTTTCATTACCAACCTCATTTCCTACATCAGGAAATTGAGGCACAAGAAGTTAAAAAGGGAGCCCATAGTAAAATGTTAATCAGCAATAGAACCAGGCGGTTTGGCTTCGAAGCACATCGTCAGAACCACTGCTGTACATCGTCTCTTTGATAACACTGCCATTAAAAATATTTCAAGAGGAAATAAGCAAGAAGCTGATGCAGAGAGAGGAGAAGACTCTAATAATCACAGCAAGAGTCAGCATTTAGTACAGAGATAATCTCGAATTCTCAGAGCCTCCCTGCCGGATGGATACTATTTTACAGATGAGGAAACTGAGAACCTGGGAGCAGCTAGCCATCAGATAACTAGGATAGGGCAGAACCAGGATTCGAATCCAGGTCTGCCAGGCCTCCTCATGCTCCTTTTACTGCACCACCTGCTTCCTGATGATAAGTGGAGTGGCACAGAGCATGAAGACAAATTCTGCCTCAAAACGAAGGAGACCGTCACTGAGATGAATAAGATGAAACTACAATTTAATAGAGAATATCAGAATTAGGCAACCTTAGAGATCATTCAGGACAACCTTTTGCCTGATGATTTAACCTCCAGCAACATTCCCATTAAAAAGGTTGGAGACAAATTTGGGAATTAGAATGACTGATGGCCCCTCTCCCCATCCCCGCCAAGAAAACACAATTAGAGAAAACTTTTCTTGAAAGCTTGATGATCTAAACACTGGAAAGACTCTAGAGTATAAAGATGTCATATGCTTATTCGTTAAATGAGGCCACTGCCTAGGAAATTACCTTGCTGGTTCGACACTGGCATTTTGCATTATTTGTCCATGTCACTCAGATCATAATTTGTTCCATTGGGGAACTTTCTCAGAGTTGGAGAGTTGGAAACAGCTTCTAGAACATGGAACCAGTATTGGTGGAGTCTTGCTGCCTTCTTGGTGATGGAAGCTTGTTAAAGTTGTCGTTTGTAATCAGAGAGCTAGCTATGGTCAATAGAAAATCATTTCCCTGGTTATCCGGTCACACAAAGAGACACAGACACACACACACTCTATGTGGAGAACCCACAGTCTCTGTTCTTATTCTGAGGGTATACTGTCTGTTCTAAATTTTGCACAGACCTGTCACCACCCTTATATATCATTATTTGACTTGCTTGATGTATCTCCTCACTTGGCAGTGAGTCTTTTCTCATCAATATATATTTTTTTCATTCTTTTGTGAAGAGTTTTGCCTTAAGAGGAGCTGAACTCCTCCAGCCTATTCTTTAAGGCAAGGAAACGTAAGAATAGATAATAATAATAATTGACTGCACACTCTTTGACATACACTGAGCTAAGTACTTTACATGAATTAGCTCATTTAATCCACACAAAACCCCTAATGAGGTAGGTACTACTATTAACCCCATATTATAGGTGATGAAAGACCTAGCTTATGCAACTTGCCCAAAGTGCACAGTGACTCACCTGGGACCCAACTCTGGCCTGAGGGACCTTAGCTTGCATCATTAACCCTGAAGCTCCCTGTCTCCCTGCAATTCTTGAAAGTATGGCAGGCTCTGTTAAGTTGAGGATAAATGTTTTTAATTTCCTTTGAGTTTAGTTATTTTTCAATGGATAAGGGAGAAAATATTTGGTATAATCCTTATTTCCCTATAATTCTAGCATGAGAATTCTGATATGATTTAATTTTCCCAGTTACTTAAATACCAAGTTCATAATCTGCCACTCAGATTTATTTGCATTTTCTTTAGAAAAAGATATGTGTGAAAAGAAATGTAGGCTCTGTGAGGAAGGAGTGTTAACTACTGTATCCTCAGAACCAAGAACATATGCCTGACCCATGGTAAGTGGTCAGTGAATATTTATTGATTAAATGGATGAGTAAGAGGTTTAAAGAGTCATATAAGAGTCTATCTCCCTAACAAGATCACAATAAACTCCTTGAAGTTACCATTAAATGCTGACTCCTAACTTCCCAGAGGCAGATGATTCTGAAATCTGGGAACAGCATTACATTTATTTAAAGGGTCTTTTACCTCTGGTTGAGAAAACAAAGTCACATGTGTTTGTGCTTTTGTGTTAAGTATCTGTGTCTCTTTGCAAATAAGTAGAAGGCCTGATAGAGAGGAAAGGAGGAGTGAAAAGGTGATGTTATTTACAGTTGTAACCCTATTAAAACCATGACCCATGTGGTTCAGTCCATAAGAAACTTGAAATTCAGAGTGATATCACTCAAATAGGAATTCTAATGAGTTGTGGCATCTGCCAAGCAACCCAAATGGGAATATTATTAAAATCATCTGTTCTGTTGTCTGGACTCAGAAGTCTCCAGAACATATTATGCTCCTCTCCAGAACCATCTCTCTCATCATCTACTCCATTCAAACTCTATCATCCCTCTTGATTACCATCCCTTTCTCATCTCCATGCTCTTCCTTCCCCACAAAGGCTCTAAGTAGACTATTTCTCTACTGCTTGGGGTTTTCTAAAAAGTGAGATTTCCTCTCTGCTTTCTGTTTTTTCCTTCATCCAGTCTCCTAATTTAGCATCCCCAAGGGAAGAACCCTCTGTGGAGGATGAGGAAGGGAAAGAGTAGGCAGATCCAAACGTTTGCAGACAGAGAAGAGGGGAAAGGCTGTGGATACTTATAGATTGATACTTTCATCCTTTCAGTCATAAAATGACTGTTGTGCATAACTAAGGTATTTTTCCAAATTCTACAGATCCTTTTCCACAGGATCTACTAAAATCCTCTTTCTCAAATAGCATATATCAGTCACCAAAAAACTCTTACTTTCCAGAGAGAAATAACATTTATAAATCCATTTGCCAGGCTTAGAGCAATGTTTTGTCACACTTTTTAGCTTTTTACATTATTTTGTAGCTTATTTGCTAATTCAAACCAGTATTTAGTTATTTTGTGGAAAGTAGATTTAGAATCTAAATCCTTGCCTACAAATAGATTTAGGACCTATGCTCCTTTTTTTTTTTTTTCCAGCACAGCCTACTTGGTTGCTACTATATTAAACTGAGAATGCTCACTTGCTATAGCCATCCTCCTTACGCACATCAATACTTCTCATTGTCACATTTCTGCCCAGATATTAATAAACATGAGTGGGAAGGGGAATAAATGCATTAAATGCTGCTGCACAGCCTTTTTAAGCCTGTGGACCTTCCCTCTTCTGCTTCTGCTGAAGATGAGGTGAAGATTAGGCACACCAGGAGCCCAGCTGTCTTAGGAAAAATCCCTAAAGGAAGAATCTGTCAGTTGAAACAAGTTTTTGGATACCGAGATGGAAACCTAGATGGAGCCAATTTCCATGCTACAGCAGTGCGGTCATGACTGGGCACATCAGGGTAACAGGAGGCAGATGGTGTTCAGGAAAACAAAAAGTTCAAGAGCACCACTCATATGGTCACATTTCCCAAACTTAAAAGGAATTCTGCCCTTGAATGTGTATCTGTTTCATCTCTCAAGCAAAAAGGCAAGTAACCCTCAAAGGGTACCATATATTTCTTTTAATTAAAAGTTGGCCTCTGTACATTCGTAGATGCAGACATGTATCAGTCTTGTGTTCGGAACAGTGAAGTTTGCTCCTGGGAGGAGAGAGTTCTGGGAATGGTGTTCCATTAATTGAAGGAAGAGGAAGATATAGATCTAAGAAAGGACAGATCTGGAAAGACCTATTCACAGAGATGACCAAAGGAGACATTGGAGCTCCTGTAGCCTGAGGGCTTACAGCAGGAGCTCTAGGTCAGAGGTGGCATCCAGGAAGCCCTGGACCACCTCTGCCCACAGATATGCTTATTGGGCAACTAGAAATGTTTAAAGAAACACATTGGAAATAAATAGATGCTGACATTTTAAAATTAGGAGATTTCACACCAAAAATTTTCAGATTACTGACAAAAAATATCAGAAGACCTGGCCTACATTTCTGCCTTGCCTACAAAGCCTCAAGCCCCTTTGTCCTGGTCCAATATTGGTGTGGCCACTTACATTTGTGAGTCCTTGGTCATGTCACTTAAGGTTTTGAATCTGTATCTACTTATCTTTATAACAGAGATAATACCTCACCAAAGTGTTGGATGAGTTAAATAAGATATTGCATGTAAAGTGCTTAGCCCAATGCCTGGCACGTAAGTACTTAACGTATCTTGACCATTATTACCATAAGTGTTGTTCTTATCATTGAACAAGCTTGTCCACATCCTCTTATCACTTTTCTTCATAATATAAATAAGGAAATACAAAGTAATGACCAGAGATAGAAGCCTGCTATTGATCAAATTTTGGGGGTCACTAGATGTACTTTGGAACAATTAGATTATGTAATTTGCCCAAAGCCAGGTATAAACTGGGTAACTGTCTTTTAATTAATCATCATAAGGAAACAGAGCTGAAAACTAAGGGTTTCATGGAGAAATGCCATGGTGTGGGGCAGGGCAGACATGGCGCAGAGGTCTATGGCCCCGTTGGCTAGTTAGGCAAAGATGCTCACTAACCACCACCGAGAGACAGTGCAGTATAGTGGAAGGACATCGTGGCTGGGAGACATCTGGGTTCAAACCACAACTCCATCACCTCTAGGTCACTCTAATCATACCACTCCTCTGAGTTTTGAGTTTCACTTCATAATTTGTAAAATAAAGATGGCGACAACCTATTTTACAGAGTTGTTGTGAATGTTAAAACAATGAGCATTTACATGCTTAGCACACAGTAAATGCTTAATACATGGTAATTACAGATAAGAGGTAAATTATAAGTCATCTGTTGAAAATAGTTAAAATATTTATTGAAAAATTATAATCCCCAAGAATTTAAGAAAATCAAGCAGTGAACTGTTGCAAGATCTGATACACACAACCTCAAATTAGAGTCATGCACTTTTTGAGCCCATTATAATTATCATTATTTACTGATCACTATTTCCATTAATGCCTCATTACTCCCAATGGCATTCCTGATAATGCTCCAGGGGTTTTTGTCTGTTTGATTTGTATTTTAAATCTGTGATGCATAGTCTCTTTCTAATATGAATGATATTATGCCTCCTTTTAATTTTAATTTGGACATAAAAATTCTGCCTTAGCCCTCTTCTCTATTTCACTCTAGTCTTAGTTGATTAGAACTGAGAGTTACAAATTATATTTGTACATTATGTTCAAAATAATCTGCCACTCACTGATGTTTTGAAGTTACTTGGAATGAGTGTTTCTTGGCTTTTAAAGTTGCCAGTGTGTTTGCTCAGTCCTGTCTCTTCTCTCTTGAGCAGCCTTACTTATCCAGCCTACAGAAGCAGCCTCTCTCTCGTTGACCTTTTGTTATAATGGAGGCTCAGGATAGCATTTTGTCTTCCTGGAAAGCTATCTGTAGTAATGTAACTTTCTTTCATTCAATATTCTGCAAACATTTATTGAGTGCCTATTATGTACCAATCACTGTTCTAATAATAAACTGCAGTGAGCATTTATCTGTCACCTGGCACTATGCTTAAGTAATTTCATTGATTGCACCCAACAACCTTGTGAGATAGAGACTGTTAATATCCCTATTTTACAGAAGGGAAAACCGAGGCATATAAAGGTTAAGTAATTAGCTCAAAGAACTCAGCTAGTTAGAGGGTAAGCCAAAACTGAATTCATACCTGTCTGGTTGCCAAGCCCTAACTTCTAACCACTGTACTAGTGTTTCTCAAAGGGGGGGGGGGGCGGACTTTGCAACCAGCTGCATTAGAATTACTTAGAATGATTGCTAAAATTACAGATTGGAGGCATGCCCTGCACCTACTGAGTCTAAATTCACATTTTTAACAAATTCTCTGGGGAATTTCTGTGCCCTCTAAAGGTTGAGAGCCAACGACAAGGGTTTTTGGATATGAAATCTAAAAAGATGAGGCTGAGACAGGAAAGCAATTCTTTAAAGTGAAGGTGAACTTTCAAGAAAGAAACTAGATAAGGGTCCACACCGTTAAGAATCAGTTGCAAGAGATACTCCAGGGTTAGTCCAAAGAAGTTATACAATTAAAATGTACCTACACTTGACTTCTGCACAAAGGTCTAGTCAAAAGGAATATGATTTCAAAATACAGTTGCAGGCGGGATAGTACTGAGTCACTTTCCAAAATTTTGAAAAAACATGCTTCCAAATCTAGAATTTTCAACTGAAAAGGTTTGGGGGCAGGAACGTGGTAGGAAGGAGGTCTCAGAAACTTAATTATTTGGGTTGGCTTTGGGGGAGTTGATAAAGGTTAAAAGGGCACCCCAAGACTCCTGTTGTGCCATGACTATTGTCGACTCATACTCAGATAGTGACTCTCCAGCATCATATGAGGGCAGTGAGAAGGTGAATTAACTCATGCAGGGCTGGCATTTCTAAATTTGCATAATGAAGGTCACAAGGCCCAAACTGCAAGTGTGAGTCCCCATACAACCAACTATGTCTGTGATGAAAACCTCCTCGTCCAGGTGACCTAGGCATAAATGAGTTCCCTTAGTCCTGGGGAGGCTGGGTTGGCTATTTCTCTGCTCCTCAGAAAACAGCTCTGAGCCTCTTGCATGTGAGGCTGATGAGTCACAGTGTCAGCTTTGTGTACAAAGGCTCAGCTTTTCTTTCCTGTGATCATGTCCCTTTGTGACTAAGAACATTGTTTAAATGCAAATGCTATATTAAGACAAAGACAAAACTGCTTCAACACTGGGGAAAAATAGAATTCTTTTTAAAAAGTAAAGCAAAACAAGAAGGAAAAAGTAAACCTTGGGCGCAAAATAATCAGTACTCTACTACATTCACACGTCGCTTAACGACGGGGATAAGTTCTGAGAAATGCATCGTCAGGCGATTTTGTCATTGTGTGAACATCATTCAGGGTATTTATATAAACCTGGATGGTATAGCCTACTACACATCTCGGCTGTATGGAACTAACCTTATGGGACAACCAGCGGATATGCAGTCTGTCGTTGACTGATACGTTGGTATGTGGCACATGACGCTATTTCATGAACTGATTGCTTTTTTAAAATTGTAAGTTAGTCAAAGCTTAACAACAAGCGGGAAAAATGTAACTTGCTCTTCTCCTGCCTTTTTGAGCTCTTGTACCTTTTATTGGGTTCCTAAAAGATAGAAGAGAATATATTTTAACTGCTTAAAGCCAAAGTCCCTCTGACTTTTCTTCCCATATCCATAAAGTTTTATGAGATTCCTTATTTTGAAGCCCTTCAAAGTAAGAATATTTTTCTTAAAATAGGACTGAATTTTTTATTGCTCCTTTGCAGAGCAAGAACTCCTGAAGGTCACTAACTCATAAACTTAAGCTTAATTCTCTTGTTTCCTGCAAGGCTGCCAATTGGTCAAGCTTCTCATTGCTCTCGTTACATTGCCTCCTCTCTCCATCCTCCATTTATTCACTCTCTCCTTTCCTTTTACCTTGCTCTCGGTGACTTCCCAAACCCTCTCTTCTTTCAAGGGTAATAATATTGATAGCCAGAGTGGATATCTATGGATTTTGCTTATCTATCATCTCTTCTCCGTGCTCTGATAGAAAAACCTCTCTTTTCCATTTGATAATCCATCCATGTTGTTTTGGTAAAGCTATTAATCAAGCGGAGTTGGACACACGGCTCAAGCCAGCCAATCAGGATACCCATGCCCTGAACCCAGTGGCAGGTCCATGAATGGTCACTGATGGATGCAGGACCAACAGGGCCCTGGGGAGACAGTTTCACTCTCTTTATTTGGAATCACTAGCTACAAAGATTCATGTGATTGTTGGGGAAATGGCTCACCTCTTTCATTGGAAACTATAGCTGTGATAATGATATGCCATATTTACTGGCATGTGCACAGAGCCAAAGCTAAGAAAAGGAAAGCTTCAAATCATTTTAGTTCTTGGATTCAGCCACGTCTGGGACCAGCTGCTCACCTTAGACATCCATGTTCTGGGAAGCAGAAAATTGGTTGGTTCTTGGAACCAACAAAATATCTTTTTTAGCTTAAGCTAGTTTGAGTTGACTTTCTGCTACTTACAACTAAAAGAGCCCAAGTTCTTTTACTGCTTTCAAGAATTTTGCATCTAGTGAGGAAATACATAACTGTAGAGGAAGGCAGACCATGATATGTGCATGGGAGGTACCTGCAGAAGTCATCCGGGGGGCATAAAATGAATATGATTAATTCCAACTGAGGACACTGAGGAAAGCTGCAACGGAGGAAGAGGTAGCACTGGGGTGGGGCATTGTAGAGATGTGGGATTTCCAAAGGTGGAGAGGAGGTGAGCATGGAAGGAAGTGATATTGAGAAAGAGCATCACACTCAGAAGGGTCAGTGTGAGGAAAGGCATGGCAGGTTCAAGGATTGGTGAGTAGGTCAATGTGGCAGGACCTAAAGTATGTGGATGTGTCCCTGAAGCAGGTAGTCAGTGGACTGGAGTCAGATTTTGGCAACCTTTGGAAACCATTCTAAGAAGTAAAGCCATTATTCTATAGGCAGTGAGGAGGTGCTAATGTTTTTCATAAAAGGATTAAGATGGTCAGATCATATTTCAAGAAGAAAACCCTGGCTCCCCCACTGTGCTCAGTCATTATTTCCTGGATGATGGCCTCTCTGGCCTCCCTGATTAAATTCATTGCCTCTATTATCTGTTCCTGGCATCTCATCCCACTCAAGGAGAAGGTGGAAAATCTGAACAATGAGTTTCTGAAACAACTCTGAGACTTAATCAAAAGATAAGGTTAGAGAAGGTGGCATCAAGCTTAACGACATTGGCACCCACTGGGGGACTTAGGCACATCACTTGTGAGGTGGAACCTGTTGATGCCTCACCCAGATCCCCTATCCCAGCTAAGTACACGCATCCCCCAGCTGATGTTGATGATGATGATGTTAATGATATTGTATTGGCTGCTATACAATATCATTGGCTGCTAACAGCTCACAGTTGCCCTTTTTCCAGAGAATTGCCTGGACCCCAACACCTGCCTGCAGCCAATGACTGACTGATGTAGAGTGTAAATGCCCAGCCCCCATGCCTCAAATCAGTTCCCCCTGTGGCATTGTTATTCACGCTCCAGGATTCTCACAGGATACCCCGCTTTTCTAACTTCCTCAATAAATCACGTGCACAAGAAAACCCATCTCAGGCTCTGCTTCTAGAGAATCTGCCCTAAGACATTTGACTTTATTTGGAAAATGGTATTGTTTTAAGGATTAAATGTTAATGTAAGTAATAAATAAGTAAAAATCAGTTGATATAATTAAATAAATAAAATTTAAAGTCAGTTAATATCAGTAAAACCCTTAGAACAGGGCCTGGCACATAGCAAGTGCTGAATAAGTGTCTGTTTTTATTAACGTTATAATATTACTTCTTCAAATATCTGATGAATCTCTTGGCTCCTCTCTGATCCCACTGCCATTGCTCTAGGCTGGACTGTCCTCACTCATTATTTTGATTACAATAATGGTCTCCTTATCGGATCTGATTTCCCCTCCCTCCCTCTTTTCCTCCCTTCTACAAATATTGACTGCTTATTACATACCATGCTCTGTTCTAGGGGTGAATTTGAGTCTCAGTTTACTCGTTTGTAAGATAGGTCTACTGGAAATCTACTACATAGGGTAGTGGGGGGATTAAATGAGAAAGTGTGCATCAGGCACTTAGCTCATGCCTAGTAAGCACTCCATAACCTTTCCCTTGTTTCACCCCCACCCTGCTAATCATTTCCCTACCTGAAATAGACAGCAGAGACTCCCAGAGGAGTATTATTCACTGGGCATGGGCTCCATTTGACAGATTTCTCTATTTAAAGGGTCAGTAACATTGCTTTTCCTTGCTTTTCCCAATAAAAGCATTGTGATCCCTGCATATATTATTGTAAGGTGCATGCTGCAATATAAATCTTGTGAAACCATAAATTGATACGAAGTGCTATGTCATAATTGCCATCAAGGAGTCACCTTGAGTGGGTTAATGGTCTCCTTTATGTCAAAAGTCCACACTCCACCCCCTGCAGGCAGCCGCTCACATTAGAGCGGTGTGACCTGTGATGAAAGCCTGTGGGCTGAATGCAAGCCCAGAGAGCAGGGGTGAACTTGAGAAGAAAGCAGAGTTTGAACCCAGTTATGTAAACAGTTCTTTCAGTTTCCTTGATCTTTGTGAAAAAAAGGTTTTCATCTTGCCTCTTTCAGTTCACATTTAGGGCTTCATAGTTTCCTGGGCTCCTTTTGAGGTCTGCTATAGTTTAAAGGCATAAAACAGAAAATAAGCGGAGTTTCTCCTGGATTCCAGCACAAGGCAGCAGGGTGCATTTAGCACACCGCTTGGTGAATTTGTTATATTAGGGTTGGGCATGAGATCTTACTCACACTGAGATGTATGTGTGTGAACTCACGCTAAATCACTTCTACGCTTTCACTTTATTTTTGCATTTTTTTCCCTCCAAGTTTAGTTCACTTTTTATTCTTCACTTTGGAAAATGTACAGGAATTTTGTCCAGTTGAAAACTTAGATTTTTTTAATGTCAAACACAAGGAGATAAATGAAGTCTAAAATGCACTGTTTTTTTCTTTTTTGTCATGACTTTTCACAATGATTTGTTAAGAAAACCCATTTTTTTTTTGATTTATACAGTCCCATGTAAATGCTGTCTAGCATCAGAGTTATTACAGTGTTTAAATAGGCAGGAAACAAATATGTTTTAACCTGAATTTCTCTGTGAATGTTTGAGCTTCTACTGGTATTATTCTTTCATGTAATTAGTTGGCTTAGTTGAGAAAAGAATGCCTCTGACTGAATTAAAAAATACACATTAGAACAAGATGGAATGGTTAGAAATGAATAAGTAATTGCCTTGAAATTGTGATAAGTTTTGAAATTCATATTCAATAGACATGGTATTTGCTCTAAGACTTTACATTTAAGGAAATTTGAAAGAAAGATCAAAATATTCATAATAATTGTACTCTTACATATTGTCCCTTTCTTCCCAAGCACTAAAAATGCTTCAGAAACACTGTAGCTGAATCAATAGGAGGAAGGAAGTGGGGCCGTTTAATGCCTGACTTGAAAGGAAAAAGGTTAAAGGTTAGTAATGGGGAAACTAGAGCAGGAATAGTGGAGGGCCAGCAGGGGGAACTGGTACTATACCCTTCACGAAGATAGAGAAAAAACACAGCCTATTTTATTATATATTTATTAAACATTTTTAATGCACCTACTATGTGCAAATCTCTGAGCTAGGTGCAACAGGGGCCAAAAACCTGAATCTTGCATGGTCTGTGGTCTCAAGGGAGATGCAGATCTCATGGTGAGATAGAAGGGTGCTCACACATGTCAGACCATAGCCCAGGGGCATGGGTGGGATCTGTGCAGAAAGCTCCGAGGGTGGTCTAAAGAGGAAATTACCCAGCTTCCGGCTCTGCATGTATCTGCTGCCTCATGAGGCAAACTTACTCCAGTAATCAAGTCCACGTGAGAAAGTCTGGTTCTGCAGTTAGAGGCTCCTCTCAGTACCCACTGGTCATCCTTCCAGCCCGTCATTAATTCATTCGTCCACTTAGCAAATTCTTGTTGAGCACTGTGAGAAGTCATGTGCTGGATGTTGAACCAAACGGGAGCTGTGCAGGAGCTGAGAACCAGACAGTCCTGGTACTTACACTCTGGTGGGGAAGTGGATATTTAGCAATTATCACGCACCTCATTAATTGTACTTGTGATGAGAGCTTTGAAGACGTACAGCGTGCTAAGAGGGGACCATATCTGGTCTGGGAGAATCATGAAAACTTTTAATGGAAGTAAAAATGGCCAAGCCGAGATGTGTAGGAGCTAGTTGGTGAAGAAAAAGTTGAGGTGCAGGGAAGTAGAGAGAATGGGTTGTAAATGCCCTGAAGGGGCTTGAGAGCCTAAAAGTTGGGCAGTGTGCCTGTGCACTACAGGCGAGGTGCAGACGAGGCTCTCTAGGTGGGTAGACTTCAGATGAGAAAGGGGCTGGAGGTCACTGGTAGGAGTTTGAACTTGATCCTTAGAGTAGAGGAGGCTCCTGAGAGGTTTTCAGCTGGGAAATGACTGATAATATTTGCATTTTAAGTGTTCTCTTGGGCTGGAGTGTAGAGAATAGATTAAAGGGGCCTGGATCAGGGAGGAGGTCATGGAGATGGAGAGAAGCGGCGTTGGGAAACAGACTCGAGAGAGGTTTAAAAAGCAGGATTGCTGACAGCACTGAGCACTGCCTTCTTCTGTCTTCTCCCACTTTGATGACAGAGTTTCTGTGCTGCCCTCAGGAACCACTGGCTCTAGGAACAGAGGCAGAGGAGACAGCAATAGTGCTTGTGTCCACCCAGCAAAGAGGGTACCAGACTCCCCGGACCAGTTCTAAGGAGGCAAAGGCTGGTGTTATTATAACCCATATTTCCATGTAGTATGACTTGAAGAAACTTGCATGCGATATATTTACCCTCTGCTTGGGTCTCTTTCCAAAGGATTGCCTAGAGAGGTGTTAGAAACATTGTTTTCAACAGGAGAGATGTGCTAAAGGTCAGGATATGACTGATGCAGGAGGTGTTCTGATACCTTATATTACACCATGAAGATGATCTTCTATTCTGCTGACCCATTTTATGGGCCTTTATGAGCATCAGGGCTTTAGTAAAGAAAAACCCCACACTATGTTATATGTTAAGGGTAATTGTCCTTACCTGGTAACTAGGAAGTGAAAAATGTGTTGGACTGGGACAGGCAGACTTGGGTCTTAGCCCCAATCTGTCTAAGCAGCTGTGGGACCTGAGACAAAGCATTTCCCGTCCTTGGGCCTCATTTTTGCCAATGGCAAAATGAAGTAACGACCTAGATGACTTCCAAAGTTATTTTCAGAACTAATGAGGAATTAGAACTTGGACTTTTCTTCTGTGAAGAAGCTCTTCTTGCCACTCATGTGAGGTTGGATTCTTGCTATGAGTTAATAGGGAAAATGTACATGTAACCGAAATCTCCCGGTTCTTCGCTCCGGCCCAAGGGTGCCCTCAGTTACCATCAGCACCAATACTGATGTGAGTATGACTCTGCCTGAAGTTCTTAGTCACGTGGACAGGCTGCTTTAAAAGCAAAGTATATTTGTCTAAATTCAAGTTTATCAGAAATTATGTTTATCCTCTTTTTTACACGATAAGACTTATGGCTCAATTGTAACAAGGAGCAACTTCAGATAGAAAGTGAATTTAAAGAGAATTGAATGAGGAATAAGGAAGGTAAAATAACAGAAGCTATTTTGTATTCTCTCTCAAATGAATCTGATATTTTAGAGGTGAGCTAACACAAGCTAGTTTAAAATATTACTCTGAGAGAGCAGGGCATATATAAAATCGAAAGTAGAATAAGAATGTCTTTGACATATTTCTATTCAAAACAATCAAGTTTTGAGTGGGGAAAACAAAAGCCATTCAATGATTTTAAAAGAAATGTTAAAAAACAAGTTTTTTTCACTGACATATCTTTTTCATAACTCAAAAGAAATATAAACACTTTGTCTTTTTGACAAATTACTTCCTAAAATGATACTTTTGATTATTAACATCTAACAGGTGGAGGCTCACGGCTGGTCAGGCTCTTTGCCATGCTATTGGACCTAGAATCCCTTCCAGGCAGTGTTTTCCATGCTTAATTATGTCTCAAAGACCAATCTGCAAAGAGGACAGACTCTCAACACAAAGGCTCATTTCATTCCCCATCTTTCCTACCACCTGTTTCTGATTTTTGAAAATGTGTCACTTCAGCACAGATCTAAAAGTGCCACAGGAGTGGACTTTGATTTGACCAGCCCATTTAATTGAGAGCATCTTCATAGTCACTGGGAATCACAGGCGTTGGTAGACTCAGTAACGGCTGGATTGGTTATACGATGTTCAAGTTAATTCCAATTGCCCTGGATAAGAACACACCATCAGTTCAACTGACTGAGACACATTTAGCTGATCCTGGTGGGTGAGATGTTTCTGATTCTTCCAGTGTTGTAAGTGATTTGTAGAGAAGAATCAACACGCTGTTTAAAAAGCCTGTAGACACTGTATTGCAAAATGTCGTCAATACTACTGAAGTCATAGAATAAGATGAAAAATGATTTGGGGCTTCTAAAGAGGTTAAAATACTATTGAAGCTAAATAAGATTCACCATAGAAAGAAAAGAAAAACTCATAAGCTTGTGGGTAAGAATCACATGCGTAAAGATTATTGTTTGGAAAAGCTAAGATTCGCTTGTATAAATACTATTGTTCGGGAAATATAAGAAGGACTGAATTAAACACAAATGGTTGATGCACTGGGCGGGGGGGGGGGAATAGAGAAATAGAGAAGAGTCTTTTGGTGAACCAATAAAAGAGAATCACTTCACAATCACAAAGATCCTGTTCACACTTGTCTGCCTTTAATTGCTGGTCACAGTCAAATGAAGAATTTGCAACTCCCAATTTACGTTGGGAGTCTCTGTCCTCTTTGAAGATTACTGCCAGCATAATTAAGCATGGGAAATACTGCATGAAAGGAATTCTAGGTCCAATACTGTGTGTGTGTGTGTGTGGGGGGGGGGTGTGTGTGTGTGTGTGTGTGGGTGTGTGTGTGTAGTCTAAGAGAGTGGGCTCTAAAGGTTAAGAGAATATGTTAGCATAACAATTCCTAAAACCTAGATCCAAAGTAAGAAGGTGAGCATTTTATTAATTTTTTTTTACCTGATCGACGTAGTTCAGTACAATCGTGTACAGTCAACAGACAGGAGACAAAATCTATCCTGAATCACATGCCAAAGCAGGGATATCATCAATCATTTTAGTTGAAAACATTAATCATTTAGACTAAAAACCTCACTTCACTGTGGAAGAAGACTCACCTGAATGTAAATATTTTCATAGGAATTTTGTAAGGTGGATTTAATTTCTTCTTTAAGAAACTAACTTCTAAGTCATAAGCAGTTCATTATTTACTCCCTAATATTTGTTTTAATCATGCATAGTCTATGGTTACAGCCACACATGAGAAATTAATAGAGGAAATAATGAGGTCACTGAGACCACATGAGAAAGAGTGGAGCATCCAGAGCCTTTCATAAATATTTATTGCGCACTCAACTGAGCATGAGGCCTGCTTTCAATGCTAATAGTGATGCGAAGATAAGTTGGTTAATAATGCCACTGTACTCTGCATCAGTCAAGTCACATCTGGAGAAATGTGTACAGTTTTATGTTTCTTGTGTTAAATGTTTGACCTGGGGGTAAGAAATATGTTATGGGGGGAAAGGAAAAGGAATTAATGATGGTAAGCCTGAAAAAGAAGAGGCTTGGTGAAAATAAGTTAGTAACCTCCAAACCCCACAAGGTCAGGGACCACTTCTGTTTTATTCTCCCAGCTCCTTGCACTCTGGCATAAAATAAATCTACAGTAATTATCTGTGGAATGGGTTTTCGAGGGGAAATGAAGTTAGAGTGGGATTACATGTATTTTGTGCAACTCAAAGAAGCAGAGGTAGGAGTAAGGATAGAAGTTGGTTAGCCACAAATTCTGTCTTAATATACGGAAGAAATTTCCAACACTGGCTCATAAGAGTAGAGGCTGCTTGTAAAGTGTTGAGTTTATTAAAAGCAGAAATAAATGTTCAACTAAATGTGGGTAGTTATTATAGAGATAATTTCTGCTTTGGATGGAAGATTTAACTAATTGCCAATATTCTATAATAGTATAATTTAGTTATTTGACAAGTTTTATATCAATTATCTTGATAATTTATAAGAAAACATATCACCTTTCTTTCAATTTTTCTTTTCAATATATCTATGAGAATAAAGCTTGGTCACACACAAAGAATCGTGACCAAGACACTTAGTTTGCATTTCAGCTGGTTTTTCATTCTTAATGGTGAAAATGGTTCTTTGATAAACTCACAACCAAAATCCAGCCTCTATACTTAGCTACAAATACATGGGGTTAAGATGTCTATGCTGCATGAATGGAAGTATCCCCTACAATTTAGCTACCGCAGGGAGTAGCTCCCCCTAAACTGTGATTCGCTTTTCAATTTTAACCCTCATTCTGATTTTCCACTGCCACCCTGTGTAGACCGACCTTCAGAAAGCAAGCCAGGCCACGATGCCTTACTGTGATGCCAGGTCAACAGCAAAGTGCCTCATGCTGCCCTCTCAGCCATTCTGAGAGCAGTAAGGAAGGTTCAGTGATTCTACAAGTCAGCAAACAAAAGTGCAATTGCCAGCTGGATCTCTGAGTGGTGGGTGCAAAATGAGGAAGGAATTTGGTGAACTCCCAAATTCTACAGTCCCAAATCTGGTTGGTTAAGATCAGACAGAATGAATCTTATTTTTATGACAGAAAAAAAGAAAAACCAGCCAGTCAATAAACTCACCACATTTTTAACCCATAGCAATTAAATGCCTGTATATAAGGCATAAGGGCTAAAAAAAACTCTCTCAAAACTTTTATGAAAGTTTTAGTCATCTAAAAATTTAAATCAGTGACCTTAATATTTTATTCCCTTGTGTTTATCTTAATAACATTAAGCATCAGGAGTTCTCAGTCATATGTTTTGCTATTTTTCTATTTGAACTTAATATATTGGAACACATACTGGCTTAACTGATATACAGACTAAAACTCTCTGGCCCTAGCCTAAAATATTTTAAGTGGTCTACATTTGATGAAAACCTCTAATACCATAGAATGATAATAATAATAATAACAACAACAACCACAAACACATAAACATTATTATGAGTTAATGTGCTTTTAGCTGCCTCAACAAGATTGGTTTCATTCTTATTCCTGTTACTACTTAAGAGAGCTGAGACATTGAGAAGTTAAGCAACTGACACAAGATCACACATGTGCTAAGCAGTAGAGGTGAGATTTGAACCTACATCATCTGACTGTAGAATCCTTGCCCTTTTCTACTACCATCTCCCACCTGTCTATAGTCAGAGGACAAATGTACCAAAGATGATTTCGCATGGCCCTAGCATTATTAAAAAGAGGACCAGATGAGCCCCAGTGAAATGTATGGTTGCAAAACACCCAAAGACTCACAGTGACAGAGCAGGTTTGCCCCCTCTTGTCATTAATGACCCAATCTACTAAAGCACTGACTAAATGATGCCATGTATGTAGACATGCAGGTGCAAAGATGGGTGCAACTTAGCTGTCTCTGACTCTCTCCTCACTGAGAATGGAAACCATCCACACAGTTTACTGTCTACAAATATTCACATGAGAGTACTATTCCACTGTCTTTATTAACATAATTCTACTCTTCCAGAAGACTCTTGCCCAGGAAGAAAAAAGTTGCAACAAACTTTATTGTTTGTTCCAGAAATTGAAAGATATCAATTCTTGAATAGAAAGCATCAAATAACTGTTTATATCCCAAGACTCTTTGAAACCCTTGCCTCAAAATCCTCACCTTGCTGTTTCTACCAATCCTAAACTATTTTATCATGATACTCACCCAATCCTAGCTAAACCCCCACATTGAAAGACCTGCCTTATTCCAAACTTCAAAATCTCAATAAGTATCTCAACTTTGTCCTTCTCTTTCTGAGATGTTATTAAGGTTCTGTTGAGGAGTGTTCTCCCTCACTGCACCAAGCAATAAACTCACCTTTGTCAACAGGTAGTATTTTGTGGGGCCAGCATTCGACATCTCTCAAGGGAAGTTAGTCACTTTTTCCAGGAAGCTTTGTTTGATACCTCTTCCCCACTCCAAAAGAAAACAGAAACAGTTGGGACTTGCTCAGATGCTGAATATTCAAAACTTTTTGCCATTACTAGAATATTCACGATTTATCTTGTCATTGCCTAAGTCCAAGTGAAATATTCTCAATATATACATCTTAGAGGATTCATGATATGTCAACTCATTTTAATGTTAAATATTTGCTCTTTGTTTAAGATTTCCATGAGACTTCATCAAAAATCATGCTTTGTTTGCCTAAATGAATTATTGTAGTAGAAACAGCATAATTTAGTGGGAAAAAAGGGAGGAAAAAATTAAACATCTTTAGCCAGATGTCACTGAGAAGGTTTGATACACAAATTAAATTGGTATGTTTTGTTGTTTTGTTTTTCATATGTATGATGTTACAGAGAGTACTTGAAATGTGTATGCATAGTTTAAGAAATAATAATGAAAGAAGCACCCATGTACTCAATATCTGGGTTAAAATATAGAATGTTACCAGGACATCCAATGGCCCTATTTTATGTTTTTACAATGTGTTATCATGGTTACTAGATATACTTTTTACATTCTGGCGGTATCTCTACAATCTGATTTATGGTAAGCATTTTATCTATTTAAAAAGAAAGGGGGTTGACAATAAATCTTTCAAATGAAAAATCCTAGTAAAAACCAGGAAAAGCCTTGACAACTTATTCAATTTAGTGATTTCTTTTCTCACTTAGTCCATAATGAAATTGTTCTTGAATTCTTCCTTGCTTCCGTGACAATTTGGACCCGTGCCCACGCCCCCACTCATTCAGAGGCCTGTCTCTGCTCTATCATGTGTAGACTCGGGCGGGGGCTGTGTGTCTGCTCACAGTCCTGTCCCCAGCACCCCAGAGCACCTCGTACCTAACACGTGCTCAGCACACGTTAATTAAAGGAACGGCTGGCGTTCTCAGCAGCCCGTCAACCCTGAAGAAGTCTTTGTTCTTGGACATTCTCATTCACGTCGTCCTTTCGCCCACTTTGCTCTTTCTAGTCTCTCACTGCCCTGTGTCTTGGGTGTCTGCCCCTGACATCGGCCACAGGCGCCCCTCCCCCTACCGCTAGAGTGCAGAAGACATAGATCGAGAGCCCTGATTGGTCAGCGCTTCTCTGTTTTACTCTTCTTTTTTACCATTTATTGTCCATTAGAAATTTTCGTTCGATTTTTTTTTATTTCAAAAAGAAATCGTGTTGTTTGTAAGAAATGAAATGGTCTGAAGATATATACAGAAATACCCTTTTTCCAATCCTACCTTTCTGAATAACCAATGTTAACAGCTTAGGATATTCTAGTCTTTTATCAACGTTCTCAAAACTACATATAAATCTCTCTCTCTCTCTCTTTCAATAGACACACAGAATTTCCCCCAACTTCCCATGCTGTCCTCAGAAGGGACTGTATTATACTCATGATTCTGAAGCCTTATTTTTTCACTCAGCAATAAACCATGGATTGTGGATATGAGTCTAACTTGATTTTTTTAATGGCTACTGATATTCCATTGTATAGATGTGCAATAATATATTCAACCATTTTTTTAAAGGACATTCTGGTTTTCAGTGCTTTACCATATCAAGCAATGCTGCAGTAAATATCCTTGTGTGTGTGTGTGTGCGCGTGTGTGTGTGTATCTGTAAATTTTCTATCGTTTGCCCCATAAACTGCCAGAGATAACAAAAGTAAGAAACTGCTGGGACTTCTTTTAACTGAAGTTCTTTCCTCTTACAGAAGTTTCTTTATTCAGGAAAAAACAAGATCCCCAATAAGGAGATGAGGCATTTCAACTCATTTCTAAGAGGACATGAAATTTTGCTACAATGTAAGCTGAAATGAGATTTTTAAAAAAATTTCTAATTTCACCTAGTGGTGCTGGCACACTATCAAAGAAGAGTAACCAAAATGAAAACAAAAGCTTTCTGTTCAAGGAAAATATAGAGACCTACAATGAGTTGGATGGCAACTATTCCTTGTCAGAAAAATGTTTTTTTACTACAAAATAAATGAAACATTTAATATTCCAATCCCATTTGGGAGTGAGGTACGTTTTAAGGCACAGTTCCTCCTGCTAATCACAAATTCAGAATTCCTTGGATCTTCATGGTATAGGAGGAAAGAGTTCAAACACCCAGCTGCTTACCACAGAAAGTCTATACCTGGAGCGGAAACAGTGTAGACAATGCATAGCTCTTACTTACTCCATATGAGAAAGCCCACAAGGCCTGAAGAAATTGTTTGCACTATATTCAAAATATTTGCGTGACAGAAAGGATTCTTAAAACTAATTGGGGAACTAAAATTTGAAGCATAATGAATGTTTACGAAAAATACTTACAATGGGAACATTTCTTTCTCGAATATTACGGAATTACACCAAATTCTTTCTTTCCCCAGTATCTACCTCATCATCATATAAAAATGACAATCAGAATATTTTAATAATTCATTCCTTCAATTTTCAAAGATGAAGCCTTCTTATAAATCTCATGCTATGCTATAGAGCACATATGCAAATATAGCCCCTCCCTACCCTCCACCCTACCCTGGCCTACCCTGAGAAAAAAAGCGATTATAATGCAGTGTGATGAGTCTTGTAATGGGGTGGAAGTCCAGGTGCCCTGAGAAGAGGTATCCGGCCTGGACTTGGAGTCAGGAAAGACCTGCTGGGCCAGTAATGTCTAAGCTGAGGGACAAGTTGTACTTGGATGAAAATTATTTCAGGTCTGGAAAATCAAGGAGTGATAAAGAACCACAAATTTGTTATGACATTAAAAGATGTTTGAAATGGATAGAGCATAGTAAATAAAGGCTGATGAGGATGTGAGAGATCAGGCTGCAGTCACAGGAAGAAAGGACGGGATGGAAGTTTTGCTTCTGTAAGATCATGCCAACTGCAGTGTGGAGACTCCTGTAAGAGTGGGGCAAGAACAGAGACCTGGAGACCAGCTAGGAGGCTGTTGCCAATGATTTAGGTGATTGATGGTGGCTTGTGCTGGGGAAATGGTAGTGGAGATGGGGGAAAAGAGATGGAATCAATTTTCCAAGATTATGCTGGGAGTCTTATTGATATGGAAGTAGAATATCTGATAGTCTTGCACTTGGTTTGATGACAAGAGGAAGCAAGAAAGGGCATTGCTTCTTTGGATTTAATTCTATCCAGTGTGGAAGAAACAATGGATGCCATGGTGGCTGCTCCTACGGAAAGATCTAGCGGTTTAGCTGACTAACCAGTCAGCCGAAAAAGCTAGCTGAAATTCAATAAGCACGATTAGAAATCTATCCAGAAATATAGAATTTCCTCTATTATTGAATAACTTCAGTTCCAGAAGTTTATGCATAAGTCTATTTCTTGTTCTCATGTTTAAAACAACACTATACATTTCCATTTGTTGTTGGAGCTCAGAAATGACACATTTTTTGTGTGTAATTTTTTTACACAGGAAGATTAATAAATACCAGTTTGGGGTACAAAGAAGAAAATTGGCTGAATGGAGAGTGCCCAGAACAGGGTAACCATGAAAATAAAGGAATATTAAAGTATGCCATCCATTAAAATGTTTTTGAGTGCGGACTGTGAGGAAGGCACTGTGTGAGGACATGAAGACATAGTGGTGAACAGACCCGGTTCTGGTCTCAAGGAATCACATGGGGATCAGTTAAAGAAAGCGGAGCCTGGTGAAGAGACTTTAGTGTAGGATTTGGCTTCAATGAGCTAAAATGCTGCCAGGTGGAACAGGAATCTGCTTTATTCTGTGAGATTTTAGAAAAAAAAAATCAAGCAGAACCTGGGAGAGAAGGATTCCAACTCTCTAGGAGGAACAACTTTCTAAAAATTCTGGTTGTCTGGTTGTGAGATAAACTGTCTGAGGCAGTGCAGTTGTGGGTTCTCTCTTTGACTAGCTGGACGTAGGATCCGACGTGGATTATTTCATTTAAACTTCAAACCACTTGGTGAGATAAGTGCCATTATTAACCCATGTTACAGAGGAGGCAGCTGAGGTTTGGAGATCATGCAATTAGAACACAGCAGAGCCACTAGATACTCTTTTCTACTGTGAACTCCACCACCTCCCTGGTAATAGAAAGGCTGCATAGAAGGGTGTCAAAAGATTTCTCTAAGTAAAGAGAGGGTGAACTACAGGGATATAAGGGTCCTCCCAAACGTCACCTTCAAGTATTCTAGATATTTCTAGAATATGAGAAAGACATACTAAAGTGTGCTTCAAATGACAAAATTATAGAGACAGAGAACAGATTAGTGGTTGCCATGGGTTGGGGGACGTGTGGTAGGTGGGTGTGGCTATAAAAAGGATCTCTGTGGTGATGGAACTGTTCTGCATCTTGATTGTAGTGGTGGTCACAAGAATCTACGTGTGATAAAATTGCATAGAACTAAATACACACACACACACACACACACAAGTGCATGTAGAACTGGAGAAATAAAAATGGGGTTGATGGGTGTCAATTTCCTGGTTGAGACATTGTGTAATTATGCAAGAGTTATTACTAGGGGAGACTACAGAAGGGTATATGTGATCACTCTGTATTATTTCTTGCAACTGCGTGTGAATCTGTAATTATCTCAAAATAAAAAGTTAAAAATATGTGTGATTCAAGCACACAAGCATACAAAAATGACTATGCAACTACTGGCTCTTGTCCTTCCCCAGCACCCCTCCCCTACCCCATGTTCCTGCAAAGCGGGGAAACCTGGAGTCACTGCAGAATGCTCTTCCTGTGTTCCCAGGACCAAGTCTGACTTAAGACATTTACCCCCAAGTTTCTGTGTACTGGAGACATTAATAATTCCACTTAGTGCTTTTATTTACATTCAGGAAAGTGCCCTCCGGAAAACGCATGCTGGGTGGATAACAAAACATCCAGGATTTGTTGATTTTAATTCACGAAAACAGTGGGAGTAATGGAACTAAGGAGGAAAAATCTGCATGATCAAACTATAAAATTAGAACCTTTCAACATTTTATAAATACAGAATTTGGGTGGTAGTTTGAATATTATCTCCAAATAGGATTGACTCAGACATCCAACTTTGGAGAGTATCTGAAGGAATGCCACGTTTTTTTATTTTAACCCTCTGATTATAAAAGTAACATGTCTACATTATTTTTTAAAAAAAGAATATAAAAATCACTTATAATGTCACCACTCAAATATACATACCAATGTTTCTTCAGTCATCTTATTCTTGGTCAGGACACTTGATTATAAATGGCCGACACTCATTGAGACCTGGCATGCTTCAGATACAGCCAGATCCAGGGGCTCCAATGACGTACTTAGGGCTCCTTCTTAGATGTTCCAACTCTTGGCTCTGTTTGCCTTTGTGTTGGTTTCATTCTCAGGCAGGTTTTTCCCTCTTGGTGGCAAAAATGGCTGCAGCAGGTCCAGAGTCCTCTCTCACATTTAGGCAATCTTAGATGGAAAAAGAACTTCTTCCTCACAGTTCTAATAAAGTTCCCCATGGGTCTCATTAACCATTGGGCTCAGAGGCTATTTCTGAGCCAGGTCACTAACCACATATTTACATTGTGCCCATTTGCCAGGCCTGGGTCATGGACATGAAATCAGGACAGGTGATGAGGGTTCAGGATCAGAGAACTTTTACCAATATAATTCTATTATGTTTTAGTAATCACTAAATCACAGTCATCACTAAATCACCTATAAATCAACAGGTTTCTCCTGTTTTCTAGTCTTTTGCCCTAACTCCATTGTGGTGAGGATATCACCTTATATACAAAGAAAAAATGCAAATAAGTATAAGACCAATATTTTTAAGCTAAGATCCACTTAGAACAACAAATCATTATAGTTGTGGGGATGGTACAGCTTCTCATATGCTAAGACTAAGAATCAGAGTTGGCTATTAGCACTGAGAGTACATAAGACATTAACAAAAAAACGAGGTTGAAAAAGACCATGAGTAAGAGATTTCATTGTGCATTTCAATGTCTTACAAACTTTGAGCTATGATTTATTTGTGGGTCATGAAATCCATTTAGTGAGTGATGACAAATTTAAGAGAAGGAAATAGAGTAGAAAATATGAAAGTGCGGCACATTTGGTGAAGTTAAGAATTTTTTCATAAAACTTTGGTTCTAGTTTATGTGTGGGTATGCACATGCGTGGACAGGCTCTGGGTTACAAAATAAAATATATTTTACCATAGGTCGAATTAATTGAAATTGCAGTTGTGACTGGTATAATTATACCTGGTATCTAAGATGTTAAAGAGGAAAGTTCGGTTAATATATTCTGCACTGAGCATGAATCACCACTAAACAAGCACTTCCTCAACATTCAAACACCACACAGTCCGAGAGGGTCAATGACTTGCACTGTGCTGAGATCACCTGGTTTAGATGAAAACAATTCTCACCGGGCTTAGAATGAATCTCACAGATCTACAAGTGTCTTCACTGCCATTTTTGCTAAATGTCCTTGGTAAATATTGGAGTCTCCGAGGAACGCTGGTCAAGGTATGTCACTTCTTTAAAATAAACACATCTTTGTTCCTCAACTAGGAGTTGTGTCAATATAACTGAAAAAATCGAGCAAATTTCGAACTGGTTGAACGGCCATTATCAAGTATTTTACAAATTATCTAATATCGAATTATGCTTTGATCATTTCTTGCAGTGACTTGTTGATTTTATGTTTTTACATGGAAATGGTTTATAGTTCTAGTGGAGCCTGAATAGTCTGAACTGTCTAAAAGGACCTCGTTTCTGCCTAATCAATACATAAGACAGGGGCAGCTCCTTAGGAGCTTTCTCACAATCGCTATCATTTCCCTCTCTCATTCTGAAAATAAACAACTATTTTTTCAATCTGTTGTAAAATTCTAACTACACAAGCATATTACCCCACCTTACAACTGGACTCCCTCTTGTAAATTGCCTCCTCTTCCCCATATAGAAATCCTGCAGCTGCCACTCTCATATTTCTTCAGAATCCCAGTGACTCAGCATAGAACGAGATCTGCCTTTTCTCAGTTTCTGGCATCTTTCAAAATGCCTTTCAGATAATAAATGAAGTTGAAATAGGTCAACATTCCTTCCCACCATCCGCTCAAGGACAATGATTTCAACATCTCTATGCCCAGGCTTTCAAAGGCCAGGCCGGGTCACACTTGCAAGATGTTCTCCGTTTCAAAGTCCCTCGACCTCAGCAAGTCTAAATCTGAACTCTTTCTCTGTCCCCTAGAACAGCTATTTTCTCCTACTGACTTTCCTGTGTCTATTAGGATCCACTGTTTTCCCAAGATAACAAGATTCAAAACTTCAGTATCATCTTGGATTGCTTCTTTGGTCCTCACCTTCCACATACAATCTGTCATGAAAGTTACTATCACTCAGCCATGTCTAAATCTGCCCTGCTGGGCTCTAAATCTACTCCACAGTTTCATTCTGTCCAAGAAGGTATCACAAGAATATCTCTCGATTGACCACTGATGAGACCAGAAATAAATACAGCACAACATCATGTTAGGAGTAGTTTTCTATTTCTAGCTTAAAATAAATCTAAAACATAATAGGAGCTCATTGGCAAGAGCAAACAGTTTTATAATTTTATTTTTTAAACAAAGAAAATCCTCCTCACTATCCTAATCATTAGAAAAATATATATTACTTGTGTGTGACTATATTATTTCATTTCACATTTAAGTTCCTTCTACAGTCCTGAATGTTCGGGGGTACTAGATAAAACTAATGCAGAACCCATAATTTCCTTTCTATTGTTTTCTAATTCTTCTTTAAATGAGCCACTTTTCTCTCCCTTTTCTGCAACTGGAAAAATGACAAATACATTTTAATCCAGTGAGGGCAAATAGGTTTCAATTTCCTCATCAGCTAAGATGCTAGTTGCTACGTCATGAAGGATCGTAGGTCACAACCAGGTTCTGCCAGAGAGAGTGCTATGGTCAATTAGTGAGGTCTGCTACAGGCTAGAGGAGAGATGAGGACCTACGTGTCACCTGGATTGAAGCAAGAATCAAGGCCATTCTTAAGGTAGAGAGAAGAGTTCAGCACCCACATGGCATCATGTGAATGGTGAGTCATTAAGGATTTTGGCACAAAAGTAGCTATTTTGCCATCCTGTCACAACACTGAAATTTCAAGATTAGCAATCCATGAAGACTTTTTGAGGACTATCACTATTAAAAAATTCTTTCGAAAACTCTCACTATTAAAATACTACAACTATTTCCCCTATTTTGGGAAAGATAATGGGTTGAAGCTGTTATCAGCAAACATCTAAGGAGGGCCTAGTCTATCAGATTGCTTTTCAACCTTGAGCGTGAGTGAAAGAAATGGTCCTTTGTATTGAAATATGGGACCAATGCCTTAGAAGGAGAAAGTGAGAACCAGGAGAATGAAACTGAGTGGGCAGAGAGAAATGAAAGAGAAATGAATGGCGACAAGGATATTTTTTTGCCTTTATAAAACATAACACTCCCCCCAAAAACTTAAAAGAGGAACAACAAAAAAAAGTAAAAGAAAAAAGCCAAGCAAACTAAACGCATTAAAAAAAGAGAGAAAAAAAAAAAAAAAAAAAAAAAGAACCACCCTGGGAAGACTCATCCCCAGTATTCTCCACAAAGGCTGCAGCTGCTCCTTGCCATCGATCCCTCACAGGGTGAGACTAGGCATATCCAAGACGCACAACGTGTTGAATTCTAGTCTAGGTAGGAATGGCTTTGCATCTGCCAAAAAGAAGCAGGGATTTCGGCCCTTTAGCTTGTGGTAGCAACAGCAACAACAGTAATAAATGTAATGGCAACTAGCTGTGAGCGTGCCATGTCTCAGGCCTCTGAACTGTGCAGCAGGATCTCACGCGGTCCTCACCCATCCATGAGGTTCCTCTCATTACCCCCGACTTCCAGCTGGACTTCAGCGGTCTGCTTAACATCACACAATGAGTAAATGATGGAGCCAGAATTTGAACCCAAGTCTGTCTTAGGGAAGAGCTTGTTCCCTCCTCCCTCCCTTCCCCATGTCCTCTTCCACCTCCTTACAAAGTCTTAGGTAACTGTCCACAATCAGCTCTGGGGCTCAGGCAAGACAATTTGCACATGCAGGGAATATGAGAGGGAGAGTTAAAACTCCACAGGACGAAAAGTGATTTTCGTACTGTTTATACTTAAATGAGACCCTCCGGACTAAACTTCTCTCATTTCCGCACTTAGTGTGGATATATAAGTCGTTCCAAAATGGGATTCACGTGACATTTACATTGCAACATTAACCCTGGATCTCTCAGTGGGAAAAATCGTGTAAGCTGATGCTGATATTCACATTGGCGCAGGATAATATGGACAAACCAAAGAAAATGCTCTCTGGTTTGTGTACCTCGTATCAACAGATGTTTAAAACTTTTGTTTGCCTACGTTTACCAAGCATACATATAAGACCTACTTAAACTGAAATTCCATGCAAGGCCTTCCAAAGCCCCTAGTTTACTCATCTAGTATAAACACTGTAAATGAATAAAATACAGTGTATTAAACAATTTAAATATAGAGTCGTGGTTGCTTAAGTTCAAGAAATACAGTATTCCAGTTGTACAGTGACCAAAGTGACTAAAGTTTTGTTTTTCTAACTGGAAAAGCAATTAATACAGAAAGGTGCTCAGTATAAAAACATCCACGTGTCCTTACCCCAGAATTGACTAATATTAACATTTAGCCATAGCTGCTTCTGAAATTGTTTTTAATAAAGGAAAAATAAAGCATTACAGAGAAAACTGAAGTATCTTGTATCCCTCACCAGTCCTGTGTCCCTCTCTCCTTCTCTCCCTCCCCAGAGATAGCTTCTTTTTGGAACTTGATGGGGATTTTTCTAATCCATGTTTTAATATTTTACTAGGGAGCCAGAAACCAAATATTATATAACTGTTTGTGATTTTAAATTTTACAGAAATGGTGTATCTTATATTGTGCATTCTGTTATTTGCATTTTTTCTACTAAATGTGGTATCTATCCAACTTAATACCCAAAGATCTATTTATGTTAACTGTTATATCATATTCCATTTTTTAATTATATCAGAGTTTATGCACTCCCTTATCAACATTTAATGCTCTCCCGTCTCTATTTTTTTTATAAAAAACACGTACACGTGTTTTTCTAGAGTATATACCTAGGAGTGAAATTGCTGGAATGTAGGCGTTTGCATTTTCAACTTTACTAGATAATTGTCAAATTGCTCTCTCAAGTGCTTGTACCATTTTACACTCCCACCAGCAATGTACTAGAGTTCCCATTTCTAATAGACCTACAAACACTTCAAATTATCTGATTTTTGAATTTAGGAGTCCTAAATTCTACTTTCTTATTTTGCCAGCCTTTAGGATGTGTACGGGTAAATCATAGCAGCCATTGGCAGGTATTTTTATTACTATTAACAAAGAGCACAATATAAGAAGCATTGATATCTTCAAATCACATTTGTAGCAGATACATATTAAATGCATTTGGTTATGAGACAATATAATAGCACAAAACAAGTATTTCTTTTTGTAGCGCTTTACTGAATCAAGCAATCACCAGGCAATACGCACAGACTTGAGAAAGTATAATTGTTGTCTTACATTAGTTTCCTATGCTTGCGATATCAACCACTTATTTTTTATCAGTGCTTTGCACCACACTGAATTGGCTTATTCTCTTTTTTGTATTCAGACAATCTTTGCTTGGTACAGAGGCATAGCAAGTGTTTCATCTAACCACCCCTGAGCGTGTATTAGTGTTACAGTAGTAACTACATACACAGTCTTGCAAAACTCTTTGATGTGAAGATGAAACGTGAAGCCCAAACAAAGAAGAAGAGAGGGAAAGGATGAGACAATAAAAGAGATGTTATAAAATAGACTTTCCCTCTTTAAATGCAGCATTTGAAATCAATATTTTCCATTACATCTGGTTGTGATGAAATATATAACGTCTCAGCTGATAATATCTAAGTAGCTATCCATAAAAATGTACTTCTATGGTTTGATATCGATTCTACTTTTCCTTCTCCTTTAGACATATGAATGAGAATACAAGTTCATAAAAAGGGAAAGAAACAGCTACATGGCGTTTACAGGTGTCATTCAAAAGACAAATACAACACTTAGAAGCTTAAGAAAAAAGAAGAAATATTATGACGTTTGCTTCCTACCTTTTTCCTCTTTGTGGGAGTAAGAATGACGGCAGACCAAAAAACCCAGGAGTTGATGAACAACAGAATTTTAGAGATTCAGGGGCCCTTGGAGAACATTTACTCTAATGCTTTCATTTTACGGTTGGAAAATCTGAGGCATTAAAATAACTTATCTAAGACACACTTTGCACTTTACTACTCTGACTCTTCTTGTTTTATCCATGGAAGGAAAAAAGTCACTTCTCTTTTCATAATGAAATGTCTGAACTTGGTTGAATTCAATTACCTGAACTTTGGAGATTCACACTCAAACCTACCACATCAATGCATCATTAAATTTTCCTCTGCAATAGCACTAATGGCAGAGGAAAGTGAGCATTCACTGAGAGAAGCTTTCAATTCTATTTTGAAAATCCACATGAATTTTGCACTTCATTTCATAACACAACTGTGCTTGTTTTAATTTAAAAACACTCCAAATCTTTGAGTAAAATTGGTGCTCCAGGAAGATGTGCTGTGTCTGTTCTGTTCTTTTATTTAGCAAATATTTATCGAGAACCATTTATCTGCTGAGAAAACAAGAGGTCACTGCTCCTCTTGGCATTTACAGTATAACCACAAAGCACATAATTACAAATAATTACACAAAGAAGAAGTGGAAGGTGTTGTGATGTAGAAGAACTAAATTAGGCTAGGGGGTTAGGAAAAATGATGTTTAAGGTAAAAATTGAGTAGGAGGTACGTTGAATACTGCCTGACTCATCTTCATTAAATTAAGAGAAACATCAAACAATTTTTTACCTTGATCTTTGCTAAAAGATGTTATAATACTTTTGTAATACATTGAGCTTTTGTTTTTTTCTGCATATAATTTTAATTCAAATAAAAATTATTTTGTTTAAATTGTTCTGGATTTTTGGTACCTTTTCCTCCTCATTAGCATACTAGTTGTTAAGTGTAAACTCAACAATTCTGATGTATGCAAATATTGTGGGTAATCCTGGATTCTGAAATGGGATGGCAAATAATCCAGAAGAAAGAATTTCAGGAATGGCCTTGAAAAATTGAACTTAATTGCCTAAGCAACAAACTCAAATCTCTGGAAGACTGACCTCTGGTTCTAATTCCATTAGGCCCTTTAAAATTCATACTCTGCTCTGCTTTTTCCCCCTCTCATAAAATGGGAATGGCACAATGGAGCTGACTAGTAATTAATTTTCTTAGGTACATATTTTGCTGGGCTCTTTTGTCCTGTTTTTTTACGTAGTTAAGGAGACATGCTTTCCACTAATGGCGAGGATTGTTTGCAAAAGGCCCAAGATTTTCATTATTTATAAGAAAATGAGTTAAGAATGATGAATAAACATGGATGACAATTAGTTGATTCTGTGTTGGCTCCTCACGTGGGACCAGAGGGTGTAGTGATGCATGTAAATAGATCATTTATTTCATTTGGAAATTTGAAAGTTGAACAAAGAATTGAACATTTGTTATTAAAGTACATTTACCAACATGCTCTAATTTAATACGTTGTTAAAATAAATGAAGAGTGAAGTTAAGGGAATGAAATTATTTTGGTCAGCTGGGGATAAATTCAAAAGCTTCCTCGGGATTTGCAACCTGCCGTCTAGCTGCTGTGGACTGGATGTCCGTGACCCCCACAAATTCATATGCTGAAGCCTTAACTCCCAATGTGATGATATTTGGAGGTGGGCCTTTGGGAGGTAATTAGGTTTAGAGAAAGTCATGAGGGTACCCCCATGAAGGGATTAGCATCCTTTTAAGAAGAGGAAGAGAGACCAGCACACTCTCTCTGCCAAATGAAGACACAGTGAGAAGGCAGCCGTCTGCAAGCCAAGAAGAGTGCCCTTACCAGGAACAAATCTGCTGGCACCTTGATTTGGAACTTCCCAGCACCCAGAAATGTGAGAAAATAAATTTCTGTTGTTTTAAGCCACTCAGTCTTTGACATTTTGTTACAGCATCCCGAGCTGAGTAAGACAGTAGCTTATTGATTTTTTTCTTTTCTTTTAAAAATTACATTTAAAATAATAATTGTAATAAGTGAATATTCATTTGATTTGACTTTCTGAAAATTTTGCACATACAACTAGGGGAAAACAGCACGCCGTTATATCTCATAAGATTACTTCCTGCTTTATGAAAAGTTATAAGTTGACATAACTATCAAAAATACAGATTTCTGCCCCATTGAACAGTAAACAGTGTTTCCTGATTTTCATACTAACATGTTTTTGCACGCTTGGTAAATGCCCATGATATTGGTAGAGAGATTTTAGCCGGGAACAAAGAGGGAGGGTTACCAAATCATGTTTTTCAACAATGGATGATATGATGCCATGCCAATGTATTCGTTACAACATTGTATTTGGCATAACAAACAAAGAAGAGTTCGAGTTCCTTACAAATGGTTTGTAAAAATTATCTCCCGGGAAACTCTAATGGTGGGAGTAAATCTCTTTTATCATAGACATGAGGAATATTTGCATATATATTATTTAATATAATCAAAATGAAAATTATAGTATCTCAGTGATCTCATGTAGTTAGCACCTTAGCTTTAAATTATTCAGAATGCTTTAATAATAACAATAATGCTATTAAAGGAACGATAACAGAGGGGATGGTGGCATTATAGATTTGCCACTTTGTTCCTAGGAAAAACTACGGTTCTGATAATACCACATTCAGATCTGACTTCCTCTGAAGGAGGTGAAAAGTCATTATTTAGACATAGGAGTAATAATGACACCCACTTTGCCCATAAGATTGGCAAAAATTTGGAAGACGCTATTTGCTAAGGTTTTTGTGACTCTTTCGGAGTTCTTAGTTGCAGAAAACAGAATCTACTGTAGCTAATTTAAACAGAAATAAAAATTATTAAGAATTGTTAGATGCTCAGAAAATTAGGATAGTTGGAGAAACAGGCTCTAAGCTAAGCGTTCCAGCACAGCTCTCAGAAGGAGGCTTCAGAACGTCCTCACGAGGGAGTCGCTGCCATCCAGGACCGCGAATCGCACTGTCTCTGCCACCTCCAGCACCAGGGAGAAGGATGCCCGGTGCCCAGCCACCTGTCTCGTGTAATTCTTCCCTGATCAAAGTTTCATGTGACTGACTCTAATTGGCGGTTTCCTAACTGCAGAGGAAACTGGGAAATGTAGTTTTCAAATTCTGCTTTGGAATGGAGGGATTCAGATATGTAGAATTATCAAAACATGGAAAAGGTGTCCAAAAATTTTGAGTAGCCCCAAATGACTAATGTCCTTCTTGATGAAATGTTGGGAATTGGGTGCTCTTATATAATTCTGATAGGAGTATCAATTGGGGAAGGATTTTAAATGCATATTCACTATGATTAGCTCTTTTACTCTGGGAATCTATTCTGCAAAAATAATTATACATGTACCAAAAAAATGTATAAAGATGCTTGCTTAGGCCTTGTTTGTAACATTAAAATTAAAGGCTTACTGTATGCAGGCATTGCTCTAAGTGATTTATATCTACCTACTTAAATCATACTCAAACCTATGAGATAGGTAAAATTATTATTCCTATTTTACAGTAAGGAAACTAAAGCTCAGAGAGATCAAGTAACTTGCCTAAGGTCACACAGTCAGTAAGTAGGAGGAATATCCTAAACATTCATCAATATGAAAAGGCTCAATACATTGTGGTTTTTCCAAACTAGGGAACTCTGATGCTATAGTTAAAAAGAATAAGGTAAAACTATTCTGACATAAATAGGTCTCCAAGACATCATTACAATAAAAAAGCAAGTATGATCCTATCTATATAAAAGATAAATATGTATATGTATACCTATGCAGGTAAATGTATATAAAGGAAGAAGGAGAGATGTTCTCCAAACCTCTGACAGTAATTAGCTACCTCCAGGGATGGAGATAAGGAGAAACTTTCATGTTTTGTTCTCTGTTTCTGAATTAAATTTTTTATATGGAAATGCGTTCTTCTATTTCATGTATATTAAAAATTTAGGAAACAAATTTTAACGTCCAAGTTTCTATAAGGAAAAATTCTCATTTGGGAGCCTCCAAACTTAAAAAAGTTCTTGAAGTCAATTTGAGGGAAAAATCCAGAAATTTGGAGATTCGAGAATTCCTGTCTTAAGATTATTCATCATTCACACCTGTGCTGGGTGTGAATAGTTTACTTTTGTTTTACTTTTAGTTTAGTTTTTGAATCATATCACATGGCTTGGAAATTTCTCTAACGTTTGTGAAGAGAAATACTCAGTCAAGTGCTAATGTCTTTGCCCATTAAGCAAGTGTCTGCAGTGGCATGTCACTTCTCTTCAAGCCAGCCTGAACTGGTTCCTTTGTGAGATAACCTTGAAACAGCAGCTTTCCACAACTCATGCATTCATTGGAAAAGGAGTCAGCAAGCACGCTGCCATATTCCAGCCTGTGCTGTAGCCATTAAGGTTCTGTAGCTTGGCCTTGGCTGAGAACTGCCCATACTGCCACATAACATGGATGACCAGGGATGGTGAACTTGAGAGGGTTGCTGATAACACAAAGGGCCACTCTGGTCCACAGGGACCACAGTCTTGGTGAGGAGTGGGACCAGATGCTGACTTATCCCCTTTCATCACCACCTGTTTTCATCACCAAGCCAATGAAGTGCACAAGAATCACCTAAGGAGCTTGTGTGTAAAATAGATTCCTGGACACGATTCCCTAGAGATTCTGAATCAGTACGTCTGGGGTGGCGCCCAGGATTCTGCATTACTAATAGGCTTCCATAACGTTGTAGGCAGAATACGGCCCCCATAATTAAAAAGAGGCCCACAACCTAATCCCCAGAATTTGTAAATTTATTACCTTACATGGCAAAGGGACTTTGCAGACGTGACTAAATTAAGGATCTTGAGATGGGGAGATTATCCTAGATTATTCAGATGGGCCTGATGTAATCACAGGGTCCTTAAATGTGGAAGAGGGAAGCAGAAGAGTGAGAGCAAAAGCGATGGGATGTGAGAAAGACTTGACCAGCCATTGCTGTCTTTGATGATGGGAGGGGACCACAAGTCAAGGAATGCAGGCAGCCACTAGAAGCTGGAAAAGACAAGAAAATAGATTTTCCGCTAGAGTCTCCAGAAAGGAACATGAGCCTGCCGACACCTTGATTTTAGCCTAGTAAGACTCATTTAAGACTTCTGACCTCTAGAACTGTAAGATAACAAAATTGTGTTGTTTTAAGCCACTAAATTTGTGGTAATTTGTTAAAGCAGCAAAAGGAAACTAATACACATAAAATTATGATAAAGGTCCTTTGTCCTCTTCCCTCTCTATACTTATTCTCGTTGAGATTTGTTCTAATCTCACAGCTGTAAGTACCATCTTTATGCCAAAGATCCCTAAATATAAACTTTTTGCCAAACCTTTCTCCTGAACTCCAGACTCACAGATCCGACTGCCCACTCTGCGTCTGCAGTTGAAAGTCTAATAGATATCTCAAGCTTGACCTGTCCAAAACTAAACCACTAACATACCCCTTCCCTCCCTCCAAACTCTTCTATACTCACAGACTTCCCCATCTCAGTTGAAGGCATCTCAGTTCCAGTGTTTCAGGATAAAACCATGGAGTCTTTCTTGACACCTCTTTTTTTCCCTTTTCTCTCATATCCCATATTTGCTCTATCACCAAATTGTATTGACAATATTTCCAAACTATTCTGAGAGTCCAACCACTTTTAATCACCCATCCACTACCCTAGCTGAGTCATCAGTTTGGTTACTGGATCACTGCAATACCTCTTCACTGGTCTCCCAATTCCATCTTGCCCTTTGTATTCTTATTCTCAACCCAGAAACTAACCAGAGTCATACACCAAAACATATGAGATCTCTCAACTCTTTGCTGAAAACCCACCATTAGCTCCTCATTTCACCTACAAATCCACAAATCTTAAATGATCTGCCTCTACCCTGCCATTACCTCCCTGACCTCATCTCCTCCTACTCCCCCCTTGCTCTCTCTGTCCCAGCCACACTGCTCCTCCTTTAGAACTGTCCCCCTCCATGGAATGCTCTTCCTTCAGACTTCTGCACCTTTCATTTCCTGTTTTCAAATGCCACCTTCCCAATAAAGCCTATCCCAATTAACGTATTGAAAATTGCAGCCCTCACCCCACACCCCGGCACTCTTAGTTCCCTTTTCCTGCTCCATTTCTAATAAACACTGTTGTTTACTTATTTATCATGTTTATCTCTTCCCACTAGAATATAAGCTCCATGAGGACAGGAGTTTTATCTGTTTGTGTTCCTTGATGTATCTCATCTTCTTATTACAGTGCCTGTAAGGGGCTAAATAAATAGTTGTTAAATTTGTTGAAATAGGACCACAGACCACTGTTTCAGAAACAGAATTAAGCATCTCCTGCAAGATGTATTTATCACATCATCATGGTGGCATTAAAATGAAATTCATATTAACTTGTATTATTGAATATCAGAGTTATGTTCTTTGAGTAATTTGTGACTTTGGGATTGCGAAGTCTCTGCCTCTTGTACAAGATATTCTTTCCTGCTAAAAGGACAACTTACTTTTGATGGTTTAATGAAGCATTTTAATGCATGGCCCACATGGAGCCCTCTCAGGAATTGTCATCAGTACATTTTGTTCCCTGGACTCTGAAACAACGTTGTGGATATAAGGAAATAACTCAGGCTTTCTTTTTTACATTTTTTTTGGAAAAACTGCAATGGTCTAGAGTTTTACATTGTTTGTACTTCTACCCACTGAAAGAACCAAATGGCAAAGTAGTTATTGATCACACAGTATTTCTAGGCTTATGCCTAAAGCTGAAAAAAAAAGTACAATTGAGGGAAACTTCCTGGAAAATAGTTTCATGCATTTTGGGGGTCAGTCGTATCGTGTTTCAAATATGTAATTGAATCTGTATCTCGATCAATAGAATAAACAAATCATTAAAATTTGCCAGTTGGCTTTTCTCTTCTAAATAGTCTACCTTGGATCTGACTGAGTGAAGAGCAAGCTAAAAACAAAACCTACACTTACCCTTGCTCTATAGATCTGATTCTTCCTGGGATGTTTTAGAAAGTGGCAATTACTGGATAGCAGGAACGTTCTTCTGAAAGGGTGACTGTATCTTTGTTACACTGCACCTGAGCTTTGCAAAACTACTGCTGTGCCGTGTATTTGTTGTGGTCTCTCTTGCCTCAACATCTTACACATTCCGTTCTTCTTCTTTTTATCTTTGGAGTCTGAGCTCAAGAGCCAATGTCGTCTGCCTTCATCCCCCTAATCCCATAGCTTCCTTACCATCCCAGGTTGTGATCATCTCAACCTTTACCACTCTATGGTGAAATCGTCTGTTTCCTGGGCTGTTCTCTACTAGGCCATCCCTTTCTTCATTCTGTCCCCACTTCTACCAGGGTGTATGGCACATAGTTCTGAGGAGACCGCTGTTGAGAGAGGCAAAGCAATGTGCCCTAGGTCACACAGTTACCAAGTGGTAGACTTAAAATTTGACCGCAGGTTTTTCTGACTCCAACCTGGGAGCCTTCCATAATAAAATGCTGCTTCTAATAAACAGAGGAATCATCAAAGTCTTGGCTGTAAAAGAACATGATTTCAATCACCAGACACAAAACAGAACAGAAGTTTTCTACTAGCCATGAAAAACAAGAGAGGTATGGTTACAATCAAATTAGAAGGTTCAGGACATGGTGACTGCAAAGACCATTGGTCAATTTAGCTAGTAACAAATCCAGCTTATCCATAGAAGGGCTTCTTGGTTTGGGGAGAAAAGTCCCTTTCAGCCTAAGAGGGAATTAATAGAGTCTCTTTTCCCCTTCAGAACCCCATCACCACTCTTTGGCATTGGTTTAAAAAAGAGAATCTTCCAGAAGAAGAAGAATATAACTTTCACTAGTGGAACCCTTACTGTATGTCTGGCACTGAGGGCTTCACAGCTGGGACCTCACTCAATCCACCCAACAACTCTAAAAGGGAGATATCTTCCTTTATGAATGAGGAAACCAAGGGTAAGTTCATTTGCCCAAGGTTGCACAGACAGTGAAGAGCAGCTCCTGGGTTTGAATCATCTTCACTTGGCCCTGAAGTGGGTTCATTAGACCACTACACTTTATTGTTTCTACCTTGAAGTAGGCAGCTAAACACAACCAACCACAAATGAGCAACCTTTTACATGGCTGGTATATTTAAACCAGTGTCTATTAATCCTTGTATAATACTGCTTTCCCAGACACTTCAGAGAAAAGCTTTAGAAAGGGAAGTAGGTTACCTGGAGTCTACAGTGGACTTTGTTTTGCACTCTTTGGCAAGAGGAAAAAAGTCTTTGCCTCTGTATGTGTCTCTCCTGCAAGTGAGAAATGCTCCTCTAGGGGAAGCCACCTTTCAAGGAGAGAAACACTTAAAAGGAATCAATCCCTAAAGGACAATCAATTGATTTAGAGGTTAGACAGGGAGCAATGGACCATTTCCCCTTGGTGTCCTGGAATTAATTACTTCCCACCTCTCTGGAAACTCAGTGATTTCTCTGGGATGGCCTGGCTGGACTGAATAAACTGATTAATTCAGTCCCTGATCCCAATAGATAGCATCCATTGTTCTCTCTCTCCATCTACTCAACCAGAATTTATGGATCCTGTACAACACAGGTCAGGCCCTGTATTGGGTGCTTAAGAGAAAGGGAAAAAAACAAACAAAATCCCTCGGATCCTGCTCTCATGAAGTTTACAGTCAAGTGAGGGAATCCATTATTGATCAAAGACTCACAATGATAGACACGTACCAACAAACTGTGATGCAGAGCTCTGAAGGAAAGGACCGGAGTGATATGACAGCATGCGGGAATGTAAATGCGCCTAGACTGGGGTTAGGGAAGGCTGTGCTGAGGAAGTAAAGCTTGAGCTGAGCTCTGAATGTGGTGGAGGTGTGATTACTCCATGCAGAGAGGACGGTATGTGCAGAGGCCACGTGGCAGGAGGCAGCATGGCACCCCAAGGAACACACAGCATGAGAAGAGAAGGAGTCAGGCCACCTGGGTGGGCCTTGCAGCCCTTATCAGGGACCGTGGTCACTGTCTCCAAAGCACTGCATAGGCCTTGATTTAACACAGAGATCAAGAAGGGATAACACATACATACCCTTCTTCTGAGGCCCTCTAGGACCTCATGTCTAAAATGATTATTTCTGCGTTTTAGCGTGGCCCAGGGACGAGGCCCTAGAGAAGCTCTCTTGCCATTTGATTTAGCTCTCCCTATCTTTTTTTGGATCCTTTGGGGGCCTAAAGGCAGGGATTTGTTTTTACCCACAGTCATCAAAGCACTTGGGATTCCAGAAATAAGGTAGACAACAATAAAAACTAATACTGGGGCTTTTTAGATTCTGACTAGGTACTATGCGGAGCATCCAGGAGGAATTAGCTTATTGAATCTGCTCAACAAACTTGTAACAGGAACCATCAAGGCAGTGTGAGTCTAGGTTTCAGAAAGCTGGAACTGCAGCTAGTGGAAACTGACACAAGAAAATTTACATTGTGGGATCTGAGAGAAGCCGTTAATGTGTTTGACCAGTTCCTGCAGGAATCCTGAGCAGTGGTTGGCTGTCGATGTTAATTATGCATGTGGAAAGGGCTTTCTGAAGCCATCAGGAACATCCACCCACAGACCTTTCTCTTTTTGATGTTAGAAGCATATTCCATCCTACTCAGGGTGAGTCTGCGGCCTGCACATCGGGGATAATCATAATGCTCAGTGTTTGTACAGAACAAGTTGTTTCCAAATGGCTTTGCATTCACTGGTGAGGTCACTTCCAGGCCTTCCTCTCCTGGGCATCATGATTTGCTGCCCCCTACCATTAGTCAGGCCTCTTGATTCAAAGATAGAAAACCAGCTCAAACTGGCAGTGGGAGAAAAGGCATTGATTGGCTTACATAACTGAAAAGCTTAGGGGTAGTCAGGCTGCAGGCTCAGCCTGTTGCCGGTGCGCTCTCCAGTTTCATCCATAACACTCCTTCTCTCTCTTAGTGCTCCAGCTGAACCGGACCTTTCCCAGGTTCTTCAACAAAATGTATTTGCACCTGCCTTCCAATCATCAAAGATGCTGCTTATGCCTCTCCCTCCACATTGACTGATTCCTACTCATTTCTCCCCCCACTACTAAAAATAAAGTTATTAGCACCTAGAGAGGTGGCTAGTCCCTAAAGATGACGCCCTGTGAACCACATCTCCTGATAGTCATACCTTGTGTGGGCCTCTCCCTCGCTGAGTCTGGGCTGGCTCTGGGACACACTTTAACCAATAGGATACAGCGATGGTGGCTCCATTCTGGACTTCACCTTAGGCCTCACAAAGGCACGGCAGCCTCTACTTTTGCACTTTGGGGATATCTTAGCTGTCATGTAAGAAGTCCAGTTACCCTGCTGGAGAAACCACATGGAGAGGCCATGAGTAGGAGAGCCCCTGGAACTGCACGGACAGAGAGGCCCAGTGGTCCCAGCCACCCTTACAGAGCCCAAACCTTCCAGCCATCCCTGCCAAGGTATCAGACACCCGAGTCGGCCACTCTGGATGTTCCTGCCCCTTTGAGCCCCTAGATGACTGCAGCCCAAGCCAATGAATGGCATGTGGAGCAGAATAATCCTCCGTGGTGTCCCACCAAACCATAGAATTATGAAAAATAATAAATTGTGGTAGTTTTAGGCTACTAACTTTTGGAGTAGGTTATTACATAGCAATGATAACCAAAACTCTGAGTATCTGCCAGGTCCTGTGCTAGTTCCAGGTTTACAGTTATAAAAACAATAGGTATGGTCCACAGCCTCCCATGTCTACTCATCTTTCAAGGCTCATCCTTCTCAGGGATATTTCCTGACTTTGCTTACCAAATGAGCTTCTCCTCTAACAAGCTCTAACAACACTCTTTACTTCTCCATCATAGCCCTTTGCATACTCAGAAGTAACTCATTTATTTATTTGATATCTGTTTTCCCTGGTAGGATATAAGCCCTATGAGGGCATATCTGGCTCACCACTGTATCCTCTGCACCCTGGGTACTGCCTGGGACATGATAGATGCTCAATTGGCATCTGTTAGTTGGCTGACTGGCAGCAGCCTCCCTCTAGTCTGCTTTTTTTATGTTGGAGAAGATGCTGGATGATGACTCCTTCATTTCTCATGGGACAATTGAAAGCAGACAAGTTACTTTTTAATGGGTTTAGAATGCTCAAGTCCTAGAAAAGCAGTCTGAAGCTAAAAAATATGTTCCCTTTATAACAAGGACCTTTTGTTCATTTTCTTTCTTTTTTTTTTTTTTTTGTGAAGAAGACCAGCTCTGAGCTAACATCTGATGGTATTCTTCTGCTTTTTGCTGAGGAAGACTGGCCCTGGGCTAACATCCGTGCCCATCTTCCTCCACTTTATATGGGACGCCGCCACGGCGTGGCTGACAAGCAGTGTGTCGGCGGGCACCCGGGGTCCGAACTGGCGAACTCGGGGCTGCCAAGCGCGAACTAAACTGCTGCGCCACTGGGCCGGCCCCCTTTTGTTCATTTTCATTTGGAAATTGTATACATAGTAGTTGCCTGGCTTTTTGTTTGTTTTTTATGATTTTCTCCATCTACTTCTTTCAAGAGACATTAACCTACCAGCACCTTTTTCTTCCCACCCCTGATACCTTCAGAGGCCTAGCTGTTATGGGGGATAAAAGGGAAGAAGAGAGTATTTTTGTAGTTTTTTGAGGAATAAGAAGGTGGAATGCTTGATTTTCAGAGGAACACATATGGTCCTCAGAGTCAGCTAGTCTGGCGCAAAACAAGGATTAGAGCCCTTGCTTTCCATTGTGGGGACTGGGCCCCTCTCTGCCTTATATCAGCAAACTCCTCCAGAGTTGAAAGCACTTCCTGTTAGCTGGCTCTGAATCAGCCATTCCTCTGGCCCAGAGTCCAGTCTCTCATCTGATTGGAGACAATGCAACTTTGCTGAAGCAGTTCTAGTAAAATGCTCAGGAAACAGCCTTATCAGCCAAGAACATTTAGATGTGATTTGGATTTAATATATGTGCTAGATTTAAAATATCTTTTCTTTACTGGTCATTAAGCCTTCTACTGTTTGCTAGAAGCTAAGGCCTTTTTATGTGGATATTTTTTAACTGCAGTGGCAGCTGAGGAATCCACCAACTATCTGACATAATCTAATATCATGGAACAAAGATAAAATTACCAACCTTTTATGTAATAGCGTTATGAAAGTATTATGTGATTTAACGAAAAAATAATGTAAGGTTGCAATGCAAATACAGCACAGTGATTCCAACCAGTGTTGTCTTGTATTAGCTGCATGATCGCAGGCAAGTTACTTTTTTTGAACCTCAATTTTCTAATCTGCAAAATAGAGACAATAATTCCTATCTCATGAATTTCTTGTAAGAATAAAAAAGAGGACATATTCATTCATTCGTTATCCATCCATCAACAAATTTATCAATTGCCTGCATGTAACAGGTGTTGTTCTAGTCACAAAATCCCTATTCTTGAGGAATTATACATTTGTGTGTGTGTGTGTGTGTGTGTGTGTGTGTGAGTGTGTAGAGGAGGAGACAGCCAATAAACAAGTAAACAAAGTGAGGTCTTTGCGGAAAACAGATGACTCAGTCAAGCTGGGCAATTGATTGGAGAGAGTTTAATGAAGGTGCTGATTATAAAGGTACTATAGGATTAAGGGAAACCAGTGAGGTAGTGTGGAGTACCCTTGCGCTAGCAACAACACAGAGTTGCTACCCCTCCAGGCCTCAAGGGTTAGGGGGAGGGAGCAGTCACATGAACCCAGTGAGAGACACCTACAGCTGGGGGACTGTGCTGCCTATAGGAGCTGTGGCCATGGGAGAAGAAACAGAGCCACCAGCAAAGAGCAGCATGGTAGGAAGGGAGACTGGGAGCTAATACTCCAACCTTTCCTCCTCCCATCCTCTGATCTCCTGCCAATGCCCACCACTGGCTGAACCCAACTGGAATCTAGAAGGCCAGGGGCCAGAATGCTCATGTGATACAGTCCATACTGGTGAGCCTCCAGGGCACAGAATGGGTGCAGAAGAGTAGAGAGTGAATCTGGAGGGGCAAAAACAAAATCCAGCATAGCAAGTAAACATGTAATGTCTCTAGAAGATGAGATGTGTCATGGAGAAAAATAAAGCATGGTAAGAGGGATGGGGGACATGGACCAGATAGGGCATTGCTATGCTATTTTGTATAGGATGGTCAGGGAAGACCTACCTGAGGAGGTGGCATTTGATCAGAGGAGGCCTATAGGATGTGAGGGATTGAGCCATGTGTTGAACAAGAGAAAGAACTTTTCAGGCTGCGGGAACAGCATGTGCAAAGGTCCTGAGATGGGAGCATGCTCAACATATTCAAGGAATTATAAGGAGGCTAGTATGGCTGGAATACAGTAAGGGGATGGCAGGAGAAAATGCAACCAGAGAGCCAGATCATGTATGGCATTTTAGGTTTTTATGTGATTTTGATGGGAAACCATTGGAAGGATGTGAGCAGATAAATAAAATATCCAGTTTATATTTAAATATGAAGTATATTTATCTGTGCTGAGAATGGATTGAAGAGGAGCAAGAGTGGGCACAGAAAGCCCATTTAGAAGTCCATGGCAATAATCCAGTAAAGAGATGATGGTAGCTTAAATCAAGAGGTAGCTGAGGAGGTGTGAGAAATTAGTGGATTCTAGACATATTTTGAAGGTTAAGAAGACAGAATTTTCTGACAAATTCAATAAGGAACCTCCTTGGATTCTATTAATTTGCTAGAGTGGCTCACAGAACTCAAAGAAACATGTCACTTACTAGATCATTCGTTTATCATACAGGGATATAACCCAGGAATAGCCAGATAGAAGAGATGCACAGGGCATGGTATGGGGAGGGGCATAGAGCTTCCATGCTCTCTTTGAGCAAGCCACTCTCCCCATTTCTCCACAAGTTCACCAATCCAGAAGCTCACCAAACCCAGACCTTTTGGGTTTTTATGGAAGCTTCATTACATAGGCACGATTGATTAAATCATTGGCCTTTGGTGATTGATTCACCCTCCGGCCCCTCTCCCCTCCCTGGAGGGCTAGGGGGTGGGACTGAAGGTTCCAACCCTCTAATCACAACCCTCTAATCCCCTGGCAACTAGCCCCCATCCTTAGGTGACCAAGGGGCTCTCTAAAAGTCACTTCATTAATATAACAAAAACATCTGTATGGCACTAATCACTTAGAAAATTCCAGTGGTTTTAGGAGCTCTGTGCCAGAAATTGGGACAAAGACTAAATACATGTTTCTTATTCTAAATCACAATATCATAACTGCCTCTCCCTTTATTGCCTTTCTTCACCCCTTTCTGGCCCCGCCTTAACAAAGAGAATGTTCATTCCATAGGCAAGTGAGGCTGACACTGATTCCACATTCCTCTTGAATAATACATGCTTCATATTAAAAATATTATTCCTTCCCTTCTACTTCCTATTGTCCCCATTGGTCATGGTAAGACTTGGGAAAATCCAAAGTAGTTCCACCTAACGAAAGATCTGGATAACCTACTCTAAATCATTCCACCTGATTCGCCCACTGGAGAAAAATAAAGTAACGTGTAAGAACTAAAATAATAATTTCAGCTATAATTTAATGGGAATTTGCCCTGTGCCCAATAGCATGCTAAGTGCTTTACATGCATTATCTCACTTAATCCTTTCCTCTAGCAAATGAAGTCGACAATATTAGAACAGGAATAGACCTCAGGAATGTCCAAGGGAAAAAGACGTGTCTAATATCACAAAAATGCTTAGGGATGGGCTGATGTTGTTTTACACTCATGATTTGTAACTAGTGGGCAGACAGACACAACCAGGGCAGAAGAGTCGGATGGGAAGATATACAAACCCCATTAGAATGATAGGAGCAAGCTTTGTATTTTGCAGAATCTTCTCACTGTGGGGATGGAATCTTTGGCAAGTGTTATGACCTCAAGGAGAGTTGAAGACCTGAGAAGTCAATATCTCCAACTGGGAGCCTACTGCCTCATCACCCACTTTGTGCAACATGTCTGTAATTTTCTATTTCCTTTTCCATAAATAGAGTTTACAACCTTTAAGTGTTTTTGTTGCCATTTGTCCATCAATCACATCTTGTTGTGATAACCAAACAATGTTAAGTTCCATTCTTCTACGAGAAAATAGAGATTCATAGTGCATAAAAAACTTTCCTGAGATCACACAGGTAGTAAATGGCAAAGGCAGGTTTGACCCAGGTCTGCATGATTCCAGAGACCAAGCTCTGAACCTCTGCTTCATATTTCTCCAGCCATATATATCCCATAAAGATGGACATGAGTAAGGACCTCAAGGTAGGGAACCTCTATAGCTATTGTTAGGGAAACAAGGCCTAGAAGTTGCTATGTCTGGAGCTGAGATTCCACAAGTCTTTAAACTTAGAAAAGATTGAGGTAGAGTGAGATGGAGATTTCCTCCTTGCAAAGGGAGGAACATATGCAAAGGCAGAAAGAATATGTAGTGTAGTCAAAGAAAACAAATAGTTCCCTACTTACAAGTTATCCTCAAAGAAGCAGATATCTGGGTAGCATGCTTAACCCCTTCTTCAAGTGAGAGCACTGATGCAAATGATAAAGGTATGACAGCAATGGTGTATAGGGCTGAGAGTTAGATTGGGGCATGCACCACAGGACCTTGAATGTCAGGCTGAGGAGTATGGACTTTATGAGGCAGGTGATGGGCATCATTAAGGGACAAAATATCTGAGTGATTTGATCAGTATTGTCCTATAATAATAACATATAGAATGGATCTGAGTTGGGAGAGAGAAGGTAACCAGGAAGACCAACAAAGAGGCTGCTACAGTATGGGGTCATTTGCTGTTGGGATAAAAATTTGCATGGTAGGTAGTTGAACAATATCTGTTAAAGGGAGGAAGAACCTTTATGCCTATAAATATAAATGTCCTAAATTTTTCTAAGAAGATTAACTGATATTCTACAAAGGAGATTATAATGTTATTTAATTTGAAAGCTATAAAATTATAATTCCTTTTCTCTATGCCAGACTATAGTGGAATCCAGTCCCTTTTCCTCTACTTCAGAATCAAGTTGAACGTATCACTGGTCCTTTTGGCTGTCACTGTGAGATCTTACTCTCCAGGGCTAGTGTTTCCCTCAGGTTTAACACCCTTGTTGGAAATTAGTGTCAAGTGTCTCTATGCTGTTTAAACTAATTGGAGTTTGCCTCCAACATGAATCAATATTCAGAATGCCCTTCATACTGCTTGCACCACAAACTGAAATTAACAAGTTGCTGGAAACAATTTTTATTTACAAAGTGCTGAAGTTGTTTCTTTTATGTAAAATGTGGTAGAAAATTCACAGGATAGGAAGGCTTATGAACTGAAATTTAATCTATCATCCAGTTCTCTTTATGTCAAATTAAGAACATTGAGTGTGTTTTCTCTGAAAAAAAAGATAGGTAAAGAAGGGATAAAGGAAGGAAAATTATATTTATTTGAAAAGGAAGAGAAGAAAAATGTGAACAACGACTGATGCTTTTAGAACTCTTGGATTTATTATTTCCTATTATTGGCTTTGTATAGGCTAATTTCAAACAGGTATCTTCCTGCCCATAGTACGAGGATGGTGCATTTGTAACATAGCAACATATTTTTAGAAATAGACAGGCTTATCATTATAGGGAGAGACCAAATGTGCCCTTGTTGAAGACCATTTCTTCAGTGACTCTGATGAGAATGACTGCAAAGACTGACGTTTTGGAAATAGAACTCTGGATGTTTAAGTCATGGTAAATAAACTGTTTCAAGCTTAAGAATTTTTAGTGAGTATACATTCATGCATGCCTTAACCACGGGGATACTAAGAAATGCATTAGGTGACTTCGTCATTGTGCGAACATCATAGAGTGTACTTACACAAACATAGATGGCATAGCCTACTACACACCTAGGCTATATAGTACTAATGTCATAGGACCACCATCATATGTGCAGTCTTTTGTTGACCAAAACATTATGCATCACATGACTGTATAAGGAGGAAATAATATGTGCAACATTTATCAAGGGACCTTATATAGAAGAAAACTCAAATTTGTTCTGCCTTAAAAAGAGTTTCATTCTAAGCAGAATATTTTATTTTGCATCAATTCTTGCATTTGTAGTTATGTTTGCCTTATTGACAAATGAGATAAAACCATTGGATAAGCACATATTGTTCCCAAATGTGCTAAATTTAGGTGGTAATTTAGTGAATAGTCATCTTTCATTCAAAACAGACCCAATTCCATAGAGCTGTTGAGATAAACTCAGATTTCAAGGCTTTTCTTTATCCCTTAGGAACATATGAATGCACTATAGTACAGTCCTTCTGAATCTAAACCTATTGAAACATGTCTATATAAAAATTATTAGATAGAATTATTTGAGAGGCCTAAGCCAGAAAGATGGGAGTCACCTCTCACTCCTCAGCCCTAGCATACACTTGGTCACTAAGGCCTATTTGACTTCTGTGGTGGACAGTACTGATTGTCTACCCAACAGCTGTTTCTGTCCTGCCTTCATTCTCGCAGAGAAAATTCCATCTTTATTCAAGTGCTGAGTGACCATGTGCTTCAGCAGAGACTGGGTGAATCTTGATTAGTCTAAGCCAATAATAGTCCTTCCATTCCCCTTGCAAGTGATTGGTTCAGGAACGGGCATGTGATGCAATCCTGGCCGATCAAATGAGGAGACACCTGTTAATAAGAAATACATGGAATTAAATAGTTCCTTCTCCCCACTCTTGCCAGAGTGATTATTCTAACACGTAGCAATCTATTTCGTTTCCCTAAATTCCAAACTTCACATACAATTCTCTGTGCCAGGATCCCAGCTTCACCTCCTAATATTCCTCTGAATACACTGTGTTACATTTATGGGACGTACCATGTAGTATATCCGGAGCACCTTTAGACCTGTTTTTTACTCTGTTGAAATGGCCTTCCCCATCATTCATTCATCTTGGCAAACAATCATTCATTCTGACCTGTGAACATTCTCTCCCCATCAGAATTACTCATCGCTTTTTTCATGCTACAATATACACTGTGCACCCACTATTGTAATTATCACAATGCATTGTAATAACTTATTGATGTATCTCTCTTCTTTACTTGTCTATGACCTCCTGAGGAACAGATATTAAGTTTATCATTGCATCTCTAGCACCTAGCATAGATCTTAGCCAGATAATCAATATAGGAATATGGAAGGAAGCAAAGAAGGAAGGAAGGAAGGAAAGAAAGAAAGAAGGAAGGAAAGAGAGGATTGATGTGTGAAAGCTGTCAAAAAGTAAAAGAAGTTTTGAGCACCTGAATGCACTGTATGGGCTCTTTTCCACAGTCATGGAATTGTAACAGCAGTAGCAGCAGTATCAACATCAGCAGTTAACACTTATTGAGCATTTTACAAGCACAGCACTAAACATTTTATATGATTTATTTCATTTAAATTTCATGACAACACAGTGAAGAAGATAATATTATTATCATCCTCATATTATAGACAAAGAAATTGAGGCTTAAAGGCATTCCCATTTCAAAGTAAGTGATGGCAGAGCCAGGATTCAAACCCAGGTCTGACTCCAGAACTTTAACCAACTGGCTGTAAATAGGCTATTCTCCTATTTGTTTTAGACACATGTCGTTCATACCAAACAGAGGGAAAATCTGAGCCTTGAGCCTTTAGCTGGAGGTCTCGCTCTCCCTGACTCTCTCCCCCAAAATCCCCCTTAGAGTGAACTGGGATTTCTGAAGCCTCGGGTACTATGAAGTGGTTTTGTATACCAGCAATTTTTACTGGTTCTCAACATGAAATCCCCTTTCCAATCTGATAGTTTATCAGAGTCAGCTAAGCTTAATAACCCCATGAGTCTCTTATACCTGTACTATCTATCATCCAGGTAACTAATAACACAGGTGCAGGTGATTTTAAGACTGAACAAGATGAATGGCATGCTGACCTGGCTAACCACTACTCACTGCTAGAGTTTTACTTAAAAAGGACCCCAGCAGGGGCCGGCCCGTGGCATAATGATTAAGTTAGTGCACTCCACTTCGGCAGCCAGGGGTTAGCAGGTTCAGATCCTGGGCATGGACCGATGCACCGCTTATCAAGCCGTGCTGTGGTGGCACCCCACACACAAAATAGAGGAAGATTGGCAACAGATGTGTTAGCTCAGGGCCAGCCTTCTTCACCAAAATAAAAAAAAAAGACCCCAGCAGTTCTGAAAGACTCCCCCAGAAAGACATACCAGAAAGAACTCAACCTCCTTAGAAGGTTGGACCATTACCCCTACACAAGGACTTTTCCAATACCCTCAGCCTTCTAATGGACCTTCTACTAGAACCTACCTAGTAGTTCTCTACCTTATCCTGAGACAAAGCTTAAAGCTCTGGTTACCCCACAACAAATGCCGAGTCTTCCTCAGAGACTCTAGTGACTATTCATTCATCAATTCTGAGTTGAGTTGCTCTTCACTACCACATGCAGGTGCTGTGTAGACTTAACTCAGACACGGTCCCCATCCCCAAGGAGCTGCAATCTAGAACATATTTGTATCTTTATAGAGGTGGAGAAAGTGTCATAGTATCATTTAAGAGTTGTCAGCAGTTCTCACTCATTAGACATAGAAGCACCTATGGAACTCACTTTTAACCCAGTGCAATTCCACAGTTCTTCTAAAAAACTATAAGATCAATACTGACCTGAATGCAGATGGTTCAGACTGAGTTACTGAGTCCTCTGTTTACTAAGGTAAATTGGATCTACTACAGAAATATACACTTACATAGTTAAAGAAATGTGTAAATTTCTCATAAGTATAGATTTCGACTATTCTGTCCCTGATCATTATTATTTATTCTCAGGAAATGTGAGGGTGAAAAAGTTAACCAAAAAATAAAAATACAATGAGCACTTTACGAGAGGGGCATTTATAATTCTATGGGCATTCAGAGGGACACATAGCTTCCAGCTGACAGAATCAATTATAGAATTCATAGCTAGCAAAGTTGACATTTGGGCAAGATGAGATTTGGGACAGGTAGAGAAAATCGTGTGAGTAAGGGCATGGCCATACGCAGGCATGTAGGTTTAGTCAGGTTTGAATTGAATGTTAGAACCCTGAAAAGGAGGTGAGAAACATTCGGCCGGGATATACTTGGTCGGCAATCATTTGCCATGCCTATAATCCCGCCCATTCCACCAGTCAGCAGTGGAAGAGAAGAGAGCTGAAGTGGTCAGGTACTCAGGTGTTTATTTAGCACCATCTGGCTCTTTTCTGGATCAGCAGTCCACACAATTTTCTCAAGCTTTACTGTTTCATAATATCCTCACACTATTGACACTGTTCATGAATTCCCTCTAAACTCCAGTTATTCAGAGCCTATCTGATCTTGAAAATTCCCTCTTTATCCTCACTCTTCAAATATACATGAGTTCTGAACACATACCATTATGTCTCACTCAACGGAAAGTTGAATATACTCGGGACTGAGATGGTCCTGACAAGCAGGTGAAAGTCAAGATTCCTTTTATATGGTTCTTGAGTAATACAATCTTTCAAAACACACACACACACACACACACACATACAAAGACCCCCATTCTACTCCACTCCCCTCTACTAGTCACTTTCCACTAGCCATTTTCTTTCTGTTGAAAGCATCAACATGTCTCCTCTTCAAGTGAGTACTTGTTGCTTTCAGGCCACTCAGCTGTCCTTCCTTCTTCCTGACAATACTTCAGATTTAACTCTTCCCCATTGCGTATTGTTGTGGTGAAATGGTAAATCTACAGGCCTGGCACCAACAAAACCAGCCCCAAAGATGTTCTTGGAAGCCCTCTCTCATGGATTCTTCCTCTCATCACTCTGGTTCAGCCCGGAGACAAGTGACCAGAGCCCAGTCAATCAGATGCTCCCTCTCAAAACTGCAGGTGGTGGCTCTCTGGCCAGACTGTTATTCCCTGTTAGACCATTCCCATACTTCCTGCTTCCCTCCTATTTCCAAGCATAGGGCTCCAACTTCCCATCAATAGTTTTGGGTATTTTTTTTTCCTGTTTCTTAAGCATACTTAAAGACTTTGCACTTGCTCTTCCCTCTATCTGAAATTCTTGCCCCCCAGACCCTTGGGAATGCATGGTTTAAATAGAAAGATTTCTCATTTTCCCAAGCAATTATCTAGGATTAGTGTGAGGTGTTAAGTTACTAAAAGCACTAAAAGAATTTCAAAGGTGATAATATAGTGCCATTCAAACTATTAAATTATGACATCGCATTTTCTAAAAACATGGAATATCATACACTCAGTTCTCTAGATGTTATTTTCCTGATCCAAACAATAATTCTCTACTGTCTACATCAAATGTAATGTGTTCAAGACCTAAATTATTTTTACTGTCATATTTCATACTTTTTTTTCACCTAGACAAGGTTTCATCCAACTGAACAACATACATAATATATCTTCTAGGCTTCCCTGTCCCTGTGCCTCAGCTATGCTGTTTGCTTCATCCCAAATATCTTTATCTCCCTCTTTTGTCCTTCTCTTTTCTACATACACATATTATTACATTAAAAAACACTTTTTCCATCAACTTTCCACGACCAACCACTCAGAAACATTTTTTTAAATTCCCAATGTACTTTATGTGCACTATTCCTGTAGGACTTAATACAAGGTAGGAAGTCCTATTGGTGTGCATATGTTATGTCCCCCACTAGACTATAAGCTCCTCACTAAGGGGGCAGAGAAAGGATCTTTGTTGTTGCATCACTGAAATACCTGACATTCAAATATTTATTGAGTACCTCTTCTGTGCAAGACATTATTCTAGGGGTGTCAGTTACAAAAGTGAATCAAATGATGCTAGCTATTGTCATAACCCACATGTGAAATGAGGAGGGTCTAGGGTAGGTAATATCTAACACTTTGTTTTTTAAGAAAATCTAAAACTCACGGTCCAGCAGTAGAAAAATACACAGACAACAAACTAAACAAGAGAAATATTGGAGAAAATAAATATTAAGAATGGAGGGATCTTATATAAGAGAATTAATTCTCTAGAGGAGAAGGAGGTTTGGGGTAGGCTTCACAGAGGAAGCACAATAGTTTGTATATAATAATTCAGTATATATTGTGGAGGAAAAGGATATGCATGGGCACATTTAACAAATTGTCTTATGTTGAGTTCTGTGTTGGAGGAGAGAACAGTGCTTTGAATGAAGCATAGTCAGAAACAGCTCTCCCCAAGTTTACAATTTATTGTGTGTGTGTGTGTGTATGTGTGTGTGTGAGGAAGAGTAGCTCTGAGCTAACATCCGTTGCCAATCCTCTTCTTTTTGCTGAAGAAGATTGGCCCTGGGCTAACACCCGTGCCCATATTCCTCTACTTTATACGGAACGCCGCCACAGCATGGCTTGACAAGTGGTGTGTCAGTCTGCACCTGGGATCCGAACCTGTGAACTCCGGGCCACCGAAGCGGAGTGCACGAACTTAAACACTATGCCACCAGGCTGATCTCCAAGTTTACATTTTGATTTTGAAGTGCACTACATGATTTACACACCTGATTATTTCCAGCATATACTTCTCTGAAATCAAGTCTGCTATCTGAGGACTAGACCAAAGGAAGAAAGCCCTTCTGGAGCTAAAATCTACCCTGGAAGATTCACTTAGTGGTTAATCATGAATTGGCTACATTTGGCTATAAAGAGAAAGAATATTGAAAATTATGCTATAAGCAACTCTCTGAGCATTGGTACTGGAAAGTGGAACCGTGAGGACTGTCTCTTCAACTCCATTCTCCATGAAGACCTCTACTTGCCTTGCAACTGCAGGTAGTCGGTGATGAAGAAGTATACATTATTTTGAGAACTCAGCTGTCTACCAGGAAGCCAGCAGATCCGAGGCAATAGCTCTTTAACCTGAAATGCCAAACTCATTTTTTTTCCTAATCAGAGGTGGTTCTACTCCTACCACAATGAGGCTACCATGTTTATTTCCAATTGATCAATAGTGACACCTGCTGGCTCAGGAAGAGAGACACTTGTTTGTCTAATGTGACTATAGCTGAATTGATTGTGGGAAATTGTGGATATAGCCATCAATCCTAAACACCATAATGGAACAACTTCAAGACCAAGCTGATTATTATGTGGAAATTCTCAAGATGAGGACAAAAATGAATCAGTATTGAGATGTAGACTTGGTGACCATGTAGAAACATGGCCCCAGGCTTGCCTAACTCTTGGAAAGAAGGCAAAGATATCCTACTTGACCTGGCTCTCTTTGCCTCACTCCTGGATTAGGATAGCACTTTCTGATCCCTGTTCCTGCCTTTAATCTCATTTTGCTCCAACCCATCCTACTAAAGAAACTAGAGTTATCTATCATATCACACTCATGCTCCAAAGCCTGAATGTGATTGATGAGGTGAAAGGGAGCTATGTGGTGCACAGTGTCACTGTAACATCCACTCAGATCCTGTGCCAGGACCCAAGTTCATGACCAGATATGCTCTTACAGGCAAAGAAGCAGGTGCCAAGAGCCTGAGCTGACACATTTCACAATGTAGTGCCTGTGGGGGCTTTTTTGTTTTATTTTGCTTTTGTTTGTTTGTTTTACACATCAGTGCCTAGCTGAGGGCCTGAAGGGGACACCACTGACGTATATTACCTGAGCTTCATGACAGCTTGTTTCACAGAATGAGGGTGGCCTGGCAGGTCTGTGGAATAGGACTCTCTCGCAGGCCCTCCAGCCCCTGTTCCTGTCCTCCTCTCAGCTTTCATCACTGCTTTAAGTGCCCCCTGCCTGTCCAATCTCCCAGCCTCACAGATTCCCTACCCTCCCATGGCTCTGCCTCCTTGATCTGTTATTCCTGAGGAGGAAAAGCCCATGCTCTGAAATTACTCTTCCTGACTCCCCCCAGTTTCCATTCCATTTAGTATCTGCTCTTGCTTAGTCTTATTGAAAAAAAAATGGTATCAAAGTTAAGCTAAGTTAAGTAAATTTGCATTTTTAATGGGAACATCTTGGCAGAGCATACACTTAACCTAAAGTAATGTATCTTTAATGCCCTGGTGAGCATTGTGCCAAGGAGCAAGAAAGAAATATTTGGGGTGGATGGGGAGGAAACCTTCTAGATGCACTGGAAATGAACACATATAAATAATAACAATAACAACAAGTCATTCTTAATATTTATTGAGGACTCACATGTATGACACACAGTGCTATATATATGACTTCTCTTACCTTATAGAAGCATCACAACAATCCTAATAAATAGGAATCATTATGCCTAGTTTATAGATGAGGATACAAATGGGCAGAAAATGTAAGTAAATTGTCCAAGATCACACAGCAAATACATGGTGAATCTGGGATTCTAATCAGGGTGTTTCTGATTAAGAATCCATCCACTCAACCAATTATGCTCTGTTGCACATTCTCCCTAAGGATGGCCCAGATCATCAATGACACCTAACTGCTTAGACTAAGGGAACCAAGGCGTGGGCTCCACAAGTAACACTTCGAAGGAACAATTTTACTAAAGAGCCATGTAAGCTGTGAAGCACTGTACACCTGCTAATTATTATTATAAAGGGAAGAATGTGTAATAAAGTTTTAGCTTTTCTGTAATTCTATAGGACAAATGGAGTGGAAGGGAGGTTCAGCATGACGAGGAGCTGAGAAAAGATCATTTCCACAAACACGAGTTCTCCCTTTTGTGGAAGCATGTTCATGTGGACATAGAGTAGCCATGCTGGGTTTGGCTCATTAAAACACATCTGCCCTATTGCTCCACTTACAATCAATCAACCTCACTTTTTGAGCATTTGGTGTCATCAGCATTGCATTAGGTTCTGCATATGTATGATACCATAATCTTTTTGTAAAATAACAACAAAAAAGTTGAATAGGTAATAGATTTACCTGCTTCAAATATCAAGATGATATAAAAAGGTATACACAGAGAACCTCATTCCTACACCATCCCCATTCTCCAGTTCCCCCTCACCCCTACAGATACCATTTCATTAATAGTTTCCTGTTTATCCCTCCAGTGCGCTTCATGCAAATCTATGCTAATATGAATATATATTCTTATTTTCACATCTGTGTAGCACAAAAGGTACCATATACACTGTTCTTCAGATTATTTTTTTCACTTAAACTTACCCCAAAGATCCCTATCTACCTACCTATCTGTCTGTTTATCAACTATCTACTGCATAGTCTTAAAAATTCTTTCTAATTTTAACTTATTTCGGCAACATTCCAAAAATAACAAGAGACTAGTACCTATTTCTGAGTGTTAGGAGTGATAATACACATGTGACAGGATTTCAGAGGCTGAAGAGATCACAGATGCAAAGGGCATCAATAAAATGTCTTGGGGTTTGGCAGGAGGAGAGGACACCACTCCTTGAAGAAAGAGGTAGCTAAGCCATCATGTAGCTTCCTTGATCCACAGGCAAGAAAATTTCTTGCTAATGTCAATGAAATGCTTTTTACATTTTCTCGGGTAGCTTCCTTCAGTCTCCATTTAGATTCAAGCCAAGAAGCAAACACTGTGTTAATTGGTGCATTTTCCTGTAGAAACTAATTATAGCTCCATGCTGTCAAAACAAGGCAAATTGTTAATGATACTTTACTTGACAAAATAGAAATAAAACTATTTTGCATGAAGGAGGATGCTGAGATTGTGATGCAAAAGCCGTTTTAGTCACAGTTATAAAACAAAAAGAGAACTGATGGAGAGGGCCCATCCTGGGTCCATCATGCTCAACGGGCCCTCTGGGCTGGGAGGAGATGGGAGGGTGGGAGGGAGCGTCTTTCCTTCAACATTCCAGATGACAGTCCTGAAATGACAGTTCCTGTAGCATGTGGGCTGCTCAGGACTCCTTTCTGACTGTTTTCATAGACGTACACACAGCCATTCTGTGAGCTATTTGACAGCATTCATTCGGTTGTTTAAAAAATGTTCACTGTGTTCACTGAGTATCTGTGATGTGCCAGGCACTGTTCTAGGGGCTGGGATCACAGCAGGTGATAAAACAGGATAAAAAAACAAATCAAAGCAGAACAAAACAACACAACAACAACAAAAACTCTGTCCCCGTGCTGCTTACATTCTATTACACAAGACAGACAATAACTAACACAAATAAGCCAAATATATACCATGTCAGATGGCAGTAAGTTCCATAGAGAAATAGAAAGTAGGGGAGCTGGAAAGGAGTGTGGGGGTACAATTTAAAATAGGATGGTTGGAACGGGACTCCTTGAGAAGGTGGCATTTGAGTAAACACATGAAGCAGGTAAGGGATTAAACCCTGTGGGTTTCTAGAAAAGGAAAAAATGCAGCAGATGCAAAGCTGACATTTATTCAGAAAGGTTTGTAAGGCCAAACGGGTTGTGAAAATACTGAAATATGTCTGCACTATTTGGTATAGCTACCTTCCCAGGCAGTAGACGACTAAAGGATGGACTCCTCACCCAGCAGAAGGCCTCCAGGACTCTGGCCAGCATTCATTCTGATTGGTCCATGTCTGAGCATGGTGGTTAAATACTAGTATCACCTCTGGACCAAGGAACAGCAAGTGCAAATGGCCAGTGTCAGAGCACCAGGGTGTTTGAAACAGAGGCAGGAAGCCAGGTGGCTGCGGTGGAGCGAACGAGGGAGAGGAGGAGGAGGGGGGGCGTGGAGACAATGGCAGATGCTGTAGAGCCTCAAAGCCCACTGGAAGAACTGTGGTTCTTGCTCTGACATAAGAAGCCATTGGAAGATTTGAGCCAGGGAGGGACATGATCTTACTTAGGCTTTAGAAAGGATCGTCTGGCTGCTGTGTTGAGAATATACTTAGGTAATGCAGGTGGAAACAGTGAGTCTAGTCAGGGAGGCCATTGCATTTATCCAGGCACAGCACGAGAGTGGCTGTGTTAGTTTCCTAAGGCTGCCATACAAATTACTACAAACCTGGTGACTTAAAACAACAGAAATTTATTCTACAGTTCTGGAGGCTACAGTTCTGAAATCAAGGTGTTGTCAGGGCCATGCTCCCTCTGAAGCTTCCAGAGAATTCATCCTCACCTCTTCCAGCTTCTGGTTGCTCCACACATCCCTTGGCTTGTAGCAGCATCACTCCAAACTCTGTTTCCATCTTCACAGGGCTGTCTTCTCCCTATGTAGACATCTGTCAGTGTCTCTGTATCCAAATCTCCCTCTCTTTTCTCTTATAAAGACACCAGTCATGAGATTTAGGACCTACCCTAATGCAGTATGACCTCAACTTGATGATCTTTGCAAAGACCATATTCAAATAAGATCACATTCACAGGTACCAGGGTTAGGATTTAAACATATATTTTGGGGGGACATAACTCAACCCACTCTGGTAGCTTAGACCAGGGTAGCGGCAGTGAATGTGGAAAGATACATTCTGACTCTCAACGTATTTTGAAGATAGAGTTAATAAGATTCTCTGAAATGATGGAGATGTGGGATATGAAAGAAAAAGAGAAGTCAAATTTGATTCCAAAGGTTTTTCTGGGCACCTGGAAGGATAGAGTTGCTATGTAGGATGGAGGATGGTAAAAGGTGAAGAGGGGCAGATTTAGGATAGGGGTCAGGAGTTCAGTTTTGACTATGTGAGGTTGAGATGTCTATTAGACATCAAAGTAGAGGATGAACCAGCAGTTAGATTCTCCCTCCTAATTTTTATATATTCCTCATAATCATCCCAGTGTGAGGCATGGCAGACGTCTTAACAAATTGTGTATGTATGTATGAATGAATGAATCAATGACTAGAAGTAGAAAAAAATACAGTTAGAACAAGAATGATGTGTTAAAAAAATTAGGATGAAAATGGTACTTAGTAAGGACAGAAACAAACATTTGAATACCCTTTCTCATTTGCAAATTGCTTTTCACTTGCCTTATTTTAACTATTTCTTAAGTAAATGATCTATTAATCCTATAACTACATCGATCTTTCAGTGAGAGAACTGAGAACTAGATTACCCCTTAACTACTTAACCACGCTCACCAGAAAGAAAAAGGAAGAGTGGGACTTCGACCCCAGCCTTCTTCGACTTCGACCCCCAAATCTCAAGCCCTTTTCACTACACAGAGTTCTCAGGGATATATATTTTAATTGGGAGATTCGTAGATCTATTCCTACTGATATGTGGAAATATCTTATATCAGACCCAGCATCAGAAAATTAGCTTAGGTTGTAGCAAATAGTCTGCAGGTCACACTTTTAAACTGCCAATCTCTTTTAATTTGAAATAGGTGACAAAGTTTGAAGGCAACTTTCCTAAATATAGATATTCCACATCTTTTCTGTAAAAATTCTAGATACACTGTGCTTCTACTCTGACATTTGGTGGCACAGTGCTGACTGGAGCACTTATCTATAACAAGGAAATGCTCTCCCTTACTCTCAGCAAATAGACAAGTCTGGAAACCAAGAAATTTGCATTTTTAGTGCCACCTCTCTCACCAACACTTTGTAAGACCTCCAGTGAGCCATACTTTCTCTGGGTCACAGATCTGACAAAAGGAAAATGAGGGGTTGAGACTTGATGGTCTCAAGACAGCACGACGTGGTCGTTTAGATTGCTCCTGGGCTCTGAAGTCAGACAGAATTGCGTTCAAATCCCAAGTCTACCACCTACAGTCATGCACCATTTTACAACGGGGATACGTTCTGAGAAATGTGTCATTAGGAGATTCTGTCACTGTGCAAACATTGTAGAGTATACTTACACAAACCTGGATAGTATAGCTCGCTACACACCTAGGCTACATGGTACTAATCTTCTGGGACCACTGTCATATATGCTGTCCATTGTTGATCGAAACATCGTTATACCGTGCATGACTGTACTAGCTAATTAGCTTGGGCAATTATCATCTTTAAGCCTTCATTTCCTCACCACTAAAATGGAAATAATACCTACTTTACAGCATTGTCGTAATGGACTAAATAAGATAATGTATGAAAAGCACTTTGCAAAGTGCCTGGCATATCCTGAGAGGTCAATCCAGTTCTCTACTAATATTACCATTAGAATATCTTACATCCTTGCCCTTTAGAAAATGTGTGGTACTATAACATAGGTGGAAACCAGGTTATGCAGTTGAAAGAGTAGAAATGAAAGCCACAATGCCTCATTTCCCTAATTTACTGACTCACGCATGACCTGTACTTTTTCTGATCTATGTCTTGGTTTACTGATCTTTAAAATGGGCAACATAGCACTTCCCACTTCCTCTACAAATATTCAGGATGATTAAAAACTTCTATGTTATTCACAGACCTTGCTTCCGTACTATTATCAATCACTCCTTGCCTTTACAGCATTAGCTAGATTAAGGCCTCTTGAAAAATCTTTTATCTTTTAATTAGAAAGAAATAAGAAAAATTAACTAAGTGTTAAAAGCAGCACATTGTGGCAACAGAAAAATAGGCAAAGCTGTTTCCAACAACAAAACTTCCTTATAACTAAGAGCTGGTTGAGAAAGCACAGGCTATTTCCAGCGACATACAAATATAGATAACCCGGTGACAACTGAGTTTCTCCTGTAGTGAACGACACTGTTACTAAGAAAAGAAAAGGCATTTTCTTAACTAAATGGGAAGCAGAAAGAGAATATCATAGACAGCAGATGTGTTCAGACTGACACCTGACTCCAGAACTAATTGTTTGCCTAATTGTGACTTCAGGATCTGGGGCAAGGTCTCCCAACAGTGGGTGGGTGCTCCTCTCCATTAGTTAGGCAAATCAACTACAGATTTTTGGTTTCTTCTGACATGGTCTGCTACTCAGAATGAGGAGAACGTTTTGTGCTTATTACACTGCCTTGGAGTTGGTCCTCAGTAAATGTTTGTTGGGTGAGCAAGTGGAAATAATCCAGTTCACTTGAATTCTACGCTTTATTTGAATCTCCAACAAAGCATGACCATGGTCTTCCCTCCAGTAGAGCTGCTCATGCATGGACTGTTTCCTACCCAGATCTGAGAGGGCAGCAGACAAGGCTTAGTCATATTGGAATTCCAAATATCTTGCATATAGTAGGAGCCCAATACATATTTTTACAATTGCATTAAATTGAATGGCTTTTAAACCCCTTTCGTATGACCCTAGGGGGAGCTGATGCCCAATCCTTCCTTCTGCTGTCAGGAGTGCATCATGAAGAGCCTCTCCATGCTCCCCTGTCATTGCTCACCCAGAGATTTCCAGAGTACTGTTCTCTGCAAGGCAGGCCAAGAGATACACACATGACCCAGGCAAGGTTGCTGCCCTCAAGAAGCTTGCTGCTTGGTGGGAAAGAGATGACACATATCAAGATAAAGAGGAGATGGAGTGAAATGTGATCATGTGGTAGCAAAGAGGTAAAACCAAGAGCTAGAGATGACTGTTGTACCAAGGTGATTTGTCGTTTAGAAAAAGTATTTATACTGAACATTTTAAAGATAAACAGGTGAGACTTTCACTTATAAAAGTGTATGGTTGCAGTCCCTGATGCAAGGTATCCTGACTCCCTACTTCAGTACCTAAGAAGAGAGAAAAAGATGAAAACTAACCACATTGAAAACTAATATTGATAGGAAGCCCATGGCCAGAATCTAGGATGATTTTTCACTATATCCAAGATTACTGGAGCTGGTCTAGGAAACTCAGTTAGGAAAAACTGTACCCATACTTTATCTCTTGGAACAGCCTTTTCAATCACGGAAACATGGTGGAAAGAAACACTTTCTACCACTGTCTGTTACCTGGTTCAAAGACCCAGAATCTACCAAATAGAGAATTGGTCAGCCTTTAATGCACGGCTACAACTTTTGAAGATCCCCTCTGCTCCCACTTTTCTATATCTATTTGTAAACAACTTCCATAAAACAACAGGCTAGAAAGGAGTGGTTGGAACTGGTTTTATTACACTGCATCCTGGGATATGGTTCTTGTAAAAATAGAAAAATCCTAGGAACAATTCACGCTAGGAATTGTGGTTTTTCAAATATTGCATTAGTTCAGACTATCAAAGAACCAGACAGTGTATGTGGGAGAAAATGTTAGTAGTCCCATATGACATAGCCCACTAGAGGCATGGCTATTTGACACTGGGAACCAAGCTGCAAATTAGAAACAATCATCAGAAGAATTTAGAAGAAAATTTCATCAATACCCAAGAGGATAATGATAGAGACAAGGGAGACCCATACAACCTGTCTACGGACAAATACCAAGTTCTGAAAGGTCTCACCTTGCTTGAGGTTGAATAAGGAGGACCTAAAACCCACCAAAAGGCCTAAGAAAAAATGTTGCAAAACAAAGGAAAGCAAATAATCATTCTGAAATTTTGGAAGAACAGATTTCTAAAAATGATTTAAGCAGAACTCAGAAGAAAATCTTAGAATATCATGTGACATCATTAATAGGATACTAGAAGATATGGTCTAAATGAAACAGGAGCAGAAAGTTATCAGGAGAATAAGCCAAGATAAAAACAGGATGCAGTATAAAGATAGTGAGCTGAGATGAGAAGGGAGCTGGGTAGTACAATTAAGGATTGCAAGGAGGCTAAAACTGTAAAAAGATCATCAAAATCTGTATTGGAGACAGTAAAATCTGGCTTGTCAGTGTAGAAAATGGAATCAGCAATGTGGAGGACAGGCCTGGAAATGCTCTCTGAGGATACAGGAGAAAAGTATAAAAAGATCAAAGGATGAAAAAGAAGGTGGTAGATAGGGAGAAGAAAGAAAGAACAGAGAGATACCCAAGAATTATAGGAATTCTCAAGGAGCAAGCTAGAACCATTGGAGTGTATGCATTAGAGTAAGAAATAATTGGGGGTGAAGGAAAATTTCCAGAGATGAGGGAAGAATGGATTAGCACAACAGAAAATAGTAAAATAACAGTGAAAATTTCCTGAGCATTTATTGTGTCAGGCACTTGTCTAAACACTTTATTCATATTAATTTCATTAACTCACAACTATATAAAATTACAGTCTCCACTTTACAGATAGGGCAATTGACTCCCAGAGAGGTCAGCTAGCTTGCCCAAGGTCAAAGAAGCAGAGAGCGAAACCAGGACTCGCCAGGTGATCTGGTTCTGGAGCCAACACTCCTAACCACCACCCTACGATGACGAAGAGAAGTCCTCGTCTAGGCAAATCCCGGAAAACATTGGTAGTTCCCCAGGTAAAGAAAAACTCCAACAAAAACACTCAAGCAAAAATAAACAAAAACAAACAAACAGCAAGTCACCCACGAGGAACAAAAATCAAGCTGACCTAGTATTGCTGAAATTTCGGGGAAACAGCCACACTCACACAGCAAATCAGTTCCTACCATGTGACCTAGGAGTTGCATTTCTCAGATTCCAGCCTAAGGAAATAATCGATTTTACATACAAAACTGTATATTGTATAATAATCTATTCTATTATATGTTATATAATAATATATTTATATATTATATATAAAAGTGTGTAAAATGATATTTATCATTGTTATTTATAATAGCAAAACTCTAGTGATGTGTCCAACAACTAAGGTACAGTTAAGTAAATTATGTTTGATATATACGATGAAATTATTATATAGTCATTTAAATTATATTTTGGAAGACTTTTAATGACATGGAGAAAGGTCCCTGCTATAATGTTAAGAGGAAGAGCAAGAAATAGAACACTTCATATAGTTTGATCCCAATTTTTATGATAAAAATGTGTTAGCAGTGGTCATCTCTGGGTGGTGAGATTTCAGGTGAATTTTTGTTTTACTTCTAAATTTTTCCAAATTTTATATAATAATAATGTATAGAAAAAAATCAGATTCTGATTTTTAAATCAGAAAAAAAGAAGCACTCTGCAAATGAACAATAAGAAATACCATCCCCACTAAGTCAGCAGAAGGCCAATGATGATAATATACAAGGACCTTTGACCCAGAGGGCTTGGTTTAAGCACTGGCCCTGCCCTCATTAGCTGGAGGTCTTTACATCTGGTCCTTAACCTTTGTAGTTTCCACACCTAAAAAATGTTTTCTTCTTTTGGAAAAATGGGGACTACTGCCTTTCTTTCTCCCTAGTACTCTTTCCCAAAGAATCAAATGAAAGTTATTTGTAATTTGTCAGCTTTATGAATGTGAAGCACTATATTTAGGAGCCATTGGTCATTATTTGGGGGATTCCAGTACCCTTTGAATGTTCTCCATATGTTTGAAGAATTTCTCACTTTTTGAGTCTGTACCTCTCCAAGATAAGACACTGGAAATTCGCTTTCTAAATCTCTCTTGCCATTGGACCACAGGCAAGTGACCTGGGCTTTGCCAGTCAGGCGCTCCCACATAAGACTGGGATCGGAGGCCTGAGACACACAGAAGCAGGCTCAGAGAGGAACTCCTTCTGGTGCAACAGAGGAAGCCAGTGTCCAGGGACAGTGGAGGAGGAGGTTCTAGGTAGGGCCCATGGGCGAAACAGGTTACTGGGAATGTGTATTGCAGTTACAGCAGTGGGGAATCCACTGCTGTAGTCAGAGGTTTCACGGAGACTTTTCCCCTATCTGTGTAGTCTCCATGCCTGTGAGTTACCTAGCAGTCTTAAGTAAATAAATGACTTTTCTTTTTTGAGGAAGATTGGCCCTGCTCTAACATCTGTTGCCAATCATCCTCTTTTTTCTTTTTTCTCCCCAAAGCCCCAGTACATAGTTGTGTATCATAGTTGTAGAGTTATAGCTCTTCTATACGGGGTGCCGCCTCAGCATGGCTTGATGAGCAGTGAGTAGGTCCGCATCCAGGATCTGAACCGGCGAACCCCGGCCACCAAAGCAGAACTCACAAACTTAACCACTATGCCACTGGGCCAGCCCCTAATTTACTTTTCTAGTTAAACTAGCTACAATGGATTCTGCCTTGGCCCCAGCAAACAACCTGGATTTGAGTTCTGCTCCAACTAGTTATCAACAGAAATCATATACTCTCTTTAAGTCTCAGTTTCTGCACACATCTAATTTAGTGAACAAAAACCTTAGAAGATTGGGTCTGTCTTCTTCAAACACCCCATTCATACTCCAGTAAAGCAATATAAATGCTTTCCTCATTCTCAATTTGAAGTCACACTCACTGAACTATCTCCCTTCCCTTCTATTTGCAAGGATGTGCAAATTTGGGCCATGGGGTTCCAGTGTATCAGAATCCTAGAATTTGGGGACCAGATAGGATTTTAAAGAATTTCTAGCTCAACCACTCATGTGACATATGGGAAATCAACAATGGGAACTTATAAATTGACATTATATTTCCAATCTATCCAAACAGCTGACCTTATCCTGGACCTGCAAATTGCTGCAAATGTGGAGCAAAGTGTGAAATTAACCAGTTGTTTTGTCTACATGTCACCTAGTTGAGCACTCTTGATAAACTGACTGAAGTGATCAGCAGTTTATGTACTGGAGAAGCTCATTGCAAACACCCATTCCAGAATATAGTAGACATAACACACTTGTGGGTCATTTTCCTCTGAAAAGCTGGCCTGGTTTTTCATTTTTGCCAATCTCTGCCACCTTCACTGACAGCGTGATATTTAACGGTTCAAACAGAATTGGTGAGAGAGCCAAGCTTGGTAATAATACAAACTGTATTATCTAAATTGTTCCAAATTGAACCTTCAGCAGTTTCTCCAAAGTGAATTATTGACTAACTCGCCTAGAGTCAAAAAAGCTTCCACTTAAATTTTTCTTTGTATATTTGTAATTACACACTTTTCTCCAAATTGTCATCCACTGGCCTGGGTAGAATTTCACATTAAATGTAACACAGAAGCCCTGTCCTTTGCTTACCTAAGTATTTTTACTGTGGGTTCTAATTTTCTGGTTGAAGGCTCCCAGTCCGTGACCACATCTTGCTTTCAGAGCATCATGTTTCTTCTTATTTTATAAATGTGGGCCAACCCAGATGCCACTTAGCACCATGTGAAGATACTGAGGGCAAAGAAATGCTTTGCAGATGAAGACCACAAGCTGGGTTAAGATGCAGAAACCCTCCAATGTCCAGCTTTCAGCAACCAGGGATGACCATTCCCATCTATTCTTAGAATCACCTCATCTCAGAGGATGTCTACATCATAGCTTGAGGCAGATGTTCTGGGGATGGGATTTAAGAGGGGACTCTCATTACCCAGTGAACTATTGTGTTCCATCATATGTGTTCTACCATCCCCAGAGGGTGCCTTTGTGTGCACACATGCACACAAGCACACATACACACACACTCAAGATTAAACAGTGCCAGTCTGCTGGTTCCATGTGTAGACAAGTTTATCCTCAATGACTCCTCCCCCTTCCATCTGCATTCTGCCTTGGCCCTCAATCCTAAGTGGCACTCTCACACTGCCCAGGGCTGTGGGGCTCTCATGCTCTTCTTTCACTTGCCAAATCAAAACCTCCTCTCAGTACTGAAAAATCATTCACACTAAAACATTCAGACTTGATCACCCTCTACTCCTGTTATCTTCTGAACTTCTTGTCACTCTTCCTCGTTCATCAGTGACTTGGGCACCTGACTTATCTCTCCTCCAGCACTACTTCTGTAGTCATGACTCATAACTTTGGCATCCACATAATGACTCATCCACCATTTTGGCTTCTTGGTTCCTGAGCTCAAATGATCGTTTCTCCACTTCACTTCAGCCACCCATTCAAGTCACTTCCTAGACTTTTCTATCACCAGAAACTGAACCAGTTGTAAAATATCTGTTTCAAACTTTGAACTTGCTGGGCATCCTTCCAGTACTTTCATGCTAATATTCCTTCTCCAACAGTTCTTTGACCTCACTGAGTTCTCAATCACCTTACAACTACTGTTATTTTTATGAATTGTCATCCCTTTATGTCCTAACTTTCTTCTTTATTCATCCCAAATTCCACGATGCATCACTAAAATAATCTCCTTTAAAATACCTTAACTTCTTTGCCCTACTCTCCTTCTGTTATACTTGCCAGGCAAACACCAACTATAATTATAATCAAATAGCTTTAAATTGTACACTGTCTCCTGTGCAGATAAATTTTAATGGAAAATATCAGGCAACCATACCAACCGGACTCACTTCAAATTTATGATCACAAATGTCAGATGGGCAGTCCATACTGCAAGGCGATTCTATACACTTCTCTAGTAAATTAACTTTCCCACTCTTCAAGATAGCGATTTCATACTTTCTTTTTCCTCAAATCTCTACCACACTCTTCTACCTCTTCTTGTTTATAACTTTGCCTCAGACTTCATAGGGAAAAAAGATGCAGTAAGATCAGAACAGTCTCATTTTCCCCTATCAGTTCTGCCAACTTCCCCACATCATACATACTATAATCCTGTGAAAATGGAAGCAGTGTCCTCACTCCTATAAAACAGAACACTTCCCCTAGTGCACTGGATCCCATCTCATCTCACTTTCTCAAGTACTCTGAGGCAAATGTCTTCTTATCTGACACAGTTGGGAATCACACTTGATCCATAAGTCAAAAGTGCTAATTAAAGCTGGACATCATTAAACTAATTCTAACTAACATATACGTATTCATTCATTTGCCAGTCTTTTACAGGACAAAGATTGCAGTTCTGGTTCACCTTTTGCATACATTATATCATCTATGAATTTAAGTCTTGGTTTCTTTAAAGTATAGTGAGAACTGAAAGATGCTTAAAGATGATCTGAGGACATTGTCCTAGAGTTTTATAAGTTCTCCGAATTTTTTATAGTTGTCTGCTCATGACAATAGAACAGCAACTTTTTTTAGCAACTTGCTAAAACATCTTTCCAAAGCATTCAGCTAATTTAAAATAAAAGCACAATTTTTTGCATGATTTCTTCATTTTATGTGATATTTTATTAAATTTATGTATTTACAGAAATGAGGGCAATATGTTGTGTTAGTCTACTAGGGACGCCATAACAAATACCGCAGACTGGGTGGCTTAAACAATAGGAATTTATTTCTCACAGTTCTGGAGGCTGGAAGGCCAAGATCAAGGTGTTGGCAGGTTTGGCTTCCCTTGAAGCCTCTCTCTTTGGCTTACAGATGGCCAGTTTCTGGCTGTGTTTGCATGTGGTCTTTTCTCCCTGTGTGCATGCTCCTGGTGTCTCTTCCTCTCTTTATAAGGACACTAGTCCTATTGGATTAGGGCCCCATCCCTAACACCTCATTTAACCTCAATAATCTCCTTAAGGGCCCTATCTCCAAATACAGTCACATTGCGGGTTAGGGATTCAACATATAAATTTAGGTGGAGGGACACAGTTGTCTGTAACGTAGGCATCAGCAGGTCTGGAGATGGACACAATTGCCTCTCTGTGAACAATAGATCAAACTGGTGAACACAACAGTTCATGGTGTTTCAGAGTGTGAAATACCAGCCAAGTGGGTCACAGTTTTACAAAAGAAATGGAGAAGGACAGTTAATTCAGTCTCAAGTGGAGGAAGTGGAGGTTGAGTAAGAGAATTTCACTTGTATCGTTTATCTGCATTATCAGTTTCTTCCTCTACTAAATGAGTTGCATCTCTGTATAAATATGCTTTAAAATTATAAATCTTATTAAAAAGACTTTTTGAGTTAACACTTTTTTGGCCCTGTGTCCTTCTATCTACTACTCTATTGCTGTTCTCTCCTTGCCTCCCCTTTCCTCCCTTCCCATCTATTCTCTCTCTGTCTCAAGTCACAAAACAGCTGTCCATATTCCCTGTCTGTACACCCATCTGCACTTCTCATTTTTTTCTAACCACTGTGATCTGGCACTTTTTTCCCCACCTCTAACCCAATTGTACATATATAGTCCCTCCCAAGGTCATTGATTATTTCCATCTTGCCAAGTTCAATGTTCAACTTTCTTGTTCTATCTTGAATTCTCTTAGGATGTCTACAGGTCTACAGTTGTTAGATCCCCACTTTTAAAAATGTTTTCATCTCTGGTTCTGTGATATCCCATCTCCTGATTTTTCCCCTACTATCAAATTAGACCTCTAATCTTGGAGTGCTCAGGGCTCTGCCCTTAGCCCTCTCATCATCTTTGCTTATATTCTCTCCTAAAGGTAACTCTCATCTCACCACGTGACTTCAAAAACCACTTCTACGTTGATAATTCTCCTATATCTCTAGGCTAGATCTCTTCTCTCAGGACCAGACTCAGATATCTAACTGCCTAACCAACATCTCCACCTAGATGCCTAATGATCTTCTCAAATGTAAGGGAAATTTACAAAATAAGATTCTTGTTCTCCACTCCCACCCCCGACACAGAAAAACCCTCTTTGCAACCCTTCAGTGCTCAGTAATGGGCCGCGCTCTAACCAGTTACTCAGGCCAACGCTGGAGGAGTCGCCCTTGTTTCCTCCTTTTCCCTAACATCTGACATCCAACTCATCAGGCAGTCCTGTCAGGTTCTCTCCAGAATCTATTCCGAATCCTACCGCTTCTTACCTCCTCATGCTCCAGTCTTGTTGCAGCTACCCATCTCTCCCCGGGTCACTTCCATGGCCTCTGAGTCATCTTCCTGCCTCCATTCTTGCTGGTATACCCCCTCCAGTCCATCCTGTACACAGCAGGCAGAGTTTGCTTCCTAAAATGTAATTTGGATCATGTCACTCCCCTACTATACAATTCTCTAATAGTTTCCATTATTTTTAAGTAAAATCTAAATTCCTCTTCTGGACTACAAGGTAATCTGACCTCTACTGACTTTTTGATCTCGTGTTTTTCCATTCCTTTCATCATCCACTAACTTTCAACCAAACTGGCCTTCTCTCCGTCCCTCAAACACACCAAACCACTTCTCCTCTCAGAGCCTTTTGCACGTGTTGTTTCTTCTTCTTGGAGTATTCTTTTCCCAGATCTTTGCAGAGTGCCTTCTGTTCACTCAGCTGTCCATTCCCATGCCACCTCCTCAGAGAAGTCACCCCAGACCACTTTAAAGCAGCCTGCCCAGTCTCTACCTACCACTTTATCTTTTGTGTACCACTTATCATTACCACATATTATCATTTTAATATATTTATTTATATGTTTTATTTTCTGCCTCCTTACTAGAATGTAATCTCCTAGAAGAATGACTTATTATAGGAGATACACAGCAAATACTTCTTTCCTGACTGAATTTAATTTTGTACATGGAATTGAGGGTGTTGGTGTGTTGGATGGAGGAGGAATGGAAGAGTAGCAGCTTCCCAGGCTGCACAAATCTGACCATGTGCACGTTCTTGGTTTGCTTGCTTCTTGCCTTCACTTTACTGCTTGTGGGAGTTCAGTCCTGGTGAGTTGATGACTTGGACCTCCCATGTCAACTCTGTTCTCCATAATCTTCTACGAAACCTTTCTACTTGCTATCTCCCTGCTACTCCTCAGGATATCTCACTGGAAATTCCTTTTCCATCGGCCTTTAGAACCAGCTATATAACTTGTGGGGCCCAATGCATAATGAAAATGTGAAGATCCTTGTTCAAAATAATTAAGAATTTCAAGATGATGACAGCATAGGATTAAACCTAGGTGGTCCCCTCTAAGCATAGGGCCCTGGGTGACTGCATAGGCGACATGTCCATGAAGTCAGTTCTTTAAGTCCTTCTTCCCCAGCCTATATGCCCACTTTCTCCCCCATGCTTCCTCTAACACACCCCAATTCTTCCCTCAATCCTGACCTCTCTCCTGATTCCAATCCCAAATGCAACGCTAACCCAATGTGTGAAAGGCAAAACAATACAGTGAAGAGGATAATGAGCAGAGTGAGCTGGGAGCTTGAAAAATCAGGGAAGGAGGGTGGAACACAAAGTCTGGCAGATAGGAAAATACAAATGCTTGCTCACACTGCAACAGGTAACAATCACCCATAGCTTAAAAATCCCAGGATTTTTACCTTTTGATCTCTTTACAATTCTCCTAATTAGTTTTGTTCATAAAAGGGATTGGACACACAGTGAAAAACGGTGCTTTGTAGCAGTTAATTAGCTTGACATTTATTGTGGTCATGAAATTCATCTTTTTTTATACTCCTAGGGAAAAAAATCCATTTTGTTATTCCAAATTCACTGAGCCCATCTTCCTTGATCTGTAGATGAACTGAGCTGTACAAATTTCCACTGTTTCTTTGCCTGTTTCTATCCACTGGGAGAGATTCATTCTGTAACTGAGTTCATACACAAGGAATGAAGCACCGCTCATTGCCAGCAGGCCTGGAATTTGGCTCTTTTCATAGCATCCAGGACTTGAGCGAGGCTTAGATAAAACTAAAGAAATGAAGTAAAATATCAAGGCAACCAGAACAGATTGTGTGGACTCAGAGACCTTTGTGTCAGTGTTTTCCTTTCAGTGGCTACCTATATTTGATGGTCAAATGTAGTTTTTTCCTCTTCCCTTCTGGCATTTCTTCAAATGACATGTGTCACTACTGAGAGGCAGTCAGGTCACTGTGGATAATGTTTTCAGTTCTTTAAAGATTTCAGTGATTCTCATTTTCATATGAAAAACAAATAGGCTGCTTCTTTCTTTCTTTTTGGGACATCGCAGCTGCCTCTCTCCTTTTCGCGTAACTTCCCAGTGATTTTTTTTTTTAAACATAGTCTGGCTCTGACCTATTTTGGTGACTTGGATCACCATGGAGATGCCTGAATTCCTAATTTAAAATATCTTCTGCCCAATTCAAACTATCCGTTTACTTTAACAGTGAAAGCTGGCACTGAGAGAATATTTTTGAGAAGCCAAAAAGCTAGAATGCAAATTATCTGAGGTGACATTGAGATGCAGCAATTGCATTTTGGCACCATCTGTTCTTCAGTAAACCTTAGTTCTAAAGTGGAGGGAACTGTTTCATCTTGTTTTCAACAATGACTTGTGTCTCATGTTCCTTCTATGGCTGGATGGATCCTGAACCTAACTTTAAACTGATATCAGACGTCTGAGCTCTTTCTCCAGCCTCCTGTGTTGGAGGGCTGGTTAAGAGTCTACGGGTGTCTCCAGGACCATGAGGTGAAGTTTGCTGTGTGTTCTCTTGGTCAATTTAGACACCATTTGTCACTAAGCAGAAAGAAGTCTGAGTCATGAATTAGCAAATAAGAGTTAAGCCATTCAAACTAGATAGAGCAGAAGGAGAACATTTCTTGAAATGTTATAATAGTATCTCATTGAATCCATGAGTAGGAACTGGACCTTGTGAGACACACAGCCAGGCACAGGCTCTCTCCTCCCCTTTTTCTCTATTCCTCCCTCTATTCATCTCTCTCATTCATTTACTTACTCAACATCAGTGTATGTAGTAGGTAAGAGTGTGGACTCTGGAGCTAGACCTCCTGGGTTTGAATCCTAACCATTCTGTACCTCAGTTTTCTCCTCTGTAAAATGGTACATGATAATAGTATCTACTTCATGGTGTTGTTTTAAGGATTCAGTGAGTTAATACATACGAAGTGTTTTGCACAACACTTTGCATCTATTAAGCTCCCCTCAAACTAAGCTTTCTCTGTTTGTTTCTCAGTACTCATGTCTCAAGCATGGTGACCCTTGTTCTGATTTTTATAAGCCCTTTTCAGATCTACAGCTCTCTGCTCATTGACTCTGCTATACTGTGTGACAATTCCTTATTCCCAGGGAGGTAGCCACTCCTGGTCCAATCAGCTGCGGATAAAGGGGATGGTGTTGGGCCATATTAGGAGGAGCTAATGTTGATTGCATGACGGATACTGTTCTAAGCACTAATACTCATTAATTCATAACAACTCCAGAGTAATTACTGTGATTAACCTCAGCTGTAAAATGAGGGCCTATAAGATAAAGAAATGAAGGTAATGGAGCTAATAATGGCAGAACCAGAATTTGAGCATAGGACCCATGGCTTTAACCAGGCCACTTCAGTCTCCCTCCCAGTTAAAAATCAGACTCTTGGAAAGGAGGCAAAGACAGGTTCAGTAAGAAGGGAATCGTAGACAGGGAGGAGTGCCTGGCTTTGCTTGTACAGAAGAACCTTGAGGGCGTACATCTTTGAAGAAGACAGAGTCTCCGTCTGTGTGAACTATGTTAAATCTTGATGTCACCTGAAACCCCAAAAAGCAGAATTATCTGACTCTAAGCCTCCATGGCTTTTGAGTCAGTTACTGGAATCATAGAGAGATTCAATACTACTGAGTCACACTGATGGAATTTGCATTTTGTTAAGCTGTTAAATACAATTATCTATAGGTACTTGTTAAAAATTCTTCTAAATAAATACACGTAATTTATGTGAATGGATGTATGTAATCCTATCATATATAATATGCATATAATATGCTGTGAGTTGTGTGGGTGTGTATAGTACTCTGGGAATTCTTAAATCCATATATCACATAAAGTTAAATTTATAAGTTTTAAGTTCTTGACTCATTTAAATTCTTGTTAAGTTAAAAAAGAAAATATTCCTCCAGTCATAGGGTTACAGCCTCTGACTTGCAGCTTCAGAATCCATCTACCAGCCCTGATAAGAATAGAAAGAGAGATCTTTGACTTTTTATAGAATGACATATTTCTTTTTTCCTCTCTGGATCTCTAGCCATCTTCATTTCTCCTCTTTCCCAAAAAAGAAATCCTATTATAATTCCTTTGCCTAACACTTCTCACTCCCACTGACATCAAACAAATCTACCACATCTGAAATATTCCTTTGTTACAGACACAAATCTTCTCTGTACACTAAGAGTCAAATACTGAAAAATCATCTGCAGCAATTCTAGTTCCCAGAGGATAACTCGAACCCATGCAAATGCGATCCAGCCGTCTCAAAACATCCCAAGAATTTAATGATTGAAAAGAATCCATATTCAGTGAAGTGTTTTAAACTCTTTCAAATTTTGTAAGTAAAATTACTATGCCTAATTTGTCCCAAAAATATGAGACTGCCAATCACGTTCAAACTGCTTTTGGTGTGGAAGGAGAACATAAGATAAGCAAAACTTAGGTCTGCCTTTAAGAGTCTTAAAATTAAGAAGAGAACATAAGGTCTACACACAAATTATACTTCATGGGAGAAAATGTTATGGGTCAAGCCAATTATTCTGTATCCTTTAATTGTCATGGCACATGTTTGAAAACTAGAATTTTTAATGGCTTAATCAAAGATTCAAAGTAACACTAAAACAAGTCAGCAGGAATTACAATAACATAGTACAGGAAAAAATGTCTACCAGGGTATGGAAACACATTTATAAGACGAGCACCATTCCTTGTCAACCCTTCAGTTCTTGCTGGTTGACCAAAACTCTTGACTGCCTTGACCCTGTCATTTTAGATACTCAGAGGCAAAGTCCCCCAGAGGTTCCAGTGAAGAGGCAATCTTTCTTTCGTGCCTTGACTTTGTTTTGCCCTCTTTGACTTTGTTCTACCATCTTATTTCTTACGTCAAATTGTGCCAAACTCTGACCCACATCACATGAGGCACTTAATTTGACATTCTCTCAATTCACAACACCGTAATGTCACACAGCCTCAATGGCAAGGAAATAGATCACATGCATTTGCATTGGCTTGGACTCTTTTGTGGACAATGGATAGAGTAATCGGCCAGTCCTGTTTGCCCAGGACTGAGAGGTTTCCTGGGATGCAAGGCTTTCAATGCCAAAATGGGAAAGTCTCTCACAAAAGATAGCAAACTCAACTCAAACTGGCTCAATTTAAAAGGAAAATCATTAGCTTATGTAGCAGAGAAGACAAGTAGCTTCAGGCATGGCTAGATCCAGGGGCTCAAAGATCACTGTAATAACTGTCTCTTTCCATCTCTTGGTTCTCTTCCCTCCCTGCTCCTACCCTGTGCTGGCTTAAATCTCAAACTCCACATGGTTACATATCAGCTCCAGGCCTAAATCCTCCCAGATTCAAATATAGCAAAAAATGGGAATGCTTCTTTCTTCTATTCCCAACAATTTGAACAAGGGCCTAGTTTTTACTGGCCCAATTTGGGTCATGTACCCATCCCTGAACAAAATCTTGAGCCAAAGGGAAAGAGATGCTGGTTAGCTTACGCCTAGGTCACATGCCCACTTATGCATCTAGGATTGAGGTCAGGCCCGCACAAACTATGGGAATTAAGAGGGAAGACACAGGGGGTTTGCAAAAGGAAACCCAGAAGTAGAAAAAATGAATTCTGGGAAGCCAAAAAAAATATTAATATTCCACGCAACGAAATTTGGTGGTATCCCTGAATCACTAGCATGTGGAACAGATCATTTGAGAGCTACCGGCTTAAGAAAGGTGTATAGTTGAGAGAGAGAATGTTGATCAGGGGGGACAGTTGACTTAAGAGAGATGGTAACAGCTGGGCAATAAGGGTGGGTGCATATCAATAATTCATTAACACTGGCGATTTTAGGGTAGCTTTTTCGAAATCTTCTATTGTTTTCACTGTGCTTCACAATGAAATTTTCTGAACTCTGTTATTGCTCATTCTTGTTCCTAGGCAAAGGCATTGTGTGTAGCTAAGCCACAGATGTGGAGAAGGCAGAAGCTATCTGGATGTCAGAGGAGGTTTGGATTTGGTTGGTTCCGGACTAATATCTACACTGGAGTTTGTTCAAATTGCCTCATCTGTTTTTGATTGAAGTTACAAGAATAGACACTTGGCTTTGTCATGAAGTCATAAAATTCATTTCATTCTGGTCTTAAAGGAAGCCAACTGAGGCCAGAAATTTAGGAACTTTTAATAAGAATAAAGTCTTGATTAAAAATAAGAGAAAATTTCAAATCATACTCTCCAGTTCACTTCATGGATTCTCTAGGGGGTTAATCACTCAATTTTATGAAAAACAAAAGTAAAAACAGGTGTCATTAAGACTGTACCTTATCTAAATCATAGGTCAGAAGAGAAAATCTGTTAAAATGCCTTTGTCTCCCTGGGAATGAAACAACAGCCGAGTCTCACAGTTCCACAGGTGGTCTATTCATCTTAAGGTTTCTTGGGAATAAATAGCATTTCATATTTCTAGTGTTCTTTTTGTTTTTACGTACAATGTTCTCAGTCAGTTCTCACAAGAGACCTGCAAGGTTGGCAGATGATCTGTTCCATTTGTAGATAGAAGAAGCTGGCATGCAGAGTGGGTAAGTAGCTTGGCTGGGGTTACACAACTAGTTCATGGACTTAGGACCACCCACCAGAGGCTGTGATTTTGTTTGTTATAACCACCAAATACCATCCCTGGTAAGCTAGGTAAGTCAGCAGTTCTGCTTCTCCAGAACTGGACCTTGGTATGCCCGCATACAGAGTAATTTGTTAATTCTTTCATTTACTGAATGCCAACTCTGTTCTAAGGACTCCACTGGGTGATGGAGATACAGAGATGAATAAGGCATGCCTCCCGCCTGCAATGAACTCTCAGCCTAATGTAATTTCCTCTCCTTAGTATCACCAGAAAAAGTTACATATAAATGGGCTTTGGACTGTGCCTTTTTTTTTTTTTTTGCTTTGCATACTTGTAATTATTATAAATTTAGACAGCAAACATAATAATAATTCTAACTATTTACTATGTTCCAATAACTGTGCTGGGCACAAATTTAATTCAGCTTTCAAACCAGATGTGCAGAGCAAATACAGCTTATTCAATTTGTCTATAACTTATCTTGTCTTCCTTCCAAGGCCTGATGCTTTGGTTAAGAAGAGAAAATAACAACTTTTGTTCCAGTTCCATTTAGAGCTTAATAATTTCAACAGTCCCTGAGGTAGTGTTCAGGCAACATCCAGGAAGCAAGTCAAACCTTTGTGAATAATCCTATTTTGAACATCAGAGGTTGAATATCACCCCTCCTCTCTTTGTATTTTTTCTGGAACAAATTCTATACTTCCCTCCCCATGCCCACATCCCCTTACTAGTACTTCCCAAGACAGATGTCCCATGCAACTAAGAGAAGACCTTGCACTCTGAAAGGCTAAAAGGAAAAACTTACTAATCATTTAAAAACTATCATTCCTATGAAACATACTTTATCTCCCGAAATTTTCACAGAGGCTTGAAGACAGAGGGGGTATTTGCAGATGAGCTCGCTGAGATATGGAGAGGCTGAATGCTATGTTTAAGCACATTTGCTGTGTGCTTAATGACTTGCCATACACTACAACTTGAGGCGTGAGCACACAGGCACGGCAGGGAGAGAGGCGCTCTGTGGGGCTTCCCCTCCAGAGCTAAGGCCGGCTGCCGTCTACTGTGCAGAGGACACCTCATTTATGTTTGTATCGCTAGTGCCTAGCGTGGGGCCTGGCACATAATCGGTGCTTAGTAAATGTCTGCGGAGAGTCCACTGCTTGCAGTCACTCTGGGATGGTTTTTGTTTTCTTTCCTCAACATCCATTTCACAGATAGGGAAATGGGCACAAGGACACAGAGCTGGTGGTGGCCGAGCTGAGGTTAGCCCAGGCTCCTGTCTCCCAGGCTGGCTGTCTTCCCCTACCCCTCGCATTTCACAAGGCTGCAAAGCGTGCTTGAATCCCGCAGGAAGCTGTCCTGAATCTGCATCAGATGGTCTGTTTTCAGCATTTCTGGAAACATTCCTGGAGGGGTGCAAGAGTCTTCTTGCTGAACCGGAAGAAAGGCTCAGAGGCTAGAAAGCAAAAATTTGAGACCCTACAAATTCTGCAATGTGTCCCCCTCAGGGGAGATGTTAACACTCAAACCCAGGCCAAATTCTGGATTTCCAGTCACGTACACTATCTGGTAACAAGATAAATTAACTCTGATTTGCCATATTCTGCAGTGTGTGTCTCATACATGCTGGTAATCCTAGGCATAAGCACTTTACTCATACTATACCATTCAATGATTATAGCAACTCCCTAGGATGGGCATTAATTGCATTATTACCCACATTTTATAGTTGAGAAACTGAGACTCAGTATACTTCACTTTTGCCATGTCTTAGAGATGTCAGGGCTGCCTGATTTTGAGAACTGTGCACTTCTGCCTTCTGACAGAATAAGTATTGTTCGGCAACCCAGACTGCCTTAATCATTAGAGAGTCAACTCAAACACCTACCTTCGTTCTTCACAAGGCTTAAATCTAGACATTTTGCTTTCATACCTCTAAGAGGCTGCAAGCCATACTAGGGAACGAGCAGAAAACACCACTATTGAAGTTTAGGTCAAGAGGAGCCAGCTTGATGGCCCGACAGGGTCACAAGCTCCATAGGAATGTGGACTGAAAGGCAGCGTGGCCTCACGGTAAGGAGCTGCAGGGGCCAGGACTCCACTGCAAGCTCTATTCCTTCTTAGGTCTGTGACCTTGGACAAGGTAACTAAACCTCTCTGTGCTTTGTGCTGCTCACTCATAAATCGTGTTTATTGTACAGGGTTATTGGGAGAAGTAAATGAGATAGTCCTCGTAAAGTGCTGAGCCCCATGCCCGGCACACAATAAACACTCAAAATATGTCACCTAAATGGACAACAAGGAGATGGAGAAGCAGGGAGAGAGCAGAAGCAGCCACAAGATGTGCAAAGACCCAAAGGCTGGAGAAAGCTGGGATACCTGGGAAGTTATCTCACATCTTTCTGATTTTTCATGGTTTCATGTTCCTCTTTCCCCAGTCCTGTTAACTCTGACTCTCTGCTAACATTGACCTTTCAATAATGAAAGCCAAAATGTATTGGGTACTTATATGTGCCAAGCACTGTATATGCTATATACAAATTATGTTAATCTTCTAAACATTTCTGCTTGGTAGGTATTATTTAATCCTCCATTTTCCAGATGAAGAAACAGAAGCACAGCGACATCGAGCATCTTGTCCAATCTAGTAGGGGGTGGACCAGGAGTTGAACTCCACTGGATATCTCCTGAGCCTTTGCTTTTAACCACTCGCTGCCTCCTGCTGCTGCTGCCCGTCTCCACCACCATCCTCCTCCTGATCGTCCTCATTATCACCATCATCACACTACATTGTATTGAGTTAAACACTCACAACCTTTCAGGATTGTTCTAAGAGCTTTTCATAAATTAACTTGTATAATTCTGACAGTCTGATGAAGTACATACACTTAGGGTCCCATTTTACAGACAAAGAAATGGAGTGCCTTCCTCAGGTCAGGCTGCAGCTGAGTGGTAGGGCCACGATTCAGGTCCAGGCAGTCCCAAAGCCCATCAACTCAATACTTTGCCAGTGTAACACCTCCCGCTGGCTTCATGTGCTGCCATTTACAGAAAATATTCCTATTTTCTGTTTTGAGCCTCACCACCATCCTTTCAGGGAAGGGATATTTTTCTCATTTAATGGAGGAGGAAGTTGAGGCTCAGGAATGTGATGTGCCTAAGGCCACCCAGCTGGTCAGTAGCAAAGCCAAGGCTAAGCCACATCTGTCTGACTTCAAGTCTGGTGCTCTTTCTATCAAACCACAGCTGCCAGGAACCGCCCTGGCCCCCTCCCAGCCTTCTCCTCCCCACTCCCTATAGACGCCCTATATATGCCCTTGGTGACATATTTCTCTTCCCACTATCCTTCGCCTGTTCGAAATATCTCAAGTATGGTCTGATTCTAGCCTCACACTAGTCTTTATTTAGAAAGCAATCTAAAAATCCAATTCACATGAAGATATTATGTTAACCTACCTAGAAAAACAGAATTTAACTTGGGATTCAAGCTGAAGAAACAACACTTTAAAGGTAGGACGTCAAGCAAGTGCTAGACCAGCAGAATAGGTACCGTGAAGTTCTTCCAATGTCTCTGTCACCACACCACACACCTGGCTGACCACAGAGGAAAACTGTTCTCTCCCCTCCCCAGACAGATGCTCCGCTTCAGGAGGCAATTCAAAGCCTGATCTCAATCTATCCCTCCTCATCTTGCATGATCCCACAATCATGTTTAATACAAGAAGGGAGTGGCAGGCAGGCCCAGGGCCCACGCATCATGAGAGAGGGGAGAAGCTTTTCCTCTCTCTTCCCAGTCCCATAGCTATGTTTCCTAGAGGAGAGTGGAAAAGCTGAGATGGCGTCTTAGGCTGGAGGGCAATAAAGGCAAATAAGGACCAATTGCTCCATAAAATGGAGAGAGTACTTAGACTCCTAGAAGAGAAGTCTGAGGACCTGATGTCCTAAATCTCCATATAAACCACAGTCATGGTGAAACCAACAAGGGGGGGAAAGGAGGAATAATCATTCACTTGGTCATTAATTTTACCGTGTGCCTACAGATTAAATTTGCAAATTTATACACTGTTATTCTGGTCATCATCTAGCAAGTATTTTAACTAGATAAATTCTTCGGGAAAGGAGACTATATATTACTTTTTTTTTGTATCTCACACAGTGCTGGCAAATAGGAGAAATATTCAAGAAAATACTCCTTGATATTGAGTCACTGATTCAGCATCACTATATTGATCCCGAAATTGCCAAGTTAAACCTCTATTTTCATTTGCTAATTTGCAAATGTTTACTGAGTGCCTACTATGTGCCAGGTACTGGGTAGCCTCTTGTTATGCACTTAAAAACGCACACGGTTGCTGACCTTTGGGATCATACAATCTAGGGCAAGACTGCCAAGGCAGTTACAAATGAGGAGAGTCATACAGGAGTGTAAATAAGGCACATTTACTTTGTTTGGGGCTTTCAGGACATCTCTGAGCAAAGGAGGTTTAATCTCAGAGATGAGTGGGGTTTAATGAGTCCGAGAGGGGGGAAAGAGGGATCCAGGAATGTGTGAAGGTTTAGATGCCAGAGAAGAAACGTTATTTTAGAAGTAAAGCAAGAAGAAAAGAAAGCAAGTGTGACAAAAGTTAAAAGGAGTTCAGGGATAGTATGATCTTGGATGACTTCTAAACCATGGTAAAGATTTTAGGTTTGTTTGTAAGTGGAGTTTAAAAAGATCTCCTGGCTGCCCCAGTGGAGCACAGATGACCAAGAATGGACAACAAGAGGCTACCATACTGTAGACAAGCAAAGGGAAGGCAGGTGACCTCATCCACCAGCAGATAGAAATTGTTCAGACGGATAACATATAAATTCAGGCAACCGCAACGCCACTTTATGTTGCATTCTCTCCAGAGATCTTTAGAATTTGAAAAGGGAAATAATAAAAGCCTAGTGACTAGACAGCAAGATCAGACGCTGAAGGGTAGGTAGGAGGAATTAAACGATTAGTCAGCGTGTGAGTGCCAAGTGCCTTCTAAGTGCCCATGAATATTCAGGTGAATGTGTCTGGCTGGAAGATTACTGAAACAGCAGGCACCCAGTGGACAAAATGTACTCAAGTAAATCTCTAATTAACAGACAACGTGGTATTGACTGACACCCTGTTACGTTCTAAGCCTCAGTGTACAGATGGCAGCCAGCATCCAGGCAAAAGATTAAATATTCAGTAACCATCTGGATAGGACTTGCCATCACACCAGACGTCTGTATCATTGGAAACATCTGGAATATTGACCTGACTTTCTGCTTTTCCTATGGAAATCCACAGCACTGCAAGTCCAGCCACAGGGACTTGGAGGGGTTACAAATATCCATCAGCCATGCTAAGAGTACAGAGAAATGTGAGTCCAGGTAATTTGGATGGATTTTAGTGCCTAGGCTAGCCGAATGTCAGGAAGACCTGATGCTAGATTGTCATGCTAAAATACTAATGCTTCCTTACAGCAGTTGTCACTCCAAGACGCATACAAATTCCCATCTCCTGAAACACGGTCACAAATCTGCTATCTCACAATGTGAAATGTCACTGATTCCTGAAATTACCCCTATTTGGACCGAGGTGTCTAAGGCAGGGACACCCGTCTCTGCTGAAGTCAGGGACTTGCCACAGTGTCCTGCAGCATCGGCTTGGCTTGCTGATTTCCTCTAAGATGCCGTAAACTAGTACTTCCCTGCCTGGTCTCCTCCAGTCTGAAAGAAGAATTGGAACTAGAATTTCAAGGATGGTCACTAAGACATGATTAAGAGTCTTCTAGAGACACTGAAAGCCACCTAGGAGGAGAGCTGTAAAGACTCTAGAAAACCTAGGAACCTCATAGCCTCACGGTCGGGACTGCCTGCATCTACATGCTGACTATCTACAGTGCAGTGTGGTTGTGTTTCCTGAAGTGAACTGAGATAACAAATCAGAACAACTAACAAAGAGAACACATTTACTCTTTTCCAAGACTCCTTTCCCGGTTAAACTATGTCATCCCTCAGTTTGTTGAATACCAGACTCTGTTTTAACTTAAAGTATGACATCCTCACCAACATTTTTGGAGATGACGCTCTGAACTGTATTGGATTTAGATTCTAAGAGATGTGAATTCAAGTCCTGATCTACCAATTCCTAACTGTCGGGTCTTTCTAAGCCTAAATTTTCTCATCTGTAAAATGGGGCTAATTGGATTATTATGTATGTCTCACAGGATTTTTTTTGAGGGTTAAATATGATAATTAGCATGACTCACGTACTATTTAGCACGCAAGAAAAATCAAATGAGAAATTTTAAATAAAAGGAAACCTATGTTAAATCATTTTGAAAATGAAATATTACCTCTAAGTTACTATTTTATGAATTTTTTATATTCACATATAAAGTATATTTAAGGTCACGTACATCTCTATAATCTATATAATGTTGTGTGTGATTTCTTTTTTGATTTATTCCTAGAGTGCTATCTTTCTATTGCCTTTAAGGAGGCTCTTCAAAGAGATAATCAAATGCTTATTAAATAATTTGATAAAGTTAATTTAATCAAAATAAGACTTAAAAAGCTGGTTGTGTAGATGTAAACCACTGCATTTTTTTCTGATTAGAAATGTAATATGGAATTATTGTAAAGAATTGGGAAACATGTAAAAGCTATAAATAATAAATAGGCATAAAAAATAAATGTACAAGTAATCACTCCACTGAGAGAGAAATGTCATTAACATTTAGGGGTATTTCCTTTTCATCTTTTTTCTTTCTCTCAGTGTGTGTGTACATATGTACCCATGTGAGTACTAATATTTAACAAAATTAGGATCGCCACATGTTGTTTTACATACCAGTTTAAAAAATTAAGAATATTTTCTTTTTCCCTTATTATTTTAAGTAAACTTGATTTTTAAAGGTTGCTGAAGATTTCATCCTATGGATGGACCTGAATGTATTTAGGTGTTGAGAATTATCCATGAATAGGAATTGGGTAGCACTTTGGGATTCTCAATGCCCTAAGCCAAGGACTTCCACTTTGCTATTCAAGGAGGAAAAATTTAGGATTTGTTAGAAGGCCTTTCTCTGAATGATAACAAATATGGACCAGAGAGATTGCTACAATATTCCAAATATGAGCAATTTAATTGTCTGCCATCACCTTATCCCTCTTAAGATGATGGAATTAGTGACTATCTTCTTTATCTTGAACTTTAAAAAAACAGTCAAAACTTTGTAGTTTATCTTTTCAAAGAGAAAAGGGTCACATTTGGGGTCTCTGCCTACTTTTATCTATAGGAATTCTAAGACAAACTGAAGGTGGAAGAAATTTAGTGTCTCAAGAGGAAGAAAAACTTTTCATATCTCCAGAATTTGGGGAGAAGAGGGAGAAGCTTCATGGAAGGGAACTGGAATTCTCACTGTGAATAGCTTAAACTTGATTCTTATATCTGTAGATATAGGAAAAAACAAATCTTAAGAAACCAAAAGGGGGGCCGCCCGGTGGCGCAGCGGTTTAGTCCGCGCTTGGCAGCCCGGGGTTCGCGAGTTCGGATCCCAGGCGCCCGCCGACGCACCGCCTGTCTGTCATGTGGTGGCGGCGTCCCATATAAAAAAGTGGAGGAAGATGGGCACGATGTTAGCCCAGGGCCAGTCTTCCTCAGCAAAAAGGGGAGGATTGGCAACAGATGTTAGCTCAGGGCTGGTCTTCCCCACAAAAAAAAAAAAAAAAAAAAGAAACCAAAAGGAAATATTGATGTGACTGCTTTAAACAAGTGGTAACAATTTATGAAAACCTACAAGTCCTAGAATTAGAACCTCAACAAGTCCTTTCCGCCCCTCCTCCTGCCTACTTCCTCTGCTGTGAACTTAGTCCAGGCTCCGTCCCTCAGGCTCACCCCTAAATCTCTCTCCTTTGTCCAGCGTGTCTCAGAATGGCTGAGCACAACAAGGCAGAACAGAAAACAAGCAGGATGTGTGAAGGACTTATATTTTCACTTTTAGCACATCTGTGAAGGTTCTAAAGTTTTGAGTAGCAGAAACTCTTGGGTGCCATTATTACAGACTTTTTAAAACTCAGCTTCTTTTACTTCAGTATGTGAAATTAATGGGCTCTGGTGAATCCCCAAATGGAAGTTGAGCTAGATCTTCCTAGAGTGCCTCCTTATCATTACTACATTTCTCCAGAGTCCCGGGTATCCTAGGACACAGAAGCAAGTGAATCAGGTGAAAGGTATATGTCCTTCCCTTCAAATCTCTTCACTCAATATTCCATTAATTAATTACTTTTTATATGATTGATTGAGTTATTGGCCCTAAACCTTCTTCCTCCATTGTTCACACCCTTTGTTATTGACTTGTTTTGGCCAGTGGAGTGTGGATAGAAGTGACTGTGTACCAGTCTTGAACCTATACTTTAAAGGGCACCATGTGTTTCTGCTTGCCCTCTTGTGCTCCTGCCTTCTGCAATGAGAAGAACATGCTCCAGCTAGCCTGCTCATCCAAGAAGAATGACAGACAGACAACAGACCCAACCTACAGCTTGGAGCCAAGCCCAGCTAAGCTCTGTCTAGATCAGTCAGCCTCTAGATAACTTGCAGATGCATTAGTGAAATAAATGCTGATTGTCATATGATATCAGGATTTTATAGCTGTTTGTTACACAGCAATTACTGACTAATACAGTTATGCATGCATTCATTTTTCAACAACCACTGGTAGAATATCAATGATCTGTCAGGCAATATGCAAAGTAGGCACTAGGGAGAAACAAAAATGAGATACAGTCCCTGCCCTCATAGAACACATTTTATAGTAAGGGAGAAAAGTAAGTAGGTCATTACAACATAGTATCCTAAGTGTTATGAGAGTGGGAAGTACAGGGTGCCATGGCAGAATCCTAGAATGGTACCTAACCTAGAGAAGGAAGATTAAGGACATCTTATCTGGCTCATAGTAGGCCATTTTTGTGGAATAAATTTTGAATAAAAAATAATGAATAAGCTAACACTGGAAGAATAAATAGTGAGGCAAAATAGTGTGTATAGGGATAGAGATGTTGAGAAGTATTCTGGTGAGAGGAAACAGAAGGGGCAATGGCCAAGATACCAGAAATAATCAAGTATGTATTCAGCTCTTGGGCACCAGTTTGAGATCCTTGTATGTAAACCTATGGTGCCCAAACTTCAGTGTGCAAACAAATCAGCTGAGATACATGCTTAAAATATAGATTCTAGGTCACTATACCCAGACATCCTGACTCAGTAAGTCTGGTGGAGTGCCTGCAAATCTGAATTTTAGCAGCTCCATAGGTATATCTGAGACAGCAAAACCACAGAATTAGAATTAATTGACCACATAGATATAGAATTTTCTCCATTTCCTAAAAGTCTTTGAAATCAAAAATAAAATAAAGTCCTTAATTGCTGATTCCATTACCTGGTTCCTTTGTTTGCTTTGGTTTTCTGTTCTTTTGGGAGGGGTGCAGGGAAGTCTTAAGAAAAGGTCAAAGACTTTGGGGCCACTGACTCAAAGCTTATTTTTCAGATCAAAAGCGAAATTTCCAGGAAAGTTTTTCTGGGACCTCCATGTTTCCTAAATGGGTAACGTTGCTCTCTGCACCCAAGGCTCTAGCCACACTGGATAATTCTGTTTCCTCTCTCACGACAGATATCTTTCCCCAAAATTGTTTTTTCTCCTTTCTCCACTTGGTGAAATTCTTTTCATTCTACAAAACCAGGTTCAAATGCTGCCCTGGGACACTTTCCATAATGCCCTGAAGAATTAATGACTCATTCATTCATTCAATCATTCATTGACTTGACTGATGTACTGGGAACTTACTATGTGCCAGGCATTTGGGATACCTTGAGAAACAAGACTTAGCTCCTACCATCAAGCTTAAGTTACTCTTCCTCACAGTGTTTTGTTTGTAGCTAATTGTTGGAGCTAAGTTTACTAAGCACTTAGCTTGCGCCGGGCTCTGTGCTAAGCAATCCACATGCAGTGAAACCTATAATACACATTTTTTTAGTCCTATGTTACAGATGAGTGAACCAAGGCATAGAGAGGTTAAACAATTTGCCCAAGATCTCACTGCAAGGTTAAATCACAGAACTGGGATTTGGATGCAGTTAGACTGAATTCAGAGGCTTTGCCTTAATCACTCCATAAGACTCTCTCTTATATCTTCACCACATTTTCATTGTACAGTATTAGAATTAGCTATTTACCTGGCTGTCACTCTCATTACACTTTGAACAATTCCAGAGAAAGCACAAAGAGAAAATCAATTTTATATTACATAGCTCCTGGCATATAAAATGTACATTAAAAAATAATCACTGGATCATAAAAATTGAGATGTTTATTTTCAATGGCAAGGGTGCTCTGATAAGTGAAGCATGACCAGACTGAATTGTTGTGTATTTTTGGAACTGGAGGTATAATTTAGAACTTGGATGGTGTTCAGTTTTAATCTTGTACTACTTGGCTGGATTCACATAGTCTAGTTAAAATAGTTTCTTTTATTTTAAGTTTTTTTTTTAAAGAAATGCATTGTAGTAAAATATTTAGTTTGTGTTATATGTTAATAGGAAAAAAATTGTAAATCTTCTCTAATATGATAATAAAAGCTAAAATTTACTAAAGATTTACTCTGTGCTTGATACCGTGCCAAGCACTTCACATGGACTATCTCACTGAATCTTCCCCAAAGAACTTGGATCCACCAAATATTTTCATTCCCAACTTGGACTTATGGTTTCAGCTCCAATGTGAAAAGAGCTTGTAAGTTATCACTCCTGTCCATACAACAACAACAAAAAGTTGGGCAATCTAAAGATCAAGAACTTTTCCTGGAACTGTCAAGGAACTGAGGTTGAAGGACAACCAGCAAATCTGAAATATAGAGGGACAGGCATATACAGAAAGTCACAGCCAGAACTGCTTGCCTGAAGCAGAAGCCACTAGAAAGATAAACTGATTAAACGGATGAATTGATGAAGACAGAGTATGTACTAACATGAGAGTAAGAAATAGTCTTACGGGGGCTACAGGCTTAGAGGGGCCCTCAAACTTTCATGAGCTTTACCTCCAGGAACCATACCAGATTCTCACAGTGAAAATCCAAGAAAGATCCTCTCCTGGTTTTGGCAGGGGAGAAGGGAAGAGTAATCATGGTGAAATACTCTCAGGGCCTTCTCCATAACAAAGGCCAACTTTCCAAGGAAAAGACTTTGCCAGCATTATCTCAACTGGAGGGAGAACATACCTCCCACTATAGCTTCCTCTAGCCTTTCTGTCTCACTTAAGGGGTGGGGAGAGGGGGGAACCATAGTCAACAGAGGTCAGGGCTTCAAGGTAACAGATTGGAAATGCCACAGCCAGGGAAGTGTAGGGGTCAGGGGGGAAAAGCTACAATCTCTAGAGAACCACCTGTGAAGATCACAGCCCAGGGACATAGGCTTACTAAAAGACTGTAGTTTAATTATAAGATTATAGAATGTTCTCCCTCTTCCACACCTTATCACTACAATAACAAGGCCCTGGTATAATAACAGTGGGTTACAGCTCAAAGAGTTGCAAGATACAGATTTTCCATGAGGAGAAGTATTAGGGAAGCCCAAAATCAAGAAGAGAGATGAACAGAAGGATGCTAGAGGAATTTGAAGCCTCTGGCACCTATAACAACAGCAAGCATTAAACAGAGCCCCACTACTAGGCAGATTAATATAAATCCCCACCTAAAGTTCCTAGTACCCAGTACAATGTCTGGCTTTCAATAAAAATTACAAGGCATGCTAAAAAACAAGAAAAAATATAGTCTTAAGAGACAAAGCAATCATCAGAACCAGATTCAAGTATGACACAGACGTTGGGATTATCAGGCAATGAATTTAAAATAACTATGATTAATATGTTAAGGGCTCTACTGGAAAAAGTAGACAACATGCAAAAACAGATGGGTAATGCAGGCAGAGAGATGAAAACTCTAAGAAAGAATCAAACTGAAATGCTAGAGATAAAAAACACTGTAACAAAAATGAAGAATGCCTTTGATGGGCTCATCAGTAGACTGGACACAGCTGAAGAAAGAAACAGTAAGCTTTAAGATAGGTCAATAGAAACTTCCCAAACAGAAATGCGAAGAGAAAAAAGAATAAAAACAAAACAAACCAGAACATCCAAGAACTATGAGATAATTTCAATATACACATAATTGGAATACAAGAAGGAGAAGAAAGAAAATGGAGCATAAGAAATATATGAAGCAATAATGGCTGAGAACTTTCAAAATTAATGGCAGACTCCAAATAACAGATCTAGGAAGCTCAGAGAACACCAAGTAGGAAAAGGAAAATGAAACAAAATAAAAAGTACCTAGGCATATCATATTCAAACTGCAGAAAACCAACTACAAAGAGAAAACCTTGGAAAGAGCCAGGAGGTGGGGTGGGGAGACTACCTTACCTAAAGAGGAGCAAGGATAAGAATTACAGCAAACTTCTTGTGAGAAAGAAGAGAGTAGAGTGAAATACTTAAAATGTTGAAAGAAAGAAAAAAAACACCAACCTAGAATTCTATACCCAGCAAAATTATCCTTCAAATGGGATGAGTTGATGGTGGAGGATGCTGTGCATGTATGGGTCCATTAGCATATGGGAAATCTCTGTACCTTCTGCTCAATTTTGTTGTGAATATAGAAATGCTCTAAAAAAGTCTATTAAACCCTTTTTTTCAAAAGTAGTAGAGAAATATCCCCAATTTGAAGATGAAGAAATGAGGCTTAGAGGGGGCTCTAACTTTCTTGAGGGCACAAGGACAGTAGAAGTTGGAAACAGGACTCAAAATCCATGCTTTTTAGATACTAATAGTATTGTGACCATGAGAAAGAGTTTCTCATCTTAATTACAGAATTTCATTAAAGAAGCATTAATACCCTTCAAAGAAATTACAATAACAATGGTTTTCTTTAAGAAGGAAAAATTTAAGCTTAAGTGTAAAGTATGAAGTTAAAAACAAAAACCCAAATCATTCAAGTTAGAGAAATTTTTACCTGAAATATTCTAAAAATTGAGTCAAGGGTAGGTTTGGGGTAAATTTTTTAAGAGTTGCCTGAAATCTGTATTATCTTTACCAATATTTGAAAACACAGGCAATCCTAAGGAAGGCCTGCCAACTTCTTGGTTGAACCACTACTAGTTAGGGCCAATGAACTAAACTACCAAATTCAGATTATGCCATTTAGCTGTCAGTCTTAGTATACATAAGACAGCCCAGAAAGTAGCAGAAATGGCCATTGGTGGGAGGAAATACATCAAGACCTGTCTCCTCTACTTCTAGGCTCTCACACTTCCAAACCACACCCTGTCCACAGGCACCCCAAGGTCAAGGTTAGTGCCAAGCTGCCCCAAGTGCCCCTACATAGCAGGAAAGAGTCTTTTTCTTTAGATGGGTGCTCCACTGCCTGAAAACTTTTTCCTTTTCCCCTTACTATTCTTCCTTCAATAGCCAGATCACACGCCCCTCCTCTGTGAAACTTTCCTGAATCTCTATCCCCAGATTTCCTCAAAACTCACGGCAATGTATTCTTTCCTCTGTTGATACACCACGTTGTATTGTAACTTATTCTTCACATGCCTGTTTTCTTCACTGGACTGAGAGTTCCCTGAGAATAGGATGCCTGTCTTATTAATCTTCCCTCCCCAGTATCCAATAGTGCTTGGGGCATGCAAGGAAAGTGCTCATTGGACGTTACTGTCAGGCATGGTGATGATAATAATAATGGAAACTATCTTTTGTGCACTTTATTTTATGCCAATGTCTCTGCTAAGAACATGCACTATCTCATGGAATTCTCACAATAATCTTTGTAAGGTGAATATTGCTAACATTACTACTTGTATGAGTGAGGAAATTGAGGCTTAGAGAGGTAAAATAATTGCCCATGTCACCCAGCAGGGTACAGTTTAAACCCAAATGGCTTGCTTCCAAACCCCAAGTTCTTAGGGCACTAAGAAACACTGCCCTATTGTGAATATCCCACCATTAAAAGGCAGACATAACTTTTGAAATGGAAGAATAGTTTTATCTTTATTTAGTATGGAATGATGACCTGCCAGAGTCCTGTTTTCCTACCCAGAAGACATATCTCAGAAAGTTTCCTTGGAAGCACTTAGCAAATTGCCTTTAGGAGACTAACTTTCCTTTGAGTCACTGAGGGCAGAACTCCATAACAGAGTGGGTGTGTTAGGAGGATGAGTAAATGGCTCCACTGCCAAGGAAAGGGAGCAGCATCAGATCTTCTGTGTTTGGAGATACAAAAAGATACTCTGTCAAGTTCTCTGGAAAGGGATTGGGGGAAGGAAAATCATTAGAGCTCTTGATCCATGAGATGTAGGAATTCTGAACTAATCTCTCTGAATCCAGCGTTGAGGAGCTGGTTGGTGGCTTGGTGAACAAGAGCTATTCTGAACGCTAGAAATGAGCCTGCACCAGCACCTATGGCAGAAGCCAGAATGGAGGATACACACGGCCATAGTGGTCTTCTAGACTGGTTGGGTGTCCCTTCAGCTCCGCTGCTGCTTTCCTCTAGACCAGCTGCCACTCAGATGCCAGCACCTCTCCTCATGGTCACAGCTGAAGATGACATGTCCTTATTCCCTTTCCAGCTACATAAACTGAGGAACTCTCCTATGACAGCAGGGGTGGGAAATTTAGACACAACCAGAGTCATCTATGAGGGTCCACTGGAATAAATCTAGTAACTGTTGGTGGATGCCATCTACATGCAAGATGCTCTGCTTAAAGTAACAGGAGATCAAAGCAGGGTGGGGGGAGCTTTTCCTGCAAGTAAATTTGGGCAAAGATTTGGAAATCCTCATCTTTCATGCTCATGCTGAAAAGATGTAAACTCTAGAACTTTGACATTAGCTCAATTTAAGCTTGAACCATAGTAGACTCACACACACACACAATAAAAGGGAGTATAATAGAATAGGAAAAGAAAAGCAGAAAAGCTTAAAAGAATAGAGTCAGCCTATCTTTAGGCTTTTCTAGGGGCTTCTTAAACCCCATCCCACCACTGGTTCATGGTCTACTTTTGGTCAGATTGAATTTCAGGGCTGCCTTAATGACCTGCCTTGAACCTTTACTTCTGCTGTCAGATGATTTGCATCTTATACGCATGACCTCTGCCTCTCAAAATTGCATCAAAATCAAAATGCTGTTAAAGAGAATCTGTATTTCTGCAATGGGTTGTGGAGGAAACGAGGCTGCAAGTTGCATTCACCATCTTCTTCCACAGACCAAGACATCTTCCTAAAACACAGTTACTCATCTTGCAAGTGAATTTTGGTGTCTCTCATAACTTTCAATACCACTGAAGAAGCTTACAAGCCTCCAGCATGCATTCAGATTCTAGATTTGAACTGTAAATACAAAAAGGACTATCCTGAAGGAATGCAGTCTGCCCAGGAATGCATTGTTACTTCGAAGCTCTACCTCTCTGAACATCTGTCAGGGTTCCTAAGGTGGCCTGTACCTTAATGCAATATGGAAATGAGGGGAAATGGACCATAGCTTGGTTCCTTTTATCTTTTTACTTCTGAGGGACTTAACTTCACACAGGATAGGCTGTGTGACAACTTCCCTCTTATAACAAAGGGTAGTTATAAGTGAACTGGGTGTCTCCTGGGGTTTTAAGCAGTGGCTCTACAGAAAATGTTGAGTTCAGAGTTTTTCACATCATTCACAAGCACATCGCTGATAGTTAATCCTGAAGGATTCGAGATATGCCTGGTTCATTTCAGGCTCCATAGAGTCAACAACAACAACAGAAAGGGGGCTTTCAATTCAGTAGAGACTAGTTACCTAGCAACAAATGCCACAGGAAGTTGAGACCTATTAAGAAAGAGAAGGAAACACAATATTATGATTGCTTTGAGGCATTGAAATACTTCTTTAGACACTGAAATTTCAATTCATCTGTTTTGCAAATTAATCAGTGCTCTCACCACAATTGTCTGCATGTATCTATCTATCTATCTATCTATCTATATATATATCAAAAACAAGAAAGAAATCATAGTGCTTTGTCATAAAGGAGCAGCACTGCAGACTGAATTAATCTTTTCATCTGGGTTGACAATTTTGAGAAATATCTGCATGCATTTAAATATCTTTTTGACAATAGTAGCACTCCTGAGTTGAGAATTTAAAAATCTTTGCTCTAAAAATGAGAACTTTTTAGCATGTCTAATTTTCTCATGAATGGCGAATTAGCAAAATAGATATTTGCGTGTTTAACCTCTAATCTGCATAATAATAAATGCTCTCAAAGCAAAATCATCTATTTTACATTTTTAGTAGAAAACCATTTTACACAAATTTTAGAGAAAATGTAATGCTTTGCCTCTAGAAGGCCAATATTTACCTTTCAGTTTTTATAGAGCTGTGAATAATAATTAGTCATTCTCCTTCAAATCTGAGCTTTTTCTCTAAGAGAATTTAGGCAGATTGGGAAACTCTCATTTTTCATGCTCATACTGAAAAGAAGTGGGCTCTAGAACTTTGACATTGGCTCAGTTCAAGTCATGTTGGAAGAAGGAGTAGAAGGAGGAGGATCAGGGGCAGAGGAAGAAGGAGAAAGTGGAGGAGAAGGAGGAGGAGGAGAAAGAGGAGGAGGAGAGAATGGTTGCTGCCTGAGTTTAACTCAAAGTACTTGTAGATTTGTGGGTGCAAGTAACAGCATCAGTTATAGCAATAATACTTACTATAATGGCAACCATTTATTGGATGCTTATTGTGTTGGGATCTTGGGCTAAGAAATTTGTATCTATCATCTCATTTAAGTCTTACATCAACCCCTGAGTAGATTCTGTTGAGATCCCTGTTTTCCAGAAGATAAAGCTGATGCTCAGAGGTTAAATGACTTGCCCTAAGTTACCCCGTTGCTAAGTAGAAGAGCCTAATTTGGACTTCCTAGACAGTTTTTAAAAAATTGTGGGTTGCCATCTGTTAGCACTTTGCCATTAACATTTAATGGGTTATCTAATTTATCCCTGAAAACAAGAAACAGAATTTGGACCTAGCCCATTCCACTATCCTACAGTCCTTTCATTAGGGTCCTCCTCCCGAAAATAGTTGGCAGATTTGTTTAGGATGCCCTCAGAGCTCGAAGCAAAATGCTTCATAGATTGTACAAACAATGGTCAAAATTTAAATTGCCTAAGGATCCCATTCATTTCTGTCCATTTTAAATATTGAGGTTCCATCTTAGACTTCATTTGAAAAGAAAAAGAACAAACACAAAGCAGGACACTACACCACAATTTAATTAATGTCTTTCATCCTTCTCCCATGTTGACTATGCCTACAGGGCTCTTAATCTTCCAGATGAAGCTGAATGCTTCCTTTTAATTTTTTTTCTGTTTGTTTCCTTTGTATCCAGATATTTTGGGCACTCATGTGTTCTGCATTGATAGGCTCACTCTGAAGAGCTGGACAAATCTCTTCTCTTTCTGAGCCTCCAAGACCTCAATGGTGAAACAGGTATAACACTAACCGTCCAGATGTTGTAAAGTTGAATGGGATAAAATATGTGCCATGATATGAATTTGCAAGCCCAAATTTGCTGTGCAAGATACATATTTTTCTTCTTAAACCTTCTCCAAGTCTGTACCTACCAGGCTGGTGTGAAATTCAAGCACAGCTATCCCTAGAGATCTCTCTCCTCTCCTCTCATCGTTCTACACTTGTCAAAGCATTGAAGGCTCCTCTAGACATCTGCTGAGGAGATATTCACTGTTCCTGCAGGTCTGGCAGCTCTGCTCCACCTTGGCACTCTTGGAGCACAGTTGTCAAAAAACAAAATATTCTGACACTTGTTAAAACAGCAAGGCAGACTTTATTCAGGACTGTTGCAATAGGTGTAGGAACTACTGCAATGGGGTTTTGCAGTAGGGGAGAGAGATTAGGCTTAACTCCAAGCACAATAAGGAAAAATGGGGATTTACAGCCAACTGCAGAATGGGGGAGGGGGTTGGTGGATGGAAAATTACTAAGACAGTAGAGTAATTCTTGCTAAACTGACCTAACAGAATTCTTATTGAAGCCTAGCCAAAGTGATTAGATATTACCAGGGGGATAATGGGGGATGAAGAATTGGGTCAGATATTGAGGGTGACTGTTACTGCACAAAAGGCACAGTCTGCTCACCACGAGACAAAAGCCAATCATCAAGAAGCAAGATGTTGGAAAAGAAAGGGCCTTATTACAGCTTGCTAGCAAGGGGGAAGATGGCTGACTAATGTCTCTAAGAACCATCTTACAGAACAAAGACTACAGGCCAATTATATAGGGGGCTGGTCTATGGGTGGGGGAGGCATCTGGTCTCAGGGTGGGGCATCCATCTAGTCTTAGTTCCTGGCAGTCTTTTGTTTCACTTGGTATGCATCAGAGACTGGCACAACGCCTTATACCCTGATCTTTCAGGGGTCATCACATTCCTAAGGAACTCAAGAGAACAAAGTTATCAACTTATAGCAGCTGGAAGGGGCCACAAAACCCACAGAGCATGCCTGGGCTAGTTAATTAGCAATAGGGTTTCTTTTCTACAATATGGGTTCCATTATGTCAACCTTGTCTTGAGCGGGTATCATGACCAGATCTCGAAGTCTGGCTAAACTGACTTAGCAGGATTCTTGCTAAAACTGGACTCCACAAGAAATAGACAGAAGCCTAAGTTTGGGCCTGGTTGAGAAGAGGGCTCAGAGGAGCCTAAGTTTGGTCAAGGAGAGAGTCTTTGCCAAGATTACTACAGAGAATAGGGGTCTTATGCTTGGGCTCCACCTTCCTATATGTATCTGTAGTCAAGCCGTCTCCTGAAGCCACTTACACAGAGGCGACCACAATGCTGAACTCAGACCTAGACCTCTTCCCAGTCTGATGGGGGAGGAAGATGGTTCGGGGCAGACAGGGTGGAGGACAGCCAGCATCATCTTTAAGGAGTTGAGATGTTTATAAGAACCAGGAAGAGCCATTCCTGCTTCTGGCCCTGCCACAAACCTCTACTGGGTACAGAGAACACAAATCTGACTACCTGCTAGAAATGGGGGTGAAGCTGTAAAATTATAGACAACAAAACCTCAATAAAATCTCCTGCCTGGTATGTACAGTATCTAGTTGACAAGAGATTCTCACATATTGAGGTACATGGGGTAACTATTCAGATTCAAAATTGATTCGGCTTGAACTAAAAAGCCTGACTTATGGCCTATCAAACATACATTGCACATCTGCTTAACCATTAGAGTAAAGAATACACTCTTAAGAATGCATACTTCCCCTCCCATGCCCTATTGGTAACATGTAGGAATTACAGCACCGCCATGTTGACCTGCTAATTTGCAAATGAATACCTCTTTGAAATTTTGATGAAAATGTATCCTGGGTGTGTTTAATGTATGTTGTTTGTTCTAATAAGCTATAAGACTGTACTGAAAACCAAGCTTCTCCAGACTGCTTTCTAAGGCCTTCCCGGTTTATAATCCTCACTCTAGCCCAACTAAACTCACTTTATTTCTCTTATCTATGGAATGGTCATTGGTTATTTTACGTTGACATAGATCTAGGCCCATCACAGGGGAGGAGCTCGAGAGAGAGCCCTATTTTTATTCTGCTGTGGGTAGTTAATCTCCCTGGTCACGGATTTTCAAAATTCTGTTTTGTTTGTTTAGCAACACAACCTTGCTTCTAAAGTAAGCTTAGAGAGAAATCCCATTTGTTTAAAAAAAAAGAACAAAAGGCAGAGTTGTCCTGGTGACCCACCCACTCCCCTCCTTATGAGAAACCCTTGAGGACATTTGAAGCTCTGGTGCCCTCAGTCAGGAGCTGTTACATCTCTACAGGAGCTATTATGGTATAGAATACCAGAAAATAATGCCTAATGAAAGTCTGCTATTACATTTTACAGGATTTAAGACATATCAATTATAACATATGCCATTATTTTGTATATCACCAGACAAGAAAAAATGCAGTCAAATAAACTGACATGCTGTTCATTATAAAACATATCTGTATTTCAGGTATGTTAAAATGTGAAAAAAAAAAGTCTTCAGAATTGAGGAAATCCGGTAATGAGATGACTTTCTAAGCAGTGAAGGAAAACGTAACTCAAAGCAAGCAAAGTAATAGTCCTTAAAGGCTATTGTTTGGATTTTCCTGTTTTAACTAACAATCCTCTCCATGCTTTGATGATAAAATGATACTTTTTAAAATAACTATTTAGAAGATGGATAAAGAGTGAAATGAAAAGAGTACGTGAGACTGCAAAAAGTCTGAAAAATTACTTTGGTTTAGGTAGATGGTTCATTTTAAAATGCTAACTCCAACAATTCAAGATAAAAACAATGGAATTACTTTACTAAATTCTTCATAATATACCTAATCATACCCAAATAACTAGAGAACTACTCAAATGCAACTCTAAAACACTAACTATACATTGTTCATTTAATACCTTCTAGGAGCCATGTACATTTGAGGAACAAAATAATTTAAGCTATTTTGAGAATAGATATTACAAAAACCTCCTTTTTGTGAATTAATTTTGAAAACTGAAACATTGCTGCATGCATCACAAAGCTCCATTAAACACAGCCTTAAAATAACAGAATTCACTGTGACTATATTTTTACACTATGCTGCTTTACATTATGCTTAATCTCTATGACCTTAAAACATTAATAATTTTTCTCTTTAGAATCAGATTTATGAACTGTGAAAACAGCGTAAGTTGAGGAACAAATGTTAGGGCCGACTGTTTCTCTCTGAGCTTCCACTACATCCATCATTGTCCATTGTGAATGGTTCAGGACAGAGGGTACCCTTTTGAGGAATGAGGCTCAGTTGGAAGAGTGGAGGGAACAGAAATGGAGGTAGTGAAGAACACAGGCAGCTGATAGTTCTTCTGGTCAACCCACTACCTATAGCAACATGCCCTGATAGAAATAAGACCTTGGCAATCTGGAAATAAATGAAGACCACCCAAATTAGAACAGACAAAGCCTGCTTATTCAGAACTTGCAGTATCAAGGGAGCCAGCCACATCACTTGCGTTTGGCAGACTCAAAGACAGGCAGAGGATTGGGAAAGCTTTATAGTGGTAAAACAGAAAGGTATGCCTTGATTGGAGCTGTTGGCATGGGGAAGCTGGAGGAAGGTTAATTAGAAGTGGAGCATCCTATGTGATGGTGAGGGGAGTGTATTTGGCTTTCTCTGGTGGGTCCTACATTGGAAATCAACAAAACTTAGGGCAGCTGTCAGTTATTGATCAAGTCCTGACATTTGGGGCTGATTGCTACAGGCGTTGTTGTTTGGGTTCTGGACTGGTTGCTGCAGATTGTAGGTCAGAGTTCTATTTTTATATATCATCTGACCACTGTCCATTTGTATATTCAGTCCCTCGCTGGTAGCCTGATGGCTCAAAAGACAAAAATCACCCTGGCCACAACTTGAATTTTTAACATTTTAAGCTTTTTAAAGTTAATAAAGCAAGTCATTCTTGCTTAGAACAAATATAAATTATACATAGGTAAAAACAAGACAGAGAAAAGAAAATAAAAGAGCTCTTTTCTATAATTGTATTCCCTAGAAATCATCTCTGCTAACAAAGAAGGCGGACTAAACTATGGCTTTTAAACAAAATATCCACTTGTGTGAACATGGCACGAGGCAAGTAGAGAAAAATGTCTGAGCCAGTGTTCTTGGTTTTAAACAACAGAAAGTGCCCCTGGCAGGAAGAGTGTTTATTAAAACGGTGTTTCTTGGGTAGCTCACAAAATAATAGAAAGGGCTGGAGTACCAGACTTGAGACAAGCTTCCAGAAACAACTCCCCAAGCCATGCAGCAGAGCTGGTCTGACAAGAAAACCACTGTCATAGCTCTTGAGCCCTAGACGCTAGAGTCTCCATCACTTCCATTTCTGTGCCTTGCATAGACTTAGTGCTCGTGCTTCTTCTAGCAGCACCAATGCTACCTCTGGGCCAGGCATTGGGCTTTGCAGCCTCGGCCACAACCCCTACCAGAAATAAAGCCAATCCTGCACGGCGTCTGCCTCCTCCCCATTGCTGCTTCTGATTCAAAGCCTCACATGGGAGCCTGTGTCAGATGAGCCATGAGGGAGGGAGGAAAAGTGAGTTTTCTACTTTGGAGAGGCAGGAATTTCCACAAATATCAGATGGGTGTTCAAAGAGCACTGAGGAGTCACAAAAACATAATAAATGCCCACTACTGAGCAGGATCCAACACTCTGACCTTCTAGCCACACTGTGGGGACCTATAGGCTGACAAAGGAACTGTGCAAATCCTTTCAAAGCTCTTAGATGCTTGAAGGTGTCATCTGGCCATCTTTTAAAGAAGCATGTAATTATTCCTCTGTAGAAGGCTTTGCTTTAAGCCATGAAAAATCTCATGAGTTGGGGAATAGACTCAAAACCTTTGATGCCCTTCTTGCTCTGTTTCAGACTGAGTTTCTCTGGGTTCAAGGACAACTGAAATGCATCAGATATCAGATGTTTAAGACTCCATTACAAATTTTTCTGTCATATGCTGTATGTTTCAATTTTCTTACCTTTATTTTCTTCTAGAAATTTATTTTCCACATCTAATTTTATATCCTACTGCATTATATGTATTTCTCTTCTGGTTATTTCAAATCCTTCTTGGAATAAGGAGTTGCTATGGAATAAACAAACAAATAAATATGTAATTTGATTCAGTGCAAAAGTCCTTTTCTCAAGCATAGCTTGAAACCTTTGTGCAAACTAATGATGTACAGAAATTTCTAGATATCTTTACATCTCAGTGCATCAGCGCACTTATGGATGATCTGATCATTCTCATCATGCCTAGAGAGTGATGTGCTTATCAAACTCTTAATTTTATCTTCCGCAGTTGGGAAGGTAATGACACTGCATATTATGGAACACATAACACGCCAGGCACTGTGCTAAGTGCTTTATGGAGATTATCTTGCTTAATGTTTACAGCGATCTTAGGAGGTAGGCACTATGATGATGCCTCCTTTGTTGATGAGGACTCCAAGGCTTAGAGAAGTGAAGTAACTTGTCCATAGTTTCAGAGGTATTAAGCGCCAAAAGGTGCTTAACCAATTTCAATAACTGACAGAACGATCGTGAAGAGATGGCCAGTGTGAGGAGGAAGAGGAGGAAGAATTAGGGCCTATGGCCTTTCTCTAAGTCTGAGCAACTCTCTCCAGCTGCGTGGGAACTTCACACAGAACTTTTGAGAAAGTCTGTCACGGATGGGTCTCCTGGTTGTTCCACGCGGTCATAACACTGCTCCAGGCAGTAATGGGACATGCTTTGATGCTTCAAAGCAAATTTGAAAGGAAATCCCCACCCTCATCCAGAAGACAGCATGACTAACACTGTCCCAGACATGAGTAGACTGACCATACACTGTGCCTGTGCCCATGTAGGTGAGGAGCCTGGAAAACACCAAGGCCAAGTCAGCTCCTCTGTGCCGTCTTCCTGACAACCTAAATCTCACCCTCTCACGTGGTTATGCATTTCAAGCAATTCTTTTCAATTCCACATTGTTTGGTATTTTAAATGTCTGAACTGTGAAAATTAAAGGGACCTCAAAGATCATCAAGCCCAGACTCTTTATTTTGAAAATTCACTTAACAAACATTATTTTTAGAGTATTCAATAATCTACTTCACTTCCAGCTACAGCAGTGTAGCCTCTATCTCACGTGTTTCATTTTCTTGGATGTGTGCTTATGTGAGTTTAAGTCCCTTGGAATATCTGTGTGAAATTTTTGAGACCAAGGTTGAAGGTGAGTTTCTCTAGAAATGTATTCCATTTGCTTCTTCTAGGCACCTGGCTATTCTTGCTATGTAGGACCACTTGAATTTAGATTTGGAGGGATAAAAAGACATTATAAATTCCAGCCCCAAATTTATTTGAGGTCAGAGTTAATATTATAAATCCTCAAGAGAGACCATTAACCATTTCCCCTCCCCAACTCAAATCCAAGATTATCTTGATTTGTGGGTTTTTATCTTTTCTAGTTCATCTGCCAATGTTAACTCTTGAGGAGTCCCTCTTTTACGACTTCCCACTTCGTACAAGCTCCAGGCTTCTGCCTTCTATGTAAAGCCAACTAAAACTGAAGATCTGGGCACTAGAGATTGGCGGATACCCTCACAAAGGATCCCTGCCATCAGCCTGCTCACTTGTCTGGAATTGTGCTTCTGATCAATTTGGCTTTTCCTTACTTTCCAGTGAGCCAGCTATGCATTTTAAAATGTGTTTTTATATTTCATTGAGCATTTTATGATTTGTACCTGGAGGTTTTTTGGAGGAAATCTATTCTGCCATAACTAGGAAGGAAACGTTACTATCACCAGGCTATGTTTTAAAATATAGGTTTTATTACTGCCATTGAAAAGATAGTTTATTATACTCACAGATCTCAAGAGGAGGGGGAACACCATGCCTTGGGGGGAAGTGCCAGGGATGGGATGGTCAGGAGGCAGAAGGAGAGAAGAACACCATGGCAAGAGCCTGTATTGTGGTTTCTTCAGGAAGAAATTGGTGAGACAGAGTAAGCAGGTTGAGGATAGGCTAGTTCGAATAATCCAGCAGGCTCTGAGGTGTAGGGGTTGCTGCTAGTTGTTTGATATCCAGCCCTGGAATGATTAAGGCCGGGGAGCAGAGTCCGGAGTGGAAGAGCTCAGTAAAGTCGGTGATTGGGAGTATGGGCTCTGGATTGGTTGGTTTGCATATGAAAGGCACATTCATAGGCAAGTTATATGCTCTCTTTAGGAATTAGCTAGCCCTGGGAGAGGAAGTCCCTCCAGGATTAGAAAGGTTCTAACATGGCAGAGCATCAAAAACACAGAATAAAAGACATGATAATAAAAATGCTTTGGTAAATAGGGTGTCATATATTTTTTTAAACAGTAGTTAGCTATATTCATTTGCATTTCACCTTCTGGATAGAAAGGTGAGGGCAGGACATATATATATATCACAGTCCCTGAGAAATTGAGTTACATCTATGGTCATCAATTTATCAAAAATTGAATGTAAATTCTACCTCTGTTGGAATCATGAGTCACAATTTTAAGAAACTATTAGCACCGAGACTGTAAAACATATATGAATCAAATTCAGTGCATACTTTCAAATATCTTAGTTAATTGCTTTCTTATATGTTCATTTTTTCCATTAATCTTTCCTGTTCTCTCTCACCTTTCTTAAAAGACTCTTAAATTTAAAACAAACAATTAAATCACAATTAAGACCTCTGATAACACATGGTCTTTTTCGGGAATTTACTTGCAGGTATAGGTGATTGTAACTTCAAAGGATTCATGTAGTGGAACAAAGCAACTTCCTCCTTGGTTTTCTACTTCAATCAAATGACAGCTGCTTTTGATTATGAAGTTAAGTTACCTAATATATTCCAGTCACATGTCAGATTTCCCTTCAGTTGCATTTCTCCCCAGCAATGTTTTAGAAAAGTATTCTTGGAAGGCATGTTCCTTCTCATGTCTAGATTTGATCCATGCTAAGGATAAAAGCAGTCTTGCCTATAGTTCCACTGGCTTTACAAGGCACTGTGCCAAATTCTCTGTCAACGCTCAATTAATCATTTTCCAAAGTTACATGTGGTCTAAGTGTGAGTCCTGTTTGAGGAAGGCTTCCACAGAAAGGATGGAGACAATGCTTGTGATTCAACATATAGAGACTTATCTTTAGAACTGACAAATCAAGACCACCATTCCTATGTTTGCCCAAGGGCTCATGCCCAGTGGGATGGGATTTAGCATAAAATCCAGTCCTGCCAATGTAGTTAAAGTACTCTCTTTCCTTGCAGTGTCCCAGGGTCTCTTTGAAGTTACAAACGATAACATGGGTAAGGGTGGCACTGCACTTCATGTATGTGGTAAATTCTTAGCACTTGAGGCTTTTAATCATTTGTACCTGAAGCCGGCAATCAGCTCCTTTTCTATCTGCAGATGGATATTTCCCAAAGCAGAGAGCATCTTAATAATCCTCTATTCTTTAGGAATACAGGCTCTCCCTGTTTCTTTGTTTAAGGCAACACAGAGCAACGAGTGTTTGGACTGGCTCTATCTGCTCTCTGATAGTTTTATTACATGCACCCTGTGACAGAGGGACGCCTTCAGCCAAATGACCTCATAGACCAGATATTCAGGGAAGGCTATTCAGACACATAGAGTTGAAACATCTCCTGAACAAAAGCCGAGGAATATTTTCTGATTTTCCCCTTCCAGTAATGACCCGAATGAATATGCTACAAGATCCCATGGAAAATGGAAGCAGTCAAATGAGTTTCCTTGGGTCATTTGGGGATATGGGAGGCTGAGGTCAACTTTAAGCCGGAAAATGCATGGCTTGAACTGTCTGATAAATTTAGGAACTCCAGAAGTCTTCCAAAAATATTTTTCAGATCTTCAGAAAGTTCTGATTGTGTTTATTTGTTGAATGCTAGCTCTTCTTTAAGAAATCCCCTGACAGCATAAATATGTTACAGTTTTTTTACAATAAACAGTCTCCAAGCTTTTTCTATTGTATTCTCCATTAATAAAAACTTATTGAACTCTCACCTCCAATATATGCATCTATTTATAAATTTTCTGAATGAACTCCTATTAATATATTGCTTTCATTATAAAACATTAAAAACTTGAAACAAAGGATAAAATACCCAGTATTTAAAAATCTTTAAATGGTTTCACACTTTTGTTAACTCACTCCTCAAAGTATAAAAAATCAAATGACAATAAAGCATTTTGGTACTCATTTTATACATTACAAAAGCATGGATAGTCACTCAGGTATTTTCTTAATTCAGATGTTCAAAATTCATCATATAAATAGTGAATAAAGTTAGATATTCACCATATTGCAAACATACAAAAATATAAATGTATGAAAAGGAAAAAGTTAAAGCAAATTTATAAAAAGTTAAATAAAAAACATACATTAGTCAAACATGAATTTGCTGATAAAAAAGGCATTATTCAAAAATAACCCAAATATTAAATATAAACAAATACAATATAAACTAATGAACATTAAAATGGTATATATTTGATTTGTTAGAATGCAATCCTAAAGTGTTATAACTGTTAGCACAAATTTCAGCTTCTGAAAAAGTTTTATGACTCTAACTGAGAAATGTTGAGGGGAGAGATATAAGCTAACCACATATTTTCCTTTGACTCTTTCCTCATGAAATATTCCCTCTGTTTTATTATTTTGAGGACATATTAAACTTTTTTTCAAGAATTGTAATTTTTTTAAATGATGGTAAACTATACTTGTTGTTTTTAAAAAAATCATTTCTGACTCATCTTGGTCTAGTTTCATCGTATATAAATTGAGATTCCAATAGAGGTTGAGTTACTTATATCAGTTTTAGTACCATTAATTCATTTTCCACTTGTTCAGAAAGTCCTTGAACTAGAAAAAGAATTATTCTTTCATAGAAACTTTGCTTTGTCAATTACTATTTTATTCCTCGTCTTAAGAATTTTGAAAATATTGAACACTTTCTAAACAGCTGTATCTTCATTTAATTGGAAATTTTAATGCAATTTATAACTCTCCAAGAATATCTCAAGACAGAAATAATTCAGACTTTAGATTTTTTTAATATAAAAATAATTATATTGGACTCCCCAAAATACTGCTGTTTCAACACTTGAGAAAAACACTGTATACCAGAAAATTAGAAGACCAAAAACTTATGTGACAATACACTTAAGGAAAAATTCACATTAATGTCAGTGGAATATATACCTATATACAGTGGCTTTAACAATAGCATTCGATCGTCACTGAATATGGCTATAAAATGACTTGGATCAAGGGTAGAAATTTACAGATGTAGATTTCTTGTTTTTTATATCTTTAATCCAGGGATTCTTTATAGTAGAAATCTTTCTGAGCCAGTATACTATTTCATGAGGGATAGTTTAGTTAAAGCCAGATAATGTAATCTCAAATTCACCAAACTAAATTGTGAAAACTGAAAGCCAATGTATTGAGGGTGTTGTTTATGTATCCCCAAAATTCATATATTGAAGTCCTAACCCCTGATGTAATGGTATGTGGAGGTGGAGACTGTGATAGGTAATTAGGTTTAGATGAGGTCATGCGGGTAGGGCCCCCATGATGGAATTAGTGGCTCTATAAGAAAAGGAAGAGAGACCAGAGCTCATTCTCTCTTTCCACCAAGTGAGGACTCAGTGAGAAGGCAGCTGTCTATGAGCCAGGAAGAGGGCTCTCACCAGAACTCAACCACACTGGCATGCTGACATCAGATTTCCAGTCTCTAGAGCACTGAGAAATCACTTCCTATTGTTGAAACCACCCAGTCTATGGAATTTTTTTATGGCAACCTGAGCTGACTAAGACAGAGGGCATCAGTCAACTTCCTCTTGGGTCAGAAATCATCCTCTTCCCTTAGGATCCCTTGAACACCACAAGTGACGACACTCGGATATGTAGCCAGTTAGGGTGATATGTCAATGATAAGAAATACTGGCAAAGCTTCATTTCCCTTTTGTTTTAGGTTGAAAGTAAATGTAAGTTAAATTTCTAATGTTTCCTTCCCTCCTCCTAATAGATTATTTTGCACATCCCATGGAGGGCAAGTTCCCTAGCTCTGTAGAAGAGGCAGAATGAGCCTACTCAAAGGATAGGCAACGAACAGGGCATAGGACCTAGATCTGGAGAGGGGTCAGGAATCATGCAGACAGGGCGGGTGGGACAGGAGCTGGGAGCACCAAGGTGGGTTAAATGAGGAAGGTGGGCTCCCACTTTCCTTTCTCTCAGGCACTCCTGCTGGGGCCATTAACTCCACCCTTGTCTATACAAAGGGCCATGGCTCAGCGTAGCACTTGGACATTCAATCAAAAGTTATTAAATTTAATTGAATCAAAAGAGTTAGAACCATTACGTGACTAATTTAAGGCCCCAGGCTGAGTACATTCAACAGACAGCCAACACTTGGTGAGGGCTAAATCAGCACCCGCAGAGGTAGTGGCACTGCCCCAGTTCAGGGGATTGAAAATTCCTCATTATTTGATGGGAGGTGTGGGAGGAGGAAAAGCTAGAAATGGCTCTTATTGAGGAGTTAGATCCTAAAATGGAGTTTAAGAATGGTTAGAAGTTTTTTGTTTCTTTCTTTTCTTTCAAAGGGGCCTTTTTACATATAAATAAAGGCAAAACAAATGAATTACAGAAAATTTAGAAAATGCAGATAAGCCTTCCTGAAAAGGAAATAAAAAAGAAAGAAAAGGAATAAAAAAGAAAAAAGAAAAAATTACTCATAATTTCAGCAACCAGAAAGAACTCTAGACCAGAGTTAACTTTTCGTGTGTTATCTACTTAGTCTTCTGTGTGTGTGTGAAGAAAACAATTACTGACACACATAAACACCCTCAAAATTCACTCTTCACTGCCTCCACCCCAGGATTGAGGATAAATCCTTCTAACTTTAGTGTCTTTTGATTGCCGACACCATCACATTCAGTATAATGGTCAAATAATTGAAGATAACTTTAAGAGTAATTAGGTTGAAGGAGTCAGGTCAAAGCTAAATTGCTCTGCACAAGGCAGCTAAGGCGGTTGGGGCGACAGTTCCCCTACAGTGGCCACCACTCCTCCACAGAGGGCAATACTGCCCTCCCAGAATTCCCTCAAGCTCCCGGGTGCTGCAGCTCCCTGCCCTGCCCATGGCCACTCTGCCCCTCTGGGTACAACAGGGCCTCCCTGTGACCACCTCTGCTCCATGGGGCTCCCTGACAAAGACTCTGGAACACGCTGCACAGTGTCTCCTGGGAGGTAGAGAGAGCGGCTCTCTCTGTCTTGATTTATTTTCTGCCAGATAGGTGCCTGTGACAACACTGGAGCACCTGCTGTTTTATACATTCTACTTACAGCTGCTCTGCTCTTTAAAAGGTTCATATATTCATCCAGAGGAGGTGGAACAGGAAGGTAAACCTAAGGGACAACCCTCAGAAAAACAGCTCTCCATGCAGAGAAGTAAGGCTCTGTTGCTGGCTCCAGCTGGTGGTGCCGAGGTCCTTTTCCTGTTGGCAGGAGCTCTTTACTGAGAAGACCCGCGGTCCTGCTGCAGACTCCTCCCAAATATACCCAGATATGTATTCGCCCAGCAGAGCATGCACTTTTAGTTTTTATGGGGTTTTTCCCCCCAGGAGGGACCTCAGCTCCCATGCAAACAGACTTCTAGTCGTCCCTCTACACCCGCACCTTTGTGCCAGAAATACTCAGACATGTCAGAAGTCTCTTAACCTCATTCACTGATTTATTCATTTCTGACCAAGCCTCAGAAAAATCCAAGTCCCAGTATTATAAACTATAAAGCAGGATTCAGTCTCTGAGCCCAAAGTATACTGAGTCACAGTTTATAACATTTCAGGACGAGTCATGAACGCCACGTTGACGAATTTGGACATAATTACAGACAATGAAAACCTTAGGTAGGGGTGTGTGTGTGTGTGTGTGTGTGGGTGTGTGTACACGCATGCATGCACATACTTGTTTTAAGCAGAACGTAGTTACTCACCTCTAGGAGCTTGTAATTTTTCCAGTTTGCTATGTATGTCCAGCCAATATATCAGTGTTCATAGTCAGATTTATTTATAAGGGTGAAATGGCCACTGCCTAGAAAATTTTTAGATTTAATAAATAACTTGAATAAAGCCAGAGATCTTTGTACAGCACAGTGGCTATACTCTACCTGCCCTGAATCCCTTTCTTTGGGGGACTCAATCCTCACCCATCCCATGTATTAAGGAGTGGAGAGCCTGCCTAATCTCTCCTGCTGTTGGCATCTGTCTCAGGCTTAGCCAGTCAGGATACTGCAACCTCCGGGCCCCAGTGACGAGTTCAGGAAAAGACACATGACTCCGGGTCTATCAGTCAAAGTCTTCTGGACTTTGTTTTTTATACTAGAGCAGTAGAGAGAGATCTTATCTCTTGTTCTGAATTCAAAGCTACAAGACCAGGGTGAGTGTGGAGCTATTTATCGATAATCCTTTTCCCACTACAAGAAAAGAGTCTTCTGAGAATCAAACCAAGCAGAGTCTGACAGAGCTGAGAGATGCAGAGAGAGACAGAACTCTGATGATATTGTTGGAGCTCCTGGGAGCAACCATGCTTGGCTTCCCAGTTGCATCAGCAGATAAACTGTTTTTTTCTTCTTTTGTAGCTAAGCCAGTTTAGGTTGGTACCTCACTCACATACTTCATAATATAAAATAAACTCGGGAGAAAAATCAAAAATTGGTAAATTGATTCTAAAAGTGCTGAAGGAAGACTTGATCTAAACAAAATCACAAACTGGCTGTCATCAGATGTGGTCTGTTTGACCATTGTGACATTTTTATTTTTTAATTGTGCCAAAATTTCAAAGTCAGGAAGTTTCACCTGAAAAAAATCTGAATTTCTGCTTTTCCTAAAACACTGAAAACCTACAGTTCTGGACTTTTATTGCCATGTGACAAATCACCCAGAACTGAGTAGCAGCAACTTCCTCCTTTAGATGGGCATGTTTCCACTAGTTCACTACACTCCTTCCCAGTTCATCCTGCATTCCCCAAGCCTGAGCAGTTGCTGCCGATTGTCATCATGTTCAAGTCCATTGCGGTCCCCAGCCTAGGCTTACTGAAATACGGAGCTGGCTTGAGCCAAGGTGGGAAGTCTCCAACGTTGGAAGAGGGAGAGTTAGTGTGACCAGAGGAGAGAGGCTGGATCTCCGAGATCTGAAGGGGGTAGGGGTTTGTAGAGTGACAGGAATCTGCAGTCACACACCAGAAGAGGCAGGGTGGGGATCCAGCATGGCTGCCTGGGTCCTGGGCCCACGTTCTGTGTATTGGGTGCCATGTTGAAGGTTCCAGGAGCCAGGCTGGGCACTGAGGGCATGGGTACCATGAGTAGAGGAGCCGCTCACTTTGGAATGGTCCATGTAGACAATGAAATTCTCAGTGGCACCATAACGGACTGAAGAACAGAGGCCCTTCCCCATATTTTCCAGACGGCATTAACCCAGCAGGATCCTGAATGCTGCACATGCCACTATCCCATGCCAGTAATGACTGATACTGGATTCCTTGTCAACCCCAACAAATGGGATACGTTTGGATTAGAAAAATAACACAGGTGAATTCCCTTACACTCGAATAATATGGAGAAAAATTTTTAAAGGAATGATTGGTGGGAAAGTCTACTCTTCTAATTCATACCCATTTTACACTTGAAGCCCTGAGAGGTCAAATAACTTGCCCAAGGGCACACAGCCAGCAGTTGTTTTGAAAACAAAGCCAGTTTCCGATCTCCTCTGTGGGTTCTTCTTTAATAAGCCCCCAGCAGGCAGGTCACATGCAGCAGAAAGTTGAGGTCACTGATGACCTATTCTTTGTCCCTCTTTTTGTTCCAGAGACCAGAGTGGCTTGTCTTCCCTACCCAGGAAACATGTGCCCTTTCAAACAGGTCTCGAAGGAGCTTTGCTGAATAAACATGAACACTAGCAATCATTCAGAATTGGAAAGCAGCATAAATGGTCCCAAATGCCAATGTTTTCATCTACAAAGCTTTTCCCCAGTGCTGCAGTTGGCATTTTTCATTACTATGCTTTAGCTGAACCTGGTGAGGTTTACTGAGGACCGATAATTGCCAAGATGGATTTCATAATGTATGAAGGAGTATACAAAGTAACAAGATGTGGATGTTAATAATAATCTTGCCTTAATTCTCTTCTAATTCTGGAAGTAATTTTTACTGTGTACAGATAAATGAGGAACTAACTTAATGAATGTTTGGCAAATCCTGGAAGAGCAGTCTTTTTGACAGATGGATTACTCTGCCATTCACCAAGGTTCTCTTCAGCTCTCAAACCCTTAAGAAGTAGGAGTAAATGGGAAGGAAACACCACCAGTGCAGATGGAGGAGACTCCATCCCCACCTCTGTGCCCCGGACCCACCGCCTCTACAAGCTTTCACATGCAAAGACTCTCAGTTGTTTCTCTAAGGCAGGCAGCACCTTTTTCTATCTTTCTTCTATAACTTTTCAAAAGAGGAGAGTGAGAAGGCTCCTGGGGACCTTGGAAAGCCTGCATTCATTGTACAGATGAGAAAAATGAGGCCCAGAAAGATGGGAGGACATTCCCAAGATCCTTTGGCTCTTCACAGGACTGGGAACAGGACCCCAAGTTTTCTGTCCTCCTTCAAGTATGGAATTTCACCCTACAATAGGCTGGCAGACCAGGGTCTTAGGGACTCTATGGCGAAAAAAAAATCCCACAATAGGCAAACCATGACAAAGTATTTCAATCAACAGGTGTGGTCTCTATGACAACATGCAAGTCGTTTAATATTTTCTCCACTTGGATGATTTACTTTTTAAGAATTTTCAAAAATTTTGCTTTTACTGAAGATATCCAGAAAATTGAAATGTTTATTGGGAGCTAATATTTCTTGAGCACTTACTATGTGCCAGGCTAACAGTTCTACAATGTGTTATCTCAGTTAATCCTCACAACAACTTTATGGGGTGGATTGTCTTCATATCCCCATTTTACTGATGAGGAAAGAAGCTGAAGGAACTTTCCCTAGGTCATACAGACAGCAAGTGGCAGATCCTGGATGTAAACCCATATTTGTCTGATCCCAAAGTCCATGTCTTCATTTACCATCACTGCATATCAAATTATCACAAATTTAGTGGTGTAAACAAAATCCATTTTTCTTACAGCTCTTACAGCTCTGCAGGCCAACAGTCCTGGGGGGTTTAGCTGGGCTCTGCTCAAGGTATTTATCACAAGGCCAAAATCAAGGTGTACGCTGGCCGGGCTCTTATCTGAAGGCGCTGGAGAAGCACCCACTCCCAAGATCATTCAGGTCGTTGGCAGAAACCAGCTCCTTATGATTGCAGAACTGAGCTCCCTGTTTTCTCACTGGCTGCTAGCCAGAGTCTGATCTTTGCTCCTAGAGACCACCCACATTCCCTCTCACTTCTCCCTCTTCATCCTTGAAGCAGCAAGGGCGTATCAAATCCTTCTCATGTTTATGCAGTTAGATCAGGACCACCTAGGTAATCTCTGTTTCTTAAGATCAAATGACATGGAACTTTAATTACACCTGCAAAATCCTTTCACAGCAGTACCTAGAATAGTGTTTTATTGAAAATAACCATGGGACAGGAATCTTAAGGGGTGGGGAATGACACAGGCTCAGGGTTAGACAATAAACAGAGTGAGAGACCAGGGAGTCATGAGGACTAGAGAGAACCAGCTCCTATGATGTTCCAGCCACAGGGGCCACCTCTATACAGCTCACCCCGATTGCTACCACATGGGAAACTAAAAGAATTCACAGCTCTTTTCCCATTTTTCAAGGCCAGAAATCTGAATTTTTATGTGAAATCACTCAACCAGAAAACGTTTGCAACTACTTTAAAAATAAAACCCATCAATCCTCAGACTAGGAGGGACCTTCAGGACAACAGGTGGAAATGAAACAAATTTTGTGACCATGACTGTTTTCTCCCTGACTCCTTAATCCAGTCACTTGTAGTGTCCCCACATCTATAGCCTGTCTCTGCCCACCGTCCTTGAGTACCATACACACAGCTGCTCACTGCACTCCAAAGGGTATTCCACAGAGAGATGATCTTCAGTGCTTAACAGTCTTTCTTAAGCACCTGGTATAGGGCTTCTCCAGAAGGTCCCAGTGATAGATTCTCTGTTCTCGTATAGCAAATCTGCACAGGCTGCCCCCAGAACAGCCCTTTCCAGGTTGTAGCTTGTCTGCCTGCTCCACTAGACTGCAAGCTCGAAGAAAGCAGAAGCCAAGCATGTCTTACTTGAACTGATATCTCCCTATTTGAATTGATATCCCCTTATTTGAATTAGTTGCCTAGATGCGCTTAGTAATTATTTCTTGAATGAACAAAAGGCATTCTGCAATACTGGGCACTGTCTATACGCTCATAAAAGGTCACTGGTCATCCTGGGCCTACATTCAGAACATCTCTGCAACCACTGGAAAAGACTGTTTACTTGAGAGTCTAAATACAGAAATTAATCAAACAATGGAACTATTGTTTAAAAGTCTTTTGAATGAACATCCATTTTAAAAAGTCATTATTGCTATAATAATATTTGAAAAATAATACCTTCTGGGTGGGACACAGTGGAGGTGTGGTCTGTCAACTTGCAAATGAGCAGCTGGTATTGTCACACAGCCCAGTGTATGGTACAGCCAGGGTGATTATAAAAGAGGATTGCTGGTAATGTAGTAACTCCAACAGTCTCTCGTTATTCTATATTTCAAGAGGTAAAAAGAGTTTAAAGGCACTGATTTACAATTATGTATATAGAAATTCTACAACCTACTCCTTAATCCTTATATTAGAAGGAAACCTGAAGGGAATGTGTCTAGAACATAGGGATGGCTAGACCATCTGTTTTCTATCACATTGTTCTTTTGGAGTTAACTCCAGTAATATTGTTAATCTAAAACAGATCAGACTCTGGACATTCCAGGGAAACAAAACACTACAGTCCTTGTCCATATTTCTGGGATGTTATCTTGTGTCATGTGCATGAAACTAGTCTCTTTCTGGTCATTATCACTGCTATGGAAACTCTTCCTAGTTCGACTAGATGGCAGCAGACAGCTGCCCCAGGCTTGGCCCTGCCAAGGTTAGTCCACTTCATTCGAATTAAATACCTGTTCATGCTTCCATGTTGCCCTCAAATGTAGCTGATGTCTATACTTTCCTGTCTAAATAAACATTAATGGTGCATCCTTGCAGAAACCCCATTGACCTGGAGTCAAGAGACCTTGTCCAGTCCCATCTGCCATTAGCGAACTCTGTGATCTTGAGGCAACTACTTAGTCCCTCTGGGTCTCATTTTCTTCATCTGTAAGATAGGGTTCCTTTCAACCATAAAGATGTATGAGTCACCTACTTTTATACTGATAAGGAATGGTCTTAGTTATATCAGTACTTCCTTTCTTAGAGTGTTGGCATGGACTCTTTCTATGGAGTAACTTTCTTTGTAAAGAACCTAGACTAGGACATATAGAGTCTCTGCATCTCTGAAGACCAAATAAACCATAGTTAAAACATAAAACTACATGGTTACTCTAACCATTATTTTACACTGCAAAGAATAGTTTCTTTGGTTACATGGGATTTGTTTTCCATGTTTCTCCTGATTTAAAAAAAAGAGCTACATAATTATGTAATGAAGAAATTGACAGTTTCTAAACTCTTGAGTCAGAAAGTGTTTGTTTTTTTTTTAAAAAAACAAACTTTATGTTTAAGCCCAGGGAGCAAGAAGACAGAATCTCACTGGAAAAAATACTGGATATATGCATCAATAACACACACACACACAAACACACACACCATCCATCTCTGTCAAACTCCATCAGTTTCATTCATCCCTCTGATCCCTCCCGGCACACGTTGGAGTCCAGCACCTTGCTGAAATTTCATGAGATATGGACAACAAAAGAAATTAGATTAACATTATAAACATGATTTCATGAAACCAGAATCTTGATATGGAACTAAAAGTTTATGAAGGGTGAATAGGAATGTTCTTAATGGAAGGGGCCAAGTAGTAGGGGTGTGGTCAACCAAGGAGAGACCTGTGTTTGAGAAATGAGGTGCATTTCTGAGTTGAGTGGTGGTCTATTCTAGTGGTCTCCAAACAGGGGAGTGAATGGCTCCAGGGGATGTGCATAATGATCCAAGGAGTGTGAGAAGAAAATTCTAGAAAACGTTAGAACTTCCATTTATATTTATTTTTATATAAAAACAAACAGAATTAAGCCTTACTTGTATTTATCATATGAATTGACACCAGCATCTTCATTTGGTCAGTCCAGTGTTCCACATACAGTGTTTACATTGGTCTGGTTAAGTGGACTTCTGAATCTTAATATTAAGTATTTAAACTAAGCTAACCTTTACAAAATGGAAATATGGCAATTTTGTAAAGAGGCAGAATCTGGAAGATAACATCAATAATCCAAGGATAATAATGGCAGGACTGACATTTCTTCTACTCCTAGCGTGAGTCCTTAATTAGCCACATATTTAATTTGTCCATTCAAAAATGTACAATTTAATATTTTAATAACAAGTGAGAAAATAACTGCTTCTCAAAAGAAACTCATGCTGTGGAAAGAGCATTTTGAAGATAAATGTTTGGAAATATTTTTATTATTATGTGATTTCTTCCTGAAAATATATGTGAGCATGTCTCCTTTAAAAATTCTATCTGTACACTTATAACTATTTACTGTTAACATCTGCATGGCAAACGTATGGCCTCTTCTGCCCTGCTCTCTACACAGAATTTACCTGCCATATCTAAATCCACCCAATACTTTCCTACATTTCGTACTCCTAATCTAAGCATTTTATCTCATTCTTGCCGTGTTTTTCAAACCTGTTGTAAAAATCTTCCAACTGAAGAATTTATTTCAACTAAACTTCTTATTATTTAATAGAATAAATGATTGGCATCAGAGGAGATGGAGATTTGTCAGTCAAATTTTAATAAAATTTTACATAATTGGGAGATGGATATGAAAAAATGTATATCACAATTCAGTAATATCAGACAATAATATCTTTCCTCCATTTGGTTCTACAAATCTTTTGAAGCCATCATTTTCAACCATGACAGGAACTATAGAAAATAGAATTAAATTAAAACCACTCCATTGGTTCACTTTATCACAAAGAATTAAACCAAGATTTAAAATGATAATGAAGCCTAGACAATGACATTGCTCTCTCTAAAAGTATTATTCATGAAATGTTTAGGAAGAGCAAGAAGGCTGTTTTTATATTAATACATTATTTAATATTAAATAGTATTTATTTTATTTTTATCTCATCCTTTTAAATATGTACTTTATGCATTTTTCTAAATACACAATATATTAGAGATACATACTGTACTATTATATAATATAGCGGTACATTAAATGATTTATAATTCATCAGTAAATACATTTATAATGAGTATGACCTATTTTTTTTAAATTTGTGGACATGTTATCAAAAGAATTTGGAGATTGAAGTGCTAGACGACAAGAGGGAGCTACGTGTTCTCAGCGTCTTTCATGTAATTTAAAGCAGAAAACTGCCTTATATTACAGGCCAAGTGCTACAGTTGTAGCAATGGTACCTTCTGTGACTAGAGTGTGTTTCTACTTTTAGACCATTTCAAAAACACAGCATGTTTACGACCTTTGAAATATCCTTAGATAATAGTGGAAGTCCAGGCAAAAATGATTAATACAGACAGTTTCTGAGAGGTACTCACAACGAATTTCCAAAACAGTTCTTGCTCGTGTATTTAAGTTTGAGCAGAGCAGACAGTGCCGAGCAAGTTCAAGTCTAGGCTCCCAAACAAAAGGCTCCTTTTGTAGATTCTAAATTAAACTAACTGCTCACAAAGAAGACCCCTTTCTTTTGCAGCCTTCAGCAGCACTTCCGCCTGTCTGCCTCCAAAAGTTTTACTGGAAATCATACTCGATGTAGCCAACTGGGTGCACCAACACCGACGTGTCCACATGGGCAGAGTCTATCCCTAAGAGGTGCCTCAGGATCCTCCCCTACCACCCTGAATGCCACCAACTTCACATCATTGTCATTCTGTTTCCCTACATTTTCTTGGAGACCAGAAGCCGTTCTCTAGTTAAGGAAAACCTAGCTCAAGAACTGATGTATGTCACGCCGGGGGTCAGATGTTGCCCAGAGCTCCAGAGACAGTGTCTAGTACCATTCTTACCCTGAGTGCGTTTCTCAGGAGTCTGGGATGGTTTGTGATTACAACAATAACCGGGAGCATTTCTTAAGAATTAACTATATGGCTGCTAAGCACTTTCTATGTATTTTCTCGTTAATCTTCTTAATATACTATTATTACTCTCATGATAAAATGTGGAGCTTAGAGAGGTAAACAAACGGGCTGGGGTCACTCATCTAGTAAGTGGAAGATCCAGGATTCAGATCCAGGTTGGACTTGAGAGCTGGATTCTCAGGAACAATGTGCTTCTGTCTTTTCTAAGATTTGCTTTTCTGCTTGGCTGGTAATCTGCACGATGAGTGTTAATTTAAGGCCAGCTACCTTCCTTCTTCCTGGACTCTTTCTACTTTCAAAATGCCAATTTAAAAAAAATCTATAGATAATTTTCTTGTTCTTATCGACACTTTCCATTTGTTGGAAAGGGAGGGAAGAAAAGGTGAAGCATAGGGGATTTGTAGTGCAGCGAAACTATTCTATGTGACATTATAATGGTGGATACATGTCACTATGTTTGTCAAACTCACTGAATGTGCAACACCAAGAGTGAGCCCTAATGTAAACTACAGACTTTGATTAAATAAAGTGAGAGGAATTGTGCTCCAAAAGCACTGTTGAGAAAGTGAATAGACAAGTTGCATACTGGAAGAAAATATTCACAAGTATATTGACAAAGGGCTTCTATTCAGAATATATGAAAAACTCCTACAATTTAATAATAAGGCAAACAACAACAAAAAATGGACAAAAGATTTGAACAGACAATTCATATATTTTTTTCTTTTTTTTTTTTTTTTTGCATAAAGAAGATAGGCAGGGGCTGGCCCGGTGGTATAGTGGTTAAGTTTGCACACTCCGCTTCAGTGGCCTGGGGATCGCAGGTTCAGATCCCGGGTGCAGACCTACTAACCACTCATCAAGCCATGCTGTGGCCACATCCCACATACGAAAAATAGAGGAAGATTGGTACAAATGTTAGCTCAGGGACAATCTTCCTCACCAAAAAAAAAAAAAAAAAAATTAAATTTAAATTTAAAAAAAGATAACAATTAACAGTAGCTCCCTCATAGGATCATTGTGAAGTCATAATGAGACATAACATGACAAACCTATAGAACACAGAAAGCAATCATTAAATGTTAGCCATGATTATTATTTAAAAAAAAGAAAGATAGGCAGATCGCCAATAGGCATTATGAAAAAGTGTTCACATCATTAGTCATTCAGGAAAAGCAAATTCAAACCACAATGAAATACCACCACACACCTACTAGAATGGCTAAGCTGTAAAATACTGACAACATCAAATATTGGAGCAACTGGAATTCTCATATGTTGCTGGTAGGAGTGTAAAATGGAACAGCCATTTCAGGAAACTGGCAGATTCTTAAAAAGTTGAACATACGTATACTCTATGAGCCAGCAATTCTGCTTTTAGCTATTTATCCAAGATAAGTGAAAACATGTACACCAAAAGCAATATAAAAAATATTCATAGAAACTTTTTTCATAATAGCCTTAAACTGGAAAACATCCCAGATGTCCATCAATAGGAGAATAGATGAGTAAAGCATGTATATTCCTATAATGGAACTCTACTTTGCAATAAAAAGGAATGAACTACTGATACCTTCAACAACATGAATCATTCTGAAAATATTATGGTGAATGAAAGAAGCAAGATGCAAAAGGTGACATATATGATTCTATTTATATGAAACTTTGGAATATTCAAATCTATCATATAGTGATAAATACTAGGATTAGTGGTTGTTTCTGGGAAGAGGATTGCCTGGGCAGAGACACAGGGAGCTTTCCAGGTTGATGGAAATGTTCTGTGTCTTGATAGGGGCATGGTCTACACAAGTATATGCATTTATCAAAACTGATTGGATGGCACACTTAAGATCTGAATCTTTCACTGTGTCAATTATACTTCAATAAATAAAATTGAGAGAATTTATTCTGTAATCCGTGATCAGATTATACATGGGGGTAGTTATGGTGGTGTTGCGGGGGATGCCTTGCAGATGGAGATACGAGTGTGTTAATCACTCTTTGGTGTGTCCTATTTCAGTAGTTTCTCAGTGAGGGAGCAGTGATTGCCTCCAGGGTCCTGGGAACTATAGACTGGGAACAGAAAGAGTGGAGAGGCTCAGCCTGTGCCAACAAGATGTCAGCAGTTGACTTATGTGGTTTTCAGTGTCATTTCCTGCTCTGATTTAATGCTGCACATTGTAATTTCATTGAGTTTAACAAATAGCAGCATGATAGGCTGACATTCCCACCAAGGCACAAGACTGCAGATACAAATGGTGGCAATAAAAATAAATTAAAAGTAAATTAATGCCTAAATGAAGTTTACAAGTATCAGGCTTCTGAGGAATTAGTGGATATAGATAGTTATGTCATGAGACTACTTGGAAAGTGATGTATCTGTGACCTTTGGTCAAGGGAGAAAACAAAGGTAGTGCAGTATAATTAATTTATTTTTTGAGACACAAGATTTGACCTAGAAAGAGAGACCAATTCTATTTTATGTCATGTAACCAACTGAAAAGAATATCAATTATACTAAACGCAAATGAGAGTTTTTGTATTTAACAGCATGCAAACAAAAGGATGATAAAGGTTTCTTAAGTGAAAACGTATTGTATTGATAAGGTAAAGGAAGAGAGAATGGAGTTTGTTGCAAATGTGCCATTGTGCAGCTAGTGGAACTAATGATTTATTCTTTAACTAGGGGCAATCCAATGATGATTAGTGTGAGGAAATTACTTATACTTGTGTGAACTAACATTAAATCTGTATTTGTGACTGGCAATTTTGTCTGTCACTTGGACCTCATAATATCAGTGCTCCAAACCAAAAGTATAACACTGTATGGACAGAATTGAAACAAAAAACCATCATAAAGATTATAATGATAGAAGCTAATTTTATTGGTTATTTATTGCAAAATTTTTTGATTCTAGGAGCTATCAATTTATTAACATCTTTCAGAAAAACATTAAAAAAAAGAAGCACTATTATGTACTTCAATTGTAAGACATATTCCAATTTCAGAATGTGAAAATGTGTCTCAGAATCCAGGAACTATGGTCTGGTACTGTGCTAAATGATTTGCATAAAAGTAATCACAGTGAATCCTTGCGACAATCCTATGAAGTACAGATTATCTTTCCTATTTTATAATTATCCTACAAGGATAATCGACTTGCCCAAGATCACACAGTTTGTAAGTGCAGGGCCTAAGACTGGAGTCCTAATCCTCATGGCTCCAAAGTCCCTGCATTACAGAATCTGGGATCATTAATTATTTAGTGGTCAAGTCTTCTCTGGTTTGTGGGCCAGAAGGAAAGATCTTATTTTGCTAATGTCCTCTCTTCAGTTATATCTGAAACTCCCTCGTGGCTTAGCTCCAATCTTTCCAAATGTGTCTGACTTGGAACAAGATTAAAATAAAAGCAGACAAAGATGCATGAGTAATCACCAACAGATAGTAGACCCTGGAAAGGCCAGCAGACCCTTACAGAATATTTGAAGTCCTCACAGGTCGACTTGAGCAGTGCAGGGAACATTTAGGCTTTGCAGAGACCACCATTGAACGACAATGGACAACAACAACAACTATTCATCGTCTCATTCCACTTCATCTGAGGAGCAGCATGGGCTTTTGCCCAAATTATCTTAGAAGCTTTAGACTTTCAAAAGCACTTTAGAGATGACCTAGCTCCTCATTACACAAAAGAAGAAGAGTCCCAGTGAGAGAAATGACTCACCCAAGGTCACACAGGGAATCATTGGTGGATCTAGCAGCAGTATTCAGATTTTCTCATCAGTAATCTTAATCACTACTAGTTGTTGAGTATCTACTAAGTGCCAGGCCCCTGCTAATAGTTTCATATACAATATTTCACTTAATCTTAACAACGCTGTGACATTGATCTCATTATTATCCCTACTTCACAGAGGAGGAACCTGAGGAGTGAGAGGTTGATTATTTCACCCAAGGTCACTCATCCAATGAGAAGTAGAGCAGCAGGATTCAAATCGAGATTTGTCTGACTCCACAGCCCACAGTCTTCCGCTCTTGTAATTTACAACATCATCAATTGTATCAGCTCTCTGCTGGTTTTGTCTGTAAGGCGTGTGCCCCTCATGACACCAAAGTACATTGACCAGACAGGGATGGAGATACCCACCATTTGCTGTGCTAATACTGACAGCTTCTGTATCATGTTTTCATTTCATTAGTCAACTAAATTTTCCTACAGAAAATAAGCAAGTCAAAAATTAAGATATTAATATCGCTTAGTGAATGTGTCCTTTAAAAAGTGTTGGATATCTGTCTTTCCATCTATACATCTAGCTATCCACCTATTCAATGATAACAGAAATGTTTTCCCCTTTTACTAATAGCTAAATGGCAATCCCTCTTAGCCAGTGAGTACACGGCCATGATATTTGCCCCTCCTTTGTCCCTTCCCAATTCTGTGCTAGTCAATTTCATTAGTTTGAGAAAAATCCATGTCATAAGTGATTGGTTTAGGCCAATTAATTTCTCCATACGAACGTTCAGTAATTTTCATTGCTGGCCTGGAAGCCCTCACTGCCTAGAGATAGAGTTGAAATTTCCTTTCTACTTGGCAATACTGTCCACACCAGTATTTCTTTACATGATTTTGAAATTGCCTCATTTCTGCCATGAGACCTACTCTAGGGCCTTCCTTTAGAGAGTGTTGCTATGGTGGAGCATCAGAAAAGATCTCCAAGGAAGAGTCTGGTATGTTACAGCCTAGTTCAAGGGTCAGCAAACTATGGCCCCTTGGCCAAATCCTGTCTACTACTTGCTGTTGTGAATAAAGTTTTTTGGGGGACATAGCCACACCCATTTGTTTACATATTATCTATGGCTGAGTTGAGTGGTTGTGACAGACACTGTATGCCCCACAAAGATTAAAATATTTACTATCTGACCCATTATAGACCCCTGGCCTAGTGGATCTGTAGCTACCTTTAGAATTTCATATTGAAGTGTGAGCAGAATGGGTACAAGCATGTACTGAGTGGCTAGTGTACGTAAAGCATGAACTACTGGGGAAATAAAGAACAATAGGATCTGCTCCCTGTCCTGAAGCTCATACTCAATGGTGGATCCCTTTGCCAAGGGGAGAGGGATTTCTTATATCCTCCCCTACTATGTTTTCTCTGAGAAAAGCATCCAGCCAGCCTTAGTACTTATAATTCATAACATTTATACAGCACTATGCAGCACTTGTAGAGTGCCTGCACAAAATTTTATTGAATCCAAAGATCAGGATCTTTGTTTTCCCTCTATACTTGGAGTGGGAGGGAGGGAGATGAAATGAGTCAAAAGTTGGAAATGAGCAAAAGTTTCCCTAAGAATGAAACAAAGTAGAATAGTTATCCTACCGTGGACAAACAAGTGGATAAAGATATGGCATAAACAATGTTGATTCTCTAAAAACCATTGGGATGACCATGATTCATGACCAAATGAAAAATTTATGTAAAAATTCCTTTACCCAGTAGTCAAATTTCTCGAATTTATGACTCACTCATCATTCCCTTCTATCATCTGGAACTAAATCAAATATTCAGGTCTTATCATGTTTGGGATATCTCAGGTCTTAATTTATCATTTCTTTCTTTAAAGGGCCTTCAGGGAGAAGGTAACATTGTGATGAATTATACACTTCGGTCTTTCACAAGCAGTGTAGCGTCCTACTGCCTTGAGTTAGAAGTAAAGATTGTCTCCTCTCCACAAGCAAGCCTTTAAGTCTAACTCATTAACGTTTTAGATTATTTAATGGTGTTATTCATGATGTAGTTGACAATATCATCATCATCAAAAACTTATGGTACTACCACATAAAACTAGAGGGGAAAAAACTCTGTCAAAAGAAGTTGAAAAATACACCTCTAACTATTGAATATACTGCAATCTTTAAAGATGCAGAATATGTTGCAGATAAATGGATATGATTTATTGTAACTATTCCCCAGTCTGGCCACATTCTCATGTTATTATGATTAATTCTGGTAAGGAAAGATAATTCTGACATCTAAAAGTGTGGCCCGATTTTTGAAATCCAAAGAGGAACATGCCTTCTTGCTTCAATGGAGATATTTAAATGTTTGGTCAGAATAAACTTTCCACAAGATAATATAGCTTTGCTTATCTTCTAGACTTAAAATTAAAAGCAGGTTTGCTTAATAGATTTTAGTATAGACTACATGTTTTATGTGATTAATATTAATATATTTTATATATTAATATTTATTTAGTCATTAGGGTATCATTATATTTTAATTAATTTTAAAATATTAATAGGGGCATATTATCCACATTTTTGTAAGCACAGTTGGTTGCCTACATGAAATTTATTCCCTTCCCTCAACTTCTTACTTCCTTCCTACTGGAACCCTGATTTTGTATGGATATCTTCTCTCTTGAATAGAGTCACTTGCTTCAAGGGAGAATGGATGCTGATTGGTCTAAGTCAATTACGTGATTGCTTTAGATCAGCATGTGAGGCAGGCCAATGAGCCAAGAGAAAAGCCAGCTAGGAACTTTCTGGGAAGTGGCCTTTATTACTTGAAACTTTATAAGGAAGAGTTCATTACTGGACATTTTCAATGTCCATATAGGACAGCTGAAACTGTGGCAGTCGTATTGAGACTCCAGGGAAGGAACTGGCTGGGGACAACACGGAAAGGCTGAGGATGGCACAGAAGGAAAGGCTCTTAATGACGTCATGAGCCGCAGGACCAATCAACTCTGGAGTTGTTACCTCGAGAATTCTTGTTAGAGGAAATGATATAATCTTCTTTAGGATTCAAGCCAATTTAAATTGAGGTTTTCTGTAACTTGCAGCCTAACTGATACATACCTGACAGTCAAGCTACCATTTGCTACTTTGGGGGTTACCCCCCCAAACAATGACGTTAATCCAAAGGGAGAAAGTAGACATGCCTTCTACTACGCCATCATCAACCACCCCGCAGGCATCTTTCAAATTCCATTTTCTTTGCATCTAAGGAACACCTACTGTGTTCTAGGTGCCATGCTCTTAAAGTTGCCACCTCTTAACTGATCTGATTGTCCAAGGAGAAGCTATTCCTCTACTGTGACAAGTTCTCCGGTCTCTTAATTAAAGGACAATTAAAGCAAGAGTAAAAAGCCTTTTCACGAGTGCTCAAACTTCATAAAGAAAGAGACTGGGATGTTGACAATTATTTACCCAATAATGAAGGAAAGGTCACAGGGTTTCACTATTTTGTTAAATCTCTTACAAAATGCTAGTGATGAGACAGTCCATACTATGAGGGTATATTTTTAATTATTAGCCACCTGAAAATGTGAAAGTTACTTACTTGAATGAGTACATATTTTTCTTAAACTTTAAAAAGAAGCATATCTATATCTGTATATATACACACAATCTCCAAATTATGTAAAAATATGTATGCTTAGCGTGTATTACACACTTGTGTATGCACGTGTTCTCTCTCACACACGTATACATAAACATTAAACAGACACATTCAGACGTATGTGTGTAAACGCATGCAGAAAGGTCTGGAAGGATATAAAACTTTGGATTCTTCTCTGATTGTTAAAGCAGCGGAGGTAGGTTGAGGAAGACAGAAATAGGATGGAGGCAGAGGAGACGATATGGTTTGACTTTATACTTTATATGAAAAGCATAGATTTCTTTTGTTTTACATATATGTAAAAGGCTTATAAGCACAAGAGCCTTAAAAATGTTCATACATTTTAACTTAATAATTTCTCCTTTATGAACTCATCCTATAAAAATAATCTTAGAGAAAAGATTTATATGCAAAGATATTTTTCCACAGAATTATGTATAATCGAAAAATATGTAAAACATCTTTATAATCATAGTAGATTCATATTATGAAATATTTAGCTATTAAATGGTAGTTATGAAGAATTATTTGACATGCTGAAATACTGAGACCAAATAAGGAAAAAATTCAGGATGCAATTGTGTATGTGTAGCATTATCTTTACTATATAAGAAGGCTAAAAGTTTTGAAAATATATGCCAAAATGATATTAATGTTTATTTCTAGGTTCATAGGGCTCTGGATATTTTTTCCTTCTTATTTATAATTTTCTCCAATGAGTCTACTTTTAAATTTTAAAAAGGTATTATAAAATCCTTAGAAATATATGTAAGAACATATATCTGAATTAAAAAGTACTAGACTTAAACTAATTAAAAATACATATTTTAAAACTTTGGCAATTCAAAATAAATATATAACATTTTAAAATATAGATGAAACACATTTCAAAAATTGATTGTATATTAAACCATAATGACAATCTCAAAAACTTTAAAATACTAAAATATATCTTCCCTGGATAAAACACAATAAAATTAGAAATTAATAACAAAAGGATGACAAAAATAATAATACCCACTTGAAAATTAAAAACAACCTTCAATATAAGTCTTAAAGGGGCAATCTAAATTAAAATTACAAGCTCTTTGAAAATGATTTAAAATAAGAACACTACATGTCAAAACTTATGGGTTATGGCCCAAGTAGTAGTCAGTGGAAAATTTATAGCTTTTCATGCGTTTATTAGAAAATGAGGAAGGATGAAAATAAATCAACTAGAATTTAGTGCAAGGAAATAGCAAAAGAACATAACAAACTCAAAGAAGGAAAAGACTAGTTACAAAAGCAGAAATAAATGATTTTTTAAAACCTCAAATCTACAAAGTTAGAAGAATTGTTCAATAAAATAAAAGATTATTTGACACCAAAACTTTGACAAATATAATCAAGGGAAAATGAAAGAAGACACGAATAAACCACACTGGAAGTGAGATGGGGGCATAACTTCAGATACAGAGATTTAAAAAATTATAATGTCATAGTATGTATAACATTTTACAAACACATTTAAAAATTAGAATGAAATGAATATTTTCTAGAGAAAGAAAATGATCCAAACTGGCCATGAAACAAGTGAAAATCCTGAATAGACTAATAACCACAGAATAAACCAAAGATGTATTCTGATAACTTCTTTTAAAAAAAAAATCACCAGACTCAAATGGTTTTACAAGAGATTTATTTCATAAAAGATCATTTCCCTTCCTTAAAAAAATGTTCTGGATCTTAGAAAAACAAGAAAAACTTTCTAGGTCTTTTTTTTTTTTTTTGGTGAGGAAGACTGGCCCTGAGCTAATGTCTGTGCCAATCTTCCTCTATTTTGTATGTGGGATGCTGCCACAGCATGGCTTGATGAGCGGTATATAGGTCCACACCTGGCATCCAAACCCGCGAACCCTGGGCCACCGAAGCAGAGCATGAGAACGTAACCACTACACCACCAGGCTGATCCTTTAGCTCATTTTAATGAACTAGCATAGCCACAAAACCAAAATCTACCTATGATAGCACATACACAAAAACACTCTATGCCAATTTCACTTATGAGTATAAACTTTTTTAAAAAGCTAAATAATTTGATATTAGCAACTCAAATCAAGAAGTGCATTAAAAGAAAAAGATGTGTCACCATCCAGTAGAGTTTATGCCAAGATAAGCTATCTCAAGTATGATTCAATCTTAGGAAATGTAAATACCCTTTACTTGCTGTACCATATTTACCAGAAACCTATAAGCGTAAATGTCTTATTTGGTAGTCAGGTGGTAGAATTATGTCCTTTAAAGCAAACGAAATACATGGATGCTTATTGTCAACACTGCCTTTCTACCTTGGACTGGAGTTAGTAGCCAATGTAATGACATTTATTTGTAAAAGAAGAGGCAATCCTATAATTATTTCTAGATATTTTGATCATTTACCTAGAAATGATCAATTGATATGTGTCCCCTGTATAGATTCAGACAGGAACTTCTCCATTTCACCACAACGAAATCTATAAACTTATCTGTAGAGGTACCCATATTTTCTACTTTTTCTCAGGTTCCAACTGAAGATGTGTCTCCACTCCTATCAAGGATCACTTCCTCCACCCAAAGTCTGGGTCTCATCCCTTCTCTTCTCTCAAGAACTCTGCTCATGAATTTCTTCTTTTCTCTCTTCTGTATCTTTGATTTCTTCCTTTCTTCTGAATTATTTACTCATTTTCGCAGACAAAGAAGCTCTGATATCTAAAATCTTTTAAACAACAGCAAATCATTTCTTGACTCCCTATGTCCTTTCTGCTACCATTCCATTTCTTCACTCTTCTTGCAGCAAAACTTCTTTAAGGAGTTAACCTTAAAGTAGATACTCTAGCTGTCTCCACTCCTCATCTTCCATTATTATTCAATTCAACTCATTCCAACCTAGCTTTCACCCCAACCTGGCTTTCACCCCAAAGCTGTTTTTATTAAGGTCATCTACTGCACCTCCTCTTTCCCAGGCTCTTAGCAGCTCTTGATGGAACTCTTGCTGGGGCGCTCTCCTTAAAACTTCATCCTCTCTTGGCCTCTGTGACATCACTCTTTCCTGCTATTCTTCCTGCCTCACCTTCTCAGACTCCTTGGCTATCTCCTCCTCCTATAACTGACATCTAAATGCCACACTGACTCAGTGTTTGGTATTTGGTTCTTCTTTCTTCTATAATTATATTCTCTCCCTACTTTATCTCATCTGGTCCTATGGCTTTAAATTCTGTCTACATGCTTCTGAATTCCAAGTTTAATCTCTAGGATTGACTGAGCTCCAGACTCATTTATGCAGCTATCTATTTGACATATTCATTTGGATGTCAACTACATATTTCAAAATAAACATTTCCCAAACAGAATCCTTGATCCTCCCTCTCCCTCGACAAACCACTATTCCCCAGTGTTTGTTATCTCAGTAAGTGACACCACAATCCACCCAGTTACTCGAGCCAAAAGTCTAATAATCCTTTCCAGTAGATACATCAGTGAGTCTGATTCATTCTACTTCATAGTGTATCTTGAATGCATCCATTTCTCTCCATCCACCGCTGGCAAACTAGTCAAGCCACATCACCTCACAACTCCTACAATGCAACCTCCTCCTACTTCCACTCTCGTTCACTGGAAGATTTTCCTCCACATAGTCTGAACAATTGTTTTAAAGCATAATAGTCTGAACAATTGTTTTAAAGCATAAATCAGATGTTCCACTATTCTGACTGTTCAATAGCTCCCAACTGCACTTAGATTAACATTTGAACTCCTGCCCTGGCCTACAGAGCCTCATATTATCTTGGTTCCTCTCCTACCTCTCTGAACTCCCAATTTGTCCACTGTCCTCTAGCCTCTGGGATTCACCTTCTGTTCCTTGGACTGCCAAGTTCTTTCCAGCTTCAGCACCTTTGCATTTGCTGTTTACTCTGCCTTGAAAACTGGGTCTCTGGTCTCAAGCACCTTCTCAGGGAAGCCTTACTTGATGATATTACTTAGAGTGCCCTACTCTCTCTCTGTCACATCATTCTCTTTTATTTCCTCCACAGCACTAAAATTACTGTGCTTATGTGTTTGTCTCCTTGTTTGTGACTCATCCTCCTCCACTAGAATGCAAAGTCTCTGTGGGCACAGAACCTGGCCATATCTCCATCATCTGACACTCAATAGGTGCTCACTAATTATTTTTTTAATAAAACTCAAGATATTAACTAGCCAATTATGAGAACTAATAAATGAATTTAAAAAGGTGAGCAGATACTATAGCAATAGCTAAACTTTAGTAGTGTTCCTTTTCACAAGTAATAGCAATTTGAAAATACAATAGATTTTTTAAAATCTCATTCATAATGGCAACAAAACCTTATTAAACTCCTATCACTCCTTACAAGAAATACACAAGAACCTATTTGAAGAAAAGTATAAAACCTAGCAGATATATAAGAGGACGTCTGAGTAAGTAGACCAACATATCATATTCCTGGATGGGATTAAAGAAACCAATATCCTCATATAAATCTACAATTCAACTCAGTCTAAATAATAATCTTGAAAGGATTAAAAAAGCCACCTTAATGAATCAATTCTAAAATTTATCTGGAGAAGAAAATAAATTAGAATATTTAAAAAAACTTTCTTAAATGAAAAATTATTAAGGGAGAAGACTTACCTCTTCTGATATTTTTAAAAATTAAAATTAACTTAAAAATGAAAATTAAAAGTATTAAAATAGTGTAGAAGGGGCTGGCCCGGTGGTGTAGCAGTTAAGTTCGCGCGCTCTGCTTTGGCAGCCCGGGGGTCGCAGGTTCGGATCCCAGGTGTGAACAGACACGCTGCTTGTCAAGCCATGCTGTGGTGGCGTCCCATATAAAGTGGAGGAAGATGGGCACAGATGTTAGCCCAGCACCAATCTTCCTCAGCAAAAAAGAGGAGGATTGACAACAGATGTTAGCTCAGGGCTAGTATTCCTCACCAAAAAAAAAAAAAAAAAGTGTAGAAATGGTATGGGAATAGGCAAGATCAATGGAACAGAAAAGAAATCCATGTATGGAAAAGAATTTGGATTAAAACAAATGTAATATTTCAAATCAAGGGTAAGGAAATTCTATTTAATAAATGGTGCTGAGAAAATTAGCTATTGATTTTTTAAATAAAATAAAATTAAACCTCTACCAAGCATTATACACAAATACAAATTCCTTATGGATTCAAGCTAAGCATAAAATATAAAACTAGGGAAATATTAGAAAAAATTATGACAATATTCTTAAAATTTAGGGATTAGAGGGGCTGGCCCAGTGGTGTAGTAGTTAAGTTCATGTGCTCCACTTAGGCGGCCAGGGGTTTGCAGGTTCAAATCCTGGACGCCGACTGATACACCGCTCATCAAGCCATGCTGTGGCAGTATTCCACATACAAAATGGAAGAAGATGGGCACAGATGTTCGCTAAGGGCCAATCTTCCTCAGCAAAAAAAAAAAAAAAAATTAGGGGTTAAAAAGATATAAAATCCCAGAAACTATTAAATGGGTTGATAATTTAAATTACCTTAATGAAAAATAAATCATAAACAAAGTTTAAAAAGAAGTGGAGGGCCTGAAGAAATTATTTGCAACATATATAATACACATAGTATTAATATTCAGAATATATAAAGAATATCTACAAATTAGTAAGAGACAAACAATATAGTGGAAAAATGGAGAGAGATTATGAACAGAAAAGTCACAGAAGAAGTACAACTGGCCAATAAAAACACGAATTGATGTTGAATCTCACAAGAAATTATGGAAATGTAAATGTAAAACATTGATGTTGTTTTACCTCTCATCATTCTGGCAAGAGATTGAAAAAATGGGCTCATATAACTCAATAGCAAAAATTCAATCTGACAAAAAATTGACCAAGGAACTGAATGGACTTTTTTTTTCAAAGACCTACAAATGGCCACCTGGTACATGAAAAGGTGCTTAACATCACTACTTATGAGGGAAATGCAAATCAAAACCACAATGAGATAAAAAATTAAAAATAGAACTGCCATACAATCCAGTGGTCCCATTTCTGGTAGTCCTATTTTTTGAGGAAACTCCATACTGTTTTCCAGAGTGGCTGCATCATTTTACATTCCCGCCAACAGAGGAGTTACAGCTTTTCTCAGTCCCATCTGGGGGCTGTGAGTCATCTCTGGTTATTCATGTGTAGAATGGGAAGAATAATCTGTTTCTTATGTTTATTGTGAGAATAAAATAAAATAAAATAATTGTGAGCTCACCGCCTGGCTCATAGCATGTCCCCAATGAAAGGACAAGTTATTACTGATGGTCATAGTCATGGTGGTGAGAATGGTAGTGTTAACAATAATGGCAGCAACTCACGTTTGTTTGGCCAAGGACTCTGCTAAGTCCTTTCCATGCATCATCTCATTTTATCCTTGTACTCGCCTAAGGAAGCATGTACTATAGTCTATATTAAAACAACCTGAATATACAGATGAGGAGACTGAGGTCCAATGAGGTTAAGTAACTATGGAGATATCATCTAGCAAGTAATGTATTCTGGGAGTGGAGCTGAAATTTGACTGACTCCCAAGCTCCACTCTTAGACACCATACTGGTTCTTTTTTTTTTTTTTTTTTTTTGAGTCAGAAGCCAGGAAGAGTGCCTTACCTGATTATCCAGAGTTGCAAATTACCCAGACATGTTCTAAATATTGTTTCTTGAAGTATGTTTGGTGGACTGCTTGCACCAGATTTATCCTCAGAACTAGAACCTGAGAGTGGAGCCCTGAATCATTCTTTTTTCTTTACTTTTTTTTTTAGAACATATTCCCCAGGTGACTTTAATGTACTCTGACTTTTCAGAACCACAGGTTAATCAATCAAATCATGTGGCAGGAATATGGATTATGCCTTGGCAAAATCTCACCCTCACATGCTTGTTCTTTCTATTAGAATTGCTAACTGTCCATTTTCAGGGTTTTTTCCTCTCTCTTCTACTGCCAAGCATAAGCCATAACTTCATATCATCCTTACCACCTCTCCAGGACACATCCCTTTGATGACTTTGGGTTAATTCTTGTCCCTGACCCTTATATTCCACTGGGAATTTATTCAAGTTGAATCTAGCTTTTCCTTAGTCTAGGTTGCTAAAGAAATCACAGAGGGCCAGGTCCTCTGGATGAGTTACATAGCCCCACAGGAACATAAATTCTGAGGAGTATGCAAGCTGGCTACGGACCAAGGAGTGGGGCTGTGTGTCTCTATCTCTGCCTCTCAGGCCCCTTGTTCCCTCCCTCTCTCCTCCATCTTCTCCTCCTCATCTCCCTTCTCTCAGGGAAAAGACAGAGAATTAATTTCTTACCTGCTTCCCCTTCTGTAACCACATCTTTTCTATTCCTGGCACTTCATTGTTTCTAGGCCACTACACATTTATTCTTGAAAATTTTCTCAACCCTGTAGCACAGGGGAAAACAGAATAAAAGTCATCCCACAGCCTATGCATGTGAAGGTAAAATGCTTGCTCTCTGGGAAATCTGTCCTGTGTATTCTTTTGCTTGCTTTACTCTCATTGTGGCACTTCAGGATGCTATGTGTGTTTGGAAGCTCCATTGAAACAAACCATCTATAACTTACAAGAGTGTCCCTCTCCTATAGCTGTAGTTGCATGTCAGGTACAGCAGAAAGACTATTTTGGCAACTACCACCTTCCCTGGAGAACGAGAGCTAGCAGGAGAAACGAAATCTGTCTTCAATGAACTCAGCTTAGACAAAAAAGGAAGCACAGGACAATGCCCTGCTCAGTGCCACTCAGTCTTGGTCCTAGCTCTGGTCCTAGCTTACGCTTGTACTTGAGGGTTGTTGATTTAACTTACATTCTTCCTTTTCAAACATGCATAAATCAGGGTGAGCAGGCAATGTGAGTTTTTTCCCCTTTCTGCTCCAAAGTTTCCTGTTTGTGGACCCTCCACAGATGTTTTCTATTTGCTGCAGCAATGCACCAATAACTTACTTCTAACAAAAAAGCAAACAGCTTGCCTAATGGCAATACAGCTCTGATGGACTCTCCCCAGCTAGTCTAGGAGGGAATGCAGTTATTGTAAACATTTATTTGTCAGGCAGTAGGCCTCTTTAATCCCCTACCCTGCTAAACCCCCATGCTGGCCTCTGACCAACCCACCAGGAGTTCAAAAGGAGCATGCCAGGGGAAGCCTGGGGGCTCTGGAGGGGGCATCCTTTTCCTCTTGGCTGGACGGCTGTCTGCCACTGTGGTGTGCCAAAGCTTGAGCTCATGCTTACGGGGTTTGGAGCGAGCCCCTGGTCCAAACACTGGGCTGAAGTTCTCTTCAAGAATGGGTAGAGAGGGGACACATCTCCATGGGGAAGGTGGCTCGAGGGAAAGGTTGCCAGATTTAGCAAATGAAAATATGGAACACCCAGTTAACTGAATTTCAAATAAATTTTTTTTAGTGTAAGTATGTCCCATGCAACACTTGGGACATACTAAAAACTTATTCGTTTTTTACCAGAAATTCAAGTTTAACTGGGTGTCCTGTATTTTATCTGACCCGCTTTCTTGGGGATCTTCTCTTTGACAATTTCTGGGCCTCTTCTGGCTTCTTTCTTTCAGGGATCACCGTTTCTCCTTGCAGCCTGACCTGTTGGGATATGCTTTTGGAAACTCTGAAAATGAAATATCCCCTCCCTCACTTCTTTCTCCCAAGGGTATCCAGGTGCTCAGATCCAAAGAAGCCTTTCCTTTCACTTTCTGGCAGTGAATCTTCAGCATGGAGCCAGATTCTCCCAGTAGGCAAGTTCCTCTGTGGGAAAGTGAGAGTCAATTCTGAAGTTGTGTTAACTCCTTCAAACCCCCAGGATTCCATTTAGTAGGAGATATTCTCAAGACAGGGATGCTGTAAGCGGCGAACAGCTTCATCTGAGTGCCTTTTTCCGCAAAGTGAATATCTACGTGGATAGACTCTCGGGTTACTTCATTGCTGATCAGCTGTGAAGAACTGTTTTGTTGTATGTACAAATCAGATCAGCACTGATGGCCAAACCCACCATTGGTGCTGCCTTATTGCCAGCAACAATACCAGTGTGCCTGCCTGGTGGTCTAAGTCAGCCCAGGAATGGGGCTGAAAACACTCTGTTCTCCAGACTCAGACCTCTCATTTGTAGGATGACTTTAAGTTGTGTTGCACAGAACCCCAGGTGGAGGCTGAGCAGCCTGGATCCTGGGCCCCTTCAGCCCAATGCCAACCAGAGTGGTTCATTCTTAACTGTTTTAGACTTAGGGTTTTGTCTGAGACTGTGTTTAAAAGAAAGGTTCTGTCGCTAAAAGCAAGTTTGAAAACGACTGATCTAGGATGAACTCTAATTTCCCCAGCAACACATCTGCTTCAAAAGAGTGTTCACATTTCACCAATGCCTTTCCAAAACACTTCTCGTGGCATTCCAGGCCTTGCAAGCATTGGCACCATGCCCCTCAGTTCCCGTTACCCACCTCCACGTGCCTTCTCTGTTCCATTTAAAACAGATTGTTCCCTAAATAGCCCACACTCCCTCACTCCTCTACTTCTCTATTTCAAAAAGCTCTTCTCATCTTTCCAAGTCTGATTCAAATTGGTCGTCTGTGGAGAAGTCCCCAGCTTCCCCCTCCTTCTCCCACAGTTGGAAATAAGCTCTCCTTCCCCTCCACTTCCAGAGAGCTTTGTTTATATCCATGCTTTGAACACACTCTTCATTCATTGTCTGTCAACACAACTCCCACACTCAATTTTAGCTCATGGAGAGCATGACACCCATCTCTGTCTCCCTCACAAAAGCCAGCAACTGTGCTCGATGGACATTCTTCTTGCTCGGGCCGCTCTTCCCCCATCTCTCCTTGCCGAACTCCTCTTCACCTTCAAGACCTGGGTCAAAAATGGATTCCTCCAGGATGCCTTCCCTAACTCTCACTTGGTCCTTACCAAACACATTGTAAGTGCTTTTATTATAGTATCATGTTCCATTTATAATCATTTATTCAGATGCATGTCTTCCTCCCACAAAGTGAGATCCTTGAGGGCAGAAACTGTCCTATTTATCTTCGTAATGAAGTCCAAAGTCTCATGTTGAATTGGTACTTAAGGAATGCTTATTGAATGAATGAATGAACTAAAAGAAAGACCAAATGAACGAAGTTCAATCCACCACTATTTCTTGTATTTAGCAGTACTGTTAGGGAAGCTATATTGTATAATATAGATTATATATATCTTATATAGATTTAGAACATGGACTCTGGACTCTCCACTTACTAGATGTGTAACTTTGGGTGAATTAACCATTTTGTGCCTCACTTTTCTCCTGTGTAAGAGGAGGATAATTATTCCATTCTCCTGATAGAATGGTTATGAGGATCAAATTAGATAATCAAAGTAACACTTTTTATTTTGGTGAGGAAGATTGGCTCTGAGCTAACATATATTGCTAATCTTTCTCTCTTTGCTGAGGAAGATTAGCCTGAGCTAACATCAGTGTCCATCTTCCTCTATTTTGTATGTGGGATGCCACCACTCATGGCTTGATGAGTGGTGCGTAGGTCCACACCCAGGATTCCAACCTGCAAACCCCGGGCTGCCAAAGGGGAGCGCATGAACTTAACCACTACGCCACCGAGCCAGCCCCTAAAACACTTTTTATACCTAGTAAGTGCTAAATAAATGTTAACATGATTACTGTAGTTAATCTAATTAAGACAGGGAAGCTACTGTCCTTTATCAAAAAAACCCAACATTGAATATAATATCTTAGCAACATGAATCCATTTCTAGCATTTCTACAATATATACAATTAGCATAGCATGGCTTAATATTAAATGTATTGTGATATAAGTCCAGTTCCATCCTGGAACAGAAACAACCGCCTTTATAGAAAGGTTACACCAATCTCCAAGCCAGGAGCAAGTTGAAAATGTATTTCATCTCCTGACTCCATCACATTCAGGTCCCAGTGGACATGTACTGACTGCCTGCAGGGACGGGCCTATAGGTGGAGCTCCTCTGTGCCCTGAACAGACCCCCACCTGCAGTGGATACTTCATGTCTGTTCACAGGGGTTCTTGGAGTCAGCACCTCTCATGAGTCACACAGAGTTGTGAAGGGTCTGACTGTCTTAGTAACAAGACGTGGAATCAGTGACCACTGGGAATGTCGAAACTCAGGATTCATCTTTCTACACTGGGGTGCTGCTTTCTTTCTTTCTTTTTTTTTTTTTGTGAGGAAGACCAGCCATGAGCTAACATCTGTTGCCAATCCTCCTCTTTTTGCCGAGGAAGACTGGCCCAGTCTAACATCTGGAGGACTTTTTGCCGAGGAAGACAGTCTAACATCTGTGCCCACCTTCCTCTACTTTATATGGGACGCTGCCATAGCGTGGCTGACAAGCAGTGCGTCGATGGGCGACCGGGATCCGAACCTGCGAACCCCGGGCTGCCAAGCGCGGACTAAACTGCCGTGCCACCGGGCAGCCCCTGTTTTCTTTTTTTTATAGCAATCCTTGTCTGATTGCTGAAACGCCTTAGCTCTGTTAATTCTTATAATTACTCTGATCTTCAGTAACTTTTGGATCCTTCAGGCATAAGGTTCTGTTTCTTAATAGCTTGGTTCCTGGCCAGGGCCTGTCTCTATGAGGCATGGAAATGAGCCTGTGGAAGGCAATATATCAGGTTTGGCTGCCAATCGTTTCCTCTCTAAGGTACATTTACAATCTTGTGAGTATGGGGTTTGAGCTGGGGTGGGTAGAGGCAAGTGAAGACAGGGGAAGCCACAACCTCCCTGGGAAATCCTCGCAATCCCAGAATATGTATAGATTTCACAAAGACATGGCTAATCCATGGCCCACAAGCCACCTACAGCTGCTCATTCTGATTACAGCAGGGCCAGATCAAATCTCTTTCCAGGTTCCAGCATGGAGACTGGTAGAGATCTGGAACACAGGGTGGCCTCTTGTCAGGAAGGAAATACGTAGAATTTAAATTTCACATGGACTTCATCAGGGAAGAAAACATTTGGCACGTTCTAGGAAAAAAGGATAAAGTTCCGCTTATCCTTTACAATCGTTGATTATTCTACTCAAGACCCAAATAGAGGAAGGGGATTTGAGAAAGAGGGAATAAGTTTATTTGTTTTACTCTGGCATTTCACTGCCACATGACATAGTACTAGGATAAAGCCCTAGGCTGGGGATCAGACACTCTAGTTCTGGTTCAGTCTCTACAACTAACTTTCTGCGTTCTTAAAATTCACTTTAAGCACTGCCATCTATAAAGTGAAGGTTCTCTAAAGAATTCCCAGACGTATCTTAAAAATGAATATTCCTGGGATTGGGTGCCTATACCTGCATCTTTAGCAAGACTCCCAGGTGACTGGGGTGTGGGTGATCCTCAGACAACTCTTTGATTTCCCTGTGACCTTGAAGATCCCTCCAACTCCAAAGTTCCATGACTCAGTGATTCTAGATATCAACAGAGTGTCATCTAGATTCTAGATGTCAGCAGAATAAAATGCTATTTCAAGGTTTGGGTACTTATTTGGTCACAAGGACATCAAAGTTCATTTATCCTGAAGTTAGTTATCTCTCTTGGGGACTGTGTTTTAAAGCCTTCTCCCTTCGAATCCTCTTCTTCCAGGTGGGTTTATGGTTGCCAATGAAAGGTGGGCAGTGATGGGTGGGGAGAGATTGAGATACTCATTAAAAATTTATGGAATGGAAGAATGATATTATTCTTTAAATTACTGACTATAAAAGGAATAATAAAAAATAAAATGTAAATTTCTGGTTTTAATTGTCCCTTAGGTAGCAATTTCAGAAAGTGTACTTTGTCCTTTAATTGCCAAATTAACGTACTCCCAGTCTTTGCACTGCCTGCAGGTAAATTTATTCACCAGTTTATGTATTCAACAAATGGCATCCAGCTAGCACAGGGGCTACAAAGATGAAATAGACACTACACTCAGGGAGCTGACAATCTGGTATATAATTGCAACCTGTATAAGTTCTGAGAGATTCCAGAAAGCATTTGGTAAAGGCAACATTTTGATTTAGACATATATAACAGAACATCTCAGACCTGAATTTCATTCCCTCCAAAGGAAGAAAAAGCAAAATTTCTTCCAAATACTTATAATCCAACAGAGACACCTTGGATCTCAAAAATAAACCAGAAGCTCGCATGCTGATATCTGACAAAATAACTCAATTTCTTTTCCCATCTCCATTCCTCCTGCCCTCCCCCACCACCAAATACCAAAGCCTCTCAGGGCCCGCTCTCCTTCAAACCAAGCATATTTCTAACTACTGTGTATCGTAATTAGAGGCAGCAAATTCCAACTCAAAGTGTCTGAAAATAGATGACAAACTTTCCAGATGATTAAACACTGAAGAACAATGATAACATTTCTTATGAGAAATGTTGAAGGTCCCACCTGGAGGCTGCTGGCGCCAGACTTAGAACACGACCTGCTTCACCCGTCCCTTCCCTATTATAAGCTTTCAGGAGTCCATAAAGAGGCGGGACTTCCTGTCCACCATACTTGGATGCTGGTTGGACCTGAAAACTGTGCCCCCAGAAAATGGTGAGGACCAGTTGGGACTCAGTCGAGAATGTCAACCCAGATCTGCCTCAGAAAAGCAGAAGTCTGACCAGGCATTGGGTGGGCTGTGTCATTTCTTTGAGTGCCCTAAACTAATGGCTTTGACGTCACCTGCCATTCAGTACCATCCATGCCTCCCTTTCCCCCCTCTTTTTGGCATTAAAAAGTTGAAAAGCATAGTGAGAGTTGAGTTTTCTAAGCTAACTCTAAGGCCACCAGGTAAAGCTCCAGATGGTCATTTCCTTCACAATATATCTGTGTATACTTTGCTGTTATTTAATGAAATTTTTAAGAATTGAAATAAAACAAAGCTATTTAGAGAAACTTGGGAGCCTAATTCTGTAGCAACTCTGGCTGTTCTAACACTACTATAATATCAAAGATTTGGACTAGTAGCTATGAATGGGGGTGTTACAGCCCTTTAAAGGGTGTTTGTGGGAGTGTTTTGGTTACACATGATTGGGGGGTTACTGCTTGCATTTGGGGAGACTGGGGGTGCTAGACATCCTACTGATTTCAACAATTCAGCATAAAGAAGAATTGTCACAAGATTTGCGTGATTTTCGTCTTCCCAAAGGACAATCCTACAGCTGAGAAACTATTGATAATTATCTTAGCATAGAATCTTTGTTTTTACATAAATTTAATGTGTTTGGTTTTTTTGGTACAGTTTTGATAAAAGTAATTTTCTAGCAATGCAACTACTATGCAAATTCAGGGAAGAATTTTTTTTCTTTTTTAATTTCTTCAGAACATTACCAAGAACTGTTCACCCTTTCAGAAAAATCATGGCCTTCAGCAACTGCTCATGGTATTTCAGTCACCAGTACAACTTCCCTGTCATTTTCATGGTGATTCAGTCTACAGAGGTAAGCATCCAACTACTTCCTTATGTCTTCACGTGAAGATGTGCCTGAGGATTTTGCATAGTAAAATACATAGTGTTTCATAACAAATTACATTTATTTCTTCTTTATGTTGTAATTAAGACATTTTAACTTTTTGCTGTTGTTAATATTTTGTGTTTAAATAAGTGATACTATCTATAAATTTCATTTCAAGACAAAAAATGGACAGAATTATGAAGTGCTATTACAAAAAGAAGTAGTTAGGTAGGATATTATATTCTTACTCCTTATTTTATATAAAATATAACACACAAAGCAAACACCTGGGGAACCAGCAACCACGTCAAATAACAGAATATTGCCAGCACTGCAGAAAACCCCAACAGGCCACTCTGAGAGATGATCTCCTTTTACTTAAAGGTAATCATTATCTTCACTTTCATGAAAATCTCTTTACAATTTACCACCTAAGCATACCTTCTTAAATACCAGTTTAATTTTTCTTTTTTTTAAATTGCAAAATTCAAAAAATTAAGTGAAATTATAGTATGGATGCTCATGGTCTCTGGTTTCTTTTGCTGGACATTTTATGTTAATGAGATTCATTTACGTTGTTGGGTCTAGCTAGTGTTTATCTCTTTTCCTTGTTGCATAATGTTCCATTGTATGAATGCACCACATTTACTTTTGCATTCTACTGTTGATGGACATCGGGCTCTTCCCAGGTTTTGGTGATTACAAATAATGCTATGAACATTCCTGTCCACACCTCCTGGTGTGTCTGTGCACACATTTCTGAGGAGTATATGTAGAATTGCCAAATAAAATACAGTACATCTAGGTAAATTTGAATTTCAGATAAAAATGAATGATTTTTTTACTCTAAGTATGTTCCAAATATTGTACAGAGCATATTTATACCAAAGATATACTTGTTCTTTATCTGAAATCCAAATTTAACTGACATCTTGTATTTTTATTTGCTAAATCTGGCAACCCTAAGTATAAACCTATGAGTAGAAATCGCTACTTCATAGAATATGTGTATCTTCAGCTTCACTAGATAATGCTAAACTGTTTTACTAAGAGGCTGAACTAAATTACACCTTCTGCATCAGTGTATGAGAGTTTTGTTGTCACAAATTACATGTCCACATATATGTGGTTCTTTTTTTGGATTCTAGTCTTTCCAACTATTGGTCTATTGTGGTGCCAATACCACACTGTAATAAATACATAACAATAATAAGTCTTGATTTCTGGTAAAGCAAGTTTCCCTACCTGTCTTCTTCTTTAAAAGTATCTTAGCTATTCTTGGTCCCTTGAATTTCTATACAAATTTCAAAATCAGCTTGTCAAGTTTTAACAAAAACCTGCTGGTATTTTGATGTGTTATTATATTGTTTCTATAGAACAATTTGGGGGAGAATCCACATCTTTATAATATTTCGTCATCTAATCCATGAATACTGTGGATAACTGTTTAGTCCTCTTTTTTAATCACTTTATACTTTAACATGTACATCATAATTATTTTAAAGTTCCAGTGTGATAAGTCCAACATTGTATCTATTTCTGAGTCTGATTCTATTGCCTTTTTTCCCTTTTGACCATGGATTGCATTTAATTGCTCCATTATGTGTCCAAATTTTTATGTGTTAAAAGACAGTAGAAAGAGAAGTATATAATATTAGTTCCTAGAAAACACCATGACACTTCGGAGAGGCTGCTAGTAAGCGGGGTTGAGGAATCCAATCTATGGTTGAACTGGGTCTAGCATTGTTGCCACTTTAGATTCAACTCACCACTGATTTGAATCTTCTAAGACAGGGATTGGGACTTTCCGTTCAGCAAGGCTTAGGATCTAGCCTTTAGCAGATGCCAAAGGTCTCTTTATGCAGAGCTGAGCCACCATTTTTCTGAGCCAAGGGAGATCTTACTTTGCTTTATTGCCTGACTGCCAGCTTTTGGGGTCACTGGGGTGTTCTCTTTACTTGTCAGTCACAACTTCAGCTTTATGCACACCTCAGAATCTCTCTCTCTACTTCTGTTCTGCTGTTAGTTTTGGAGAATAGCTATAATGGACTCACTGAAGACCCAAGATACCTCAACAGTATTTTTCTAAGCTCTTTGTCCCTCCCCTAGACTTTAGAAGGCAACTTTAGTGCACTTGATGATAGTAATTTTTTTAACATTAATTTTCCATTTGCTTTTTTCTGCTATATAGAAATACAATTAATTATGTATATGGAGCTTGTATCCAGTAACGATGCTAAATTTACTTATTAATTCTCCTAGTTCTTCTGTAGATTCTTCTGAGAACCATATATGGAAGCTCTCAAGGACCTCAACAGTCAAACCTCAGCATGCCCCACTGGTTAAGAATGTACCTTCTTGAGTCAGATTCCTGGGTTTAAATTCAAGCTCTGTCACTTGCTAGCTGTATGACACTGGGCAAGCTTTTCTGTCACGATTTTTGTCTCCATCTCCTCACCTATAAAATAAGGAAAATATTAGCACCTGCCTTTCCTTGAGTTAATACATGCATAGTACTCACCCAGTGCCTGGCACAAAATAAGTGCTCCATAGACATTGGCTCTCTCTGCCTCGATCTTCCAACGCAGCATCTTCACAGCCCTCTCTCCACATTGTTCCCTGTGCTCCAGCCTTAGCAAAGGGTGTCACCAGGGCCAGGAACATACTTCTGCCTTTCTTTACCTGGCTAACTCCTTATTCCATAACCCTCAAGTCTTATATTGCTGCCTTAGAAAGTTGAACACTCACCACCACCATCACCCCAGTACCACAACAAATTCTACAGCCCTTCTACTGCCACCAAACAGCAAGCTGCAGAAAATACTGTCCTCTGTTACACACACACAAAAGGCAGAATTATTTTGATATCTAAAAGAGCATTTCAATGTACTCCAACATTTGTACCAAATTAAGCTATTAGACACTATTAGACTGTATCCTTGGTTAATTCTAAATACTGTAAGAGAAGGATTTTTTTCCATATAAAAAGGATTTTAAATTTTTTGTAAAAAGTGTACATGCTGTCATAAAATGCAGCTGGAGTTTATTCTCATAATACCAGGTTTCTGAAACTTTAGTGCAATAATTAGATATTGCTGTCATAGGCGAGTCTGGAGCTCAGCCGGGCATATTTTTGCAGTGCTGTTGCCTTCTCAAACTTCACCCTCTCTTCTGGAAGCTCCCTGTATTTTCCTTTGGTGCCAGTATAAAAAACTTATGGAAAAATATAGTCATCATCAAGACGCAGACAGATACACTGAGATATGTTGAAACAGTACAGATATTCACCTGCTGGGGAGAGTTGAGAAGACGTTTGCCTGGAGGAGGGGATGGTTGCTGCCTTTCTCATCTTCTGAGGCCTTGGGATGTTACGCTTCAGTGCCCCGAGACCCATTTCCCCTTCCCTGCAACCACCAACTTATTTAATGATACTCTGAAAATTCCTCAATTTCCTGAGCTTTAAATTAGTACCTTTCAGAGTTGATCTTATAGATCAGACGTCAACAAAGTTTTGCCTTTTTCTTTTACTGTAAAGGGCCAGATAGTAAATCTTTTCAACTTTACAGGCCATATGGTCTCTGTTGCAATTACTCAACTTGGCCATTTTAGTGTAAAAGCCACCCTAGCAATTCATCAATGAGTGAGCGTGGCTATGTTCCAACAAAATTTTATTTCCAAAAACAGGTGGCAGGCTGGATTGAGTCTGTGGGCTCTAGTTTCTGACCACTGCCGTAGACGATCACCTAATAAATATCATATAATTTATTCATTTGTTTACCCATTTACTCATTCGAGGAATATTTATGGAAGAGTATTGTGTGCGTCAGGCACCATTCAAAGCACTGGGGACAGACAGCAGACAGACAGATGAGGGCTCTGGTCTCTGAAACTTACTTTCTTGACAAAAGACAAACAATAAATAAGTAAAATAATTTTGGATAATCGTAGATGCTTTAAATATATTAAAGCTGAATGTGTGATGGGGCATATACGGAACCTGCAGGAAAACGTGCATGGTATTTGAGACATGTAGTCAAGAAGATGACTTAGCACAGAGGCTGTGTGCCTGTGCACTGGTGCCTTATATCACATTATCTTTAACCTTCATTGCAACACCACAAGTGGCATTATTATACCTTTTGTATAGAAGAGGAAAAGAATCTCAGAGGCTCAGAGAAGAGAGACAATGTGCCTACAATTCCTAGTTGCTGATGACAGAGCTGGGATGCAAATCCAGGTTCACTTGTCTCCAAGGACCAAGGACTTCCAGTTTCTCCCAGGAACTATAATCTTTGCTAAGAGAGTCCCATGCAATGCCCCTTCCAGCTTTCAATGAATAATGGGAAATCAGAAATGGGAAGAAACTGAGACACCTTCATTCACTCACCCTTTCACTCCACCATCATTCACTCCTCTAACAAGCATTTACTGAGCACCTACTGTGTACCAGGCCCAACTGAGGATATCACAGTAAGCCAAACAGAGAAGGTCCCTGACCAGAAGGATGCAGGTAAATGTTGAGAACTAGCTCTGTGGAGGTGGAGAGAGCTCTGATTTGGACCATTTGCCAATTTTTGTGGTGGAAATACTTCCCCCATGGCTGATTTCAAGCTTCCAACTTGTTGTGAAATGGCTTGCCAAATTCCCGAAAATCTGATTATTGTTTTTGGTGAACAACTGTGACTCAGCTCTGCATACCACTAGGCTGCAGGCCCTGGGTGCTTACAGTCTAGTGGAGACACAGACAAGTAAGCAGAGCATTTCAATACAGGGTAAGAAGCAGTGATATAGGGGGTGGAGGTAAGATGTTTTGAGGCTGGGTTAATGCAAAGAATGGCCACTTAACCCAGACATGAAAAGAGAAGGAAAGAAAAAAAGCGATTGCTGTGATATACTTGACACCAAAGATGTAGATATTTGGAAACATTTGTATTTTGATAGATAGAAATCTTCACTTTTTGTAGAAATATTTGTCATCTTGTTGACACACTCCAAATGGTCCTTGAACCAAATTATTTAGACTATTGTTTCAATTCTCGACTTTACATGGTAAAAGGGAGCCTGATTTAATTAAAGGTTTGGGGTTCTAGTCTCATTCCTGCTGTTAACTGGTCCTGTGACCATAGGTGAGTGACTTGCTTCTCTGTGTATTGGCGTCTAAATGACCTAAGGAGTGTCAAGTGTCAGCACTTCACTATTCAACCTCTCCAGTTATAAGAGTTTTGTTTAGATAAAGCTTCCCTTCTGTCCCCCTTACTGAGAACTCTCAGATAATGGGCATAAATGACAAGGTGAAATTCTGTTCAGGTGTATCCCAGGCCACTCCCATTTTTCAAACCCTAGGACCATTTAGAGAAGGTCCAATTTAGCACTAACACTCTAGCTGGGCCAAATAAGTAAAAAAAATAGCCATAAAATCCATAGTATTTTAAAACCAAGATGGGGCAGGAACACCAATGCCATGTAGACGGCCTATTGAAAATGTCATCAGCTCTAAAATAGCTAGCAAACTAAGACAAAACCTGGGGCTCATAGGACTTCAGAACTTTTCCAGTCACATCTTCAGGCATCTGCTCAACTCTAACACCCACCCTCCTTGTAACGGAGACAGCCACTGGGACCTGTTCACACATCACCAGAAGCATTGCTTGGGAAAGTTGTTGCGCGAACAGCGATGACCAACATGTGGGTTGTCATCCTCACACCCCAGAGTTGTAATTGCCTGTCTGGTGTTGCTGACAGCCAGGATCCATACTGGCTTCCAGGTTGTGTCCCGGGTTCCCCGATTCCAGTGGGTGAGGTGGGGGACTGAAGCTGATTCCGCCGAGCCTCCCTTTCCACAGTCATCCCAGTTCAGTTTGCCTCCTCCTAAGTGATCTGCGGGGGCAGGCAGCTCAGGACCGCTCCAGCATGAAGCACAGCACTTCCAAGCGTCGCCTCACTTCAGTTTCAAGTGAGGCTGACATCCCAGGGACTGGGGATGTGATTAATAAAAGGACTACAGCTGCAACTTGAAAATCTGTTTTTATGGTTGTTCCAAACACATGCATTGGGTTCATTTGGAATTCATTCTTCTGACTTCGGTTCAAAAGCAGCACCTAGTGGTCTTCAGAACATACAGATGGTGAACTGTGATGAAGACCTTCTCTATATCTACAAAGCACAAATCAGACAGATCTAGAGACTCAGATTCTCCACTCAGACTGTATTCCTTGATGTGGTTAATCATGTAATGACCAAATCCATGCTTCACTGTGTTCTTTGTAAACCAAACCTCACTCCACATCAAAAAGCTACCTGGTATCCTGGTATCCGGGTCTATGTGACTCACTGTGATTTTTCCATCAGAATATCAGTAATTACATCTTCAGCCAGATTGACTGACAGGCAAGAGAGGTTATAAATTTTGTGAGAGAGACCACAGGGAATGCTGGAGACTGTGGCAAAGTGGAAAGCTCAGGCCTTGTGGTCAGGAGACAGCTTCTACTTTGTTCCAGAGGATTGTGGCCATGTGGCAATGAAAGCCCAGTACTACAAGATCTACTAACATTTCAAAGGAAGCCTGCAATCTGGATTTTGATGTATATTCCCTCAATTTTTAATGGTTCACAATTAATTCAATTTTTGTTTAAACCCATGGGCCAAACACATCTGTGGGTTTAAATCTAGCATGCAGACCACAATTTTGTAACCTCTAGAACTCATGGAAATACTTTCTATGACAACCTGTAATTTTAGAGATTTTGCAACACCTTCCAAATGTTCTCAAACTTAATCTCCCACCACTGCCATGCACCCTTCTTTTTTTAATATTTTTTATTTAATCATAATACACATTTCAGAAAGTGCATATATTGTAAGTGCATAAGTGCACAGGTTCACAAACTGAACATATATGTATAACAGTTCCAGAAGTAGAACATTATCTGCATTCCAAAAGACCCCTTCCATTTACCACCCATCCCCCCAAGATTAACCACTACTGTGTACACTTTTCTGTTACTTTTTTGCTAAGTCAAATTCGTGAGTCAAATGAATACTGTCTGTGCATGAATTCGTTACAATAATGCAAACTTTGGTTGCTAAAAGGCAAGGTATACATATATAATTGCCATGCGAAGAAACTTGGTCTGATATTTCAGACAATTTATCAGCAGAGTTTAATGTAACAGCCTTGGCTAAAGTTTCCATTCACTTTGTACAAACAAAGCCAAAGGAAAGGCTTGGAATTCATTGCCTTTATGTTACCTAATCCAGGTCATTTGAGCCAAATGCTTCCCTAACTACATGTGTAGATAAAATCTAAATCCATGTGTAGTTTCCTAGTTTCTCTAAATGGAGTATCAAGATGCTATCACAATTTTTTTCATGAAATTAACTGTATGTATAAAACAAAGGACTTTGCTTCAGTGCATGCATTTCTCTTACCAAGTTTATGACAGATCATCAACGAGCCTTCCTGGGCTTTGTCTTGTCAATATGTTTTCCTTTTCTTCCTTCAGCAGTCACTCTGAAGTTTAAATTTTTTGGTTCTCACATTCTTTGTTTTGAAAGCAACCTGAATAGGGCATCATTTCTTTCTTTTTTTTTTTTTTTAGTGAGAAATAATCTGTGAAGTATGTTATGGCACATTTGTCACAAGATGCTAAAACAAAAAGACAGGGGTTTGTGTGGTTTGTGTCAAAACATACGCCAGCAATCGGTGCAACAGTTCTGGTGAACTTGTCATTGATTGCGATCATTTCCTGATGGATTCAGCCACTCCACATCTGCTTTGGCATCCCCCCTACAGTTCTGAGCTCCTCCTCCTCCTCTCCAGGCTGTGGGGCAGGGAAATAACTGTATAATACTCCCACCATAAGGCCCCGCTGTCTGTGTGGATCTCTGAGTAACTGCATTGATTGACCATTTCACAAAATGCCTTTTAAAATCCCACTTCATGAATAATCTAAGAAACACAACTCAAGCAACACTGAGATGCCTTTTCACTTATCAAATGTGAAGTTTGTTATGGCAATTTTCATTGCTTTAATAATAAGATCCATGCCTGATGGGAGTGAGAAATGGAAATTGTCATACAATGCTGGAGGCAGCATAAACTGATACAGACGTTCTGGAAGGTAACACACACCAAGTCTGGTAGGCAGGATTTTGGTCTCCATGGTTTTTGCTCCTAACAAGACAAAAGGGACTTTGCAATGGAATTAAGGCTGCTAATCATTAGGCCTTACAATAGGGAGATTATCCTGTGTTATCAGATGGACCCAATGTGATTACACGAGCCCTTCAGATCAGAAGAGGAGGCAGAGAGACACAGCAGCGTGAGAAGGACTTGATGCCATTGCTGCTCTGAGATATAGTGGGCTCCCTGCAAGTCCTAGAGAGTGGGCTCAAGGAGCTAAGGGTGGTCCCAGCTGACAGCCATCAAGGAAACAGGGACCTGGTCCTACAGCTGTAAGGAACTGAATTCTATCAACAACACAGGGAGCCTGGAAACAGATTCTCCCCTAGAGTCTCCATGAGGAACCCTTTTGACACCTTGATTCTGATCTTTGGAGACTCAAAGCAGAGAAATCAGCCAAGTCCACTGGATTTTTTTACCTACAGAACTGTGAAATAATAAATGAGTGTTGTTGTAATTCACTAAATTTGTCTTAATTTGTTATGGCAGTATATTAGTCAGGGTTCCCCAGGGAAACAGAACCCATCCGATATATACAAAGAGAGATATATTTAAGAGTACATGTATTATAGGAATTGGTTCGCATGGTTATGGAAGCCCAGAAGTCCTACAATCTGCCATGTGCAAGCTGGAGAACCAGGAAAGCCACTGGTATAACTCAGGCCCAGTCCAGGCCCTGAGAACAGTGGTACCTCTGGTGTAAGTTCCAGAGTCCAAGTCCAATATCCTAGGGCAGGATAAAATGGACGTCTCAGCTCAAGAAGAGAGAGAGAGATTCCAGTTCAAGATGGCGACGTGAGAGGATCCTGGGCTCACCTCCTCCCACGGACACACAGAATCTGAAGCTACATCAAAGCAGGTAGGAGAGGCTGGGGCACAATCTCACCATAAATCCCTTCCTGGCACTGCAACCCACAATTGGGAGGGAACTGAAAACCCGGAGCTTCTCCTGGAGGAGCGAAGGGTTTGAATTCCCCATAAGGCACTCCAGCTTTTAAGATCTGCACCTGAAAGACCATCCCCCAAAACATCTATCTTTGAAAACCAATGCGGGCTCATGTCCAGGAGACCCACAAGGGTATACCGATCTGAGAAACGGCTCTTAAAGGGCTCTGATGCTGCAACTCACCTGCCCCAGGGCTCAGTGCAGACGGATGGAGACGAGCCCAAACTTCACTTGAATGAGGCTCATTTGCTCATCTTAGTGTCTGCGTGAGGGGTGGACATCTAGTTTGGCACACATCTAGGGGGCCTGCTAGCTTGTGGGCATCTTCATGCTCACCCTCTGCCTTGCTCTAGCCAGCAGACATCATCTTTTTGTAGACAAGCAGGGTTTTTTTTTTCTTTCTCTTTTTTCCTGAGGGACCATCTATATGCTCTCCCTCTTCCTCATTCCAGCTGGCAGACATCATCTTTTTTTCTTTCTTATTCTTTTTCCTCTATATGTGTGCTTTTCCCTCTATATGTATGGATGTATTGAAGTATATGTAACACCATGTTGATGGGATGTTCTATCTGGGGCCCCAAAGGCCAAGAATAAAATCCTACGTGCAAGGTGCTCCACAGGACTGGCAAAGGAGGCCACTGAAAATTAGCCCATCACCCTCTCCAGAGATAAAAGAAGTGAACTTGAAACGATCCACAGAACATGGTGCCTCTTCTCTTGACCATTTGTGGAAGGGGAGGGGAGGGATCAGCCTTCATCTTACAACAGATGAAAGAGGGGGACTTCAGGGGGCCATACAGAGAACTTGCTACCTTCCCTGCAGTTTGGAGGAAACATGGGTTGGAGTGTGACACATTTTTTAGTAACTCATTTACTAATTCATTCATTCAACCAATATTAACTAAGTCAACTAACATATACTATGCATTGTGCTGGGTGCTAGATTCTAGGCCTCTTGTTTTTGTTAAACCTTAAAGTAATTTAATGCATTAAAATAAAGGAACTATAGTGCATCTTGAGTGGGCATTTATTGTTTGCCTTCCCCACATCCATTCCTGCTTATTCTGGATAAAGCCCCTAATTTTGGGAATTTCTCCTGCCCCCACCTTAGGACAAGGGTGGAATAAATGACTTAAGCCGATCAGTGCCTCTTATTCCAGTGGTCATAGTGATTCATTCAGGAATGAGCACATGAACCTGATAGACCAATGAGATGCAATAAAATTTTGGCTGGGAATCCTTGGGTAGAGGCACTTTCTCTTTTTCGCTGGATGTGAACTTGAGAATAAATAGGAGCTGGAGCAGTTGCAGCCATTTTGCTACTATGAGAAACCTGGGAACTGAGTCACTACAATGGAGAAAGACTGGCAACATTGCTTGAGCCCAGGATGAAGCCGTAACTGAAGATAGCTTTACTCTTGTATTACTTATAACTATGAGCTAGTAACTGTCCTTTTGCTTAAGTCACTTTGAGTTGTGGGGTAGCACCTGCAACAAAAAAATGCCCTCATATTGACAACATCCTATGCTACTTCTTGTTTTCAACTCAAAAATGTTGAAAGTTTGAATTTAAGCTCTCAAAATAGAATCTGAAACTCAAAGAGGAGAGGTAATATGATAATCTAATAAATCTAAAGCTATATATACATTTGATTTTGAATGTGATAAAAATAAATTTATATCTTCAAATATGTCTAAACTAGAATTTTAAATCAAAACACCCTTAGGACAGGGAAAGTGTGACAGGCCAATTAAGAATGCTGAGAATGCTTTCCATTCTCTTTTAAGCTTCTTTGATTAACCCTCTTCTTACTTTCTGGTTATACACCCAATCTGAGAATAGGGATCTGGAGAGATTGTGGCTGGAAGGGTAACGGAAGAGAAAAAAGTCAGCAATTATTTTGACACCTAAACGCTTGTCAGATGCCTCCGATCCCATGAAGTAACTTTGATTTTAGCTACCAATTTCCTTTTTTTGAATTCTCTTCAGAGGTTATGCCTTCAGTAACACATTAGAACACATCTTGTCATATACTTAACATCTGGAATGAGGAATGATTTCCCAAAGGACTCTTGTCTGCCTTATGCTCCCCTGGAGGAAATTCCCTCAGAGTTAGGATGATGCTGTGTTAAATAGCCATTACTCATCTGTGTGACAGCTCAGCATGTCACCACATCTGAGAATAAAAGAATGAGGGCCCTTGATTTTTGCAGGCTAACCATGGGGTTACATTACTTGATGCCAAAGCATCCAGATTAAAATGAAAAATGTTCAGTGAGCCATCCAGATATTCTCAAGTATCTAGATGTTTGACATCTTGTAATCATAGCCCGTGATGGCACTAACTGGATAGTATAAAACTTCCCATCCACCTTGGTCATCAAGCATTTATCATCATCTACTTGTGTGCCAGCCACATAGGATGGATTGATTCATAACATTGTTCCTGCCCCTCATGGAGTTCGGCACCTAGGGGCATACAAGTTATACAGCAAACTATAAGAAAATGAGATGAATGATGTATCAAATTAGGATATTTTCGTTGCAAAGAAATATTGCATTCAGCTAAAAGTAGGACTTCTACTAGCTAATTCTGTGCTTTTGCGAAAATTAGAAAAAGATGGCTTATTCTCAAGGCAAGCACAATCTACACCAGAACACATAGCATGGTGAGCAGAGAGTAGCAGGGCAGGTCTTGCACAGGGCAAAGTCTGCACAACTGTACAAGGACTCAAGTGGTATAAATAATATTTTATAGAATGAGAAGTCCAGTGGTAGGAAATTCCAGAGTTGATTAATTCTGTGGTTTGAGAAATTCGTCAAGGACCAGGTGTTTTCTGCCTTTCTGCTCTGGCATCATTAGCATGTCATCTCTTCAGGCTCATCCCCTCATGGTTACAGAAGAGCTGCTGCAGCTCTAAGTATAACTTCTTCTCACGGCTCCATCCAAAGTCAGGAATGGCATCTGTTTTGATCAAGGTGGAAAAACTTTTCCTAAAGACCCTTCAGAAAACTTCTTCTTTCTCATTAGCTATAACTGGGGCACGTGCTTATTCCTAAGTCAATATTTAATAACAGGGAATGAATTACCAAGTTTGGTTGGGACCAATCAAGATTCTCACCCTGGCATATCAAGGGTATCAGATTCCCCTGACTCACAGAGTCACTCAAAACTTTAACAGAAGTGAAGTTTGGTGAGGAGAAAGAAGGATGAAATGCCTTGTGGGTTGACAATAAATGGTACCTACCACAAAGTCAATGAGAAATATAATCAAAGTGCTACAAGAGCAGAAAAAAAAAAAGACAATTTTTCCAACTTCACAGAAGCCCTGATTTTGGAAATGGCTCTTGATACATGAGAATTATTTCTCAGGTGAAGAAGTGATGAGAATAAATTCTGAAACAAAAAAATGAATATTTATTAATTTGAATGTTATGATACCTTCCTATGATGAGACAAATGCTCTGTACACTTATACAGGTACCCAAGAGGGACATTCTAGGAAAAAAACTAAAAGAGAATTTTCTTTTCATTTTTTAAAAATTGATATGTATTTTTTATTCAAGCACACACATACATATATGTAAGCATTATTTTTTATTTTAGGTACAAAAATTAGAACTAACAATAAAAAGGGAAATTATTGGTTCTCACACTGGGAAGTTCAAACCGAGAGGCTCAAATTATGCTCTGCCCCTCGGTGGAGGCTATAGTCTCTCCTGTGCTGGCAGGCTTCATCCACATGGGAAGGACAATGGTTTTCAACAATTCTATATGCACATCTCGCAGGCTTAACAACCCCGGGGGAAAGTGAATGTTTCTCTCCCTTTGTGCATATTAATACTAGAGAAGGGCACTGATTGGTCCTGTTGGGTCAGTTGCTCACTCCTCAACCAATCATAGTTGCCAAGAGGATGGGAATGTCCATCTAGGCAATTGGTCCTCTCCTATGGCTACCATGCTGGATAGCACCTTTTCCCCTAAAACACCCCAAAGTAACAAATACAAAAACCCTTATGTCATATGATCTCATTTATGTGAAATGTTTAGAATAGGCAAATTTACAGGGATTAAAAAATAAGTTAGTTGTTTTCCAGGGACTAGATTGGGTGTAGTGAGTCAAGAAAGAGGAATGACCACTAATGGATATGGGGTTGCATTTTGAGGTGGTGAAAATTTCTGCAATTAGACTGTGGTGATGGTTGCACAACTCTCTGAATATACTAAAAACCACTGAACTGAACACTTTAAATAGGTAAATTTTATGGTATGTGAACTATATCTCAATAAAATTTTAAAAAAAGATTAGCTGTGTGTGTGACTAGTGATACCACCACCTAGTTATATTATGTTAATATTTTTGTGTATATCTTGCAGACTCTTCTCTAATATGCATTTTAATGTTAGTTTATATCTTATGATATATATACAACATAATTTATTTAACTCTTCTTTCCTTTCAGAATGTGTTCACTCTGTTTCTATTTGGTTTTGTATTTATGAGTTAGGATGAGTCTGACTCATGCCTACAACTTTATGAAACTCATTATAGAAAAAAAGAAGAAAATAAGCATTAATCTACCTATTTTTAAAACTACTGTTGTCATAACAATTTCATGTTTCCTTGTAGGTGGGACTCTTTTCCTTCACGCTATATTTATAGTATTAGTTACCATAACGACAAGATGTAATTCATCATATAGAAACCCAATCCAAAGGGAATTCTCTATCAGGAATCGTCACATTATGCTACAAATAAGAAAGGCAGTCCCGTAGATCATTAGGTCCAGTCTTCTGTCTCTAGGATAGATTACCTTAAAGCTTCCAAATAGGTGGGCTGTAAGCTTATTTTAGAAAAATAAAATAAAAAACAAGGCTTGAGGAATTAAAATCCTACTATCTCATTTCAAAATTTGGTTCAGGATTCTGTGAGCAAGGTAGAAATGGCCTAACTTGTAGGCACTCTCTGTGCAGTACAATCCTAAATGACACTCTCACTGGTCTTCCTCGCGGAATGCCCAAAGTGACCCAAATAGCCTTTCTTACCCCAGCCCTTATCAAACATGCCTGGGCTTGATTCCTCAGTCCAAAAACATACTGGCAATGTGCCCCTTTGGTCACAAAAGGGAAAGCTTTCTTCTACAACATTTGCTTCACCTCTTTTCATTAACATCATTGATATTTAACCTTCGGCTCAGCCATCTCTTTGAGACTCTCATGAAGCCCAGACCCTATTTCCAGAAAAATGCACATAATACACGAAATTTTATTCAAATTTCAGGGACTTCATGGGTCCTCTGAAGCCCATCAAAATTCTTCTAAAGTTAAGATTCCTGGATTACAGGCTAATAGATTTTTTTTCTTCCCATTTCATTCACTCATTCATTCATCCAGTGAAACATGTAGATCATGATATGCCAAATATGCCCCTAAATCCTGTGTAGTCGCATGAACTTCTACCGCACCCGGGAGACTCTGTGGGGACCGCGGGCTCTGGAAGGGTGAGCATGTGCTCTCTGGGCTCCAGCGCAGTGCAGTTACTTGCAGCAGGAGAGTCTCTTGCTCCACAGACAGGTGAGTTACCTTGTGTGAAGCACCTCTGTAACATCGTTTTCCTCTAGATGGATAGTCCTTGTGGCTCTGTGAGAGCCTTTTTCCTAGCAACACAGGGTTTTAGAGAAAACACAAGATTCCAAGTCAGAGGGTTTGAATTCAGCCCCAGCAGTACCACTTTCCAGCCACATAGATCACGGCAAGTCACTTAATTCCTCTAACTCTTAATTTCCTCCGCTATGAGATGGACCTAATAATGATGTCTCTCTGGGAGTGTGAGTAAAAAAATAACAAAACAAGAAATGGATGTGAAAACATTTTGTAAACCACAAAACAAATGATCATTAGTAGTAGTATTGCTGTTGTTATGCTATTGTTATTAAAAATCAGACCCATATCTTCGCTTTCGATTCTGTAGGGTGACAGAGAGGTGCAAGAGACCACTCCTAATGAGTTCCAGTTTTCTCTTCTATTTTGAATTCAAATAAAAGTTGTTGGAACAGAGTGGGTAGCACATTTCCCAAAGTGTGAGGCCCGTCGTGAAGCAATTCTCAGCTCTTGTCTGCAGCTATAATGCACTAAATAGAGTGAATTATACACACACAAAAATGGTCACTCCACAGAAATGTAGATAACTTCTAGACATTTACCATCTTACCAAAGATGGTAAAACATAGGGTTTTAATTGTTTCTCTTGGGAGTATCTTGAAAAAAACCTTTGCCAATGGTATTAGCATCATTTTGGTGGCAAGTAAGAGAAACCAGCTCTACCTGACTAAACTTCCAGACAAGGAATTTATTGTCAAGATAAAGCGGGCTTTTGTGGATCTTGGGAGCTGGCCTGGGTTTCTGGCAGTCAGGAAGTGTTGAAGCTGTGAGTCCAAACCCCCAGAACTCTGCCTCTGCTTCTCTGTGTGGTGTGCTCACATGGCTCCTGGTTCTTCCTCATCAGATCAGCTTTCTCTGAACTTCTGGTCCAATGGCCGGCAGAATGTGGCTGTACCCAACTCCCAACTTGACATGACTGCGTCAGGCTCCCCAGACATAATGCAGCTCTCTGTCCCAATTCCACATCCCCAGAGAAGGGGGTCTGATTGGCTTAAGTTCTATCATGAGCCTGTTGGGATCTGAGAGGGCTCACAAACCCCCAAACACCCTCTTTCTAACCCAGATTTTAAAACACTTGAGAAAAGAATAGGATATAAATAATATCCTGGAGAATAATATCTTAGAGAATAAGCTCCGAGAGGACACGCTCTTTGCTGTTTTGCTTACCATTCTAACTTCAAGGCCAGGCATATAATAAACACTCAATCTAGTACAATGGTTAAAAGTTCTGGCTTTGGAGTGGCATTGCCTGAGTTCAAACCCCACCTCTACCCTGTAATAAGTGAGTCTCAGTATCCTCCTCTGTAACATAGATATATTAAAATTACCCATCTCATAGGATATCGTGAGAAATAAATTGACTCATACACGCAAATTGCTTAGAATAGCACTTGGAAAACAGTATGCACTCAATAAATATTAATAAATGAAGGGTAAAAAAATCCCAGAGGAAATTTTTCAGATGAAGAGAGACAACTTTCTCCATCCTGAGTCTAGATTATTTCCTCAAATTTGAATCCAGGAAATTCTGGGTGTTTACCAAACTTCCAATATTAAGTCGGACTGCTTAGTGTCTTAGCAAAGCCCCCACAGGGCACAAGCAGTAAGCTCACAGGAAAGCTTATGATGATGGGGGAAATGAGCCCATCCATATTTGTACAAATGATAAATTCTGGGGTCAGACCATGATGTACTTTTGTGCAGCAAGTGGCAGCTATGACTCAGGTGCGTCTAAACAGGAACCAGATGAAGGTGAGCTTGCAGGCCTGTAGTCACCTTTTTCCCAGTTGAAGGGCAATATTAAAATAATTCTTCACTCAGGGTTCATCTTCTTACCACACATGTTTCTCCAATTTACTTCTTCAGGGAGCAAGGTAGATTCATTGAGAAATACAATGGGTTTACGTCAACTTGGGCTCTCACTCATTAGAGGGGTTCGTTTGCTTCTTTTTGTTCCCTCTGGGCTGTAAGAGGAACTCAGAATGCTGTCTTCTTGTTGTTTAATAGAATCTCCAATTATTTTCTCAGTATATTCTTTTACTGAGTGACAACATGTGACTAGCCTTGCTGTGCTTCTTATGCTAAGGGATTTACCATTGATTTAGCCTTGGGTTGGAATAATTCATGGCACTTGTGTGACCTTACTTGGCCACTATAGAACCTAAGGGGTGGAAGAATCTGGGTCTCAGAATGACTTTATTGGAACTGGGATCAGATACACAGTTGAATGCTTTCTCTTCAAATCCCCTATCTGCTCTTTCTTTACATCTTTTGCTTTTCTTTCTGCCTACAGGCTTTTCCACATGGCAGTAACATGGCTGTTGACATTCCTCAACCTTTATGGCTTCCAGTCATACCTCCAGGAGTGAATGACTTTATTATCTAGAACTCAAGTCCAAAATTCCCAGAGAAATGTTCTGATTGGCCAACTTAGGTCATGTGTCTCCCCTGGAGCAATCAACTGTGACAGGTGGAATATATTGAACAATATAATATGCAGGGATGTGGTGTGGAAATGGTGGGCAAGCAAAACAATGTGTCTAGCCAATGTGTACGCATACCCCCTCTTCCTCCATGTTTCTATCATAGTCCCTATCACCTCCACCCTCCATACACTAGAGATAAAACACTGAGAAAGTGAAGTGAGGAATTTCAGACCCTGCATGTCTGCTATCATGTACATCAAAGGCATCTGTGTGAAGCACCCCAATTTTGAGGTCCTTTCCCCTATGTGAAAAGGGAGTTCATGGTATTAGATGCACATGCAGAGAGCTCCAGCTGGTTCTTTCTTCTCCCCTCCCTTCTCTAAGTCTCTGGAGGAAAGAGATATTGCAAACTGTAAGGAAATGGGGAAAAGCTATGTCTCTGCTGGAATCATGGACAGATATGAGCTATATTTTAGACAACTGCTGTCTTATTCCCCATAAACATTCCCTTTCAGGGTATTTTCCATTAAAAAAAAAAGAGGACTTATGGGTAGAGTAAGGGCCTAAGGAAATTAATGTTAAATGATGGGATTTCAGGTGCCATCAACAGGGAGGGGTGGTGGTGATGATTTTGGTGAGTAAAAAGTGGAACTCTCCAGTCATTTCTCAAATCGCAGTGGGACAGGAAAACTAAGGGAATATTGCATCAGAACAGGAAGACTAGTGGGATATATCACAGTCACTTTTTGGGTGGTGGGGAGGGGTGGACACAAGGATTGATTGGTACTCTATCTCCCAGTACTAAAAAATTACATCAAATACAAACTGTGGCCTGCATTTTATACCTGATTATATGTAAGTACTTCAGACCTTCGAGATGAAGAAAATCAATCTGGTTGATGGGTTCATTTTACAGATGCAATTAAAGAGCCCACAATGAGCTTTTACTCGGGGAATCAAATTTTTTTGAGTTTCTATTTACTGTTGATAGGAATTAGACATTTTACAACTCAGTTAAATTAGAGGTTACCAGAAAAATTATCAAGTACAATGATTTTCTCTTCTGTCTCATTGAAAAGAATAATCCAAAAATTTGTGGTTTTGTTATCCTCAAGGATATTCACCAGTTTTAATCCATTGAGCATTCTTATTTTCAGCATTACTTGATTTTTCCACTCTCTATAAGATCCCAGTTTTTCATATCATTTTGGAACTTGCTTTGTCATTCTTGTAGTGCTCTCACGAATACATTAAATGTATTCTTGTATTCTCTCATGAATACATAAAACCTTGACAAGTGCTCACTCTTTGCATAAAAATCATGTTTTAACAGATTTATAATAATGACTCAGTTTCCCCCTGGGCTCCAATTTCCCATTCCTGGCTTCCTTTCCAAATCCCTTGCCAGCTTTTTCAAAAGGTAGATTTCGGATCCCTCCCCAGAGATTCTGATTCAGTGAGATCTTGGGGAATAAGTATTTTTAAATGTTCTTCACGTGATTCTAATACATTACTAAATTTTACTCACTACCTTGATTAATCTTAATAATAATCATAATAAAACTATTAAATTTATTATATTAGATCATAGTAAAAACAGCAACTATTGAGTACCTACTGGTTAACCAGCCCCTGTGCTGTATGCACTTCATACACATGATGCCATTTAATTTTACCTGATCCCTATCCAGACCCTAGAAATAAAGAAGCCCCTTGGAAAGCTGGATTAGGTTTTTAAGGTGACTAGGCTAGATACTAGAATACAAAAAGAACGACTTATAAAGTAAAAGTAACATGAACTGACCTTAATCAAGCTCTTTCTCTTTGCCAAGGTCACTGCTAAGGAATTTACACTTGGGTGCCCATCCCTTTGCCCCAGACCAAAATTCATTGTTTGTGCGTGAGCCATCAATTAATTAATTCATCCAAACAGCATTTGTCAACCTTTTGTCATTTTCTAGTTACTGCCCTAGGGACACCAGGGAACATAGTACCTTATCTTTAGGAAGCTTGTTCTGCTTACAAGGCCAGGGAATTACTCTTTATCTCAAAATCCATCCTGGCCAACTTGGGTACTTTTGGTCTATACTCCAGCACTTGCTTAGGATTAGGATCTCCCAAATTTATCACCTTGGATGATAATGATTGCAGAGGGATCTGTGGACCTAATTATCCCCAGCTCTCCTGGACCCTTCGTTAAGAGGAAGTTATTGTAGGTGATACCATCTCTGCAACCCCAACATTTTCCTCTCAAATGAAGTCTGGTGTGGTTCTTGAAAAGTTCAGATTAAATCTTTGGTCAATAAAGAAGTGGTTATATGGGACAGGGGTCTGCAGATCCCAAGGTTCATGGATAGAATCCAAGAGGTCTTTGAACTTGGATGGGAAAAATTACGTCTTTATTTTCATTAACCTCTAAGTGAAATTAATCATTCCTTCAGTTATGCATGCAGGTAATAAGCCACAACAGTATTAACGAGATCTGTGACTTTGTCATCAGTACAGCTATTTTCATATCATATTACTTGTAGGTATCTCTTAATACTGTTTATAGTTATCACCACTTCAATATTATGATGTTCGTTAGACTTGCTGCTAGATCTTATTATTTAATGCATGAGCAAAGAACCACATACATTACTACATCATAAATCTGTTTTTAAAATATTTTTGATAACTTTATTTCCATATAAGTGGCTTCCTTTGTAATCCTGTATTTTTTATGCATTTAAAAGTGTTATTCTAAGAAGGAAATCCAAGACTCCAACACCCACCCTCTCCACGCACACATACATTAAGAATCTCTAGATGTCACTTTCTTTGTGCTTAGCCCCATGGTATATGCTATGCAACATAGAGAAATATCAGACACTTGACATCACAAAAGAGATATCCCAATTCTATCATCATTACCTAAATTCATAAATGCCACTGAGTACAGCAGGTATGAATCTCAGTACATAAACGAGTGTGTAGGAAGTTTAACCATTTTTCCATAACTTAATTCCTATTATGAGCTTCTTTCCATCAGGAGGCAGAAATCTAGTATCAGTCAATTTTGGGTGCACCCCTCCTTTTGAGGGTGGTGTCTGTGTTCCGGGGGAGGGGTAGTTCAGGGCCTAGGCATTGTAGGACAGGCTTTATCAGCCCATGTTCTCCTCTGCTCTGATGCCCTCAGCCCTACCTGATCTCGGTCTCTCATGCCACAGGGAACTGCTGGGTGGTACTTGTTTCTGGCCCAGGGCTCGCTCCTTTGATGCTGTCTCTGTCTGAGTGCAGAGCCCTGCCAGGTGGGTGGGGAACACCCTGCTCCTCTCGAGCCTTGCCTAGAGTTCTGTCCTTTTCTGTGCTAGGTCCATCTTCCTGGAGGTGCCAGGTAGCTGTTTCCATTCTGGAGTCTCACCCTTTCCCAGAGCAGAACCAGAAGATGGGCACAGCTCCTCTCTTCTCTCAGATCTCCCAAACCTATCTGGACTTTTGTCACCCCACTCCTAGAATTTCATCCACCTGGGCGTAGGTGGGTGGGGGTGGGAGCAAGGGGGAAGAAAGGTTAAAGAGATGTTTTCTCAGATACATCCTTGAGTCTAAGCTTCCTTACATCCCTTCTCCCATTCTTTCAATGAGAAATTCCATAAATGAGTAGAAACTAACAAAGGTGTGATGAGATGTGGATTCCGGATGGTTGGAGAGGCTCACTCATTAGCTAAATGACTTATTTCTGTGTTCTGTGTTCCATGTTCTCATGTTGTGGGAGTCAAAATGGTGACTCCATAAAATAAAAATTGTTCCCTATCATCCGGTAATAGGTTCTAAGTCCCCAGGTCATATGAATTTGCCTTCTCTATGCAACACCCTGGGTAAACATCTACCTTAACTCAGGGGAAACTGTATAGAGTAAGATGCTAAAGATTGAACAACGAGTGGGAAGATTTTACTGCCAAGCAGAGTCTAGGCTCTATGGGAATGAGGTCTGAGAGAGGGGAAAAGGGATGGGTCTTCTACAGCCAAAGATAGCAAATTGTGTCTGTGAGGTGGAAGGAAAGCAAAGGCCTGGTGGTGCTGACTGGCTGCTTCCACCTGGGCTTGTGGACTGAGTCAACACTGGGCTGGCTCTAGAGGAGCAGCATCTGCCACAGGACCACTGTCTAGCTGGCCCTGCTGCAGACATGAGGGGCTATGTTGAGACTATGGCTCCCAGTCAGGTTTGCAGTTCCCTTGGGCTAGGTGGCCACATCAGGTATGCCACAATTTACCACATTATTATCTGTTAATCTTTCAGCTTCATGTGACGAGCTCACAGAGGGCAGGAACTGTGCTTTACTCATCTCCATGACCCTCCACCCTGCACAGGGACTAGTACACAGGACATGCTCCCAGCATTTACTGAGCACTTCCTTTGTGCGAGGTTCTGGGCTTACACTGGAAATGCACTATCTTATTTCACCCTTACAAACAGCCTCTGGAGTACAGGCAGCACATCAGAGAGAACAAGCACGCTGCCTCGGGTCACACACCTGGTGACTGAGAGGGCCAAGACTGGAATCAGGAGGGCTGACTCCAGAGGTCTGGCCCCTAAACACCTACAACACTGAAGAGAAAGCCCGAGAAGCATCCTACAACTCCACCAGGCATCAGGCGATGCTCTCTGGATGCCCAGGGCAGTTAATCTCGGGGGTGGTGCTGACTGTAGGATTTGTGTTTTCATAGCTACAGGGCCTGGCAGGATTTCTGAGTGTGATAAAGGACAGAGGTGAGAGCCTGAGGTTTTTGTCAAATGATAAATCCTGAGGTAGTTATATTGGTGTTCACCAGCCTGTTTTCCAAAGGGTCCAAAGAGAGCTCGATGTCCAGCAGCAAGAAAACCCACACGTACAGCAACACCAGCTGAATAGAACAGGCGCCCCAAATTCACTGCGTTTTCTTGGGGACAGTCCTCAGATCCCTCAAGCTTGGTTTTCTCATCTGTAAAAGGAGGCGGTTGTAGTTCTCATTGTGAGACTCCGCCTTTGTACTGGCAACTAATAAGATTTTAAAACACAATTTTCAGGTTTCCGCCCCATGGAGTTTTTGTTTCAGTGGTTCAGTGGCCAAGCCCAGGGGTTAGTATTTTTAAAGCTCACATAGTGATTCTAATGCTCAAACTAGTTTGGGAATCACTGGTCTGAGTGACCTCCTTGGTCCCTGCTTGACTGGATTACCCATTTGGGGGATTAAGTCCCTGAGTATTATCAGATGGGTTTAGGGTGTTATGGAATGTTTAAGAGGTGTTTGACTAGGGATGGAGACCAGACAAGGTATTTGGAGAATGTGAAACTACTAATATATCTGATGGGTAGTAAAAAAAGACAGTGACTTCTTGTAGTGGACATCTGTTGCTTTTGCCTGCCCAGTATTCATTTCCCTTCTTTTTTGAAAATGATACCTTATAGTCCTCTTAGAAATCACTTAATTCACAAGTCTTCAACCATGTATTTTGGGTGGGGTTGACCCCACCCTGCTCCTGACTTCAGGGGTAAGCAGGGGTTGTCCTTGCTTGGCCAACCAGAGTATGCATGAGACCCAAGCTATGCAAATGAGACTCAGTCCCAGAACTTTTGATGGCTTTGCAAAGCTGGGACACTATAATCTTGGAGCTGCTGGCAGCCCTTTTCTCTGATTACAGGGAGGAAGCACAGTAGAGAAAAATGAGGCCAACGCATAGGAGACAGACATCATAAATAAACCTCTAAATGCACAAACTATAAAGTTTTAAACAATGATGAATTTTATTACATCAAGATTGAATTTCAGTCAACAAGTGACACCATGGACACATTTAATAGAAGGCTGGCAGAAGGTGAAAAGATATTTATAATGTCAAAAAAGAGAGAAAGACAAATATCTAGAATACACAAAGAACTCCTGAAATAAAGGAGAAAGATTGCAAATGGGCACAAGATATGAATAAGAAATTTACAGAAAGGAAGCTCCAAAAACTAACAAACCTATGATGAGTTGCTCAACGTCATGGTGATAAGAGAAGCTCAAATTAAAACAAATATAACTTTATATCCATTAAGTTGGCAGAAATTAGGGAGCTGGATATTGCCAAGAGTTGGAAGAAATGTGGGGATACAGGAACTTCCATGTATTATTGGTGGGGATGTCAGCACTGCTACTTTTTTGGGAGCAATTTGGCCTAATTTGGTTAATTTAGTTCCACATAAACCATCAACTCAGTGACCCAACAAAGGTATTCTAGGGTATGCATTCCAGTGGATTTCTCTCCCAGGTCTACAAAAGGACACATTTTGGGTTTTCATAGAAATATTGTTTGCAGTGGCAGGAAGTTGGAGGTACCCATCATAGGAGAAGGAGGGAGGAAAATGTGAAAGATCCACACCATAGGTTGTTATATAACAGTCAGAAAAAAATTAGAGATTTTAAATATATACATATATATACACACATAAGTATATATGTGTATAGCAAGCAAAGTAAGAAAAGGATAAAACAATAAGATCTATAATCAAGCACTGTTTGCATAAATTAAAAATACATGCACGCAAAACAATATATTCAAATAAAAGTATATATATATATTAAACATATTAAAATGGATGCCCAAAGAGGACCCCTGCTCCTATGGATGTTAAGTGAAAAAGCAAACAAATGAATATTGGATAATTTTGACAAGTGAAATGAAGGGAAAAAAAATCAACCCCAGTGCTAAGAGAAAGAGTAACAAGATCTGCTTTGCCTGGGTGGGTCAGGGAAAGCTTCTGTAAGGTATGTTTGCTGCAATGTGACCTAGGAGTAGTATTTGGGTGAAGAGTCTGGGAGAGCAACTGGATAGGATAAAAGCTATGAGACAAGCTCTGAGGTAGGAAAGAGCTGGATGTTCAAAGAACTGAATGAAGCTGCTATGATGGTGACCCAAGAAGACGAAGTCCTTTTTCTTGAGAGCTTCTACTTGGGGCATGGTGTGCATGAAGGTGGGGAAACAAAATCAGAACAGCCGAGCACAGGGTGTCCCAGGGGGTTTTGAACACTAGCAGGCAGCTGACTGTTCCCCTGGCAGTGCTGTGTTAATACCAGGTAATTAGCCTGAGCTATCAAATCCGTTCTCTTTAGTTTGCACAGTCATTAAGAGGAGGAAGGAAAATACTTCCCATGTGAACCTCCTTGCAGTTTTGCAACAACCAGAGCGCATTTGTAATAGGTCTACGATTTCATGTGAGGCCCGCATGTGGGATTTATACATCAACCTGCTCCTGACGTATGCTTTCAATTCTTCACAGATTGGTAGTCTGAATCGATGTAGGCTGTGTGGGTAAGTGGGAAAACGTTCAAACTTTGGGGTCCGACAGGCCTTGTCTCATTCACAGTGGAAACCTCGTTCTGGTGTCTGACGCTCAGTAGGTGCTCAATTATATCTGTGCGATGGATAAATGCATATTACATTGCCTTTAAAAACAGAGTTTTGAATGAAAAGGGCATGATGCAGTATGGCTGGTTACACCTCTGCTGTCTCTCACACAGACACACACACTCACCCCAAAGCTATAGAGAAAAGCAAAGACTGGAAGTAAACAGAGGAAACATACCAAAATGTTGACAGTGATTATATATATTATGTGGTGGGTCTGTGGGTGAATTTAAACTATATTTTTCTAATTTCTATTATTCTGTATTTTCCAACATAATATATATATTTCTAATATATATTTCTATGATTTCTGTTACCGAACCAAGTGGGCTCGCCTCCTGGTGAGTTAAATAAGACCCTACACCAGTGGGAGTTGTCTCACAAGGTAAAGTGTATTTGCAGCAAATAGGAGGCCATGAGGAGTCATTTCCAAAGTCATGGCGTCCGGAACAAAGGGAAGCAGGAACTTTTATTTCGGATGGGGAATGAATATTCAAAAGCGAGAGATGGGTATTCGCTTGTGCAGGCTCAGTTGGAGAATGTGCTTCAACAGATGCTGCAGGTTACGGTGATGAGGCCTGAGCTCCTCCTGGGGAGATCTTAGCATTAAAGGTAAGGGAAAGGTCATGGGCGCTGCTCCTGTGGTGAGGCTTGGTCAGTTTCAGGATGGTTGGTGGTTACATCTTAACATACAAAAGGAAAAAAACAACTTAGAAACAGTTAATTGCTTCCAAACCCACCCTTGAGTTTCCCAAGACACCTGGTCAGTGACATTTCTAATTTTCTGTATTTCATTAACATAAAATTTTTAAAAATTGAAGGAAGTCATTTATAAAGGGAAGAAAAGAATGCTGTTAATAAAATGCCCTCACCCTTCCTTTTAGGGGATGAACCATGTTCATATGCTTTTGATGGCTAATGGATGTGTGTGTGTGTGTGTGTGTGTGTGTGTGTGTGTGTGTATGGGGATTTTGGAAATTACTGAGAATAGCAATGTCAGGGTTTCCATGTTAACTGCTAGTAAGAAAACATCTCCTAAGGGTCAGGCCTCGTGCTTGGGGCTGGGGCTCTGATATGAAAGCGATAAGACCTCTGTTTTTGTGGATTTTATGTTCTAGGAGGGGCTAACAATAATAACTAGTATTTATATAGCACTGTTATCAGTGCTTGACACATATTAACTCCTGTAATCCTCACAACAATCCTATGAGTTCCTTATTTTACAGATGCAAAACTGTTTTGAAAACAACCAAGTTAAATGACTTGCCTAATATCCCGTAGCCAGTTAATGATGAGGTTGAGATTATAACCCATGTGGTCTGCCTCTAGTGTTCGTAAATAAATGAAGTTACAGATTATAGTGAATGGCAGGGAAAGCACATGCAGAGCATTTTGGTGGAGAATAATGGCAGGATCCACTTTTGACAGATTGGTCCTGGAAATCCTTTCTCAGGAGGTGACATTTAAAGGTGAAACCTAAATAATGATAATGAGACATTTCTAATTCAAGGTATTTTTTCATTATCCCCATACACAACAAGTTGGCCATACACAACAGTCCTGAGGGTAATGTGGCAAAAAGACCCCCCAAAAAGGCTGACCCAAGGAGCTGGGCAAGGGGATGGAGATGACACTGACCACGACTAGACATGCGGCATGCTCACTTTCCTCAAAAACATTCTAGAGGAAAGTTATTCCCAAACCAGGGGACCAGGGATGGTACTTAAATGGACACAATAGACAAGAGCAAACCAGGCAGTGGATGCTAGGGTTTCACAGTAGACACTAGAGCTGAAAGAAAAAGAGAAATTGCAATCCCTTCCTCCCCACCCTCCTCAAAGTATCTTTTGCATAATATCCTCAGGCCAGTATCCTAAAAGGCATTATTACAAGTTGGCACAATATAAAGTGCTACAGAATTAACTGGGTTTTGCAGTGTTCCAAATCCAGGCCCACAATATGCAATATGCTTTTTAAAAGCAAGAAAATGAGCCTATTTTAACAGAGAGGCATGAATAGTAACATTGCCTGTTCATGAATGATTGTTGCTAAGTGGGAAATTATCCTAACAACTTTTTTTATTCAAAACTCATCAGGACTAAATAGCTGGTGAGATGAAGTGTGAGCTTTCCTAACGAAACTCATTCCAAACTATTGCCTTGGACTTTCTGATTGTGAAAAAGGCTTTTGGTGGATTTAATGTGTTTTCAGGTCCATCTCCCTTGTTGCCATCCATCCTGCTTCTGAATGGCCCCTAAACTTGATGAGCAATACCCGGTGAAGTCTTTTGCTGGCCCCTGCTGCTGGCGGATCTTCTTAGAGATCATCATCCTGCAGAGCCTCTGGTTTCCTTCATGCCTTTCCTCTCCCCCTTCTTTCTTCCTTCCCTTTGAACATTCACAGTTCCTTGGTGGCCTGAATTAGAGTATATCAATGTGGCTTTATGCATTCAATTAAAATATTTTCTTTAATCTTTGCAATAATTCATTTGTAGTCATTATCTATTGCTGCATTATAAATCACCCTGAAAAAAAGAGTGGCTTAAAACAACAAATATTTATTATCTTAGAGTTTCTATGGAAAATGTGTCAGGGATTTGGGAGTGGCTCAGCTGGGTGCTTGTCGCTCCGGGTCTTTCATGGGGTTGCAGTCAACATGTCAGCTCGGGGGCGCTCGGCTGTGCGGCTGGGGCATCCACATCCAAGATGGCTCACTCACCTGGCTGTTGAAAAATAGCCTCAGTTGCTCTCTGGCTGACAGGAGACTTCAGTTCTTCATCACATGGGCCTCTCCATAGGGCCGCGTGAGTGTGCTCATGAGCAATCCAAGAGAGCACGGCAGAAGCCACCATGTCTGTTAGGACCTAGCCTCAGGAGTCACACAGCATCATTTCCACGATATCTTAGTTGTTATACGAGTCAACCCTTTCCAGCGTGGGAGGGGATTACCGCAGGCGGGTAGAATCACGGAAGATCATCCTGAGGCCAACTACCACACCACTGAAGGATGTGTACATAGTCTCTGACTTCAAGATTTCATTTGCGTGAATGTAAAGCACCAAATGGAATGCCTACACATACCAAGGACTGATCCTACGGTAACTGCTACTATTATCGGCATCGTTGTTTGACTGACTTAGTTTGGGCTGCTATAACAAAATACCATAGAGAGGGTAGTTCATAAACAACAGAAATTTATTTCTCACAGTTCTGGAGGCTGGGAGTCCAAGATCAGGGTGCCAACATGGCTGGGTGAGGGCTCTCTTCCGGGTTGCAGACTTCTTGCTGTTTCCTCACCTGGTGGAAGGGGGTAGCAAGCTCAATGGGGTCTCTTTCATAAGGGCAATAATCCCACTCATGAGGGCTCCACACTAAGCATCTCCCGAAGGTCCCATCTCCTAATACCATCACATTGGGCATTAGGATTTCAACATATGAATTTTAGGGGGACACGAACATTCTAACCATAGCAATGTTATTAATTTATGAACAGGAAGATGAAACCAAGCCATCACTGAGCACCTTGATGGGAGGGATCATGCCTTAAACTCAGCACTGTGCTGAACTCCATATCACCCTCTAACCAATCAATCCAATGAGCTGGCACAGCATATTATGGACCAGTCAGCTTCTTCTTTATTCCAACTCCAATCTTTCAATCAAAGTGAGGTGAGCATGCCCCTGGTTGTATTTAATTCCAGATGGCAAACATTTTTATATTTTAATAGTTATGTACTTATTCTAGTAAGTATTAAAAAATATAACTAACAAATAAAACTACTGATTTAATGGATAATCTTGCTTAGGATGAAGCTAAAACAGGTCAATTTAAAAAAGAATATTAAGTGAATAATAGAAATTGTAACATGCAGTTACAACAAGCATTGTGAAGGTGGAAGGCAAATGCAGTTTGGGAGGCACTAATTTAACATACTGTGAAGATTATAAAGGTTTGACAGTTCAGAATAGCTCTCTTTATTATTATTAGTCTTTTATTTTACCAGTATGCTCTCTTCTGAGATAGCTCAGCCTGTCTTCTTCTTTACACATACCACTCTATGCCCCTCTTCTTGCTCCAATTCTGGCTTAGAAACCCTTTTCCACTCTCTTTTCTTGGATGACTCCTGCTGATCCTTTAAGTTTTGGATCATGCATGGTCTCATCTGAGGAGGAATCTCTGCTACCTTTCCTCCAGCCTCGCAAAGCATCCTTTTTACACCTCTATCCCAGTATTTAACTTTGTCCAGGAATTAAATGATCTTATGCCTCTCTCCCCTACTTTCCTGGAGCTCCTCAAGGGCGGGGACCATGCTTTGCTCGTCTTTGCATCTCCAGCACCAAACACAGTCCTCGGCATGAGGAAGGCACTCAATCAATATTTATCTGAAATGAACTATTACTACAGGCTGCAAAAGAAATAAAAACAATGTTTCTTCTTGTTGGCCCCTTAAAAGTGGCTGCCTGTCCAATGCACAGGGATAGTCGTGAAAGAGCTTTGTAGCTGTTCTGTTTTACTCAAGAACCCAGTGACTATTAAATATTTCTCAGTTTGTCAAATGTGGGAAAGGCAAGAGGTGAACATATTGAAGAAAGAGTAGCATGTGTTCAGGCTCCAGAATGTGCAAACTTCTGTTGGTTGGAACTGGTAACCTGGTTTGAACTTATAACTTTTAATTGGGACAAAACCCTGGGAAAAAAAATCCCTCTGGTATGCAAATGATTCCATCTGTGATCCTGTTAAACATTCGTTAGTGCAGCAGAACCTTGCCAAACTGCCACTTTATTTCTTCTTCTTGACAATTAACATTTGATCCAGCAACTGTGGAATGGGGAAACAAACATAGACTATGGGCTCATTTTGAATAAAGTGAATATTAAATAAAACTCAAACCTGCAAGTTCATTAAGATTCTGAAGAACTTGCCAGGAGTTGCTATTCCCTCCAGTGTGATGAATCACTGGACTATGAACTTTCCATCAGGACAGAAAAGAAAAGGATACTGGAAGAGCAAAGAGATGTGGCTTCTTGCTCTGATTCTGCTCTTGGGCAGGGCCTTGGGCAAGGCAGAGAATCTACTTAGACTTTAGTTTCTTCCTCTATGAATTAGAGGTTTGGACTAGGTTTTCCTTGGATCTTTCTAGGTCTAATAAACTACCTTTAATTCAGTCATCCATTTAATAAATATTTATTGAGTATTTACTGCATGCCGTGCACTGTTCTGTGTCTTTGAAGGTAATAATGAGCAAGACGGATAAAGCCTCTGTTCTCCTGGAACTTTTAGTCCTGTGATGGAGATAAGCATTAAACAAATGATTATGCAAATAATTATTTAAGTGTGGTTACACTAAGAGTGGTGAAGAAGGACAGGGTAGTGTGAGCATACATGACTGGAAGGCCTTAGAAGAGTCCCAGAGGTCAGGGAAGGCTTCCCTGGGGAAGTGATAATTGATAGCTGGTATCTGAAGGATAACTAGGAGTGGCCCAGGAGAACAAGGGAATGACTGGTCCAAGTAGAGGAAAGAAGCCAAGTGCTCGAGGAACTAACAGTAATTAGCAAGGGCCTGGGCAATCACGTGAGCTGAGGCTGGCGCGCGCAACTGCCGCAAGTGCACGCAGAGCATTGTGGGCCACGGAAAGGTTAGCCTCCTTCAGTGATGAAGGGAAGCCATCCATGGGGGTGATGTAATTGGAGGTGAAAGATTCACAGTAACTCTGACTGAGGGAACTTTCTTTTCTCTCTCCTTATCTCCAAATTGTGGTAGGGCCTCGTTGGCAAGGTCTTAACTTGGATCCCTCTGGATTAACTATTGCAAAAGCAATATTGCTGTCTGAGGCTTCTCTGGGGTTCTTGACTAATTTTACAGAGGCTTGTGGACCCTTCACACTTACAAAAGCTTTTTTTTGCACATTATTGTAGTATTTCAGCAAAGAACATGCTGCTGGAAACTTTTGCAAACTCTCACTAATGGGGTTATCACCCAAATGCTCTTAGGTAATAATACCTCTTGTAAGAACAGCTGTCGGCAATGTTTTGAAGGAAGTCAGCATCTAGCCTGCTAAATTTGGACTCCATAAAGCTCACTTTCCCTATTTCTCTTCTTTTCTTTGTAAAGGATCCAATAGCTTCCCCTCAGAAGTTGGGGTGAATTTAAATCATGTGCTCCCTCTCTCAGGGGCACTAGCATTTTAGATTTAACTCCTATTGTAGATGGAAAGGCTTTGTACTCTATTTTAAGACTCTCAGAAATCAGTCAGTAGGTGGGGAAGAAATTGTGGATGTTTGGGGGGGTGGGAGGTCGGATTGAAAATCTTCTCAAGTGTGCTCGTGTATACTTCAGCCATGTGTCACACTAAACATGAAGGATGCAGGAGCCACTTGGAAACTGGCTATAACAATAAGTTCCTAACAAATATTCTAGGAGGTTTTTTTTTTTATACCCTAGACAAAAATATTATGTTATTTCTTCTGTATTAAAAAATGCAATCCTTTTATAGTACACTGAAAAATGTTATGTATTGTTGGTGTTCTTGATGACTGACCCTAACAAGCCAACCCAATTTTTGGACCCTAACTTTTCTCTAGGACTGATTCAGGGTTTACAATCAATATAGTAACATGCCATTATTTGTCATTACATCGTGAATTTAATCCTCTAATTTCTAGCCACCCAAGCAGCTCACACAAAAGAGAATGGGAGAAAAATAGTAATATAAAAAAGCTTCGGCTCTTTATTTCATAGAAGAGCTATGGAGTATAGAACTTGGTATTGACTGAGACTTGAGCATAAAGCCCAGTGTGTCTGATGACCTTTTTACCATGGAGGTCAGCCAGTAGGCAGTCAGTCAGGAAGGTCTGCTGGAGACTGTGCTAGAGAAAAGTTGCTTGTTCAGATAATGCAGTGACAGTGGAGGATTCTGTTGTCTGGGGCTGCACTGCAGTAGTCTGAGTTATCAGTGTAAGGTAAACATGGTGTAGTTTGGTGTTTAAGAACATAGATTTTGGGTTCTAGCTAGACTGCTTCATTGCTCTGCGGCACTGGACAGTATTACTTACCTATCTATGCCTGAGTTTCCCTAACTGTAAAATAGGAATAATAACACCTACGGCTGTGATGAGCCTGGACCGTGCGAAGTGAATGAGCCACTCACCTCAGGCAAAATGGAAGGGGGTGTCACAAAACGCAGTAATGGAGACAAACACTATTTTAATGTCATATTTTCTTTAAAAAATCAAATTTAATGCCCAAAGTGCATGATGAACAAAATAGCAAAAGGGCCGTGTTTGTGACTGAATACTCTGACCTTTTCATCTGTCTGAGGTTTTAACAAAAGGTTGTACCGTCCCACACTCAGCCTTTTCTCGACACCACTGTTTTGGCAGCCATTTCTGACTTTTAGTATCTTTTGCCATTTAGAGAGTCTGAGAATTTTCAAAATCGTCCAGTCTTGATACTGACACAAAATTTACTTGTATTTTGTTCGTTTTGCTTCTCCCGCTAGAATTTAATCCCTGTGAAGGTGTGGATTTTCTAAAAACTTTTTATGTTGACATAATTTTCAATTTACATAAAAGCTGCAGAGAATTCACAAATACACTTCACCCAGTTTCCCCTAATGTTAACATCTTACATAACCATGGAACATTTATCAAAATCAAGAAATCAACACCAGCACAATACTGTTAACTAAACTATAGAAACTACTGTATCTATTACAGACTTGATTTAGATTTCCCCAGGTTTTCCATTAATGTTCTTTTTCTGTTTTAGGATCAACGTTGCATTTAGTCATCATGGTTCTTTATCTCCCCCGGTTTGTGACAGTTTCTCTATCTTTCCTTGGTTTCCACGACCTTAATACATTTGAAGGACACTGGTCAGATTGTAGACTTTCCCTCAGTTTGGGTTTGTCTGATGTTTTCTCACAATTAGACTGAGGTTATAAATTTTGGGGAAGAATTCTGGAAGTGATGAAAGCACTTTTTAAATTTTATTTTGATCACTGATGTTTCCTCAGTATCTATAACAGTGCGTGGCATACAGAGACAATAGAATATTTGTCAGTTTAGACAATTTACATGCATCTACCTGATGATGTAGCTAAATAATGTGTGTATATATTATTATGTAATATATAATGTGTGTATATATTATTATAATGTGTGTATATATATATATATGTAAATATATATAGCCATACAAAGTTTTTCTAAAGAAAATACTTGTAAAATGCTGATGGCTTCTAAAGAAAATTAACTGCCCTGAGAAATCTACTTATCTCCCAAGGCAGGGTGGGGAATCCTGGTTTTTTTTGTTTTCCCTGGAGGAAGATTTGCCCTGAGCTAACATCTGTGCCAATCTTCCTCTACTTTGTATGTGGGTCGCTGCCACAGCATGGCCATTGATGACTGGTGTATGCTCTTGCCTGGGAACCAAAGCCGGGCAGCTGAAGCAGAGGGCACCAAACTTAACCACTAGGCCACGGGGTCAGCCCCCAGGGAATTCGGTTTTTAATTAATGCTAGGTCATTGACTGTCAGAAAACCAACAGGAGACCCCAAAGTGTAAAAAAGCCAGGTTTAAGTGCAACACAAATTTGAAAAATACTCACTAGTATCTCTCCCAAATCATATAATGTGTTACCCTTAACCAAGAATTTGTAGAAAGGAAGCGGTTGGGTCTTATTTATGCTCTGTATCACTAGCATCCAACATCTTACTTGCCCCTCAGTGAGTGCTTTATAAATATTTGCTTAACCCCAGTCTACACTATTGAACATACTGTATAAGGAGGTACATACTGGCCCTTGGGCAGCTGCTCCTCCAAATGATACGGCAATAAATTCACAGACTAATTTTGACTCAGACAAATGTGCATTCAAATTTTAGCTCTAGTAAGGCAAATTTCTTGAACTCTGAGTTCCATTTTCTTTGTATATAAAAATGGAAAAAGATTTTTCACCTTTGTTGTCAAAGATTAAACAGAGTGACGATTTTTTAAGTGCCTAATAGGAATCCTGACACATAGAGGATGGTCAGTAAAATGTCCTTATCTTTCCTCCTATATTTTCTCAGCTCTTCGCCCCCTTTCCTGGTGGTGACCAGATGCTTCTATCACAACAGATCACTGCCCCCCAGAAGGCAGACACTACTGATGGACAGAAGCAGTAAAATGCTTGTTAATTTGCCACTTAGAAGATGCATGACCTTCGATAGGTTATTCACCAACGTGAGCCTTAGTTTTTTATCTGTATGTTGGAGATACCAGTAACTACCTCCAAGTGTCACTGTGGGGATTAGGTGAGAATGTGTACCTGAAGTGCTTGGAACTCTGCCTGAAACTTGTAACTTGTAATAAATACGACTTGTTATAATGGATTGTTGCATTTAATGCACGGGGCAGGTGACGTTAACACAGATACGCATGAGAGAGAAGAGGAAAAATGAAACCTAATTTATTATGAAAGAAATAAAATGCAATGAATAATGTATTATCAGAGAAAATTTTTGCCTGGCTCAGTAGCTACTTTAGAGCTAACTCTAAACCTTTCATGATTTTACCTTAACAGTTAAGAAGTAGGGGAAGGAAGAGGACATAGCTTACTTATTATAGCATTTCCAAGGGTTTAGAACATGGGTGGGCAAACCTTTTCTGAGAAGGACCAGCTAGTAAATATTTTGGGCTCTATAGACCACATACAGGCTCTGCCCATGTTCTTTTGTTTTTTTACAATTCTTTAAAAATTGTAAAAACCATTCTTTGGCCGAGTGGCCAAGATTTGCTGACCCCCGGTAAAATCAACTATTATATTTTAGAGAAATTTGAAGAAAGACGTAGTGAGTAGCTGAGCTTAAGGATCACAGCACTAGGTATTTGCTGATAAGGGAGAGAGAGAATTGCAGAATGGGCAATTAGACTCCTTGTCAAAAAAACAGAAGGATGGAAGCAAGAAAAACCCAGTGTCTAAATCCAAAACTTAATGAAACATTCTTTCCATGTATAGATGGTTTGAGGCTTATTTGTCACAAAAGCAGCAGGAAATTTGTTTGGCCAAAGCTGCTTATGAGTATGGGAAGGTAATTCTCCATGGGTCTCTTGGGTTTCCACACATCTTACGAGCGAGGCGCTCACTGTCCCCTTGTTCCAGACTATCTTTTGAAAGATATTTGTATAGTAAGGAGCCTTGTAAGACAGAGATAGTGTCTTCCTCAGGAGCAAAGGGCAGGCATGCTTACTGCCTATTATAAAGGATCTGGCTCCCTAAACTCCAGGCTCTTCTCCTGTAACACACCCCACTGCACGTGCAGGTGTCATCTGACCCTCTTCATCACACAAAAAAGGCCATGAGTGATAGAATGTCCTTCATCTCTTACCCGGGAGTCTCATGTCATCTGGCGACATCCTTGAAACTCTGGCAGGTTTTCTTCTTAGCTTGCATGTAGGGACAAGTCTTAAAACTTTTTATAGTTTTTGACAGTGACAAAGACAGAATGAAGATGAGGAAGAACAAGCTAAGTCAAGGGACCCAGAAAACGTTATTTTAAAAGTTACCTTTAAAAAAAGAATTTAACAAAATCTTAAAATGGTGCGATGCACTGAAACAGGAAAGTAGGTGGAAAGAGATGGTGAACAGTTACTTATTGAGCCTATTTGAATGATTTGGGTAAATGTACCACTCTGCCAGAGCCCCCACATCTGCCTTGGCTGTCTCTACGAAAATTCTACCCACTGTTCAAAGGGCTTTTCAAAGACCACACTACCTGGAAGTGACGTCTTCATCACAGCTCAGAAATTTATACTACTTAACATTAACATATTATTTCAATAATAGTGATCTCACAGGCGTATCGTCTTATCTGAAATGATAAATCCACAGCTTCTGACAATCTGCTCAATAAATGTGTATGCTGCATTTGTTTAGCTATGTATTATGGTTATTTTTGTCAGTCTTATGTGAATTGTAAGCTCATTGAGAGCAATAACCCATTTTTATTTGTCTTTGCATCCAAATTAGGTGCTTGTTATGGGCTGAATTTTATCCCCTCCAAATTCCTATGTTGAAGTGCTAAGCCCCAGTGCCTCAGAATGTGACTGTATTTGGAGATAGAGTCTTTAAAGAGGTAATTATGAGGTCATTAGGATGGGCCCTAATCCAATGTGACTGGTATCCTTATAAAGAGAGGAAAACTGGACACAGATAGGTATAGAGGGGAGACGATGTGAAGGCACAGGGAGAAGATGGCCATCTACAAGCCAAGGGGAGGGGCCTCAGAAGGAACCAACCCTGCCAATACCTTGACTTCTAGCCTCCAGACTGTGAGAAAATAAGCAAATTTCTGTTGTTTAAGCCAAAGTCTGTGGCCCTTTGTATGGCAGCTCTAGTAAACTAATAGAGGGCTCAACACGTAGTTCTTAAATAAATGAACTATTTACTGCAATAACAGCTTGTACTAGCCTCTATCATATCACTCATCTACCACACTGCATTGTAAGTATCTCTTTATTATTTATTATTACATATATATTATTTATTACATCTGGTGCAAGTGACAGAAAATCTGATTCAAATAAGATCAAGCAAAGTGGAAATCTACTGACACTTTCAGGAGTAAATCTAGCTTTGGGTATGTTTTGATTCAAGGACTCAAATGACATCATCAGGGCCCAATCTCTTTCTATCTCTAAACTCTGCTTTCCTCCATGCTAGCTTCATTCTCAGACTTCACATGAGGGCAAGATGGCTGCCAAGAGATTCAGACTTACATACTCCCAGGTTCAAGACCAGCATAAGAAAAGAAACAGTTTGTTTCTCAAGAGATCCAGCAAAACTCCCCAGGTTGCATCTCATCGAATCAGGCCACATGCTTGTCCTTGAACCAATCAGTGTAAGCAGGGGTGCAATGCTCAGGCCAGGACAGAGTCACATGTCCTACCAGGAGGTCAGAATTCGAGTCAGACACCTGATACCCATGGGCTGAGGGAAGGAGAGGAGGTGATCCCAGAGGAAAATTGAGATCCAGGAGAAAGGAGGATGAGTGTTGGGTGAGCAACTTGTCTGTTGTTCCTATATGACTGGTAAGCTCTCAAGGACTAGATATCCCAGTCTCTCTCTTCTGGACCCAGCAAGGCTCCCTGAATATAATAATAGGCACCAGTAAGTGTGTGTTGAATGCATGAATGCAGTAGATGTGGAGCCATCAATGAAGTATGAGAAGATTTCCATTTCTGCTGCAGCCACGATAGAGGGGCTGTGAGTCCCTCGCATCCCCATAGTTAGAAAACAGCCCACAGCCTCCAGGCCTGAGCCTGACCTGGTGGAGGAAATGGCCCTCTTCTCTTCCTCAAGAGAAGGGAACACATAGCAGCCTTGGTGAGATTGTGCACATTGACTTCATGATCAAATTATGTCTGGACATGGAAGAGTAGGTGAAAATTAAGATAGAAACAAATGGGGAGGCTGTGGGGATGAGAATCCTACCCTAAACGTTTCTGTTTTTCACTTCAGCCAGCAAGTGAGAATTGCATCAGATAGGTTACAGAACCACCTAGTGGTCAGAGAGCATCCATGCTAGTGGCATAGACTTTAATTGGTGTGTGCAATGAGCTTAATCATTGCCATCCCGGGCCTGGGGGAATGGTGTACGCTGGTCACTGAAGGGTCCAGGTACCCTCCCTGGCTTCCACCTTTTCTCCTGCTTTTGAGAATGCCACTGAGAGCAGAAATTTGGAATAAAATGTCAGCTATATTAGTTTTTCATTTTTACTTTTGTTACGGGAGGTGCTGAGAAAAGAAAGATGTTGAAATGACAAAGGAGACTGCAAATCAGTGAAAATGTCAGTGCCGTGCTCTCCTCATATCTGGCAATCTGTGGGGGTGGAGGTCATATGAGGGACTTCCATTTTCTACTTTATGTACTTTTGTACTGTTTGAATTGATTTACTATACGCATGCATTGCTTCTGTAATAATAAAAAAGAGGACGTATTTTAAACATAAAGAAATGGATGTCACTTCATCTGAGGGTTTTCCCTGATGTCCTAAGACCAGTGTGTGGTTGACTTGTATTAATCTATTTACAAATTTCCTGTAGGTATTTTTCAGATATACAGCTGGCATTATGGGCATAGACAGTGGCTTTGGCACTAAATGGTGCTAACTTATTCAACTGGGAAGTTAATCCATGGACCTCATTATCCTGGACACTCCATTCTTCCCCAGAGATTCTTGCTCCTGGTAGTATGAGACTCTAAGCCCCTGCCCCTCATCTCCAAGGGTGTTGGTCCACTGCAGTGTTTGGAGGAAACAAGGCTGGCAGATGAAGGTGAGATGGTATACTATTTTGCTGGCGGACACACAGCCATGATTTGAAATGCAGCTGGGTAGCCTATGATGCTCTACATGAGGAGTCCTAAAGGTTTAGGTCATAAAGTGTATAACAGAGTTACTGATAGTCAAATACATGATGTTAAGAAAAATATTGTTAAAGTTGTATTTGGGAAGATTAATTTGTAGCCCCATGGATTGGAGAGGGAGAGACATTGACTTCCAAGATACCAGTTAGGAGAGTGTTGTAATAATTCAGGGGCAATTGCTCTGATAATTGCCATGGCAATTTCTTTGCCAACAACAAATTCTCGGTGTGCCTATTACAGTGCCTGGCAAGGTGTGGACGACTAATGTTTGTGTAAACCTGGATGATTAGTCACAGTTATTGTAGAGGAAAGAGGCACAAGAGAGACATGAAAGACGACAGAAGACTTATCTAGTACATAGATGTAAGAAGCTGGGGAAAGAAGAAATCAGATGGTGACTCTGCAGTCTTGATCATTACTAGAATGTCTGTGAGAGAGTGATGGAGATGGAGAGAGACAGGGAGAGAGAGAGAGGAAGAGGATTGTGGATTGTGGAGAGGCAGGCTGTAAGAGCAGAGGAGAGAAGGAGAGAAGATGAGTTCCATGCATTGTGTGTATGTTGAGTATGAGGTGACAATGGGACATCTTAAAGAAATGTCCAGAGGGCAATTGCTGAATGGGATTTGAGTACGGGTGAGAAGTTAGTGTTTGGGATATAGACTTGGATATCTCCAACATGGAGGTAAGAGTTGAATCTGTAAGAGCGAATGAACTGTCTTGGAGGGGAGAATGTACAGACAGAAAACCAAAGGCTGAGAATTGAGTTCTGAGGAACGTTCACTACTTCAAAAAGTGCTGGGAACACTGGAGAAACTTGCAGTTGAGAGCCTTATCCAATTGTCAGTTGAACCCTTTGCTACCATAGGCCAGGTGAAATTACTTGACATTTTAAGTGTGGACTCTATAGAGTTGTTCAAAGTCAGATATGAAGTGGAAAATCCTTCTGAGATACACAGAGGGAATAAAATATTCCCATCTCTCAGTTGTGCTCAGCTTTAAAATTCTCAACAGCAACAAAAATCCAGGCACTTCAGTTAAAAAGTTTGCAGCTGAAGTTTGCTCTCATTCAAGCCCAACTGAGTGTACTTTTTCCCTTCTATTTTTGCTTTGTCTCCACTTTGTAAAGAGGTTGTTTAAACCTGTGCATCAAATTCTCACACAGCAACCCAGCCACTAAGGGAAAATCAAAAAGGAAGTATAGTGCATTTCTAACAGCGTTGCTGGGAACCAGTGGGAGGGGAAACCAAAGGGTGCTGTCCAGGTCAGTGACCGCTGAGCACTGGGAAATGTTAATTGGCAAACCATGAAGGAACATCATGGGAGGACCAGGAGTGGCTTAGGCAACTTTTTTAGGATGAAAGGACTATACCTTTGGCAGCAGCCATTTTTCACTTCCTTGCTTCCCAGCAGTCCTCTTCTTGTACATTAACAAAAACAGTGCCTTTCCAGATGTAATCAGACATCTAGAAACAAGAGACAGACAGGATGGGGGAGCAGCTGAGCACAATTGTTCCCTCGGATAATGCCGAAGCACCGAATAACTTTTTGGAGGACATGTTGAAATAAACATATGTGACTTTTACTGATGGCAGAGGAAAGTTTCTCTATCAAGAATGTACGTGTGTGTGTGTATGTGTGGATGCATGTATATGTGTTACCAGCATCAATTTGGATAGGTAAATGGAAACGTGATTATTCCACAGTGATACAAGTATGATGGAAAGAATACACTTGTTTACTAAGCAGATATCACGTGGAAGCAGGACCCAGGTGTTTCCTTTCTGAAGGAAACTCCCAACAACACTGAACAACACTGAAATCCACCGTCAGCAATGAAAACACATTGACAGAATAGCCCAGTGATTCGCAAATCAAATTCTGTAAGGCTCATAACACTGTAGATTCAGCTCATTAAACTACTGAAAAGGGGAGAAATTAAAAAGCAATCATTTTAATTATCGTGTTTGTGTCAAGTTTAGCCAACTGCTACGATAATATCACTTGGCTTGTTCTACTGTAATTAATCCAGTAAGTGTACAAAGAAAACAAATTAGAACTATTTATAGCTCTGAAGCTAAGTGGAAATGAGATATTGCCCAAGTACTAGTACAATAAATATAGGTTTGTTGACACTCCTTCAAATTACACTTTAGGACTTTTAACCATTCATGTTATTCTTCAACTGTATTAACCTCCATGAAACAAAAAAATTCCAGTAGTGGATCTCACCAAATTTGCTTTCAGATGTGCATGTCAAGTTGAGTAACCAGGCACTTGTTTTGTTTGAGCCAAACTGGATGAATCTCAGCAAGGAAATGTTAACCAATATGTAAGTGCCGAGCGCATTTTGTAAAAAAGTCTCTGCAGTGAGGTGCAAACATTATGTAACTTTATGAGTCAGTTCCACAGAATGAAAGCCACGGTCAAGATTCATATCATTTAACTGGCCATGGTGTCCCCGGGTCTAGATAATAAAGAATTATATGTAAATGAAAGAAAATGTACGTCTGGCACAAAAGGGAAAAAATCTGTACGAGAGGTAACTGGGTTTTTTTAAAAGTAATATCCCTCACTCAGCAAAAACAAATGAAAATTGTATGCAAGAGCACGGGTCCAATGTTTAGGCACAAAACATGTAAATTAGGTCTCAAGTAATGACATTCACAATTATCAGAGAAAATTTGTCCAAGTTCCCTCATACTACTGCTGCATTACTGTTGCTGAGACTCCTACTGTCCATAACAATATATACCACCTCCTACCTATGGGCTGCTTTCAGGTTACAAGGCACCGCATTAAGTCGTTAGCATTCTTTTGCTCCATCCACAGAGCCTCCTATGCAGATGCTCTAGTTATCTCTGTCCTGCGGATGAGAAAACTGAGGTGGAGATTCTAGTGGGGAAGCCGGCTTTTGGGCTCTAACTGGTCACATTACAAAGCCTGGGCTCTTCACCACTATATTTTCTCCTGACAAATGTGGAGAGCTTGAGTGGGACTTATGAATACAGCTGAACTAGACTGTTCTTTGTTGTACTGTGAACCAGGCCGGATCTCTGCTTCAGTGGCTCCAGCGTGGGCTCTGACTTTCTTGCAACCATAGGTAAACACGGCCAGCTGATGAGCACATAGCTAGGTTTGTCATCTGAAAAATAGTGCCCTGCTGTGTGTGTAGCTCTTTGGACTTTGTAAAGCCATTTCACATAAATGGTCTCTTTTGATCCTCTAGTTCAGTGAAGTGGGCAGAGAAACCACTTTTATCCCCATTTGAGAGGTAATCTAATATGTAACTTTATTCAAAGCCATATGATGGGTAAGGGGCAGAGCCAGAGGTGGAATCCAATTTTCTTCCCTTCTCTCAAGCACTTTCCACTTCTTCTTGGCCCTTCCATGTGGGCGAACACATATATAACATGAACATAACTGCATATGCTACATAGCTGCAGTGCCCAGAGGAATTCTCCAGGAGCCCGTGAAACAGTGAATAACACCTGGTGGAGACAGAGCTTCATGTGCTCATTAATCTAGAATTTAGAACTAGAGGACGACATCTCTAGTTCATTTCAGAACTGAACCAAATTCACTAATCCAAACCTCAGAAAGATAGCTCAGCTTCTGATTGATTGCCAAAAAACTCTTTGGGAGAAGAGGCAAAAATTTAATTCATTTATCAGTTTGGTGCTGTGTCTATGATTTATTTTTCCTAGTTTGCCCTTAGGATTGAAAATAAACCATAAGTCAGCGTGAGTCCTTTTCAAATGTCACCACATTTTCAAGTTTTCATAACTACTTTCTAGGTCAAACTGGGGCTATACTCATTACTAACTGTGTAACAATGGGGCAAATACTTTGAATCTTTAAAATAATCTAAAACAGTGATGATAATAACACCTACCTCATTGGATTGTTGTCATCTTTAAATGATATATGCATGTGACACATTTGGCAGGGTGCCTGGCACATGATACGTGACAAGTAAATTTAGTTGTTGATTTCACTCCACATTTTTAAATGCACATTTGAAGCCAAGTACACAAATAGTGATTATCTTTTGTCAATTTGTTTTATCTTAAGGTTAAAGTTAAGCAGATTTATTGCCTAATCAAATGCATTATTCAACTGGGAATTGATATTATTGCTTAATTTTCAACTTTCTTAATAAAAGATGCATGGTGCCAAAGCAATGATGACATCAGCTCTGCCCTGGGGCAGTTTACTTAGGCTTTCTCTTCACTCTCTCAAGTTTGCTTTGATGGTTAAAATTTCACTAGCTTGTGAGCTCCTTGAAGGCTGAGGTAGGTATTTCATTGTATTTTCTCACAGAACCTATCACATAGTAGCCACTTAGTAAACATTTGTTGAGCATTGATTTGATGCCAGAAAACTGAAAACCATTCATCCATTAAAAGAATTTATATCAGGGGGCTGCCCCAGTGGTGTAGTGGTTGGGTTCACATGCTCTGATTTGGCGGCCCAGGGTTAGCGCGTTTAGATCCTGAGTGCAGACCTATGCACTGCTCGTAAAGCCACGCTGTGGCGGTGTCCCACATAAAAAAATAGAGGAGGATGGTCATGGATGTTAGCTTAGGGCCAATCTTCCTCAGCAAAAAGAGGAAGACTGGCAACAGACATTAGCCCACCAAAAAAAAAGAACTTATACTGGCTTTGAGATTCCCACTGTATTTGGTCAACAACAGCACCTTTATTTCTCTGAGATCTCAATGCTACCCTTGGGCATGCACTGGTTTATTCTTTTCTGAGCAGCTCTCATAACACCCAAAAAAAGGGGAGGGAGATAAAAAGGGAGAAAAATAGAGAAAGATAAGAGAAATAAGGACAGAGCAAATTGTAGAGGGAGAAAAAAAATGAATGAATAACTTTCACTCTTTACCTTTCGCCAAATACCCTAGCAGACTGTCTGATCTTTTTTTACTATGTCCATTTATAACTTTTATAATTAAAGGAAGAAATGTGTACAGCTGTCGATTTCTGTATTAAAATGTTTCAGTTAAAATGGTAATGTAACTTGGGACATGATTTTCTTATTGCAGCTATTATATGTGATTTGGAGGTTACTGGAAGTCTTGAATAGCAGAGAAGAAGGGAAAGAGCATGGCTTTGAAATTAGACAGACATGGCCTTACAGCGATCTGTATTAACTCATCCCTTATTAACCCCTTTGAGCTTCCATTTCTTCATCTTTAAAATAAGACAATATTAATTCTCCTCTGGAAATTTATATCTGGGTCAGGAGTACAGCTCTGGAGTTAGGCTCGAATGGTGGCTCCAACACTTGCCCACAGGTAACCTTGTGTGAACTTCATTTTTCTCATGAATGAAATGTAGGCATTAACAATACCTACCTCATCAGGTTGTTAGGAGGAATAAATTAAATTAGATAGTCAGAAAGAATTCCATTCTACACATTAGTAGACCTGCATTATCAAAAATTGTACTCAATTATTAAATTTTAAATTTTTGCCAATAAAAATTTCGTGGAAATTTATTTTCCCTCTTGACAGTTATATAGCAATATATATATCATATAATATATATACCATATAATATATTTATTACACATAATATACGTAATTTATTTTGCCTCTTGGCCTGCAAAGCCTAAAATATTTTTTGTCTGGTCCTTTACAGGAAAAGTTTACTGACCTCTGGTTTAGAAGATAGGCAGTCTTACCATCCCAAGGGACTGCTTCCTCTAAGTCATATAACATATTTTCTATGAATGAAGCCAATTCCACATAGGTGAGAGCTGAGAGAGGCTAGAGGAGGGAGGAAACGGTAGACAAATTTTTAAAGAGAGATCCTTTTCTTTAAATGGGAAAAAAAGAGTTCCTTTTTTTCCTTCCATTCTTTATAGGACTAACCTAGAAAAATGCCTTATGGTTATCTTAACAGTACCTTTTCTGGGTAGACAAATAAACGGTGACGGAACAAATGCTGATGCATATGGCAAAAACCAAAATTGGATCCTTACTTCATATAACAGGTGGATTAAAAAAAAGAATTTAAATGTGAAAAGCAAGACTAAAACCCTTTGAATAAAATATTAAGGCTGTTTTCATGGCTTTGGGAAAAGACAGATGAAAACCATAAAGGAAAAGACGTGGCACTGCAGCCCTATGTGGGTCCCTAGGAAAACCCTTGCACACATGTACACAAGAAGACATGTCTAGGACTGTTCATAGACCATTGTTTGTAAAAGCAAGCAACTGGAGACAAACTTAATGTCCATCAGCAGGAAGATGGATCAATACATTGCAATCTACTAATGGAATACTACATACTAGTAAACAGAGCTTCACAAGTATTCACATAGCTGAATCTCACAAACTTTTGAGTGAAAAAAGGAAAATTACAGAAGAATAACATGGTGTGCTGTTATTTATATAAAAGTCAAAAACATACTAAATAATAATGCACTGTTTAAGGATAGATGCATACATAGTAAATATATAAAGAAATGCTGATAATGATGAGCCTAAATTAAGAATATTAGTAACTTCTGCTGGGAAGACATGGGCTGCAATTAGGGTATACGCAGGGTATTTCAACCATATTTAATAATGTTTTTACATTTCAGTCTAGGGGCAGGGTACATGCATATTTATTATACCATACTTTTTAATCTTATTACTTATATTACACATCATGATAAGTATAAATGTCAAATTTATTAATAAAGAACCCAAAAAACTTCCTTTCCTTTATAGGCATTGTCTTTTGAGAGCCATGCTGGTTTTTCCTGTACTTCCCACGTGCTGAAATGGACATAATTGCTTTCCTCAAGAGTAGCACAGCTTCTATTTTGTCCAGGACATTTTAGTTATTGAACTAAGGAAATGGCTACTGGACTTTTTGAGAAGACCCCAGGAGGCCAGTGCTAATATAGACGAAAGTCTTTGGTACCTTAGAGTGAATTAGGTTATTTTTATAAGATTGAGAAGGGCACTGATGAACCAAAAAGAAGGAATTACTCTAATGGTAGAATATCAAACTCTGTCCTATGGGTGGTGTGCCTACTTAATAACATTTTTCAATGCAATTAGACTAGAAGGACAAAATACTTAAAAGCCAAAATTACACTAGGAGTTACTGGGGCAAAATCATGTTTTCTTTCTAAGGTATAGTTAAAATTTCGTCCGATCAATTCAAGAGGTCTGGAAAACAGCATCCAGTCATTAATTCTCTCACTTAATAAAATATTTGTGCCGGGTGACACCAAATTATTACCAGGGTTAGTAGTAAGATATTTATTTTTCACTCTCAGTCTCGGTTCAAAAGTATGAAAGAAAGATGTCATTCTTAGCCACACAAGAAGAAGTAAATGTGAGGTCACTATTATATACTTGTCATCAGATACATGAAACATGCATGTCCCAATTTGGGCTACCCAATTAAAGAAAGATGTGAAGAATTTGGAAGGGATTTAGAAACATCCAAGGGCAATCAGAAAAAGAAAATAAGTTGTAAGGAAAAGCACTAAAGCAGAGAATATTCAGCTTATAAGGAGGAAGCCCAAAGCAGGACTTTGTTCACAGTAGGCACTTAACGGCTTGGAACTGCATTCAGTGTGAAAAGCTCATTGGGCAAGGGTGGGAAACATTTCCCCAATCACTGAATCAGGAAAACCTCAACTTCCTCCCAGTATCCCTTGCAAAAATATATTCAATATATTTTCCCCACCACTCAGAGATGAAATATTTGGTTCATTTATTTTTTTGTTAAAGAATTGAGAGTAGGCAACATAAAACTTTGATATGCACAACAAATGCTACAAATACATCTCATTTCCATATTAGAGTCAATTAAAGTTCAAATACACATAAACAGAAGACACCAAAAGGATAGCAACAGAGAGGTAGGGATAGATGCCATATGCTGGGCATTAGCTGTATTGTTCCTCTTTAAAATGCTAATGAACTGCCTACTTTTTATAGCTCTTTATTCCAATGCACATGATCTGCTCTGAATCAGAATATTATAATTGCCAATGTGAAAGACATTATTTTTGGAGCAGTACCAGCAGCCAGAGCATGCTAAGCCTGGGGGGTAGGTGAAATGAAGCCCATTAGGGTGGTAGTGAATGGGTACTATCTTCCAGATCTTGGCCAGGGACCATGGGTTCCCTGCTCTCGTCTTAGAGGATGGTGATCTGATCCCATCTCCAATAAAGAGAGAACAAGAATACCCAAGCTCTAATTGCAGCGTGAGCAATTTAAACTAGTGGTTAAGAAAAATTTCCTAACCCTAGGGCTGAAATGGATTTCTGAGAGGCTTTGCAAGCATGTTAATATCAGCAAGAATTGCTTTGTGTTATATGGATATTTAAAAACTGCTTTAAAATTATTTATTTATAAAATTGATTTAGAGAGTTAACGTACCTTTCCACTGTTGGATTTATTTTTTAAGTACTTACTGCTTTTACACCATGTAAATAGGCTTTATTTTGATACACTAAAATTTTTATATCAACGTTGATATAACATAGTATGACCGTTAAAACAAATTCCCTGGCACGTCTTAGCACAATCTGTCCAATCTTTCTTCTGCTGATTCTCTAAGGCCCCGGATTCCCCTCTGTCACCTTCTATGCAGTCTTGGGTTTCATACTCTCAACTCAGCTCCCGTTCTGCCTCCAGCTGGGTCCTGGTTAAGACAGAGGTCTCATGGTTTGTTCATCAATGATTCTTTCTTATTTTTGTGATATGAATAAAAATAGAAAATCTGTGTGATGCTTATGTCAAATATTAAATTCTACTTTTGGTTCAAAGTAGATGATCAAAGATAGTCACGTTTAAACACCATTCACCTCATTGGAGATGCAGTTTAATCTTTTAATAAACCATAGAAATGATTAAATCTTTTATAGAAAAAGCCAAAACTATGTTATCCCGTGAGAAAGACTGTGATCTAGACCAGAGGCAGGACAGAATATGGTCTGGAGAGATGGTAAAAACTGAGCCTGGGTTAAGCATGACCTTGTGACATAGACATACAAGGAGTGTGTGGATTGGCCTTTAAGCTGGGAGATGTTCAATATGACTGCTCACGCAGTGGTTACAATGTACCACATTTAAGCAGTACAGAAATAGTGTTTTTTTTTTAAGTGCATTAAAAAAGCAAGCCTACCCACAGGCCAAGAACATTATAAATAGAAGGCCAAAGCAAACAAATGCCCTCAAAACAAACAACCCCATCCAAACAAAAAAAGCAAAAGGGAAGCATTTTAAATCATTTTATTAAGAAATTCAACTCTTCAAAGCTCAATAAAAATTTATGTAACAAACTGATTTCTGCAGATGTCTGAATTAGATGTTGATTTTAGTCTTCATTTTAACTGCTACTGGAGTAAAGTTCAACTCTTGGGAATTTAAATAGAAAAGAATTGGGTAACAAGGCCTCATTTGAGCAGAGCCACCATCAGATCATACTACACATTTGTTCTTATCTCTAACAAAGAGTATGATACAATTAAAGCACAATTGAGTTGAATGTTAGGGATGTTCTGAAATGACTAAATTCTATGGGCACACAGACCCATTCAGGGAGAAATTAAAAATGAGCACATTTCAGAATTTTTCTTAGGCTATGTAAAAACAGTCACCTAAAAATGACACTGTCAGAACGACTCTTCTAAACAGGAAAGGGAAAAAAAAGCAGCTCACTCTGAAGGAAGTCGTCCCTTCCACCGAAGGAATAATGTGAGGTGGGGGTGTGACACGATACTTGAGCAGTATTCTCATTCCACTGTGTAGGAGTAGTATAGATATGTTGAGATAATTGAGAAGCAGAGCAATGTCTTGTACAAACACAGATGTGACTGGCATGTTTCAACAAATCACAGAAAACTATGCTCACACTAAACAGAACTATTAGGGAATAAAATTATTGAAGTTTTCAGAATTTAAATTCTGAGTTTAAATAATGATCAATCCGAGCACTACTAAAAGCAAATGTGACACTCTAATAAATGATGCCAATACCAATGCAGCATGATTTATAATTTTAAAAAAAGCTACAAAGATCCCAACTGTCCAACAACAGGGACTGCTGAAGAAAATTAAACTCTGCTCATGTAATAAAATGATTCTATTAAAAAGAATGAAATTTGAATGTTCAGCATATATAATGATGCCCATAATAGATTGCTAAAAGTTAAAAAAAATGACTTTGAAAACATTATGCTAAGTGAAAGAAGTCAGAAACAAAAGGCCATGTTTTATGCTTCTATTTATATAAATGTTCAAAATAAGCAAATCCAGAGACAGAAAATAATTAGCGGTTGCCAGGGTACAGTAGATGGGGAATTGAAAGGTATACGTTTTCTTTTCGGGGTGATGGAAATTTTCTGCAATTAGGTACTGATGACGGTTGTACAACATTGTGAATACACTAAAACCACTGAATTGTACATTTTAAAATTGTTAAAATGGGGGCCGGCCTGGTAATGTAGTGGTTAACGTCATGTGTTCTGCTTCAGCGGCTCAGGGTTCACCAGTTCAGATGCTGAGCACGGACCTACTTGCTGCTTATCAAGCCATGCTGAGGTGGCGTCCCACATAGAAGAGCTACAACTCTGCAACTATGATACACAACTATGTACTGGGGCTTTCGGGAGAAAAAAAAAAGAGAGAATTTGGCAACAGATGTTAGCGAAGGGCCAATCTCCCTCAAATAAAATAAAATAAAATAGTTAAAATGGTGAATTTTATGAGAATTTTACCTTAATAAAAATTTTTTGAAAAAAAGCAGCATGTGCGTGTATTCATACGGTTGTGCAACCATCATCACTCAAAAACTTCCCTCCTGCTCATTTGCAGTCAATCCCACTTCCACCCCCAAGCAGCTAATCTGTTGTCTCTATAGATTTGTCTTTTCTAGAAATTCACATGAATGGAATCACATGGTATGTGGTTTTCTGCATCTGGCTTTTTTTTTACTTAGCATGTTTTTGAGGGTCATCCATTTTGAAACATCTTATCAATAATCCATTCCTTTTTATTGCTATATAGAGGTATTATTTTTTATCATAATGATAGTGTGCTTGGAAAAGAAAATAAAGACATTCCCATTTTGAAAATTAAAACATAAAATAATAGGGCTTTTAGGACCATTGATTGCCTAAAGACTCTATGAAGCACTACAATATTATCAAGGATCACAAAACTGAAAATTAAGCAATTGTGTCATTAAATTTTACAAAAACTTTTGTTTGAACTATATTTACCTGGGGAAAAAATAAAATAACCATACGCTTTCTCTTTTTTTTTTGGTGAGGAAGATTAGCCCTGAGCTAATATCTGTTGCCAATCCTCCTCTTTTTGCGGAGGAAGACTGGCCCTGGGGTAACATCCGTACCCATCTTCCTCTACTTTATATGTGGGATGCCGCCACAGCGTGGCTTGATAAGCTGTGTATAGATCTGCACGTGGGATCTGAACCTGCACACCCTGGGCCCCCCAAGTGGAGCACGTGAACTTAACCACTACGCCACCGGGCCAGCCCCTGCTTTCTCTTTTAGGAGAACCAGAGCAAGCCAAGTAGGTATAAATATGCAAGCATCTTAAATGTTTCTGACTACTTCATTTGTTTTCTCATTTTTAAAAATTCTTTTTGTGTCACAAGTGTTGAAAAGCTATTTAAAACACCTTAATGCATAATTAATAACCCTGCAAGCTATCAGCAGATTTAGTGGCAGTTTCAGAAATAAACCAAATTTATATATGCAAGGTAAGCCTAATTAGTTAAGCTCACAAAAAATGTAATATCCGATTTTTAGAACCTAATGTGCTCAAGAAAGTATTTGTGCTTTTAAATTAGAACAGCTCTGTATTTAATTAGTCCTTATTGGAGTATGTAATCATTTTAATTTATTTGCACAAACACAGGACATTGTGCTCCATCAGCAGATAATGTTCTTCATTAACTAGAGTAGGAACTTTGTGCACAAAGTAGAAGAAACATTTCTATCTGTGATGAAAAAATCAGAACTGCACACCATCAGATTTCATTTTTTAGGTTTTATGGTCACCATTCTGAGATATACATTCATTAATAGTAATATAAAACACTTTTGACTAAGTACTCTGCCAATCCTTAGAAATCAATAATTTTTCATTTTACCTATTGCCCAGTTATAAAATGGGTATTGAATTATTAATGAACAAAGTAACTTACTGAAATTCAAGTAACAGTAATGTACCAAAATTCAAATTTCAATAAGTTGGATAGCGGCAGAAGTAGTTGGTTAAAATCAATCATTTCCTCATTGGCGGTGTAAAGTCCTTAACAGGCTGTAGAGAGAGCTGAGCACAGGCTTTATTTAGGCTGTCTGAAAGTGAACATTCTATGCTTGACAAGCTGATGACAGATCACTCTTATTTATCCATTAAAGCACATGAACCAATTCTTCCCTAGGGCATTTCCAATAAACCTTGAAATCTTTTTATTGCCACTCCTTCCCCCAAATCCTAAATACATCCTAAAAAGAAACTCTCATTAACTACTGTAATTATCTTTGAAAAGATAATTATGTTTTTGCTTGATTCTAAATATTTCATTCCTCAAGTTCTTATTTTGAAATAAGCATATCATTAGATACAAGCAAATTGCTTGTGAAATAATTTAACCTTTCATTTCCAAATAAATGGAATTTATAAAAATTGAGATCATTTGGCAACCAGTAGTTGGATTTTGACATGACATCGCAAAACCAATCAGTGGATAGTTTGTGAGGCTAGGTTTAAGTTGGGGCATTGTTTGGGTAGGAAGCTTGCTCCAGCTAGTTTTTTGAAGGAAGGCCCAGTGCTCTTTTGGGGTAAGTATTCTTCATACTATGATCTGTACCATGCTATATTTTTTAGAAAAATTTAGCATTACTTGATGAAAGACTAAACACTTTATCATGTATTTTTTTTCTCTCACAGGGCAAGTTAAGCAAATTGTTTGAGTCATTACATTAGATCTGCTCTATATAACAGGCAGATCGCCAAATGTAGTCTTGATTTCCCACAAGTCTCCATGATTGGGTCAGAGTATCCTATAGGATAAGATTCTAATTTATACAGTTTTCTTTTTGCCCAAAGTTCTAAATTCTACCATTTATATGGGGGAAAAAGAGGTGTATGATTTCAGAAAGGAAAGGCTCCTTTTTTGTAGGTAATGAGTATTGCAAACATAATTGCATAATTTTAACTTTAGAGACAATCGTCCTTCCTTAGCTTTGGAGTATATTTGAGTTGAGCAATACCTAATAATTAGATTAAAGATACGTACTTGCAAATTGTCAAATGCATAGTTCCTAAATTCTATCCAAAATCATATCATTAGGATACATTTAAAAAAATTCTTTATGGGATGGCCAGTATCTGACGATAGTTAGCATTTTAAGATTTATAGAATTTTGCATTACTTACATAATTATCTCTGGAGAAAGAATGCCTACTTCTACAAGCCTAGGTATATAGCTCTTGAAAATACCCATTGGCAAGCATGGCATTATAGCAAAGTCATAAAATATACATGTACACTATATGTAAAATCAACTACACGTTCTTGGCATACATACATGCATAAATAAATAACACACTAGATTGAGTGAACCTGCAAACTCCATTGACAGTGAATCTCAGTTACTCAGTGAGAATCACTAGGTGAGCTATTAGCTATGATAAAGTGTCTCTAGTATTTAAAGGTACATGTAACATTTTTGGTATAAAATGGGTCCTAAGAGCAAGCCAGATGTTCTACGTAGTACTTAACTGAAGAAACAGAAGTCTATTCCAATGCTAGAGAAAAAAGTTACCACACAGTACTTTTTGAGGCACAGTATATTTGTTCTTAACGTATGCATAAATATGGCTACAAATACTGTATTTTTGATTTAAGAGTTTCATAAGGGAAATTTCGGCTATACATGACTCTTCATGTAACCAAGCACACTAAACTCTTGCATCAAATGCAACTCCACTGTATAGCTGTTTTGACAGAAACAAATAGTTTCTGTCAAACTATATTAACTGTATATAGTTAAATATAATATAGTTTCTGTCAAACTATATTAACAAATATATAGTTAAGTATAAAATAGTTTTGCACCTAATCATTTTAGAGTCAAATAAAAGACAACCAACAACAAAAATCTCCACAACATTGATTTAAACTAAAAATCATTTTGTTGGAGGTGGGAGAGGCAAAAAATTAGAAAATTTGATCCATTTGGGGAATTTGGCTGAAGATTGATAGTCTTAAGTCTAAGAGTGGGAGAATTTAATTTCCAAAGCATCATCTACCCTGTTCATTAGTAAGAACTGGAGATTCAAGGAAGTCACTCTTACGTTTGCCTTAACAAGAATTGTGTGTATTTATAAATTGAATTGAAAAAGACAAAAAACATACTATCCAAGGATTATAATAAAAAATATTATTCTAAAACAATTGGGTAAGTTTGAAAATCCAGCCCCAAACTAATTATTAGTGAGTACATTCCTCCAGAAGATGAAGTATTAATGAAGCAAAACATATTTGTGTAATTCCAGAGATTAGAAATGATATTCTTGTAAAAAATGTTTTATTATCTTAACCTCCTCTAAAAAAGAGCCATTAATATGTAGCTTGGAATTTCTTTTTATTTAGTCTGAAAGTCTCTGCTTTTAAAAAAAAGGCAACATTTTCCTCCCCATATGGTACCTTTCTCATAACTATAACTGAGCTTTATCCAGAATCATAGGCAGTTTCTCCAGAAAAAGCCAATGATCAATATATAAGATACAGTATTTTCTTACAGTCTCTGGCAAGAGAGCATGACAATATAAACCAAATAAATTTAATACAAGGAAATAATGTAACTCAAAATAAACTGCTTTTTGTTTAATCTGATTTTTTTCTGATTCTATACCAGATGACTTCTATTCTTAAAGCTTAGGATAAATTGGGAATACAAGTCAAAATCAGATCCAAGTTAAACAAAACGGGACACTGAGAACAGTGGTTTAGCAAAAGTAAACTCAACAACACAGTTTAAATTAATTGGGAAAATTTTAATTAATAAGCATCAAATGCACTTTACATTGATAACTGCAATACTGAAATTGTGACATTTTAAATATTTTTCTCAAAAAAGGTTAGTGATTTTCTTTTTCCTGGGAAATGTGGAGATCCAACTATGAGCATTGATGTGGCCAATCTTGGTCACTATGGTTTAGTTACTGCTAGTATCTAAACAGGTGTTTACATGTCTACAATAAGGTAGACAGTGAACTTCTTGTATCACTGAATTTTAGCAAAAATTTCATGAGATAATTTAAAGGAATGTCAAACTTTTGAAGTGCAAACTCATAAAACCCTACACTGGGATCACCATTTGCTTCAAGTGCATCTGCCTTGAGAATGCAGGGAATTTTTCTTCCCTAATTCCTTGAAAAAATATTTCTGTAATAAGTCTGGTGTCTTCTTTACTATGACTGGGTTGTTTGTAAGAAAGATTATCAGCTCTGTGGTTAGTTTCCCACAGTTGACAAAAATCTATCAAAAACATCATAATATAATTTGCATGGAAAAAAGTTGTTTTTCAAAGGCTGCAGGAACAGGAAAGAAATAGCAGTTTTTATCTGTATAAGCATAAACACTTCAAGCTAGTCATATTGCAGGTAAATCCAATATAGTATTCAAAGGTTCCATAAAAATGAACAAAAGATAACATGTTTACTTCCATTGCTCCAATAGTCAAACATTAGATCTGCATGAGAGTTGCACTGTAGCAGTTTTCTGGTCCAATTTACGAGTTCAAAGTCCTTTGTGTATTTGGCCCAATGATGTCCACATCCTAGGTAAATTCAGTTCAAAAAATGGATATTAGGGCAAAGACTCCGTACAGCAAAGCACAAGGATATGCTACTAGAAGTTGCTGTCCTTCCATGGCTAATGCAGAAATAAAAATTTTGGAAGCAGAAAAACTACACCATCCAATGATTCCAGCAGTGAGAATGATTCCTACCATGCCTCTGTAACCGACAAGAGAAAACAAGGGGAGGGGAAAATAAGGCAGTAAATGAGATTAGTTAGGTAAGAATACGACAATAACCAATTCTAAAGAAAAGCATTTCAAATCTACATGTAGACATCTGCATAAATAAGATTTTTTTTCAAATGCTAAAATGTACCTCACTGTCAGTTCAATGGTGCTGAGTCATTTCATGTGATAAAAACTCCTGTATAACTACATTCTGCTCCTTTTCGCACAGTGTTTCTCAGCCTCGGCACTACTGACATTGGGCTGGATATACTTCCGCTGTGGGGGCCGTTCTGTGCACTGTTAGCATGTTCAGCAGCATCCCCGGCCTCCACCCAGAAGATACCAGTAGCACCCACACCCCACAGTTGCGAAAACCAAGACTATCTCCAGACATCGCCAAATGTTCCCAGGGAACAAAACTGTCCCTGGTTGGAAAACACTGTTTTAACAGAAAATACCTTCTGTAAAATTCAAATATAAATAAATCAATCTCAACAAATGAGAAGAGTGAAGCAGTTTCTATGCTGAAAATCGGAAGCATTTTTATCCAAAGCAGGAACACTATGAAGCTACCATCTTGGCAAATCTCTAGTATCAAATAGTTGATATATGCTCTTCTCCTAAACCTCCGTTTTAACTTTCTAAGTGTAGCCAAGTCCCCCGTCATTGGTTGTGTCCAGCACTAGCCACAAGCAGGAGCTTGAACTGTTGACAGCATCTGCACACCAGCCACGAGGAGGAGGAACTTTATCAGCAGTAATTTACATCTTTCTTTTTAACCTTACCTAAAATATTATTTAAAAATTACACATATTTAAAGCTGCTCACAAGTACATTTGAGAATTTGGTAAGCTAGTAACAGCCTCTTGCCATAAAAAGAATGTTTCATTTTCAGTTAAAAAGCTGCCAAATAGAGAGTATGTGTTTATTATCCATTTGCTTAGCATATGCCCAACATCTTTAAGAAATCAGACATAGTCTAAAAAATATGAAAGAGAGGGTAAGCATAGTTTTAACGACTTGAATTTTTCATGCAGTATTTACATTAATGATCAGCACTGCTCAATTCATTTACTGACACTGGTAAGTAAACACAAAACTAGTGAAATTCTTTATCATATGGGAAAATAGAGATGGTATAAAAAATTTTAAAGTTTATTCTCAGTTCCACTGTTCATCATTGAAAAGCATGCAGCACAGTCCTCACTCACAAGAGGCACTATCCAATATGTCTGCTGAATCAATGATTTATCTCAAATTGATGGTGAGGTAAATCCTATTACACAGAATTGGTCAATCAACCCAAATAAAGATCAGTACTTACTGCAAAGAAAATATCACTGCAAAGCTGGAAAGTAGGATCATGGGAAGAAGACAATATCCAAGGACACTTGCCACACAACCAAATGAAACACCTGTCATACTCATTAAGTTTAATAAACAAAACATTCCTAGACATCCAATTGCACTGATCCCATATACATAGCCAAACTGGATTTTGCCAGCCTACGGGTAAAGAAAAGATTACAGGTTAAAGGGAAAAAATAAGTTTACTTTTGGCCTTATTTCACCTAAAATGGTACATGTAGAAGATATTCAATTTGTGAGCATCAAAATCTACAACATCTATAGATACTCTTTATGCAGAGAAGTAAAACACTGGGCAGACTGGCTTTACATATTTCTTAAGTTTGAAGTATCAACCTCCCAACACACAGATATCTCATTTTCCATTTTCCAGTTAGCACTTCCACTTGGCATAGAATTGAACAAATAAAGATATAAAATCATGCTACAGTCAACTAAAATAGTAGATTTCTAAAAAGAAATCTGGCTGATTTTAAGCAAATGAACTACAGAGACAAGATGGAAAGTCATTCAGAATGTTTGGATAATAGCTAATATCACTTGAAAGCACCTAATTCCACCAAAATTGCCCGAAGCAATTTATTATCATTGGCAGATGTAGCCATAATCTTTTTTAACAGCAGAAATAATTTCATCATTCACTTTATATGGGTGTTAGAGGAGCTAGGAGAAAGGAAGCCAGGATAAGCAGGAAGCCAGAGTTCTGCGGGGAGGGGAGGAGAAAAGAAAACTGATTAACAACCAGGCAAGAGGAATATAATGGAAGATATTTTTTCCTTTCATTATTTTTCCAAATTGTTAGTTGAGTTACATAATCCTTTGACAAAACAAGCAAACAAAAAAGTTAACAATTCTGCTTTTGTAAAAGACATCACTGACCAGTCTTAGGACTTAAGGTTAGCTAAACAGGAGTTACAGTACTCTTAGTCAAGATATGTGCACAAACATTGTAGTCAGGTCACACTATCACTGAAATCAATCCACAGAGAAGCCATCAAAAAGTTCCTGGTTTATAAGATTTTTGACATACAAAACTTAATCTTGAGAATGCCTCTACAGATTATGTTAAGTGGCGAAATCTTTGAGATTTTTGTTAGACTCGATATTTATTTGCAAATACTTGACTGAGAGTGCAGAAGTTTGAAAAAGCTCAGCTGAGTTTATTGATGAATTCACTCATGTGGTAGTAACACAACCTCATACTTGTACAGCGCTTTAAACTTTTCAAAGTCTTCTCACATAACCTGTCTTGCTTAATCTCCAAAACAGTCTTCGCAGGTGGGCTGCATAGGATTATCTACTAGAGGGAGCTGAAGGAGTAAACGACTCGCTCAAGGACAGAACAGGAGCACTGGGTTCACCCCCAGTTTCACTGACTAAAAATCCCACCTTCTATGCATTACATCATTTATCTCACCGACTCCAGAGACACAGTATAAAATAAAACAAATATTAACAATTATCTTTACATCTTTTCATTTTCAATATGCTTTAACATTCTTAGAGAGGTGAGAGACAGGGACTAAAACCTGTTGTCCTTTAATGTTTCGATTCATTAAAAGTTAAAATAATATATAGGAAAGTAACCACCAGCACTACTATAATAATACACTAGCCAAGGTCTAGAGATAAAAAAAAAAATGCTATTGTTAAAAAAAAAGCAGTAGGCTAAAAAAATTTTGCTCATCTCTGGAAAGAAGGAATTTTGATGAGGGACTGAAGCCATATGTTATTTATTTATTTTTTGTTTGTTTTTTCCCTAATAATTGGAACACTTCTTGGAACAAGAAATGCTTTCAAAATAGGCTACATTTATTATCAATGGAGAAGAAATGAATGGGTATAAATTCAAGCAACTCAGTACTATCCAAAACACATCAAAGACTTAATGTATAAGCAGAATCTCAAAAATGGCTCTGGGTGGAACATTTAAAGATTGTTCTTTAATCTCAAAACTGAGAGTTGAAACCAAAATCTTACCAGTAACAATGTGGCTCCAAAGGCAAGGCAAAAAACCATTGGACCTGCCAAGTCAGTCTCATTCATGATGCTGCCATCTGCTACTTTTAATGGATGTAACACTGTTAGTGTTTTTTGCCAGATGTGGTCAAAATTGATACCTAATTCTAAAGGAAAAGAAAATAAGGAAGTCAATTAGGATTTGTGACATACCTTTAATTTACCAGAATCTATGCTCGAACAGCAGACAAAATGAAACATCCAGAATCAAAAGAGGACCTAGCAATACCAGAGGATACTATTTTGATGAGTCCTCAATACTAGTCTTCACTGACTGTGGTGCTTATTCCACAAATAACCAGTTTCTGGCTTGGTGTTGGAAAAGGACGTGGATATGATGAAACAGATACTCTCAGCTACAACTGCATAGCAAAGAATATATGGACAGGGTTAATAGTAAGGGTTTCCTTACCTGGGGCTTCAGGAATACCTGGAGATCCCCATGAAATTGTAGACAAAACTGTCTCTATGCACGTGTGTGCATTTTTCTGAGGAGAGTATTCACAGTTTTCATAAGACTTTCAAAGGGTATCTGATCCAAACAGAAAGCGTTCAGAACTACAGCTTAATGGGTTTTGGAATACAATTGAAAACCACCATACTTTTCAGTGATGTTACTAGTTCTGTCAGCTTATTTCCACGAGGAATAACCAACACCATGCTATTTTCTTTCACTTCTTCCACTGATAGAATTTAATCAGTAATCTGAAGTGAAAGTAGATACTATGTATTGACATACTTTATTATCGCTTTACAAAGGTTTATTAAAAATCTGGTCCCCTCTGGTTCAACGTGGTTTCATATATACTGTGTTCAAAATGGGTCACTTAGTAGAAAACTTTTTTCTACAACATTATTCTTTTAAGGAAAGGACAACTTCTCCAAATTAAAATTTATTTTCATTCACCAGCTGGATATCATAGAGTACTCTTTCTAAAGTGTTGCAACCAATCCTACCTTCTAATAAAGGTGGCTCATCCTCAAAGTTGTTTCCATAGAATGGCTGAGGTGTAGTTGGAGTATATGCCTGAGTTGGCTGGAAAATCTGCCCGATGTATGGCTGTTGTGGCTGCATCATGTCTGGAGGGACAAATCGGCTTTGCTGCGAGTAGTCATAGCCAGCATACTGACTGTAAATCAAAGGAAATTGGTTTCTCAGAAGTATTTCAATCCCTCAACAGCTGATATCCCTGACAGCTAGGAAAGCTTAGTCATGCAATTCCTAGGATACCTACTTTGCCAATTTTTATAAATAGTAGTTGAAATGATTACTAAGATCAAGCTGATTATCTACAATGAAAAGTTTTCTGTTTTTTATAGAGAATCTTCCTGATGATGCCAACACTCACTTTTGCAGCACTTAAGCATTTTACAAACTATTAAACTTTTAAACATTAGGGGATCAACAAATGAAAACTTAAAAATACTGTCTATTTTCCCCACTTAGAGAGTACATAAAGATAGCTGTGAAGTAAAATTTATGCCTAAGACTATGAATGAAATCTAAGGATGACAGACTTTGTACTACATGTTATGTAATTTTCCATTGTAATTTGGATCTCCATTGAATGCAAAATCATTCTTCTTTATTCTTTGTAGTAGGTTATTTTTTGCAAGTGGGTAAATCTCTTTAAGAACAACCATCAATTTCAAACCACAGTGGAAAAGTCAACCTTGTTCTTTGTGAAAGCTTTCTGAATACAACAAAACATTATTAGTACACCTTGCATTTAAACAGTGCTTTTAATTTTTCACAGTAGTTGTACATCTGTTGTCTCATTTGACATGTGCTACAGCAAATCCTGCATCCTAGAGGGAGAGCCCTTACCAAGGCTATTTTAGTGATGATGACAACATAGAACAGAAGGATATTGAAGCAATATCTTTAAACACCTGTCTCACCATGTTCTGGAAAAATCTGACGTATCTATCAGTGGGACTAATCTAATTACATAGTAAGAAATACAGAACGAAAATAATTATTTTAAAAGGAAAATATTTTTAAAAATGAGAGCTGAGAAGCCTTAGACAACCTTCAGTCTAATTACCTTTTAAAATTTTATAGCTCCCTTTTGATAAATATAAAAATTGAATGACCTCCATTAATATTATTTGAGATTTTAACGTTAAACCTAATTTTTAAATTAATTGAACATCTTGACTAAAAGCAAATCAAAGTAATGGCAAATTTTCAACTATCACATAGCCTTTTAGAGATTCCAATGGGATTCTCAAGAGTTACCACACTTGTCCAATCCATGCTTAAAAAAATACTATTTGAGGCCGGCCCCACGGCTGAGTGGTTTAAAGTTCTGTGCACTCTGCTTTGGTGGCCTGGATCCTGGTCACATACCTATACCACTCGCCAGCCATGCTGTGGCAGCATCCCACATACAAAATAGAGGAAGACTGGCACAGATGTTCACTCAGGGTGAATCTTCCTCAGCAAAAAAAAACCTATTTTTCTGGCTATATAATAATATAGAATTCACTGCAGCATAATTTTAATATCAAAAGACAGAAAACAAAACAATATAAATAGCTATCAGTAAATATATTGTGATATGGGCATAGATTCTATGCACTTGTTAAAAGGAATGAGGCAGTTTTATGTCTACTGATATGGAATGAAAATCAAGAAATATTCAGCAGGGAAGAAAAAAGCCAATGTTCAGAATAGTGTATACCATATGCACCCATTGTGATTGTGCTTTTTAGAATAGATCGATATCTACGTAGCTACATCTATGTATATGTGTGTGTATTGTATATACACATACATGATATGTACATATAATTACATAGGTAAAGGGATCTGGGATTAGGGAGAAGCAGAAGACAATTTTCATATTATAAACTTTTGCACCTTTGTAGCTTTAAAAATGTACATTATTTATTAAAATTAATTCTAAATGTTATATGTAATACAAGGTATATATTAAGTACTGAAAATTTCCAAAAACAAAAATAATAACCTCTTGAATGTTACTGTGTGATATACTATTATAAGTGTTTAATGTGAATTATCTCATATTATCCTCACTATATCACTATGGGGTTGATTTTACCATCCTCCTCATCATAAAGATGTAGAAACTGATATTTGGGTTAAAATGATTTGTCCAAGGTGGTGCCAGGATTCAAAACTAGACTTTTTGACTCCAGTGGCCAACTCTTAACAATTGTAATAAAAATCACCCCCAAATCCTACCTTACAGAGATAGCTATACGATTTTTTTCTGTATATGCGTTTCCCCAGTATTTTGGTATGCAAATATGTTGATTTCTATTGACTTACACACATACACCCCCCACCCCCACAGGGCTAGCTGGTTGAACTAGGACAAGAATTCACATTTTCTGATTTAGTACAATATGCTATTGTGTTGATTTCTGTTAGGATGTATCATAAATCCACCTTTAAGTTGATGAAATAGCTAGAAAAGCTCCATATGGAGGTTTCTACAATCTGCATAAACAGATTGTATTTTATTCTCTCTCTCTCACACACACACACACAGAAAGAGAGAGAATATAAACAGAAATGTATGCAATAGAAAAACCAGAAAGAATGATATAGACCAGTGAGTCTCAAACTCTTTGGTCTAAGAGTTCTTTATACTCTTAAAATATATTATTTATACTCTTAAAATATATTATTATTGAGAAACCCAAAGATTTTTATGTAGGTTATAGCTATCAATGATTATATTAGAAATTAAAACTGAGAAATGTTTAAAATATTAATTCATTTAAAGTAACAATAAGTCTATTACATGTTAGCATAAACATTTATGAGAAAATTATTTCAAAAAAATTACTGAGAAAAGTGGCACTGTATTATGTTTTTGAAAAATCTCATTTATGTCTGGTTTAACAGAAGACAATTAAAAATCCTTCTATCTGCTTCCACATTCAATCTGTTGTGATATATTCTTTTAGTTGAAGTATCTGAAGAAAATCTAGTGTTGCAGACATGTAGTTGAAAAACAGAGTATTCCAATAACCTTTTCAGATTATCACGCATAGTCTTTTTGATACTATATCAAAATTCAAAGAAAAGTGGTAGTTTAAAAAAACTTAAATTGAAATGTGGAAATTAAAACAATACTGATGAACTTTTTATACTGTTACATTACAATACATTGATCTGTCTCGCACTTTGAATGGATTCTTTCTTGACTCATGTATGATTTTGCAACATTAAGCATTGGCCACTTAGAAAATACTGGTATGACTTATGCAGACCTTCTAAATATTGACATATTTATTATAAAAGTATATATAAAATATTTTAAATATTTTAAAAATCACATTTGCTAGTAACACCAATGATCTCATCAGAAAAATGGCTAATTACTGGGAAGCTAAGTTCACAGTGATGGACACAAGTTTTCTGAAATCCTCATTTGCCTGAAAATTTGAATTTGATTACTGGCCACACATAGTGTCAATTGTCTTTCTTGAAGTAACAGGCTCACTTCATTCATTTTTGAGACAATATCTGCCAAATATCCAAGTCTGAATAACCATAGTTTGTCAATTGTTCTTTCCAATAAAGATGGTTTCCGTGAAAAAGTGGCTGGTTCAGTCTGCAACCCAAATTGCACAGATGCTTTTCCTAGAGATAATCACCGTATTTCAGCACGAAATAGAAGTGCTTTATGACTGTTTCCCATTTTGTCACACAGATTAGTTTAAAAATGTGTGTGCTCGAGGGTCAAGATTTAATAAAACAATAATTCTTACTGCTTCATCAAGGGCATCCTTAAACGAAACTGGTGGTCCCCACTCCCCAACAAGTGTGTGGTGATGAAGAATACAATGATTACTAGAACGATTTGATGCCACTGTCTGGTTTCATATCTGGCTACCAGCAGTTTTACCAATTATTGCTTCTGCAACATCAGTGCCAATGTCAACACACCTAAAAAGGTATATAATATCTTTGCATTATTATGAAAATAATTTTGAACTTAAAGACTCCCTGAAAGCTCTCAAGGACCCTCTGGCGTCCGCAGTCCACACTTTAAGACCACTGATATAGACTGATATGTTTCATGTAAGGAAGAGAAACACTACAAGCAAATGACAGCTTCAAAAGTGGCACTAACATTCTTTCTTCAAAATGAGAGGTGAGAAAGGTAATATCATGGAATTTTACTATTTTCCTTCTGTGGCAGGACCTGGTCAGGAAAATTCCTGACTCACTCCTGGTGAAAACATTGGTTTTAAACTAAAACATAGCATGGTAGACATGATCTTTATAAACTAAATCAACACTTTTACATCAGGAAAAGCAGCAGATAGTAAATCAACTCTCAGAAGCACTCGGTGCCAACAAAAATGACAAAGCCTCTTAACACACGGGGTTGGGGCTGGCTGTTTAAGTCCATGAAAATCCTTAGACATTCCATAAAGGTATTATCAGTGAAGTCAAAAATGAAAAAATACTAGCTTTCATATTTTAGAAAATACGCAATTGGTATTATTATATGTTTTATAGGCATATCTAGAATACAACATGGGACCTGTCCAATATGGCATTCATAAAACTCAAAAGATCAAGATCAAAGAGCGTTATTATTTTTTTCCTTGTTATATGAATGTATGAATGACACTTGTAAAGTACCTAAAGAGGAAACTACGCAAAATGTTAAGGCTGACTTCATAGGGCAAATGCAGGACTATGGACTAATAATAAGTCAACTTGAAGACAATCCAAGATATATGCTATTTGAACGTAGATTTTCATCAACAGTGAGCTGAAAGTTATCAGCCAATCTTTGTTACCAAGTTAGCAAAACAAACAGAATATTATTTGATAAACTGAGATGGACATTTAAAATGTCATTAGGTTTCAGATCTAACTGAAGATACATATAGAAGTAGAAGAGTTCAATTTTTTTATAAAGCTCAGAAACCCAAATTTATTATTACTAATACATTAGGCTTCTTGTTTTCCTAAGCATCATCTAAAAACTCATATTCGTTAACTGGCAGTAATGGTTATAGAAGCACTTGGAATAAATCTTCCTCACTAGTACTGAAGCAATGCTTACTGGTACAGTACATGATCTGGTTGGAATGGAATTGTCAGAAGAGTTAGTAACAGAATATCTAAACAACTGCACTGTGGAAAACTGAAATGAGACGACGATTAAGTGAAATGAAAAGATAAGGCACACCTTCAAGTGATGCGAATATGGACAGAACAGGAAAGAATGACAGAGGCAGGTAAACCTAGGAGATTGCAATCTTAATGGAAGAGTGCTGCAGAGTCCAAACATCTACATCATTTGGTTAAACACAGGCCTGCATACAGAGACAGGTTTTCAAAACCCACGTTGCTGCACTCTGGCCGATCTTACATTAATATGCCCTCTCATACACAGAATAATCACAAAAAAATACATATTTAGGTAAATAAATAAATGGAAATTTCCCAACATGATTTTTCCAATTGTGCCCAATTAACTGATCAAAAGAGATAAATCCTCAATGGTATTTGAGAATTTAACAGAAAGGAAAAAAGTGATTCATAAAGAGTAGTTTTTACATGCCCACTCCCACTGTTCAGTGTGTTATGCTTTAGGGGGGAAAAAGCCTTAGAATATGTCAAATTAAGAAGATTCAAGGGGTCTACAAGTCGTAAAAATTATAGCCTATCCAAGACAGACCATACTGTGGGGCTGAAGTTGATTTTTAAATTCTTGGGTGCTTTCATTCAGATTTATTGATTCAAACACATTCTAGTATTACATGTTTCTCTCAGACTGACTGGATACAGAACCTTCCCTTGCCCTCATCCTTGGATAGTCTTCCTGAGGTTTTTAATTCAGGGTCCACACATGAACATCAGAGGACACATGAACTGTTTGAAGTTATATGCAAATTTATATGGGTGTTTGAGTGCATGCATATATTTCTCAGAAATAGGCCCATAGCTTTCGTAAGATTCTCAGAAGGGTCCTGGACCGTCTAAAAAAAGTTAAGCAACCCTGATACAGGAAACTCCTTCACTGAATCCAAGGCTGATAAGATTATCTCGAAGGTCCTAAGAAACTGAGGATAGGATGTCTTAGAGGAGATTGGTAGAAAGCCTTTAGTAAATGTATTTTTGCCACAAACACCGGGGACTATAACAAAAATCAGTTTTGTTTTGTTTTGTTTTTTAACAGTTCAGGGCTGAAAGGTTTTGAGTCACTCTGCAACTGGCAACCTGTGTGTACTGACCATAAGGTTCTGGTATGAGAAGTAATAAAAATGACTATCAATTGCCATAGGAAAGTCACCTGATGGTTCATAATAGGGAGCTTACACTGCTAAATAGTGCCACTAAGCACTTGCAATTTCAGACTTGATAAAGTCTGAAAGCAGGACTGATTTAACTACTAAACAAGTTGTCAAAAGACTTTAAATTTTAACAGCCCTATATACTAAATAGCCCCTCTTCCGGGTACCTGAAGCTCTCCTCCATATCTTAAATCATGTAGAAATACTATTACTAGGAAATAGTTCTTCAACAATCTACTTTTCCACCCATGGCACACCTAAAGATTTTGCAGAAGATATCAAACGCTAAATAAGGCAATCCCTTCAAACCCATCCAGTCTCACAGATCTCTCCAGAAGAAGGAAGATTATGAAAAATCCTAATAAGGGACATGTCCATACATTCAGGCAGGACCAAACATTCCGGGTACATGATTTTACTGCAATCTTGACTTGACAAATTGTCAAAGTTGAAAAGTTACTTGCTATAGGGTCCTCCACTTCCTCCGTAATCATAGGACTGCTGTGACTGGTCATCGATGCTGTAACTTGTCTGGTAGAAATCCGTGTTTAAGTTATCAAAGCCTGACATTGCAAATGATCTGCAACAGAAAAGAAATGGCAAATACTGATTACGCCCAAGGTCTTACTCAATTTGTTCCTAATACTTTGCTTAAGCAAATACTCCCAAAAGGCAGCAAATATTTCTTCTGGAATTTTGGGGGGCAGCATTGGAGGGTGGATCTGGCGGGGTTGCTGAAGAAATGTCTAGTCTCTAAGGCAAGGCCCGGGAAGATACCTCCACTTCAAGGAGCTCATCAGCCTTGGGTTAGGGGCAGGGTCATGGGAAAAGTGGCTCCACGGGGGTCTAAAACATCAACTACAAAGATGATTCCTCACCTCGGGACAGGGCTTTACAGCTGACAACGCGACTGCCTCCTTGCAAAATAAGGCCCGGGCCTGCCAGGAAAGTGCAGACTCCTGGAAGGCCGCGCCTGAGGTGCACGGTCCGCGACACAGCAAGGGTGGAAAGGGAGCGGGGGTCTGAGCGAAAGGACCGGGGCGCGGCGCCGAAAGGCGGCAACAAGCCGCGCCTCACAGGTGTGGGGAGACGCCGAACAGTGTGTAAGGGGCGGGGGAGACTCACCAAACGCGAAAGCGGGGGTGGCGGCGGCGGCAACTCCAAATAACCCCCAAACTCAGTTTTAGACCCTGAACTGGACCCGTTGCTACGTGTCACAGGCCAAAGAACTGCTTCCGGGGCACGGCAGCTCGCGCAGGCGTGGTGGGAGATTTTGCTCGGCTTGGACACGGTGTGGGGAGGGAGACCAGCGCTGGAGTGGAGCATGCGCAGTATCGACCAACGAGTCCAGAGGCGGGCCAATGAGAAGAGGGAAAACACGGCAGTCTGGCAGCGGCGGAGGCAGAAAAGCGCAGGCGCAGAAGTTGTTAGTTACTCAGAGGAGAGAGAATTCCTCAGTAGACGAGGGTCCTGGAGGAAGGCGTGTAAGCGCAGGAATAAAAGTGACAGAGCCCATCTCCTGTCCACAAACTACAGAGCCTCGGTCTCTCTGGACTTACTGTGATTCAGGCACTGTGCTCAAGAGTTTATGTGTAGTATTTGCTCCTGACAGCCTAATGAGATGATTACTCTATTACTCTTCTTTTATAGGTGAGGATGTGAAATGTTCCTTTAGTAGCATTGAATGCAACGTTGCATGACAACTCTATGCTAGCTGTGTTAGCTGCTGGGGATAGATATTACGGTGACTACAAGTTAGATAGTACTGCTCACCTGAAGTTGGTGGGGGAGGGAGTAATCAAACATACAAATAAAGTTATTACAAATATTCTTAAGTGCTCTATAAATCTGGGAAGAAGAATCTGGACAGCCACTATGAGAAGGTGCTGATCGAAAGGGTGAATAGGGATTAATTAGAGAAAAGGGGGAAAAAGGGAAGGGAAGGGAAAAGGAGGAGAAGAGGTGAATATTTCAGGTAGAAAGAACAGCGTGTGCAAGGCCTGGGATTAGGGGAAACAGTGTGAGACAAGGTGTGAGTCAGGGTTTCTCAACCTCTGCACTATTGACAACGATGATTCTTTGTTGTGGGGGCTGCCCTGTGCAGTGTAGGATGTTTAGCAGCATGCCCTACCTCTACCCACCAGATGCCAGTGGTACCCCTCCCCCCCGCATTGTGACAACTAAATGTGTCTGCAGACATCGCAAAACATCCCTTGGGCAACATCAGAGTTTGGAAATCACTGGTCTAAGTGAAGCCAGAGTGATTGAAGCAACAACTGAGGGGAGCCACACGGGTTGAGGCTGGAGCTACAGGGGAGGGCCAGGAAATGGAGAGCCTTGTGGGACTCCAGTGTTGGTTCTAAAAGAAAAAGTAAATGACTGAAGGTTATGAACTGATGAGTGACATACTTAGATTGTGTCCTTTTTAAAAAGATTGCTCTGGCTGCTATGTGAAATCACTTTCTCGAAGTGGAGGAATCCTGACCACCCTAACTCCAATGCCGTGGTATTAACCAATGAGCAGAACTGTCTTCAGGGTTTATGGTACTAAAATTCACACTGTGAGCCTTTGCATTATAGGCTGGGACCAAAATCCTATGATCCTCATAAAAGAAGCCAGACAATTGCTCTGGGACCAGTTTCCAAAGAAATAATAAAATTTCGCTGGTAAACTTTTCTCTCAATACACAAACACACACACACCAAAATGAAATAGGCAAAAATCAAACAAATTAATAAATGCACACTCCCTTCCAAACAAAGATAGCAAAAGAATATAACAAAGCTGAAAAACCAAGGAGTGTACTCTACAAACAGGCAGCTGCCTTTGAGGTTTTCTACTTCATCAGAGAATTTCTGAAATTGCTCATCCAGCTATTGAGTTTACCACCTTTTACTAATCATTTTAGAATTGTATTGGTCTAGGTACCATCTACACAGCTCTAAGTAGAATGACAATATATCCTGATTTGCTGCAGATAGCCCATTGTCCTATTTTATGCCTGTTTGTTCCAGCATAATTATTAATATTGTCCCCTTTTCATTCTCAAAAATATCGCAGTTTGGCTGATAAATCCTATGGTTGTACTCTCTTTCGGCTACGTTATCCATGAAGCTGAGTTTCTAGTAATCAACAATATGCAATAATCCATCACTTCACCTACTTAGCAATTTTATGATTGAAAAAAGTTGAGTCTCACTTGTTTCTTCTTCTGTTTCCATTTCTTCCTATCCACGGGAGATAGCACTCTCAAATTTGAATGAAATAGAAGAACATGACCGTTACAAATTACCTGGTTAGGAATGAATTGTTGGATACAGATGCTATTCAAATTCTGCTTCTGTCTGTGAAAGCAATTACCATATTAACTGGATTTTCTTTCCCCTCCAACCCCTGTGCCAATTGAGAAGCCAAGCAACAAAATTGAGTTACATGATTAAATCCTCCATACTGTTTGTTTGACTCTGAAATATAAGCCAAGGTATCCTGCAGAAGCCCCTTGAGGATTTTGAGAATATCAGTCAATTTCATGGCTAATCATGAAGGCTTTTCTTTTTTGGAAACTTTTTTTTTGGTGGTGTTCCTCCCACCTCAGGATAGTTTCCAGAAAGTGATGTTAAAGGAAACTGAAGTACTTGGTAAATGTGCTGACTTCTGTTCAAGTCACTGAGCTGGCTTCATTAGGAATAGAAAACCTCAACCAGGTCAAGAGATGATGGAACATGAAGTGGGCTTGTAACAGCTGCCTAGTCCTTCTCTGGGACCTAGTATGTCAATTACCAGACTTGTAACAAAAAAAGAATGTACATTCTAGCCATGAATAATGTCCTTTAATTAGTTTGACAATCATGCCAGTATACACACTAACACTTTTACACACTTCACAAGCACACACAAAAAATTCTGTTTTCTTTGAATGGCAGTGAAATTGTATTTAATATTTTAGAGTTGCCTTCTTTCCCCTCTGTTTTATAGTAAATGTCATGAGGAATTGTGCCAGAAAATTATGGTTTGAACAAAGGCAGTTTCCCTCTACTTTCAGCTCTATCCACAAGCACCAAATGAGGTGGGGATTTGGCAGCTGTGTGCCCATCGTGTCTAGTTCCACAATGAAACCTGATAATTATGGTAAAAACCAATATAAGTGCCAAAGATCTGTTTTCAGTATGCCTGAATATTAATTATGTAACCCCATATCCCAAATATGACAATTATATTTCCTCCAAATTATCCTTCATCCCTTAGAAAAGAGTTTCCTCATCAATTTCTCCTTCTGTGATTTCAATTATTTTACTTTGAACAATATATTGTTACTTTGGGAAGACATTTGCCCGTAACGACATTGGATCCGTTCGGACAGAACTGGTTTTTAAAAAGCAAAGAAATTTAACCCTGATTCAATAATTATTCTGAGACTTTGACTTCAATATTGCGAATGCCTCATGTTATTGTAAAAAAAAGTCTTTAAAAACTAATTTTAAAAGAAATACTGCAAGTATTTTCATTGTAGAGATCACAAATACCCTCCTAAAAAACAAATAAAAACATTTCTAACATTGGATTGAATGGATGTTGTGGTTTGGAATAAGAATTTCAGTGAAAGCTCTGGAAGTTCTGTATCTCAAATAACTTAGACAGAAGGGAAGATAATGTAAAAAACAGCATCAGAGGACTTGGACTGGGCGCGAGTGATGGCAGAGTTGCTTGTGCCAAAGGTGCAAGGGAAGCATTTGAAAATTGTGACAGCTAACACCTATGTATACAGTATTTGTCTTATGTGGTTGCTAGAGGATGGTGTGAGTAAGTAAGTATCAATGCCTAAGTACTAAATGAATGTTTGCGGGTATTATCATTGCAGAATCTATATAGCTACAGAAGCAATAGGATTTGTCAGCAACCAAAATAGACTTTTTAAAAACTATAATAATTGGGCTTGAACAAACTATTTCTGAGATCAATTACCCACATTCACTCTGATGCTTCCCTACAGATTCTATATTATTTTGTAATTTGCCTTCTGATACTGTAGAGTGTTTAAAAAATATGCCCTCTTCGTCTTCTGTCCCAGATTTTCGAAATTGGGCTTGTCTGTGTTGTAAATTTTAGTCTCACAAATATCTTTTGATATCAGACACTATTGGTTTAAGAACCACTCCTATGTTAGAGCAGTTGTACTTGAAAATTGTGAATAGTGCTACCTGTATTTGATTTTCTTGGTGTGTTTCGTGTTTTTTCAAACACTAAAGAAAATGTGTACATCTTTCCACTTTGTCTCCCTTTCTCTCTTCTCTTCCCCCAACACACGGAATTTAATTTATCAGGAGACAGTGCATAAGATGAATTATGTTGTGGAAAATAGGTTTATTTGCAAAGAAAGAAAATGGCAGTGTCCTAGCCAAGTGAAACAATTGCCATAAAAATTTTAATATATAATGTTTCTTAAAATCATAGAGGGGTCAGGTTTTATTATACTCAATGAGAGAGCAGCCTAGAAATTACTGCGTGTGTAATATATTACACTTCCTTTAGGCAGTTCACTTTTTATATTTTTCTCTTAGAATTCTTCATGACCCTCTCAGTTACAGACTCTCTGAGCTACCACTGCTTATCATTACACTTTAACCCATTAAACTCTATTTTATTATAAGACAATATTTCCAGGGCTAGATATTGCTGCTCAGGGAGCTTTAAGCCAGATCAATTTAAATATAAATTTAAAACATTCTTGTTTTAACTTTGTATTTTGCCTTTTGGAGTATACCTGCCCAAGCTACAGAATTCTAATTTTTCATTTTGATATGATTTTCAGATTAATGTCTTGATAATAACAGCATCTTGCCTGAGTGTAAGATAAGGCGCTAGGCATGAGATGGGTGGCCATGTGGGAGAGCATCCTAGCTTGTCGCCCGTGTGCAACAGCACATCCTTTTTGTCATTATTCTTACTTCTTTCAATTTGTTCCTAAATATTGGAGAATGCATGTTCACTGAATGGAGAATGGTTACTATTATGGTTACTAGAGAGAGCAGGTTACTATATCTTAACCATTATGCTTTTCATGTACTTAGATATCACTTTTTGTTGCTAAGGCTACTAATTGTAACACTGATTAAACTCTTTTCCTTAGGTGAGGATAATTTTATTTTAAAACAATCAGAGCCATGTGAAATCAAACATATGATTTTCATTAAATTCTGCAAATTTAGATCTGGAAGTCAAAGACAAACACATTTTTGCCTTTAGATTTTACATTAAGCAGTCAAGATGTTTTTGACTCTTCCCTGCAGTCCTAAATTTGCAGAATTCAATGAAAATCACAAATCCCCTACTATCTGAGATAATGCATGTTTCTCTCTGGATGAAAATATAAGCATTTCTTGACTCTTGCTAAGATTTTATTTTAGAAAGATTAACATCATTTAAAAGAATAATTGATTTTAGGTTTATAAATATCACTTCTTTCCTGGACTCTCTCTAAAAGCTCTTCCTGTTAATTGCAAAACTGACCTCTGTACTAAATATCGTAACATACTCCCCCTTCCCACTCTCTGGAAATTAAATATTTCAGCTTCACATTAAAATTTTGAGAGGGCCCTAGAGATTAGCCTGAATTCACTGAGATATCTCTAAAGTGAACAGAAATAGACTGGTCTTCATAGACAAATCAGGACAACAAACGCCTGAGAAAATGACCAAAACACCTCTCGTTTGACTGGCGTCACATAATGAGAAATTAAGAGAATTAAAACTGACAGGAACCTTGAGATCTTTTGTTCCCCACCCTCTGGATTTTACAAATGAGGATCTGAGGCCAAGAGAAGTGAAAGGATGTATTATAAGACCTAAATTTCAAGTGCTGCCTTGATGTTTCTGACCCTCACTGGGTGCCGAGAGCCTAGCCATGACTTCTTCTGCTCTTGCTGGATGTGTCCCCTACCCAACAGGAAAGACTCCACACCTGGCTAACTCCCCTGTCAGCCAGACCAGCTACACCCCCTCCAGTCCTCAGTCTAATTGGTTTTACCTTCCTACAAGCTGGTGAAATTATTTGAATAGACGAATGATACCCCACCATGGGAAGCAGGGATTGTCCCACCCTCCTGATTCGACAAAGTCTGCCTCCCACAGCCCCTGCTGGTTCACTCTGTTCCTGAGTGCAATTCATGTGGTCCTGCATGGCTTGCAGTGTCTTCTTTGCAGGAGCTGTTGAGTGTATGTGACAAATAAACTGCCGCCAATCTCATCTGTCCAGTGTCAAGTGTCATTTGCTCAGCCAATTTCTCCTTCGCCAACAGTGAATAGAAGGTGATCAGAACAAAGGATTTGACCGAGTTTACTAACATGGCTAGTGTCAGAATCATCATTGTATCTTTTTTGTGACTTTCAGATGGTAGATGACAAAGATGGGATAGTAAATAAGTGAGTGATTGTAACCATCTAATTGCATCAGAAGCTCTATTAGGATAGCAATCATGTTATATTTACTTTGTGTCCCAACTCTAGGGCATAGAATAATGCTTTTTGTGGTATTTATTCATTCATTTAACAAATATTTATTGAGACTGTACCACATGCCAGTCACTACATACGACAAACGACTCTGTCTGCCTCTTGGTGTTTTAAGTGTGGAGAAGTCCTGTTCTCCCATCTCCCCTGCAGATGGGCTACAAGCTAGCCATATTCAGTCATCTGCCTGGAGAAATGCTCTTGTTCCTCAGTGCTTCCAGCTTGATGAAGTCACTGCTGAGTTTCCATCCAGCCAGGTTTGCCATTCCTTGTTTGTAAACTGGAAGGTCCAGAGCAGGAAATGGCTCTCATCTGCATATCTACTGCTTGGGAGAACTTTTTTTTTTTTTTGTCAGGAAGATTAGCCCTGAGCTAACATCCCTTGCCAATCCTCCTCTTTTTGCTAAGGAAGCCTGGCCCTGGGCTAACATCCGTGCCCATCTTCCTCCACTTTATATGGGAGGCCACCACGGCATGGCTGACAAGCAGTGTGTCGGCGGGCGCCCGGGATCTGAACCCGCGAACCCCGGGCTGCCAAGCGCGAACCAAACCGCTGAGCCAGCGGGCCGGCCCCTCCTTGTTCCATATTTATATTTAATTTTCAAATCTTTGGAAGGTAGGAAGGAAAAGTACCACTTTGTCCCCCCTGCCACATGCATCTTATTTTACAACTGAGAAGACTATCTGTCTCCAAGACTCCATAGTCCTGAGCATTAGTGCACATGGGATTAGACACCAAGGGATAGCATGGCTTGAGAATCTTTTTGTTTCAGAGCAGGGTGAGTGGATCCATGCCAATTGGAATCCACAGAAGCCCTAATCTAATCCCTGGGCGGTTTATTTTCTTAAATTTTTCTGCCACATTCCCAAAGATAACTATCGCCTTCTTCCAGTTATCTATTCCTTTGTAAAACAAACAAACAAACCAACACCTCACGACTTGGTGGCTTAAAACAACGATAACTGATTTTTCTTACAAGTCTGCAATTTGGGCAGGGCTTGGCAAAGATAGCTCATCTCTAGTCCACATAACTTCCCCTGTGGGGCTTGAAGCCTGGGTGTCAGAATCATCTGAAAGCTCACTCATTCACATGTCTGATTATGACAGCTGGAGGTTGGGACCTTAGCTGGAACCCTCAACCAGAGCATGTCCTACATGTGGCCTTTCATATGGCATGGGCTTCCTCAAAATACAGTGGCTGGGTTCTGAGGAAGAGCATCCTGAGAGAGAGTCAGCCAGAAGCTGTATCACCGTTTCTATACCCTTCTCAGAAGTCACACAGCATCAGTTCTGATGCATTCTGTTGGCTAGAAGCAAGTCACTCAAGCTGGGCCATATTCAAGGAAAAGGGAATTAGATTCCAACTTTCTTTTTTTTTTTTTTTTGATGAGGAAGGTTAGCCCTGATCTAACGTCCGTTGCCAATCCTCCTCTTTTTGCTGAGGGAGGTTGGCCCTGGGCTAACATCCGTGCGCATCTTCCTGTACTTTGTATGTGGGATGCCTGCTACAGCATGGCTTGATAAGCGGTGCGTAGGTCCACACCGGGATTCCGAACCTGCGAACCCTGGGCCGCCAAAGTGGAGCATGAGAACTTAACCGCTATGCCACCAGGCCATCCCCCCTAGACTCCAACTTTTGATAGAAGACTGTCAAAGATTTTTCACATGTTTTAAAACTACCACTTCCCAATGAGATACAAGTTGAAAAAAGAATAAGCATACGTTTTCTTTTGTAATCAGAGAGACTGATACTCATCAGTAACAATGAAGAAATGAAGATGTGAAAGAAAGAATTCTACATGTGTATTAGATTCTAACATGTGAGTAAAGGGCTACTTCAATACTGAATATGTTGGTTGGTGTTTTCCAGTTCTGTAAACATGGTCTTATTATTATACACATTTACCATTGCCATTCAATTACTAATGAAGTATTCTTCTTACACATTCTCATTCCTCAGGAAAACGCGATCGCTAAATCAAATACTTTGTTTATAGAATAAAGCACATTTGGAAAACTATTCTGTAGAGCTCTTTCCCTACCTACAATGATATACAACATTTGCTAACTTTTTCCTAATGCAAAAGAGATGACTCCTTTTTGTTTCTAGCATTTCACATGGATAGAATGTTTATGCCATGCTCCTTTTGCCCCCTAGTGGCTTCTTATGTCCTCGTTCCATATTTACATTTAATTTTCAAGCCTTTAGGAGGTAAGAAGGAAAAGTACCACTTCGTCCCCCTGCCATGTGCGTCTCATTTTACAGACGAGGAAATTAAGATCCAGAAAATTTGTAGGATTTGTCTGATGTCACATATCCAGCTAGAACTAGAAATTCGGTATTGCTGTCCCATCCCAGTAGAAATAAGCCCCAGAGGGCAGGGTAGTCTTGTTCATTGAGGAACAAGAACGATGCCTGGCAAATGGCAGGTGCTAGATAAATATTTGATAAATGATATAAAATAAATGAATTAATGAATCAGGTCTAGAACCAGTATCTATAGATTCCATGTTTCACACTTTTACTGTGTAGTCTATCATCCTTATCATAAATCTTTCACATAGCACTGATATTTGATTCTATTTTACTCCACAAATATTTCAACTCCTTGAACTACCTCACCCTTCACTTGTTTTGTCATTAGGTTTATTGCATTATCATTCATTTATTCATTCAATGTTAGTGGGTACCAACTGCATCAGGCACCATGCTACCTGCAGGGCTACAAAAAGGTACTTAAATAGTTTTTAATTTAAAATTTTTTCCTCTTAATTATAGTAAAATACACATAACATAAAATTTGTCATCTCAACCATTTTTAAGTGTACCGTTCAGTGGTGTTAAATGTATTCACATTGTTGTGCAATCAATCTCCAGAACTTTTTCACCTTGCAAAACTGAAACTCTGTGTCCATTGAACAACTCCCCATTAACCCTTCTCCTAGCCCCAACCACCACCATTTTCCTATTTCTATACATTTGACTACTCTAGATACCTCATACAAGTGGAATCGTACAGTATTTGTCTTTGTGTGACTGTCTTATTTCAGTTAACACAATATTCTCAACATTCATCCGCGTTGTAGCAGATGTCAAAATTTCCTTCATTTCTAAGGCTGAATAATATTCCATTTTATGTATATACCACATTTTGTTTATGCATTCATCCATTGATGGACACTTGGGTTGTTTCCACCTTTTAGCTACTGTGAATAATGCTGCCATGAATGTGGGTGTATGTGTATCTATTTGAGACCCCGATTTCAGTCCTTTTGGATATACACCCAGTAGTGGAATTTCTGGACCATATAATAATTCTATGTTTAATTTTTTGAAAAACTGTCATACTGTTTTCTACAGTGGTTGCATTTTACGTTCCCACCAACAGTGCACAAGTGTTCGATTTCTCCACATCCTGGTCAACACTTGTTATTTGTTGTTTTGTTTTATTTTGTTTTGTTTGATGGTAGCTCTTCTAATGGGTGTGAGGTGATAACTCGTGGTTTTGATTTGCATTTCCCTAATGATTCATGATGTTGAGCATCTTTTCATATGCTTGTTGGCCATGTGCATGTCTTCTTTGGAGAAGCGTCTATTCAAGCCCTTTGCTACAAAGAGGTACTTTTGATTCGTGAGTTGCTTCCTCTGCATATAGAAAAATCTCAGCTAGCAATATGAGTCATTTTCCCAACGCTTTCTTTGATACACTATATCACCATTTACTCCAGATCTGAATAATAATGATAAAATAATAACTAAAGCTTGCATCACATCTGCCCCTGTTATGTGCCAGGCATTGTTCTAAGTACCTTACATATATCAACTTATTTAATCCTCAAAACATCTCTATAAGGTGGATACTATTACTATTCTCAGTTTACAGAGGATGACATGGAGGCACAAAGAGGTAAGTGACTTGTCCAAAGTCACATGGCTGCTGAGCAGTAGAGATAGGATTTGTCCTTGGGCAACTGGCTTCAGAGTCTGTGCACTTAACCACATTATTTTGCCTCTCTGACACCCACTCAATCTTTTGTTATATCACCTCGTTTATATCATTTACATTTTTTTGTGGTCTCTTCCTGGATGACTCTTCTGTACAAGTTTGTATGACTTTGGATTGCTGACAACAAAAATTAAATGCAAATTGATTGCACTGTAAGAAGGAATTCATTGCCCCTGCAGATGGCAAGTCCAGGGTACAGCCATCTTCAGATATATTAGAATCCAGTGGCTCAAACAATATTATATCCCCCAATGATCTCAGCAAACGTCCTCAAGTCACATCTCTTTGTCACTGATTGAGCCCCATGCCCGTCGCTGGAGTAACCTTAGTGGCAGGAAGTATGAAATGTTCTAATCCGTCTGCCCAAACAGTCATATGCCCACACCTGGAACAAGGAGGGCATCAATACCACCTGAACCACAGAAACTCGGAGTGAGGGAGGAGTGGTTATACCTGCCCATGCAGTATTACTAGACACCCATTCACATTTTATTTGGGGAGGAAGGTGCGGGGTGAGGGGTAGTTCTTCCTTTTGGAACAAATGTGCAAGTGAAATTATTATTTTTAAAAGCATTTTGCTTATAATGGTTTGAGTAATAAAAAAAAGTTAACATTGATTTAGTGCTTACCATATACCAAACACGGTCCTAAGTATTTTACATATATTGCTCAATTAATCCTCACAAGAACTGGGGTATAGGGCAAATGCTATTATCACCCCATTTTACTGATGAGAAAACTGATGTGCAGAAGTGCCTGGGTATACCTGGAAGAGAAGGCAGTAACTCGCCCTCAGTGACCCAGTTTGTGGTGCCTCTAAGATTCTCACCCAGGCAGGCTGACTCCAGAGCGTCTTCTCCAGTTCCATCAGAAGGGAGGTGGCTTGTCATGTATGGAAACTGAAGCTCACAAAAGAAACAGGAGAATTCATCACTTATGTCGGTGCCCGATGTTCACTTCGGACGACAGCAGGGGCCCTCATTTGGCCAACCCAGCTTACACTTAATAATTAGGGCTTATACTAGCATCTAAAGTTTGTAGATATATGGGGAAAAATATATAAATATTTAGTCTGTTGTACTTTGTGCTGGACTCTGATTTTTTAAAAAACAGCTAATGGTCTCTGTTCAGAGTCTAAGGGAATGTGATTGAAAATTTAAAGAGAATTACCCATGTTATCGGTCAGTCTATTCACTATCGTAAGCAATGACTACTTTATTCAGAAGAACTTTAGTAACCTTCCAGTTTTGCAGTTTAAAAAAAACCCACATAGCTACAAAGTCTCTCTGAAAACGTTTTTACCTGTTAAAAGGAAGCAAAAGGAGTTTTTAACCAGTTTGATGAAGCAAACACCAAGCTCTCTTCCAAGTATCCACATTTTTTCTTCACGTCACTTCCAATAAACAGACCAAGCATCAAAGGCAACATTCCAAAGGTATGTCAAAGTTTTAATATCTTGCAAAAAATGATTAAAGTTAGAGATTTCTGATATGTTCTTTTAAAATCATCATACTTCAATGTAGTGATAAAAAATTGCACAAATTGTCAGTTCTAGTTAATGAATTGGAAGGAGGCAGAGGATCATTCTAGAGCCAATTTTACTACAAGATGTGTGATATTAGCCTTTAGCTTTTTTTGGCCTCAATTTCCTCATCTGAAAAATAAAAAGATGACTGTAACAGAGATGTTTCAATTCATCCATTCAGTCAAGGATTCTTCCCTGAACCCCTCTTATGTGCCAGGCACTGTGCCAGATGCTGGGGATGGGCTATAGTGATGAACAAAAATAGATGTGATTTCTGCCCTTGCAGAATGTACAGTGTCCTGGGGAGACACAGCTGACTCAAATAATCGCTCGTCAAATAGTTAAAGGACCCCTCAGGACTTTTCAGTTCCTAAATTACATGTACACAGAGACATCAAAGGATAGTTCATAGAACACAAATCATCTTGTGTGTGTATTATTTGAGAGATCTGATAAATCTCATTTTATTTCTTAGACTCATTTTTTTCTAGACTGTTAGCCATGGATATTGCAAACCATTCATGACAATTTTCTACCTGTCAATGACCTAATGCCTCGTCTTGGCTCAGTATTGTATCAATAGTTACTGTGCATATTGAATGCATAATTTCGGATAATATTTCAGTCTTCATTTTCATCTCATTCTTAGAACTGCTTTTTTTTCTAATAGGGAGAGATTGAAAAATAATAGGGTCTTATCCTGAAGTCTATAATAGCAGTTGTGATGTCAATGTTTCCTTTAAATAAAATTTGAAGTTTCAAAGATAAGAATTGGAGGGAGAGAGAGAGAGAGAGAGAGAGAGAGAGAGAGAGAGAGAGAGAGAGAGAGAGAGAGGTGTGTGTTTCTTCTTATTGCTATCATAAAATATCGCTTGGATTCCCCCTTTCTTTAGATTTAAGTTTTGTAACTAGAACATGGATAGAGAAAGATTTGAAATGAGATATCTTTACTGAATTATTAATGACCCGAGGCTAGCAAGAGGTAGACTTTTTAATAGCTTATTCGTTTATTAAATTTCTTCTTTGGCAGTTGATCTCTGGATTACTTCATATGCTACAAGTTGGGTTGTTAATTAAATCTTCTGTAAAAGTTTTGGTTTCATCTGTAAAAACTATCCTATAGGTTCCACATGTCTGTAAGTTGGGATGAATGTGTGAAGGGAGGAAGCTATTTATTGAGAGCCAACCAGTAGCCCTGTTTCGAATTTTTGCCAGCGGCTCTCCTACCTCAGACTGTGATTTCATGAAGAGATATTTGCACAAGTCATTGTTTCAGTAACCATCCTCTCAAACCCCCCCGGAAGTGGATGTGGTTGGTTTAGTAGACAGCAGTCTTCCTTCTGAGTCTAGCTTATGCATACTGCTGGACTGAGAAATCATATCTGGAGTTGTTTCTCACTAGTGTAGGCAAGAGACTGATAATCTGCAGCCATTATAGGTTTCTTGCTTCTTGTCACAACAGCAAGGCTGCTTTGATGGCAAAGAAGTTAGGCAAATGTTTTGGCTAATAATGAACTTGTCCAAATCTTAAGATTTCATCTGGGTTTTTCTGTTGATGTGATCCTTCTCTGCAAATTTTCCTTTGGTAGTTCTGAAAAGCTAATTAATATTTCCCCTTGTACCACTCCTAGACTTACTGCTTTGGAAGGGTAGAAACTCATGAAGCCCAAATTCTCGTCTTAGATTTTCTGTTTTCTTACGCTTTTCAATAGAAGGTACATGAGAATATAAAGGTCGTTTTAACTATATTGTTGTTTAGTTACCACAAACTACAATGTGGTATAGTTTATTAGAGTTATGCATCTGGAGGTGAGCTTCCTAATCCTAAACTCTTTTCTTAACCCCTAAAGGATACTTGACCAAAAGTGGCCAGGCTGATGGTTAGTAGGTAGGACTTTCAACTTCTGGCAAATTTGTCATTGGGCAGCATCAGTAAAGGACTGGAATAGGCGTAGAGGGTGGAGAAGGGACAGGTGGGAGGGTGTCTGTAGCTTGAGAATACCAGATGGGTGATGTGATACTGTCCTTCCTGATCAAATACTCATCCCCCTCACTCTCTGCCACACACACACACACACACACACACACACACACACACAGGTTGAGAACCGATACTGAATAGCCTTGAAGAGCTAATCCTCCTACACACAAGTGCCAAAAGGAAGATAAAAGGTCAGCTCTACACAGCATAATCAAAGGCAAGCTCTGAAGCCATGTTAAGGCTTTATACTCATGTGGGGACCTGGTGGCACCACTAATTTGCAAGTATTTTGATGAATATCATGAATAACAACGGTATCAAAGCATTCACTTAGACTTTTCAAACATTCCAAATTATGCCAGACTCTATGTTATATTTAAAGCTATTGGAATAACAGCTCTGTATTTAACACATAGCTCTTAACCCACTTGGGGAACACATACTGTTTTGAAATTTGCATGAACTCTGGAATCTCTAGAAAATGCACAACCGGTACATAGAGCTTGACATGCAATTTCAGGGAATTCATAAATTTTGTGAAGTCCATACACGGACCCTGGTTAAGAACTTGATGTTTAAAGCAAATTATGCTAGGTAATGAGAACTTCATGGAATACGATTTTTCTAAGTGACTGTTGTCAGCCGCCTGCACAATGCACACGGCCTTGGGTTTTTTCAGGTGGGTTGCCAGCATCCTCTCCCCTCTCTCTTCCATTACAATGTGGCACAGTCATCTCATTGTAATCTACCTTGTTGTCACATTCCTCACCCTTATCTGAGGGTAGTTAAGGTGGATTTCTATCTTGTATTTTTCTTCCTTCTCGAGAATGGTGCTAAAGACGCTATGGGGCCCCTATGTCTAAACTACTTATTTTGTGCAGGATGAGGCTGATAAACCGCAACCTATGAAGACAGACTGGGGAAATCCACCGGAAAGAGGCTTCGGAGGGAACTGCAGATTTGTTGTGGGTAATCAGGCCCAGAGAGAGCAATGAATTACATAAACACAAATGAATATGTCTGCAACTTGATGACCCCCGCCTTACTCACAGTCAGGCACTTAGTCACTCCTTCCTCTGTGTCTTCTTAACTCCATTACAGCTGCTATTGCTGCACTGGAATTATTTGTTTACGAGTCTGTCTCTCTCACTAGACTATGAGCAATTCCAAGACAGAGTTCGTGACTTATTTATCGCTGTACCCCAATCCAGTGTCTGGGGTAAGAGTGCAGACTTTGGAGTCAGACAGTCTGCTTTCAAATCCACGCTCTGTACATTTGAGTAGGATCACTTGGGTGAGCTACTTAACTTCTCTGAGCCTTGGTTTCTCTCTCGCTCTCTCTTTTTTTTTTTGTTTTTACCATTATTTTTTATTGATGTCTTAATAGTTTATAACACTGTGGGGTTTTAGTTGTACATTTTTGTTTGTCTGTCACCTTGTGGATGTAACCCTTCACCCCTTGGGCCACCCCCCACCCCCCTTCCCCTTGGTAACCACCAATCAGTTCTCTCTGTCCGTGTGTTCACTTATATTCCATATATGAGTGAGTTCATGCAGTGTCTGTCCTTCTCTCTCTGGCTTATTTCACTTAACATAATACCCTCTAGGTCCATCCATGTTGTTGCAAATGGGACAATTGTGTCTTTTCTTATGGCTGAGTAGTATTACATTATATGTATATACCACATCTTCTTTAACCAATCATCAGTCGAGGGACACTTGGGTTGCTTCCACTTCTTGGCTATAGTGAATAATGCTGCAATGAACATAGGGGTGCATACACCTCTTGTGATGGTTGATTTCATGTCCATTGGGTAGATGCCCAAGAGTGGGATTGCTGGATCATACGGTATTTCTATTTTTAATTTTTTAGGACTCTCCATACTGTTTTCCATAGAGGCTGCACCAGTTTGCATTCCCACCAGCAGTGAATGAGGGTCCCCGTTTCTCCACAACCTCTCCAGCATTTGTTGTTATTTGTCTTTGTGATTATGGCCATTCTAACCAGTGTCAGGTGATATCTTAGTGTACTTTTGATTTGCATTTCCCTGATGATTAGTGATGTTGAACCTCTTTTCATGTGTCTATTGGCCATCTGTATCTCTTCCTTGGAAAAATGTCTGTTCATATCCTCTGCCCATTTTTTGATCGGGTTGTTTGTTTTTTTGTTGCTCAGTTGTATGAGGTCTTTATATATTACTGAGATTAATCCCTTGTCAGACAAACGATTTGCAAATATTTTCTCCCAGCTGGTGGGTTGTTTATTCATTTTTATCCTGGTTTCATTTGCCTTGTAGAAGCTCTTTAATCTGATGAGGTCCCACTTGTTTATTTTTTCTTTTGTTTCCCTTGTCCGAGTAGACATGGAATCTGAAAAGATCCCTTTATGTCCAATCTCAATGAGTGTACTGCCTATATTTTCTTCCAGGAGTTTTATAGTTTCAGGTCTCACTTTCAGGTCCTTGCTCCATTTTGAATTGATTTTTGTATATGGTGATAGGAGATGGTCTATTTTCATTCTTTTGCATGTTGTTGTCCAATTTTCCCAGCACCATTTATTGAAGAGACTTCCCTCTCTCCATTGTATGTTCTTTGCTCCTTTGTCGAAGATTAGCTGTCCATAGGTGTGTGGTTTTATTTCTGGGCTTTCCATTCTGTTCCATTGATCTGTGTGTCTATTCTTGTACCAGTACCATGCTGTTTTGATTACAATAGCTTTATAGTATATTTTGAAATCAGGGATTGTGATGCCTCCACCTTTGTTCTTTTTTTTCAGAATTGCTTTAGCTATTCAGGGTCTTTTGTTGCCCCATACGAATTTCAGTAGTTTTTCTTCTATTACCGTGAAGAATGACATTGGGATTCTGATTAGGATTGCATTGAATCTGTAGATTGCTTTAGGTAGAATGCACATTTTAACTATATTTATTCTTCCAATCCATGTGCATGGAATATTTTTCCATTTCTTTATGTCTTCCTTGATTTCTTTCAATAGTGTCTTATAGTTTTCATTGTATAGGTCTTTGACCTCCTTGGTTAAATTTATTCCCAGATATTTTATTCTCTTTGTTGCAATTGTAAATGGGATTGTCTTTTTGAGTTCTCTTTCTGTTGTTTCATCGTTAGTGTATAGAAATGCAATTGATTTTTGTAAGTTGATTTTATACCCTGCCACTTTACTGTAGTTGTTGATTGTTTCTAGTAGTTTTCCGATGGAATTTTTTGGGTTTTCTATGTATAAGATCATGTCGTCTGCAAATAGTGAGAGTTTCACTTCTTCATTGCCTATTTGGAATCATTTTATTCCTTTTTCTTGCCTAATTGCGCCGGCCAGAACTTCCAGTACTATGTTGAATAAGAGCAGTGAGAGTGGGCACCCTTGTCTTGTTCCTGTCCTGAAAGGAACGGCTTTCAGTTTTTCCCCATTGAGTAGGATGTTTGCTGTAGGTTTGTCATATATGGCCCTTATTATGTTGAGGTAGTTTCCTTCTATACCCATTTTGTTGAGAGTTTTTATCATAAATGGATGCTGGATCTTGTCAAATGCCTTCTCTGCATGGATTGAGATGATCATGTGGTTTTTATTCATTTTGTTAATGTGGTGTATCACGTTGATTGATTTGCGGATGTTGAACCATCCGTGTGTCCCTGGTATAAATCCCACTTGATTGTGGTGTATGATCTTTTTGATGTATTGCTGTATTCACTTTGCCAATATTTTGTGGAGGATTTTTGCGTCTATGTTCATCAGTGATATTGGCCTGTAGTTTTCCTTCTTTGTATTGTCCTTGTCTGGCTTTGGTATCAGGATGATGTTGGCCTCATAGAATGTGTTGGGAAGTATTCCATCCTCGTCTATTTTTTGGAATAGTTTGAGAAGGATAGGTCCTAAATCTTTGAACGTTTGATAAAATTCTCCAGGGAGGCCATCTGGTCCTGGGCTTTTATTTTTGGGGAGGTTTTTGATTATTGTTTCAATCTCTTTACTTGTGATTGGTCTGTTCAGATTCTCTATTTCTTCTTGATTCAGTTTTGGGAGGTTGTACGCGTCCAAGAATTTGTCCATTTCCTTTAGGTTGTCCAATTTGTTGGCGTAAAGTTTTTCATAGTATTCCCTAATAATCCCTTGTATTTCTGTGGTGTCTGTTGTAATTTCTCCTCTTTCATTTCTAATTTTATTTATTTGAGTCTTCTCCCTTTTTTTCTTAGTTTGTCGGGCTAAGGGTTTGTCAATTTTATTTATCTTCTCAAAGAACCAGCTCTTTGTTTCATTGATCCTTTCTACTGTTTTTTTTGGTTTCAATTTCATTTATTTCTGCTCTGATTTTTATTATTTCCCTCCTTCTGCTGATTCGGGGCTTGGTCTGTTCTTCTTTTTCTAATTCTATTAGATGCAATTTAAGGTTATTTATCTGAGATTTTTCTTGTTTGTTAAGGTGAGCTTGTATTGCCATGAATTTCCCTCTCAGGACCACTTTTGCTGCATCCCATATGAGTTGGTATGGTGTATTTTCCTTTTCATTTGTCTCCAGATAGCTTTTGATTTCTCCTTTAATTTCATCAATGACCCATTGGTTGTTCAGTAGCATGTTGTTTAGTCTCCACATCTTTGTCCCTTTCCTAGTTTTTTCCTTGCAGTTGATTTCTAGTTTCACAGCATTATGATCAGAAAAGATGCTTGTAATGATTTCAATCTTCTTAAATTTATAGAGGTTTGCCTTGTTTCCTAATATATGGTCTATCCTTGAGAAAGTTCCATGTGCACTTGAGAAGAATGTGTACTCTGCTTTTTTGGGTGGAGTGCTCTGTATATATCTATTAAGTCCATTGCGTCTAGTTTTTCGTTTAAGTCCATTATTTCTTATTGACTTTTTGTCTGGATGATCTATCTATTGATGTAAGGGGGGTGTTAAGATCCCCTACTATTATTGTGTTATTGTTAATATCTCCTTTAAGGTTTTTTAGCAGTTGTTTTATGTACTTTGGTGCTCCTGTGTTGGGTGCATAGATATTTATAAGTGTTATGTCTTCTTGGTGAAGTGTCCCTTTTATCATTATATATTGCCTTTCTTTGTCTCTCATTACCTTTTTTATCTTGAAGTCTATTTTGTCTGATATAAGTATGGCTACTCCTGCTTTCTTTTGTTTGCCATTAGCTTGGAGTATTGTTTTCCATCCTTTTATTTTGAGTCTGTGTTTGTCTTTAGAGCTGAGATGTGTTTCCTGGAGGCAGCAGATTGTTGGATCTTGGTTTTTAATCCATCCTGCCACTCTGTGTCTTTTGGTTGGAGAATTCAATCCATTTACATTTAGAGTGATTATTGATATATGAGGGTTTAATGTTGCTATTTTATTGTTCATTTTCTGGTTCTTTTGCATTTCCTTCACTTCTTGTCCCTTGTGTTTCAGACTGCAAATTCAATTTGGTATTTCTGCATGCTCATTCTCTTGGTTTTCTCTTTATTTGTCATGTGTGGTTCTCTTCTGGTTATTTGTTTAGTGGTTACCGTGAGGTTTATATAAGTGTTCTCCTGGATAAGAAAGTACATTTTCAGATGCCTCCTTTTTCCTGAGGCTGGGTGGATTCAATCCCTCACCTCTTCCGCTCCTTATTTGTTATCCTTTATTCCATCTTGTGTCATGAATATGTGTTTCCAGTGATGAGCTTGAATTAATTTTTGATGTTATCCAACTGTAGTTTGTTCTGGTTTAGTCTCCTTGCTTTTCTCCTTGCTGAAATCTTTGTATCCCCTTTCTCATTTGTTTTTTTTTCAGGCCTAAGGGCCTTCTTGAGCATTTCTTGTAGTGGGGGTCTTGTGGTGATGAACTCTCTTAGCTTTTGTTTATCAGGGAGAGTTATTATTTCTCCATCATATTTGAAGGATATTTTTGCTGGATAAAGTATTCTTGGCTGAAGGTTTTTGTCTTTCATGATTTTGAATATATCATTCCAGTCTCTCCTGGCCTGTAGAGTTTCTGTTGAGAAATCAGCTGAGAGCCTGATGGGGTTTCCTTTGTATGTTATTTTGTTTTTTTTGTTTAGCTGCCCTTAATATTATTTCCTTGTCAAGGGTATTTTTCAAGTTTGCTACTATGTGACGAGATGATTTTTTATTCCTGTTTATATATTTAGGTGATCTATTGATTTCATTCACTGTTATTTCCCTCTCGTTCCCTAGGTTGGGGAAGTTCTCAGCTATTATTTCTTTGAACAAACTCTCTGCTCCTTTTTCTCTTTCTTCTCCTTCTGGAATACCTATTATCCTTATGTTGCTTTTCCTCATTGAGTCTGATATTTCTCGAAGAATTTCTTCATTTCTTTTTAGTCTTAGCTCTCTCTCCTCCTCTATCTGGAGCGCTTCTGCGTGGCTATCCTCAATAGTGCTAATTCGTTCCTCCATATTGTCAGTTCTGCTCTTTAAAGACTCCATTTTTTCCACTATCTCGTTGATTTTGTTTTTCATCTCCAATAATTCTGATTGATTTTTCTTTATGGTTTCAATCTCTTTTGTGACGAAATCCCTGAATTCGTTGATTTGTTTCTGTGTGTTCTCTTGTATTTTGTTGAGTTTGTTTATGATAGCTATTTTGAATTCTCTGTCATTCAGGTTATCAATTCTGTGCCTTCAGGGTTGGTTTCTGGGTGTTTGTCACTTTCCTTTTGGTCTGTAGCCATAACAAATTGTCGCAAGGATCCGACGGGGATGGCCTTATTTTTTCCCCTTGTGATAAAGTTGGTCCTGCAGTTTCCCCCTGCTGCCACTGGATGGAGATCGTGAGCAGTATGCTCTGATCCCGCTGCAGCCCCCGGAGGGTGTGTGCGGGGTGTGTGGGGGGAGGGGTCCTCTCTTTCTCCTGCTTGACCCAGGGGTTTCCTTTCTGGCTCTCTTAGGGTGTTTGCTACACCCCCTAAACAGTCCGTCGTCGCTTCCCAGTGGGGATCTCTCGACAGTCTGTGAGAGCACCTGGATGGCGATAGTTTTCCCCACTGTGGGCTTCCCCCCCACCCCCCGTCTGCGAGCCGGGCTGTCTTTGCTGATCGATTGGGGAGGGGGAGTACAACTTCTTACCTCTCCTCGCATCCTTTTGGGCTTCCCGCGCCTCCACCGTCTGACGTATGGCAACAGGGGTTTCTTAGAAGTCCTTTGTAGTGTTTGATTGAGCTCTGTTGGAATGCGAATGATGTTTTCGTTGTGTCATAGGGGGCAGAGATTCAAAGAGGGAATCTCACTCTGCCATGATGCTGATGTCCGCCTCCTCTCTCTCTCTTTTTTTTTCTTTCTTTCTTTCCCTTAATTTCCTATGCACCTTAAAAGCATCACACTAATACTGTTTATTGGTTTATTATGAAGAATAAGTGAAATAATGCTTAGCACAGTGACAGCTCCTATAGATGATATCTATGATTATATCTGTTACTATTACTATTGATTGTTGAATGTCTTTCCTTACTGTAGTTCACCTGCCGGGAAAAAGCCTTTTAAGCCTAACTACTAACCTGTCTCTTTCCTTATCCCCTCTGCCCCCTTTGCTACTAACAGCCCTCCCCTGCAACATGGTAATTGATATCCTCCTCACCCGACTTTATTTCTCACCATTGTACTTATCATCAGCTGACATCTGACGTGTTTATGTGCTTATTGTCTAGAATGTGAGCTCCATGAAGGAAGGTGCATTGGTCATTTTGGGTTCACTGCTATAACCTTAATGCCTAGCGTGGTGCCTGGCACTTAGAATATACTCGGCAGTATTTGTTAAATGAATGACTGAGTGGACACACACACCCCGCACAACACACGTGAAGTGTCCTCACTCTCTGCTGTAGGTGAGCTTCCCCGATTGTCACTCAATGCTATGCATTAAATGTGTGCATTTCTTCACTTTGCCAAATGGTCATAGAGCACCTTTTCCCTTTATTTCTCTTTCTCCACAGTTGGGGTAGGAGAGAAAATATTTTCCAAAAGTGTTGCAAAAACTGAGTGATTAGAACTTCAATGTCAAAGCCATACCTTCCAGCGGGGCTATAGAATGGAAATCCTTGAGTGGTAGGTCCCTTCTCTGAGAAGTGAGAAAGGTGATGGTGGGGAGAAGGGTGGAGGAGCTCTCTACTACCTTGTAGAAGTGGCTGTCCTTGTGAAACTTTTTTCTGTCATTCCTGCTCAAAAACTCTCAATGACTACTCATTGTTTACAGATTTAAGTCCAAACCCTTTGATAACTCTCCCACCCTCTTCCGGCACCAGTGCCTTTTGTGCCAGCAAAATTGGAGCATTTACTCTTCTTTTCCCAACTCCTACACTCCTCTGTATGCACACACGTACACACATGGGCTTTTTCAACTGACTTTTTCCTTCTACACAGTACCTTTAGCTTCTGTTTTTCTAGATTCAACTGTCCTTCAGGGTGCAATTGCGACGTTGTCTAGCCAGGATACTTCCTCTAACTCCTCTCCCGTTCCCCCACCTTAAACTCTAAAGGCAACAAGCTGAGTTCTTCCTCCGATTCCTTTAAGAACTTTTACCTCTCTTTTGGGGGTGCTTGCCAGACTTTGCCTTATAGAGCTGTCTCTAGACTTGTCTGCTAAATTGTGTCAAGGGCCGAGACTGTTTCCTTTCTGTTTCCCTACGTACACCAAGCATTCAGAGAAAGTTTTTGAGTAAGTCTCTGGGTATACAGCAGCATGTATCTATTTTTCTAGCAGTACAAAAAATCTTTAGGGCCTGTCTCATGATAACTTGTTAAATGTAGGGTATTTTTCTCATATGATCAGTACAGGTGAATTTCTTTCACTGTCTATTCTGTAAAAGGCAAAACAATTAATAGCTAATGTAAACGTAGAGCTGGGCTTGTATTTCTTGAGACCACAGTGAGAAGTGGTCATTTTCTCACAAGGCGTAGCAGGACATCAAGGAGTGGTAGACCAAGGGGGCCTCATTGCTAACTTTGTTTGGGGGTTTGATGCTTAGCAAGTGGAAAGAAACAAGCAGTTGAAACTGAGACTCACTTCGGGATACTGGGGAAATGAACAGGGTTACTCAAGGTAACTTTCAGTTTTTCTTTCTCAAGGCCTCAAGTCGATGCAAGAGACTGTAATAACACTGCCCCCTTCTGTTACTCTGGATTGTTAATACCCATGGCTTCCCAAGTCTGGTTTGATAATCCTGATATGAATTTTCAATTTCCAAGAAATGCTTGCTTAAGACAGAGAGAGAAGGAAATCATATGTTCAATGCGAGGCATGATTTTATTCTACCAAGTTCTCTCTTTTTGTAGTTAACATAACCATTAAATTTTGTTGTGAGGTATTAGTTCAACTGCATTATAATTGGATATGATATTTCAGGGGAATGGATGAAGTCAAGGATCATAAAACTCATCAATTCGTTTATTTATTTGTGTTCTAAGGGGCTACTTAATTTCTTCTAGCTCCTAGAACTTCCCTATTGCTTCCCTTGGAAGTTAAAGCACAACCACTGGTTGATGCGTTGTGACTCTTTCATTTAGGACAGAACCTCTCAGATGAGGAGCAGTTAAAGAGCTGTGAATGCTGTTTCTTCACATATCAAAAGCCAGCACCACTTTCTATGAATAGCACTGTTTGTGAAACGACTTATCTCAGAACTTTTGAACTGCTTTGTAACTCTTTTTTCCTTTCCTGACAAGTCCCTTTGAATGTATCTCTAAAGTAGTTGAGGCCAGATAGTATAGGGCTTTGAATCTATACCAAGGACTTTGGACTTTATTCTATAAACAACGGGGAGCCAATTAAGATATCTGGGCAAAGGATGGCATGTTTAGAAGGATGACACTGTCAGCTTTGTGTTGAATGAACTGAGATGAAAAAGCTTGGAAGGAGGGAGAACATTAGCAGATCCATACAGTAGTACTGCCACCAGTACCTCCATGATGCATCCAAAAATCCTCACCAGTTTTTCCTCATTTATCCTCCCTCAACTCTAGTGTGAGCCACCAGCATCTATTGCCTGGATCCCTGTGACGTTCTCTCCTCTGATCCCCCTACAATTAATCTTGCTCCCATACAACCCACTATCCCCACAGCAGCCAAAGACAACTTTAAAAAACAAGTAAACTAGGACATGTTACGTCTAACTTTAAACCCGCCAATGACTTTCCATCCGTCTTAGAAAGAAATCCACACTCCTGCCATGGTGCATGAGGCCCAACAAGTTTGATCCCATCTGCTTCTCAGACCTACAGCCTCACTTCGGCTGGCTGGGCTCCATCTTGCTAGTTTTCTTGGTCAAGTCAAGCTTAGTCTGACATTAGACATCTGAGCCTTTGTTCTTGCCATTCCATCTGCTTAGAACATGCTGTTCCTAGAATTTCACGTGGCTGGCTTCTTGCCTCAGCTCAAACGTCACTTCCTCAGAGTCCCAATCTGTAGTACTCCATCCTCTTTTTTTTTCCTCACCCCTAGTGCAAGACATTCCTTTTATATCATCTGGTTCTATTTTATTCATGGCCCATGTCACTATTTAAAATTATCTTGCTCATATATTTCTTTACTTGTTTAAGATCTGTATTCCTTGCCTAGAATGGAAATTCCACGAGGGCAAGTAACATCTCTGGGTCCCCAACATGTAGACCTTACAGCTTAGTGCTACACTTGGCTCAGGGTAAATGCTCAGTAACTATTTGTTGAATATACGAATCCAGGTAAAAGGTAAAGAACAAGGATAGGACAAGTGGAAATGGGAGAGAAGAGATACTTGGAAGAATTATAGTAGAGAGAAAGTGGATAGACTTAATTATTGGATATCAGGAGCCAATGGAAAGGGAGGAACCAAATGATGGGTTTTCACTTGGACAGTAGAGACAGGCCAGTGATGCCATTAACTCAGACAGACCTTGGTGGAATATAACGGATGGGAATGGCAAACAGATATTTGACTTTGGACTTGAGTGTGAGATTCTGGTAGGTCCATGTGAGGATGCCCAGCAGGTATATAGAAATTGGAAGGAGGCCAAAGCCAAACACTTAGATGTTGGAGTCATTTGCATAGGGATTATAGTCCACTGAGACTAAATTAGGTCAACAAGAGAGAGTATGTAGCAGGGGAAGAAGAGAACTTTAAAAATGTGCAGATTTTTGTCCAAATGTCCTTGTGTACAAGAAACCATGCTGGGACAAGTGACTTCCAGCAAATGAGGAGCAAGGGTTGGAGATTCATGGGGCCAGGGTTGGTGACACTGACAATTTGGCAAGTAGAGAGTGTGTTATCCAGACAAGAAACATCAAGACACTGCCATATGGTGCCCTTTTACCTGCCCAAAACATCTCTTGGTAAGAAGCTCTACAGCCCAGAGGGGATCTGTGTGACTGCCCTGCTTCCTTCCCTTCAAATCTGTAAGGGGTCCAGAGTGCACAATGGCTAAGGTTAACAACGTAGCTCTATCTTCTGATCTAGTGGGCTAATAATAGAAAATAGTTTGGAAAAAAGATACATAAAAATACACAAAACCTACATTTGTTGAGCACTCACTGTTGGAAGCACTCATATACATTCTCTTATTTAGTTCTCCCAAAATCTATATTGGGAACTACAATCAATACCTGCTTTACAGATGAGAAAATTGTGGCTACAAAGGTAATGTAACTTTCCCAGCTGGTAAATGAGGGAGCTGGGATTTGACCCCGGCACTGCCGGATCCCAAAGCCCACACTTCTGACCATGATGCCCTAATGCTTCCCTGTGTAGGAAATAATCATTTTTAGTACTTAAATTTTGTTTCAGTATTTCTCTGTAGGTTTCTTTCCCTTTCCATCACAAAGTTGTGAATATTAGGTTATTAAATCAGGCAAACTTTATTTGCAGTAATTAAAGGTAACCAAAATTACTTATAAGGTTGTCCTTTTGTGCTGAACACAAGTAACTCTTGTTCTTTTATTAGATCTCCTCTGTGTTACACACTTGCCTTAAAGAATGATTGCTACAGAAAGTCACCTTCCCCAAACCCTCAGGATATCCTTAATTACAGGGCTCTTAGGGTATCTGAAATAGAAATAGTGTTGTGGATCCTGCTCCCTCTCCATCCCCCAGCCTTAAACTATACACAAACTCTGTTTATTATGGGAACCTGTTCCTGGAAATGATCACATTAACTAAATTGGTGCTATACGTGATTGTTGGCAGCGTGATACCTTGGGGGTGTGCTACTGATGTCCTACTTTGGCAATTGCCCTTCTTTCTCTTCAAGTCTCCTGAAGTTGTGATATGTCTCTGGCCTTAGATTTCTTCTATTTATCTTTTGTATTGTTGTTGGTCAATCTTTCCAGGCTTCAGTGAGGCTTATGCTGCCCTTCAAAATGTCAAAGGATCTCTACTAAGCAATGATTATCTGCTGAGCTGGTTCTCAGACTATCTCCTTGGAGGCATTTGGAACTGTTGCAGTGAAGCCTGCTTGCTGCCATCTAGCATCTTTCTTGATCTTTTATAGAATCCTCAGCACTATCCCTTGCACAACTTTTGTCAGCCATCTTGAACCAATGTGTTCACCAGCACACAAGTAATGGCAGAAAGAGGGACCTGATGGGGGAAATAAATGATGGGGAAGGGCCACTTAAATGGTTCTTAGTCTTCATTGGCTGACAACCAAATGGAAATTAGCCGTGCAGACTAGTGCTGTAATGGACTTACATTTATATACATGTATAAAATATTTCTGAGATCTTCAGGACTCTAATGAATCAGCCCGATTTGGGACAGTTCTAAGTGAATTCTAAATGAATGCCTCTCTGACTTCATGCCCAGTAAATGTGTAGTGATGCAAGGTGGCACTTTCCTTAGTCCATCAATAATTTATTAATGGGCACTTTGTGCTAGGCATGATGTTCCTTAAAGTTTCAAAAAATGATTTCGTTTTGGTTAACTCTGTGCCTCTCTCATAGAACTACTTCCAGTTCTCTTAACAGCAATCATCCCTTTCTTCCGAGGTGCATCGACCTCAGACACAGAGTAAGTGCTTTACTTTTGCCCAGTAAGTCTTGCCCTACTGGATTATCAGCTTGCTGAGGGCAAGGCTTGTGTCTGCATCATCATGACATCCTCTACGGTGTCTAATATAGTTCTTTGTACAAATAGATACTTAAGTATTTGAGTAAATGAATGATGATAAGAGACATGGAGTGGAAGAGGGACTGTAAAGCAGCTTGAATCTTCTTTTGCTGGACTCCAATAGTCTTAGTTGTCATTACTACTTAGGTCTCTGGGGAAGAACTCTGTGTTGACTCTGATTAGTCAGTGGCTCTGCAGAGGAAATTTTTTGGGAGGGGGGAGTTATTATTATGAGGCACTGATGTTCTCATTGTGGATTCCATCAGTCACTCCCATTGGGCAGTTATTTTCTTTATTTAAACTTATAGGCATAAATGTCTTTGGGCAGAATGGCAATAAAAGGAGTGCATTTGCTTACTCTTTTTGGTGCAAATAAGAAATCCAGCACTTCTCCACCCCTAGCCCATTTATCTAATTTTTCATCTTAATTTACGATTTTATTCAATATCCAATCTAGGAGTAATCTTAGCCTCTATATCTCTCATGATGGCACTTCAACAACATAGATGTATGTCACTACTCTCAAGATCTCATTTAAATATGTGAAAAATTCAAGGGGCTGGTCAAGGGACACCAGGTTGAAATCAGTTTCTATTATATACATAAATCTCTTTTTCTGTTACTCCATTTTTTCATAGGCATTCTTTTTCCTGATTAATGGCAACCAGATTTATCAGGAAGATATATGACACTGGCCCCATTGCAAACAATCGCCTGGTATTCTCAGGCAGCCACTGGAACCACACTTTGCAAACCAACCTGTCATTTCAAGAGAACTTAGGGTAATTGTGAGATGTGCTCGAGGCTCAGATCATTGTATATAAAGGTAACATGCAATTTCCCTGGCAGAAGCCCTGCAAATCTGCATTATACAGCACAAGAGTGATGTTTCCCAACTCATGTTTGAATTGTGTGCTTTGGCCCCTAAAATCTTGTGCCCAGAATGTGTGTCTGTATAGGTCAATCATTACCATGCCTTCCAACCCCACACCCTACTCCACATACATTTTTGGAAAGGATGAAGAGTAACTGATGCATAAAATGCCTAGATTAGAATTGCCTGGTAACTTGTCAAGGTATTTTTTTAAATAATTATATATATTTTTGGCATCTAAGCACTTAAAAAAAATCCTAGGGTTTTATTGTTCTGAGGGAGAGTGTTATCCCCAAAGCATTTTCTTATTTCTAAAAGCTTCTAAATTCTATAACATAAACATAACAATCTATATAACTCATCCTTTTAGATTCATGAAGGGCCAATTCTGTGATGATCACAAACATATTTTTCGTTTTGGAGTTGTTCTCCCATTTGGAACCATTTCAGAAGTAAAGAAAATTAGACCTGGCACATGAGATCAGACTCTTGCTGTATTCAGCTAAGATTTCTGGATACCACTGTCCCAACTGGTAGTTTGTTCATTCATTCATTTATTTATGTATTCATTCATTCATTCAATTTTTCATTCTAACAATCCTTTGACAAATTTGTATGAAGTGCTTCCTCTGTGCCAGGCACTGAACTAGGATTGAAAGAGTGGTGACCTATGCTAGGAATGTGTTTTTGCTTTATGTGGTACCAAATCCAAATATTGGGTACATACTAAGGATATTTAATAGAAGGAACTATATGTCTAAATAAGTTTGATGTAGTTAAAAGGGGGCTTTGGGATCACACAGGCTGGGTGTGACCTGTTGCTGGGTGTGACTTAACCTCTTGGGTTCTCCCCACAATGTTAACAGTTAGGATTGTTGTGGGAATTAAGAGAGATAATGTATGTGAAGATGTCTGGCAGGTAGAGTTAGTTTTCTTTGTTAATTTTATTAATTTATTTGGGCACAGGCACAGACATGGGTATTTTGAGAAACTAGTGTCAGTGAAATTTCCAGTTTGAAACTGGAAACTTTGTGATATCTTACTCTGCCAAGGTTGTTTCTTTTAAAGGACTTTCTTTTTTCCATTCCAGTTTGACACCACACCAGGTACTTGAATTATCTCTTTGCAGTGGTGAGTTAAGAAAGGCTGCTTTTGCAGTCAGTTGATTTCTCTGGGACCTGACCAAATGAAAAGGTCCTTGGTAGCATGGAGAACTCAATGTTTTAAGAAATAAACTGAAATCAGCTACCTCATATTCCCAACCAACAGCTCCTTCCAACATGACCCTGTCAGCTTCCTAACATATTGTTTTCTTGGGCCATTCTGAAGATACACTCTTGCTCCTGAAATTAAATTCAACAAACATTTATTGGGCTTCTTCCAGATGCCAGACCCTGTGCTACCTGCTGGGGGATACCAAGATGAATGAAAAACAATCCCTACTCCATGGATTTCTTGCAAATAACTCAAAAGACAAGGAAAAAAATATCACTTGGTATTCAGAACATACTTGAAATTCCCAGCTTTGACTTCTCAAATCCTCTAATAAAACAGTTCCTTGAGCTAAATCTTTCCATTTGTTATTTGATCTCTGCCCTTCTCTCTTCCAGCTGTTCCCCATCTGCAGATGCTACTGATAAGATTCATTTCAACCTATGAGTATGACATGTTTGGATTTAGAAGTGAGAACGCCTTCTACAATCACTACACCCGAGTGTCTGTGCTGAATCACTGTAAAATGAAGTGGGATATTTTGCATGAGATAGCTCATTCATTCACTTTCCCCTGTTCATCATCGTTTGAAAGGCATAGCTACTTTCGAAGGCAGGAGAATATATTTTAAAATGAACTAATTATCCATCTCCAAGGATGAATGTACTTAGAGTTCCCAGTATCCCTTTCCTGTCTCTTAGTCCCCTCCTAGCAGGGAGAAGCAGGGAGGAAAAGGGATCAGTCACATCACCAGCATGAATGAGTAATGTGGTTCCCTTCCATCCCCTCATTTACACAGACCCGTGGGTTATGGGCAGAAAGTGGAGGAAGAGGGGTAGAGGAGGTGATGGAGCCAAGCAGAAATATAATTACATTGCCCATTACTTATTGGATATTTGCTATGTGCCAGGCACTTTCAGAACATTATCTCTAATCCTTCCATCAATCCTGCAAAGTGGATATTTTCATTTCTAATATATATACAAGGAGAATATCCTCAGAGAGGTAAAGTGATTAGCTCAGGTAGCTGGTTCTTTCAAACCCTGTCCTGCCTGCTTCTAAAGCCGGCTCCTTTTCATTATAACTAGGATTTTCAAACTAAATTTCCTGCAAGTTGCTTCAGGGTTTCAAGAAATTTCATTTATGCATATATAAAACTATTTAGCAAAAAATAAAAATGTGCTCTAGAGACCACTGGCATATTATTGCAATTTCTGGCTGTTTTTTAAAGAACTAAGTGTTCTTGAACTTAATACCTAAGCTTAATCTGATTTTTAATACTGCTTGTATCTGTTGCATATTTTGGAATGAAGACAAAGATGTCATTTGAAAAATGTGTGTCCTAGGTAGGAGATAAAGTTGACAATTACTGGCCTACAAATTACACTAGTCCTTTACCAAGAGATATATTACACAGCGTATAGCAAACATAATAAGGACTATGGCAACGTGTGTATTACAACATATGTAATGAGCATCACACAGTGACTAATACAACATGATTAAACAGGCTGCTAGGGGAAGGACTGCAGGGGGAGGAAAGGGTAGACCTCTTCTGTTTTTTTTTAGCCATTCCTAAAATATTGCATGTGTATTTGCTGGAACCCGTTGTTTGATAGTTGGGCAGCTATATTCTATTTTTTTTTTTCCTCATTTGCCCATCCATTTTAAGAAATGGAGTCCTTATTTCTGTTGGTGAGGTTTCGTGCTGATGAGATCACAGTTTCAAAACACATATGTGCAAGTTGGCTTTACTCAATTTCATGACCAAATCATGCACTCCTACCTTTGATTATTCGCTCCAGAAAAGCTTCCTTGTTTTGAAGGGAAACCTAAAAAGTGACTACACATCCACATCTACTACAGAAATGTGCACAGAAATCCCCCCCTCCCTGGCTCACAGACACATGAAAATATTAGACCCTACTAATACAGTCGATAGTGTCACCTTCATACTGGAACAGCAGTACTTCCTTTTCAGATCAGCATAACACTTTTAAAAAATCTCAGATCTCAAAACGACAGTTCACTTGGAAGAACGTTATTCTGCTGGCTTCCATTCAGAGGCGCCATGGTGACATGAACAGCGTTAGCTATCATTCGCGTGTTATGATAGTAGAGTTCAAGAGCATTTTCAGGGAGAGACTGTGAGAGAAATGACTAGACTGAACATTTGGTATCACCTCAGACTTTCAGGTGGATCTGAGGCTGCAGTGGGTGACCTCGAAGGGTCTCTCCTTCCAACTTTCAGATTATACAAGTCTGATCCAAATTCTTTCTTGGAAGGCTTTATGTTAACAAGAAAGATTACTTTTGGCTGCCTTCTTCTTCTGTTTCCTGCATAGCAAATTACTTCCTAGTATGTCTCTGAAGATTTGGCAGCTGTATTTTATTTTTATTTTGGCATCAGTCACAATATCTCTATAAGGGGAGACAGCTTCATTTTATAGATATGGAAGCAGAAGCCACCTGAAGTTAAGTGGTTTGTCTGAATCATATGCGAACTATGTGGGACCAAAGGCTGGAAATAGCAGCAGGCGTCTTTCTGCAAATAAGAGGCAGTCCTCAAGAATCTGGAACTTTTTAATCTTTGTCTTCCATTGGTATGATTTTGAGTATAAGTGTATGTTGAATGTGAGCATTTGAGTTCAGAGACTGTATCGAATTCAGCTTTGTATCTAAAGTACCCAGCACTGTGCTGGACACAACATAGTTTCTTAACACTTCCGTGTGGGATGAATGAAAGGGTACCGGGAATGGACCTTGTCTGGCAGAAGATAGTGGCATTTTCATTTTTAACCATTGTAATAGTGATTATTCTCAGTTCCCCATTCTCCCACCCCATCTCCCCCACCAAAGGCCGAACTTCACACATTAATAATAAATACATTTATAACAAGCAGTGATTTTTACCTGAAACTGCATAGTGGGAAGAGTCAAGATTTTGGAAGTAGAACTGAATTTCAATCTTTGGGTATCTTTGGTAACTTCTTTATGCCTCAACTTGAGTCTAATAACAAATACAGTTGTTGTTTCTACCACTATCACGAATACTACTGGTCTTTATTAAGCACTCACCTAAAGCCAGGGCATGTGCTAGGGGTCTCACATGCATCACAGTATTTAATCTGCACAGCACACCTGGGAGGCAGGTCTTATTACTATCTCCATTTTACCCTGGCTTAGAGACATTGAGTCTCCTGTCGGACGTCACACAATCAGTCAGACAGAGCTGGAAGAGGGGTAATGTTTGTTGTGAGGACTTGATTCCTGGCCCTCCGTCAACAGTAGCCATTAGGATGATGCTGATAATGCACAGTCCTTTGGGCACGAAGCACTATGAGTACACAGCATCTTAGTATGAGTAAGCTTGTGAGATCAATTCCCTCCACCATAACACTCAGCATAAAAGCTCTCTCTGCTTGAGGGGAGAGGAAACTTAAGGATGTGTGAGGGGGTGAGGATGTGGGAAGTGATCACATTATTCCAAAATTAAAATTGTCCTTTTGAGAATACACTCTTCAACATTCAGCTGTGAGGGTGTGTGAAAGTAGGGAACAGGAAACAGAAGCTAAGACACATATTATCAATTCTACGATTTACCCATGGTGTGTCTTGATGTGCTATGGGCTTGAATATTACAAAGAACAGAATGGAACATTCTTTCTTGCTCTTCCCTTAGGAGAAATTGTTGCCGTACGTTCAGCCTCCCACAACGTTTCAGGGGAGAGCTGCCAGAAGAGAGTAATAACACTAGCAGTGTTATCTGCTGACACGAAGGACAGGAATACACTTACAGCCTAGACTTGGCTTCTTGCCTCTTGTTCAGGCACCGAACAGCCGGGCTTACTGACAACCTCGCTGAGACGCACTCGCTTACTCTAGCACTATTTAAATCTCTCTGTCTGGTGCATTGCTTTATTTCCTTCAAGCCTGTTATCTCTTTTGCATCCCCAAGACGAAAGGAACAAGAAAGAGTATGGATCAGAGGATGTTAACCTGGGATCTAAGAACCCCCATGTGAACAGGCTTCGGGCCAATCTGGAACCAAACCCCTGACCTCTCAAAAGGAGAGAGAGAGGCCCAGACCCTTCCGATTTCTTGAGGCTCCAGGTAAACTAAAAAGTAAATGTGCCTAAAAAGGCCTAGCAAAACAGTTACTTTTAAGTTTACTATAATAAATGAACATTTTTAGCACAAAACAATATATAGCAATACAACCATGCAAAGCACAAGATATTTACAATGTTTACTAAAAAATGCAAATTCAGAGTGCATTTCAGGTGGTGTGGTCCAATCATGGATCACATGGTTAAGGTTGTCTGGTGAATGCTTTTTGTTTTCAATCCTCAGAGTGTGTCTCTGTGAATGTATGTGTAATCTCATTTCAAAAAGAAAGTCCATAGTCAAAATTGGAGAATTGCTGGGAATGGGATTCCCCAGCTGCATGGCCTCCCTGGTCCCTCTCCTTACTCAGCCCTTCCTGAGAGGCTCTGCTCTGTCCTTGACACTGAATGCAAACTTTTATGTTTGTGTGTTCATTTCCTAGATTACATAAGATTCTCCAAGCAGTCCATTCTCCAAAAAAGGTTAAGAATGATTTGTCTCAAAAATAGCCTACCCTATCAAATCCAGACCAATGAGTAGACCTCCTAATTTTTGAAATTCAGAATACTCTTCTTTTAAATTGTAAAATCTTTTAGCCTTGAAATTTAACTTAATATTAAAAACTCTTTAAGACAACTTGCTGTTTTTTAAAAAAATTATGTAGGAATCTTGAAATTCTTGTTTTCTTTATTTGCCTCCTTTGCATCCCTATTCTAGAATACAAAGATTAAAAACACGGCATTGATCATACTGAATAGGTGATGTTCTAAACTTTGCCTTGCTGCTCTATAGCTATGTGACCCCGTGGAAGCACGTTCCCTCTCTGTTCCTCAGTTTCTGTATCTCTAAAAGGAGATGGTGGTTTCTATTTCTGAAGTTCCTTTTAGCTTTAAAAGACTATAGTTTTTCTTACTCCCATTCTCCACTTCCTGCCAAACTGTCCCCAGAATATTTTAATACCCAATCTCCAAAGTTATTGTTATGGTGTACTGGCTTACTCTGTTATAAAACATTTCCTTACTTTTAACTACAACCAAACCCAGTACTTACTAGGCATAGATTCAGACTTATTTTTTCCCTTGACTTGGTGGCAGCTAAACGTTTATTTTGTCATCATAGTGAACAGTGCGTGCCCGGTAATACTCAAACCACTCTAAAAACTTTAAAATAAAGGAAAAATCCTAACTTTTGGCTCAGGTAAATTGTCAAATACAGGTCTGCACTGATAGTTTAGGGACACTAGGTGGCGATGTAAGTGCATCATATACGAAACGTTTCCTTGATGGGTCTAGCTTTAAAATCCCAATGACTGAGGCCAGAACAGGTTAATACATTAGTTAAAGAAACAGAGTCAAATATAATCAGGTGTTGGGGTGTTAGCTAGCGCTCTGAATGTGTCCAGTAACCCTTTACTTGTTGAAGGAAAAGATTGCTAAACTAGAAATGAATTTATCCTACTGCCGAGTCTATGTTCAAGCTAATTCTTGGGGCAAGGGTTGGCAATGAACACATATATCCCATAATAAGTATCTAATTCATACTTTCCTCTCCCTTTTTGGTTTTCCTTTTTTAAATAGCAGTTGTTTGGAATGGAGTGAGCCTCCCATATATTATTCATGGATGAAGTACTATATTCTTATTAGGAATGTGAGTCCTAAGACACTGGCATTTTAAAGGGGAAATGGCCGACTTACTGTAAGCTGTTAGCCGGGCCATTATTGACTGGCAGGATCAACTGGAAGCACTCTGTTAGTGGATTATGTTGCCCTGGAAATGCCTTCCTGAAACTCTAATGATGCACTTAAGGGAGCCCTCTGGGACAGGAGTAAAATGTCTCTTAGCGGGCGTGTCTTCCACCAGAGTCCTCTTGGGATGATTTGGGAGGGGGCAGGGGCACATCCAAAGAGAGACTCAGTGAGGAAACAGCCCCAGAAAAAGGTTGCAGGTAATAACAATTTCTTACAGGTAAGCTAAGATAATGACCTACTGATGTAAAGTGTGGGCTCTCCGGAGGTACCAGTGCTTCATGTAGTCATGCTGTTTTGAAAGGGCATCATGAATTCCAGAGAGACTGTATTTACTTATTTGCTGGGGGGCGGGGGTAGAAGAGGAATGGAGGAGGAAAAAAAAGAGGAGGGCATTTGAAAGGATATGGTTTAATCCTCTTCGATTAAAAAAAAACCTCTTTGTAGCTCAAGCATTGGGGTCATTGGGGTCATTCGGTGCGCTTTTCTTTTTAAACAAGCTTTAGAGGGGAAATTTACCCTTCAGCAAAAATTCAGCGCACGTGCAAAGGGTTTGTAGATTTTTCAAATGAAAAATCACTTGCGTTTATGTCACCACTGGGTGCGGGGGTTATTTTTCGGGGATGGTGGTGGCGGTGGAGGTCTAAAACCAAGAAGAAAGGGCAAAGCCAAGGCCCTCGGAAACTCCAGGCTCCCGGACAGGACAGGGAGGGAAGTGGCTGCGCAGCGCTGCGTCCCCTCCCCAACCCTGAGCGCCCGGGAGTCGCGTGCCCACGGCCGGAGCGCGGCGTCCCCGTGCAGTCTTGGCGACCTGTCACCGAGGAGGACGTGACTCGGAGCTGCCTCCGCTTTCTCCAAGCCATATTCCTTTAAGATGATGTAATAGTCATTTCCCTGGATGGTTTCTCGCCTGCACTGCTGAAACAACAGCCTCGGAACTGCACTGGGAACTGTGGAACCACCCAGCTCCGAGAAGCTGGAGCCCGAGCCCCCCGCTGGCGTCTCTGCGCTGCGGCGGCCAGCGGCTCCCGCCGGCTCCCACCTGGCTGGGAACATGGGAGTCCGTTTGCCCTTGCCAGCAGGTGGGGTGGCTCCCTGGGACCCCAGCAGGGCACATCTGTCTTTCTTTCTGTTTCTGGGTTTTCTGAAAAGCTTCTAAGTCCCAGCACCTCTTGCAACTCTCTTCTGTTTTAAGGATTCTTTCTAAAGGTTTGATTTTTTCTTCTGGAGAAGCTTTGGTTGAATATTTTTCTCTGCTTTGCTGCTTCAACCCAGCCACCTCTCATCACGGTTTAACTTTTTTGTGACTTGCTTTAACTTGAGATTGGGAGTGGATATATACATACATACATACACATACAAATATACATTTATATAAATATATATATATATATATATATATATATATATATATATATATAACATTATTTTCTAAGAGCACATCTCTCTGGCACTTTTCATTGATACCTCTGTCCTTTACCTCTTTGGGATTTGACAAGCTCCAGACTCAGTGTGGCTGTGGATTCTGACTGCTTTGCAAATGGGTATTTCTTCCCAAGAACTGGGGTTCCGGCACTCACCAAGGTAAGTTCCAAGGTTTATTGCTTTTCCTGTCCAGTTGAAAAAAAAAAGCGATCCCCTTTTAGAAGTTGAAAATTGCATATTCCTTGTTAATGCAGAAATAGAAGTGTTTTTAGTACTAATTGCTGGAGACAGAGGTGTATGGATAAGCATGTAGACACAAAATAGCTTGAGAGAAGCTACCATTTAGTTGAAGAATGGCTGAAATCAGTAGTTCCAGGGCTGCTTATGTAAAATAATCTCTCCCTCCCTCCCTCCCTCCCTCCCTCCCATCTTCCCTCCCTCCCTCTCCCTCTCTTTCCTCTCTCCAGCGGTCTCTCTTTTTCTGACTCATGCTGGGTTTGAGGAAATAATTTTCTCTTTTCCTTCAGACAGACCTCTGAGTAACTGGGGGCCCGGCCTGCCTTGCTTCCTGAGCTTGGGAAAGATCGGATGGAGATGAGTTGATTATATTCCATGAAGTAATAGCTCACCACCAGCCAGGGTTTAAACTACTTTGCAGCATCACCTCACCTGTGGACTCTTCTGAATTTTGCTTTCTTGGGGAAAAAACTAGGGTAAGAGGAGGTCGCTTTTAACAAGTTAACATCCTCCTCCCTCCATTACAAGTTGATGCAAAGGATTAGGGTGTAACTCCATTGGATTGCACCTTCAAATCAAAATAGGAGGAGAAGAAGAAGAAAGGGACAATGGCTCTGAGTGGAAACTGTAGTCGTTATTATCCTCGAGAACAAGGGGCTGCAGTTCCCAACTCCTTCCCCGAGGTCGTGGAGCTGAATGTTGGGGGTCAAGTTTATTTTACTCGCCATTCCACTTTAATAAGCATCCCTCATTCCCTCCTGTGGAAAATGTTTTCCCCAAAGAGAGACACGGCTAATGATCTAGCCAAGGACTCCAAGGGAAGGTTTTTCATTGACAGAGATGGATTCTTGTTCCGATATATTCTGGACTATCTCAGGGACAGGCAGGTGGTCCTGCCTGATCACTTTCCAGAAAGGGGAAGACTGAAAAGGGAAGCTGAATACTTCCAGCTCCCGGACTTGGTCAAACTCCTGACCCCCGATGAAATCAAGCAAAGCCCCGATGAATTCTGCCATAGTGACTTTGAAGATGCCTCCCAAGGAAGCGACACAAGAATCTGTCCCCCTTCCTCACTGCTCCCTGGTGACCGCAAGTGGGGTTTCATTACTGTGGGTTACAGGGGGTCCTGCACCATGGGCAGAGAGGGGCAGGCAGATGCCAAGTTTCGGAGAGTCCCCCGGATTTTGGTTTGCGGAAGGATTTCCTTGGCAAAGGAGGTCTTTGGAGAAACTTTGAACGAGAGCAGAGACCCCGACCGAGCCCCGGAGAGATACACCTCCAGATTTTATCTCAAATTCAAGCATCTGGAAAGGGCTTTTGATATGTTGTCAGAGTGTGGATTCCACATGGTGGCCTGCAACTCCTCAGTGACAGCATCTTTCGTTAACCAATATACAGATGACAAGATCTGGTCAAGCTACACTGAATACGTCTTCTACCGTAAGTGAAAAGGGTTCTTTTTATTTTTCATGTGTATTGACTCTCATTACAGTTATATATGGTCTGCATGTTTGGTCAATGTCTAAGGAATACTATTTGGGGATTTTTTTTTTAACTCTTGAGGTATAGAGTATTAGAGGCCATAATTCAGCTCTGCTGTCTTACCTAAGGCAACTTTTATTCGTTTTTCCAGTGAAGTCACAGAATATTCAAAGCCCTCAAAAATCACAAAATGGAAATGATATGGTATAGGTGATATGTGGAATGAAAATAGATGTGTATGTCTGGTTGCTGGATATTGAGTTGTGAAGATAAGGTCGATGATTGGAATTTGGCTGTCGGTCCACGGGAGGTTGGTAGACTCAGAGTGGATGAAGTGCTGCTGTCTATTCTTTTAGCTGAACTTTGGGGTCTATTAAACTGGCTGCTGAAGACTTGCTTTCCTCAGGGGCTTTGAAAACTCAAATGGATTTTGCACCGAATGACGTTGTCTTGGCTAGATGGCAGTATAGACTGATGAAAGACCCCCTTTCTCCCTCCCAAGTCTGAAATTTACTCCTGGGCTTTACAGATCTGCTATTTGATTCTTTTGCATTTTGTACTGAGACTTGAGCTGCACTGCAGACTTAATTAAGCTGAACTTCATTTGAGATCCATCTAAAACGAGCTAAATCCTTGAGAATTGTCAATCACATGCAAACATCTTTAAAGAGTGGGGGCGATAGAATTCTGGACGTCAAAGGAAACCAAAGGGAAAAAAGGAAAGGAAACAATTGTACTGAAACTTTTTAAGTAAGAGTTTCTTAGAGGTCAGTCCATTTGCTTAAATGACGACTTACGGTACAGATTGCCTTGGTTTAGGAAATGGCATTATTCTAAATGAACTATAAGCCATTGATCTCTGAAGGGAGAACAGTAAATCAGTCTGTAAAGTTTAGTGCTTGATTTAACTGCTGATCTTCAACAGACCTGGGAGTTGGGGAAGTGAATTCCATAAGAAATATGTTTCCAGTGTTAACATTTAATTTCCTCTATTCTTGTTTTAAGGCAAATCCAAAATTTGGGGGGTTAAAATGTCTTAATTTCTTTTAATATAAAGGGACAATGAATTTCTTGGACTGATTTTTGCCAGTAGTTGTGTTTGTTCGTTTAGAGATGGTGCTGGGCACCTTGCTGAAGAGGCCAGTGGGAAGCTGAGATGTTCGGTACGGGGTTTCCACACATTTGGTTTGTAGAAGTGAAGACACATGGGTTGTGTAGAAAGGACAGCATGTGGAGGAAAATGAAATCAGCTATCAGTTCAGGAGTGTATTGATGTGTAATAACAAGCATTATTTGGTCCAATAACCCTGTCTCTGGCCTTTATCTATAATCTATATCTTCCTCTATGCTGGAGCTTAGTCTCCAGATACTGCTCTCTTCTTTCTGGTAAATGTCCCACTAGTGTAGATGTAAGACTCTAGCTTTTTAGCCTTCTATGAAGGAATCTGACATTATCTGTGATTTTGTAGAACAAATATCTTCTCCAAACTTTTGGAAAAATGCATCTTAGACAGAGTCCAAATCTAGGATTGTGCTATTTGCCTTGTTCTCCAATTTCTAATATTTGAAAACAGCATCTTAAGAAGCTTCAGTCAAATGAATGAAAACATATCAACCATACCCCCCAAAAGGCCACACTAGATTCCTAATCACTTGCCCATCTAAATGGGACCCAGAACCTGAAGTGTATTTGCCTACTAGGTCAGTGATATTTCTGTCATCATCAAAGACTCATCCGTCTAACACTATGTCCTCTTTTGATTGCTCTAGACAGGCTGTGTTCTCCTGATCATATAATCACTTCCTTCTTTGCTGGATTGCTGAGAGGTTGCTGATGAGCTGTTTGCTGTCCATCACTCCATGGACTGACTAGCACAAACACAGCAACTTCATATTGCACAACATCTATATGGCATATGATATATTTCCCCTTTGTACCTAACATCCAGAGCTAAGTGTTCACTTTTCCTCTATCTTAGGACCAATAAAACTGACAGCTGGCTTTCTAGGGTGCATTACAGCTTCCGTGCAGCTGCTTAGCCATAATTATTTAATTAGAAGCTGCCAACTGTGCCTTATAAGCATTAATTCATCAAGCTGTTGTGCTCGGGTTAATGGGCCGAAACTGTGGGAGGTGCTCGAAAGCTGGGAGTTGACTGCATGCAAAGATGCTCTTTGGCTAGTGCTGGCCTTGCCGAGCCTGGCCACGAGCCACCAAGCACAAAGTGGACGCATGCATTGCGGAGAGTGTGAAGCACAGGAACCACTGCCTGGCAGCCTGCATCCAGGGAGTGCCCCCGCACCCTCAAAAAAACCAACCAACCAGCAAAAAAGAAGCTCTTCTCAGAGAAAGTTAAAGTTTTATATGTGTACATATACATATACATATCTATTTATTTATTTAGACAAACTCCTTAGGTCCAAGGAAGTGACTCCAAGCAATCAGACTCTTCTAATAATCCAGGGATAATGCAGAGTCACTTTGCCTGGATCCATATCACAGTCAAAAATGAACAGCGAGAAATTAATACATTGCATTATGGTGGTTGTCGGTCATGGGGAGAGACCCCTTCTTCCCATATTTGCCTAATTTTCTTCCAAGTTTTCCAAAGGGAAATTGGGAGACTAAACTCTCCTCTTCAGTTATTAACGAGTTAGATTCTTGCCTCATTTAATCTTCATGTAGACCTAGAATTGATGGTCAACATTAGGTAGTTTTGACTGAGTGTTTAGTTAAAGTTGAACTATGAACAATAAAGGCAACAGGTGTTTGTACTTTTTTGAGAGGGTGGTAAGAAATGTGTTTGTCTACCTTGTTTATACACCAAAATAAAACGTGTGAGAAGGTACAGATTATGATTCACTTATCAGTAGCCAAGAGAATGTGAGTGATGCAGGAACATAGAAATGTCTACCCTAGGATTGCCATATAAAGTATTTTAGATAGAGCCTTTATTTTAATTTAAAACAATGAGAAGGTACCTTTCCTCCTTCCCCACCCAACTAGCTAAATAATTACCTCTTTTTTCTCTTCAATTGTTTTATAGAAGGCAATATCATAAACATCAGAGAATGCCTTCTTGATTCACCTCTATATGAAATGGGAGCTAAGTAATTTGGAAAAGAGACATACTGATTTTGAACCACATACTCAATAGCCACTCACACCATTTAGGAATGAAATCACAGGTGCATGGAAATAAATGAGCCTCGTATTTAGAGCTATCTTCCAATGCCTGAGAGAGTGGGAAGATTGTTCTTGGTTGAAGAGAATTATGCACATTTCCTTAATCCTACTCATGAGTGAATTACTTCAGGTAAATGCCTGCAAGCATTCAGATTCAAAAGCATTTACCTCTGATAAAACTATGATAACATGACCACAAGTAGGGAGTTTAATTCATAGGATGTGTACTCTAAAAGCATACACTGAGTTCTGCGAATTATAGGTAGAGACACCAATTCATCACCTTTCCAACAAATTGCTACTTGTAGGTGCATTTTAACCTTCTCTTTATTTCATTTCCTTAAATTTAAAGGGTTGTTTCCACAAAAGTCTCTAAATTATGTACACAGTATACATCTTCAGGGTTGTTGATTGAGATGGGGTGTTGGAGAAAAGTAGATCAGGAAATGATTTCTCTCTTAAAATTCAGCTGCGTGGCCTTGTATTGGGAAGGGATGTGTGGTTCTGGCCCCTGTGAAGAACTTAGCCAACAATGACTTTAAAAGCTTCCATAAGAGGGTGTGTTTTTATAGGAAAACAGGTGGAAATGCATCTATCCTAAAATGATTCTAGCTCTTCTTCTCCTGGTTACTTGAAAGATTCCAGTGATAACTTCAGTTTTCCTTGCCCACGCTGATATGATCTTGGCACATTCAAAATGAAGCAACAGAACAGTATAGTCAAAACTGTGAAGATTTGGTCTTTACCAACAGCACATCTCCTCTTTTTCTGTCTTATCCACCTTAGATGCTCTCTTTTCCTCCTGTTTTAGTCATTCCTGCTTTCAAGTTTTTTCTCTCCACGGCACAATCAAGATTTGTTATCAGTAAACATTCTGTCATTATATTTAGATACTTTCAAGGCATGATGTTACTTTTCTCAGGGGATTTTTTATATAAGAAACCTTTTAATACTTGTGGATCAGGTGACTTTGTATCCTGAAGGGTGTGTTCTTAAGACTTGAAGCTCCTTAATTTATCATTAAAAAATATAGCACAATTTAACTAGCAGGCTTTATCATGAAGTCAATTTAGACCCGTGCTTGGGCAGCTATTGGATGGTAACAGGGATGATAAAGGGCAGGGGTAGTAGATGTAATTTTTTCCTATCTCTTTAAGATGCTGTGCTCTGGGCACTGGGCTCAATATAACAGTGATACAAGCATGTTAGTAAAATATTTTATTATACTATTTTCACTTTCATGCCAAACAAGATATGTTACCTGAACCCAATCCCTTGTGGGAGGTGATGAAAGTAGTTTCTTCCTAGGTCTGTGGCATCACTGAATGAATTTAGCAGCAGGAAAAGTGTCAGTATGTGGGCAGAAAGAGGGGTCACATATCGTGTCCCCAAGTGCCTCGATATGTTAAAACAATGTATATGACTGGAAAGAGAAGACCAAGTGTTCCTGACAGCCTTATGAGCTTTGGATCTTATCAAAGAAATTAGAAATGGAAACTAGCTGAGAATATGCTACAAAGCTCCATTTGGAGCATCCCGGAACACAAGCCATGGAGAGGAGTGACTCTGCATGGGAGAGAGTGCCTGCCGGTCCAATGCACAGAAAAGAGTTCTTCAGAAATTGATGGATGAATGCTCAGTTTCTGCATCGTAACTGACTGCTGCTCTTTTTCTTTGGTCTTTGCTTTTGGTTTCCTCAAATACTGCATTTCTTGGCAAGTCAGTTAAAAAAATTTTAGTACGGAAATTTTCAAATGCATCCAAATGTAGAGACGCCCAGCTTCAATAATTACAATGATCATATGAGACCAATCTTGTTTTATATATATTCCTACCTACTTTTCCTCCTGTCTGCACTAGATTATTTTGAAGCAAATTTCAGACGTCAATCATTTCATTCATCCACAAATACTGTACCATATGTTTCCAAAATAAAATGAATTAAAAAACACAACAATACCATTATCACATAAAAAATTAATAACTCTTTAATATTATCTAATATCTAGTCAGTGTTCAAACTTCTTTGATTTTCTCAGAATATTTTTTTAAAGTTGGCTTGTTTGAATCAAGATCAAAATGAGGTCCATCAATTATATTTGATTGCTATTTATTTTCTCTTTCAAAATTAAAAAATATTGCGTATAACTTATGTGCAACAAAGCGGCAAAAGGTCTATCTCTAATCTCTCCCTCTCTCCCTCCTACTCTCTTTCTCCCTCTTTCTTCTTTTTTCAATTTATTTGTTTGAATAAACCAAGTTATTTGTCATGTTGAATGTCTGGCATTCTGGATTTTGCTGGTCTGTGGTCTCTGTGATGTCGTTACCATAATTTTTTTCTGACCCCCATATTTTCTGTAAATTTGTTAGATCAAGACTCTAGATTCTAGAGGCTCAATCAGGTTCAAGTTTGGTATTTCTGGTAAGAAATCTTCCTAAGTGATGGCAAGTCCATTTTTAATTTACTTTGGCAGATTGAAATGCTGTATGCTATGGAGGCAAGGGAAGGGCATCTTTTATAGTTAGTTTTTTCGTATTCATCATATGGATAAATAGCAATTGGGGTGTATTCTTTCTATTGTCCAAGTTGATTCTGATGATAGGGCAGGCAATAAGAGAGACCCCTATTTTTCTTTCCAGTCATTTAAGAACTATCTAGTATTTAGCTGCTGTTCTCATCATTAGACTGGGCTGCCATCAAGGGTACAGTGAGGCTGCCAAGATGTGCACTGGGTCCTGTTGATTGGGAGGAGGAATCATTTCATGTGGGAAAGTTTGCCTCCCGGCTATTGTAATTTTGTATTCTTGGATTCTTCCCGCTGTGCTGAAGCTCCACTGAACTCATTGTGTGTGTTTCCCAAACCTCTTCTCTTTCTGTGTTTCCTATATCAGTAAATGGCATCATCAGCCACCCAGTTGCCCAGGGAAGAATGAAACCTGGTTGGCATCCCTGACTCTTCCTTCTCCCCAACCACTTTCTTCAATCTATGACAAGCCCTATTGGTTCCTTTCCTTCATCTCTCTCAAGTCCATCCCTTTCTTTCCATCTCCACTGAGGCTACTCTGGCCCAGACACCAGCATTGCTATACTAGCCTACTGCAAAGAGACTTAAATTGTCCTCCCCACCCCATACCCGGTCTTGCCCGCTTTGGGTCTATTTTCCCTGCTGCAAACATGGTGAGATTTCTAAAATGGGAGTCTGACTGTGTCACTCCTCTGCTTAAAGTTCTTCATTGTGTTACAACTGCTCTAATAGTTAAATACAAACTCCTTAATGTGAATCACAGCTCTTCCTGAAATGACCTCTGCTTCCCTCCCCAGCCTCTTCTGTGGCCATCTCCTCTCTTGCATTTTAACCTCAGCTACACTCAATTTCTTTCAGTCCCTGAATGCTGTTATACACTTGCTTCTTCAGTTTTGTACACGATATTCCCTTGGCCTGGAACTCTGCCTCCACATGCTTTCATTAACTGAATACTTCAGGTCCCATTCTAGAGGTTACTTTTTCTGGGAAGCCTTTCCCGAACCATTCTGTCTAGGTTAGACCATCCGTTGTCTTTGCCCGTAGGACCCTATTTTCCTTTACCATGGCACAAATAATACTGTATTATATTTGCTTATTTAACTCTCTCTCTAACATTAGACTGCAAGCACTGTGAAGACAGGAACTGTGTCTGTCACATTTATCATGATCCCTAGCACAGTACCTAGCAAACAAGGAAGGTATTCCATAAATATTTCTCAAAAGAATGAAAAATAAATGCCCACTGCAGAGTTCTGTTATGGTCATAGATGCCACTGTCTTGAATATGTCATTATGTTATCTCTTAACAGAAGAACTAGACAGCAGAGATGTTGTGATGGTGCTTTAAATAATGATAATGGTATTTCCTAACTTTCACTGAGTGCTGCAGGCACTGGGCTAAGCACTTTTATACAAATTGCAATTCTCACTGAAAGATGCTCTGCTCTTAGCACCTGAACAGAGATTCTAGCCCAAGGGAACTGAGAAAAACATTTACCAGCAGCAAAGTCTCCTGTGGTCTACTTTTAGTTGATTCGCCCAAGTAGGAGCACATTGAAGCTGGGTAGGGCCAGGGTTTAAAGAACAACCCAGGAGGGACTCAGGATTCAGAAAAGTGCTGCAAAATTGAGAAAATAGCCTCAATAGGAAAAGAACTCTACTAGAATGCAAAATGTGCTGTGAGACTGACCAGGTTCCTTCTTAATTTTCTTGCTGTTAAAGCATCCCATTTCCTTCTTCCCTACCTCTCATAAATGTTAATGATCATTCCTTAATGCCAGAATTCCTTAATGCAGCATAACCTGGTGCTTACGAGCCTGGCTTTGGGAGCCTAGACTGCTTGAGGTTGAATCCCTAGCTATTTGATCATTGACAAATTACTTTACTTCTATGACTCAGTTTCCTCACCTTAAAATGGGGATGATAACAACAGTACTTTCCTCATTGAGTTGTTATGAGAATCAAATGGGTTGATATGTATAAAGTGCTTGTGACAGTGCCTGGCACCCAGTCAATGCTATGGAAGTATTAATAAATAATTACGAGGACCTCTGGGAATACTGGCATGGATGAGACACAGGTGCTTCCTTTAAATAGCTTACCTGATTCTTTCTAATGGTCCTCTTGGATACTTTGCCCCTCCTGTTGATTCTGTGCATGTTAAAACACAAACTAAAACATCTAGAAGTGGCTTTTTATGAGGAAATTCAAACTATTTATTTTAATCGAATGGGAATAAACATAAAAGTAAACCCCTCAAAAAGCTTCAAATTCTAGTAACTCTTTTTTTCCCCCTGGCTATTCCATAGTCGAAGTCATCAGTATTGGCTTTTCTCCCCACCTTGCTTTCAGCTTGTGGCTTTTCAGAACCTGGGAATATATGTGGTAGAATTGGAAATTAAGAATACGATTTAAATTATATTTTCAGTCACTGCAGAATTAGAACAACCTTTTATGAATCTCAGCCTAGAGAGTATTCTCCTTCATGGTGACAGAAAATGGTTATTGAGTAGGCCACTGACAATTGGATCATTTAAATTGCTCCAGAAATGAAAACAAGATGTTTTGCTTCACACTGTGAGTGGCTGTGCTGTGTGGCATTAAAAGGAAATGAGTGCTGATGGGGGCTGTTACCCTGTGACTCATTCAAAAGCTGCCCCTTGTAAGGAAATTCATACTTTCTACTTTTCTTCCTCAGTCCCCTTCCAAAGCAGAAAGTTATAATAATTTCCCCACCCCAATTTATAGAAAGCTTTTATTCTGAGTATATCTGATATGATGTTATTGTGAACTAGTTACACTGATGAAAATAGGAGGCACCCCACTATACATAACTTGCTGACACATTTAAGAGCCTTTCAGGCTGTTGTATATTGTGTTTTAGACAATATTGTAGACTGTCCAGATCAATACTACTAGGCAACCAATAGAGAAAAGGAGAGCTAGGCTCTGGTAAGGGGACCCTGGAGCAGCAGAGAAATTCTAGTGACTGGGATAAGGGAAATGGGGCATATGGATGTCAGAGTGTGGCAGAGGCATAGAATTAAAACTAAGGGAATACTCTAGACTTGGAGCAGTGTGGCAGAATTCTGAAAATAACCCAAACAGGAAAAGAGCTGGCCTACAATGCAAAGCACAGCAAACACTAGTCAGGCATCATGGCTCATCTTCTTACAGCTTGAGTCTTGTTACATCAGTTGGAGACATTTTCCTGTGGGCACGTGCCAGTGAATTTACACTGTAATGCAAATGGAAAATAGGATTCAGTTTTCATTAGTTTGCTTTCTAGGCAACTAGGTGAAATATCTTTTTTTCTTTAAACAGAGGGATACCTGTGTGGAGTTGTACAATTTGTCAAGCTGCAATGAAATAGAAAGGTGTTAATTCTTATTTGCATAAGAAAAGTATGCCTTAAAAACTGAGCAGTGTTCTTGGCTTTTCTGGATAGATACTCCTGGGGCACAGAGCAGTAATGATTGATAAGATAATGTGTGATGCTTTTAACATTTTAAAGGCCATTTTTATGCCTTTGGATGTTCAATAATGTAAAATATTTATTTGTTTGAAAAGATCTGATTGCTTCACACGTACCAGGCTTGTCTTATATAAAGTACCTTTCTTTTTTTGTAGGATTGTCCAGTTGAGGTGGGGAGAAAATATCATGTCTGTATTCAAAGAATCAAGATCCTGATTCACAAAGTCCTCATGCTAATGATTTTCTAGTACTTAGTACTTCTCCACAATCTGCCAGGGAAGTGATTCACAACATGCACAGACCTCATTGATTGGAAACTGTAGGCACTTCAAACCTTCCTTCATCTGCACCCTTTCACAGAGACAGAAAAAAAAAATGTGTATAGTTAGCAAAGTGTAATCTTGTTTTCTAACAGATCTTGACATCCCTTCATCAGAATGACCTCCTCTAACAGGCAGATTTAAGGCTAGCCTCAGTTACTTGTACAGAATGCTGTGTGCTACCTTCTGGCCATGTGAGTAAATGCCAGGCATCATGACCTTGCTACGCCCTTTGCTTTTGTGTATGTTAGGTTCCTACACATCTCTGAGGGATGGCTCATACATCCCTTCTGGAAATATTTATTGAACACCTACTATGCACCTGAGACTGCATGAAGTTCCAGGGATTTACCTGTGAACAAGAAGCATATGGTTGATGTTCCTGTGAAGCATATGGTTTAGAAAGAGATTAGACTAGTAAATAGGCAATTTCAGTCTAGTATGATGGGGAAGTGTAAATTGATATGAGATGAGAAAGGGAGCTCCTAATCTGAACTTGAGGTGTCGGGAAATTAAAACATTTTATATTAATGCTTAGAGAGGAGAAAATGCTTAAATCTATAATGCATTTGTTGGCGTTAAGATACTAGCTGGCTGGTGGCGTCATAAAAGTTAAATCCTTGGATGGCTTAGGAGAACCTTAAGATCGTTAGCAATCATTTCACTTCTCATTTAGTTAGATTTTTACAATGATAGCTGTGTGAATGATTTCAGTTACTCCAGGAACAATATCTGCCTTTTTAAACTCTTCAGTCCTCTCTTCCGTTCAAATGTTTGTCTTGTGAAAGTATGTGTGCAAAATCAGAAGCCAAATGATACCCTTAGATAACCAGTAATTGATTTTAAAGATACTTATTATGTCTGTGGTCTCCTTTTATAATGATTCTCAAAATGTTGTGTGTCCTTATTATTATTTTAACTTTAAGAATTACTGATTTACCTTGTCAATTTCAAGCACAACGTCTTTTCAGTAACTACAGGAGATGCTCAGTAAGCTTTGTTGAATGAATAAATTCATAACACCACATTTTAAAAAAGGTAACTTATAATGTAAAGTGAATGAACTTTGCCTCCAGTTTTACTTGATGTGTACTTTTAACCATGGATGCCCCCTATGAGTGACAGAGAGAAGATGGTTGAATTCACTAACAGCATCAGACTTATCTGGTTAAAAATCTTAGTTCTGTCACTTCCTACCAGGGCGTACATGGGCCAATGTCTTAACCTCTTTACACCTCAGAACACTCATCTCTAAAAGGGGAACCAGAAGCTTCTCTCATGGCAGTGTTGTGAGGAGTAAACCAAGATCATGCCATCTTATGGGCTTGCATCATCAATAGCCAGGCGCTTCATCTCCAGTCTCCTTTACTGCATCTTACAGATAGGGGTGTTGGACCTGGAAGAAGAAACTGAGAGAATATGGATCTGTTAGAGCTGATCTTCCCAGTATCAAAACAACAGTCAAGCTGCTGCCCACTGGTTTCACTCTGGACTATTACTACACACACTTCATGACCTCAGAGAAAGGAAAAGCACATCACAAAACACACATTCCTATAGTTCTCTTTGAATCCTCACCTCTCCTGCCCCTTCTGAAGGCGCTCGTCCATCCACAGTGCTCCATCACACCAGACTTTTGATAGTTCTTACAATAGGCCAGTCTGTTTCCCTCCTTGAGACACTGCTCTTATGTTCCTTCTACCCAAAACACTCTTCCTTCCACTCCTCACCTTTCTGAATCCTACTCATCCTTCAGAGTCAGGCTAAATGGGTTTTCCTTGGAAAAGACTTCTGTTACCATCCCAACTGAAGTAGCCAATGTCTTCCTCATTATTCTCTATGCAGCACCATGTTTCCAGTGTGGCACTGGATTTGCTTGATTTACTTGTTTATTCTCTCTCTGTCTCTGTAGACTGTAAACTTCATGGGGGCAGGAGCTAGGAACTCCATTTGTCCTGTTCTCATGCATCCCTAGCATGTGGCACAGTGCCTGGTGCATAGTAGGAACTCAACAAGTTAGTTTTTTCTCTATCCTCCCCACCCCACCATGTAAAATTATAATAGTAGGATTCCTTCTCATGGTGAAGGCAACTGTTGATATATGTATGTATAATCCCTGGCTAGTATAGTAGAAACAAATGAGAGAAAAAGGGGCAATTTGCACTCTGAGAGAGAGGATAAAAGATGTGGACGGGAGTGAGGAAACTGGTTTTGATAAGTCACTTAACCTCTCCAACCTTCAGGTACCTCAGTTGTGTAACAAGAATAGTGGACCTATTTAATTGCCTCTTAGGACCCTGGTAGCAAATAATATGACATATGTAAAGTGACAGTGTTGCTTGATTAGGTGTCTCCTATTAAGGCAGATTTTACCTTAGCTTAAGTGAACATCTAGAGAATGTCTTAAGCAAAGCTCATTTAAAAAGTTGTTCTCAGCATTTAGATACCAGTGGTCAAAATAAGCAAACAGGCTTTAATGGGGCCGCAGCACCAGCACTGTTATTATATAAGATTGAGTGGCATACAGTCAAAGATATGTTGGGTATATTTTGGTCTCCTCTACTGTGTAATGATCATACACTCATGGTGTAAAGGTACTGGCCAAATGGATAAAAAACAAATCCCTTATCGAAGCCCCGTAGTGCTGGATGGGAGATTGAAGCGTATCTTCTACGCTAGCGAGAGCACCAACTTGATTTATAAAATCGGAGCATCCTAGGAGGTGGGGGGAATCTCATGATTTCGTGATTCAGTTTCCTCTTTGAGTCTCCAGGTTCTAGATAGGAGCCACAATACAGAATCTTTTAAAGTGGTGCTCTTTTGATTGAAATGGGAATTGGATGTAAGATGTTCCTCCCGACCCTCTTGCTTCCTTTTTTCCTGCTGGTCCTTGGGGCAATTCAGGTTCTTAACTGTCTAGTCCTTTCTACTTCTTTTATTTTCATTAGACGTATGTTCAGTTCTTAGGACAAGTCTAAATGAAGGATAGGTGAAGAAAGGCAATTATTAGAAAAAGTAAACAGCAAAAATAAATTAATTTTGCCCCTATCTTTGGTATATGACAGAGAAAGTTGCCTTAATTATCCACTTTACATTCTTTTGAAGCAATGGGAGTTATTGCTCTTGAAAGAAGACATGGAAAATGGTCTTTACAACCTATCTTATAAGCTTTCTATCTAGTAGTTTGGAGTTATTTTCTATATTGTGAATAAAGCCTAAGGTTAGTATTTTATTCTATTAGATCAATATAATGTATATTTCCTTCACAGAGCTTAAGGGACTGTGGTAAAATCTCTAGTTGAAATGGTGCTTTCTATCCTGACATGAAGAATTAATTGTAAACAAAAACATCTATTTTGGAGGTGTTTGCAAATAATCCCTCATTCCAGCCATAATCTTCTGTATAAAAACAGCAGGAACACTTTCTTTTTATCATAGCTATATTTCCATATTGTTTATAGTCTGTGATTTGCCTTGGTAATTTGCTTCCTTTTATGGGAAAACAAGTTTTCTTCCAAACAACCAGATGCAATGTAATCAAATAATTGCTATCTGAATTTGCTGCTGAAGTCCTCCTGAGCAGACGGACATAAAATGTAGGTATGCAGTGGCATATATTTAAGCTCTGAGATGTTAACAATAATCCTAGGGATCCTTTGTTGAACTCTATGTCAGGTATCATGTCAAGGGCTTCTCATTTAATCCTCTACGATAAGAAACTGAGGCTCAGAGAAGTTTAACTCGCTCAAGGTCACTGTTCGTGGCTGCTTCAGAGTTTCTGGATGAGAAAAACCAAGTAGTGTTAAGTTTGAAAAAAGTTCATTCGTTCATTTCAAGAATGGAAGTGACGGGGGACTGATGGAGATCAAGAGTGGGTGATGGGGCTGGACTTTAAAATAAGCCTCCTTACCCCATAGACCCAAGTTACTGCCATGTGATCTCATAATTGCTACAAGCAAATTCAAACCCCAATTATGCGACCCCAGTCCAACATTCTTCACCATCGTGCCATACCACAGAAATTCCAGATGGCAGTGCGATCTCTTTTGAACTCCCCAAAGCAGCTCTTTAAGGGAACCACCTCCCAAGATGAAGTGAGAAGCCCACATGCGGCCTCCAGCAGGGGGTGGGATGGCATGAGGTGCTGAACAGGTCTGACTTCCCTTTCTCTTTTGCCTTCAAATTTCAAGCCTTACAAACACGATTTTCCCATGATACAGCTTTAAAAAAATTAAACCAGATTGGGCTGAAATCTGCAAATCTGTCCTCAGTTACCCACACAGCACTTCTGGGATACAATCTCTTCTACCAGAGACTCCTACACAGCATTATTTTTAAGAATTTGATTTCGTAGGTAACACAGATATGAAAAGGCACAAGATTCCATAGTACAAAAAGATGTCAAAAACATTTTAAATGCAATAGGAAGAATTTATCCTTGTCTTCCTCCACTCCACCAAATATCTAAGCAAGTAAAAAATACAAAGGCAGGTTCTGGTTCTAGAATCAGTGGCAAACTGAGATAAGTGAGGTAGTCTTAAACAAGATTAATCCAGATGCCCTGACAGGCATTGTTGGTCCCCAGAGAAAGGCATATTTCAGCAGGAATCGATGACTAAGCCAATACTCTATTTAAATCATAAAATATACTGAAAATGAGCTCCTCTTTTAGCAGCTTGCCTAGTTTTGAATTTGAGGAGAGTTACTTAAGAATGTAATTTTGGTATAAATATTTTATGTTAGTAAGAGCCCTTACCTTAGAAGCCTAGCCATATACAACAGCAAGGTTACAACCAAAACTAAAAAGAAAAATTGACTCTTGGCTTTAAAACCAGTTGACCCTCTCAACCCCTTTCCTTTCTGAATCTTGATGAAAATCCTAGAATCCTAGAGATGGGTGAGTATAGACTCTTGCTTTTCCCCATTTCTTATGGTCTTTGTTTTTCTCCATTTAACTGTTTACTCTATAATTATAAATGCCACTGATTGAGTGCAGATCACACAGCAGGCACTGTGATAAGTGCTTTGTAGATATTACAATATTCTCTCATTAGAACAAGCTTAGGAGGTGAGGATTACTTTTCCCATCTCTCAGATGAAAAAACTGAGACCTAGGGAGATCCTTGCTCAAAGTTCACAGCTAGTAAATAATAAAATCAAATTCAGACTCCAGTCAAGTCTGTCTGACTCCCAAGACTATAAATGCTTTTTAATTGCAAAGTTGCATTTGTCTGTACATGGAGTACAGATCTTTCCTATTTAGTGAAATATAGAAATTAGATGGTAGAACAGAAAGTGAGACCAAAAGAAGATTTTTTTTAAGATGGTAGAAGAAACAGTATGTTTGTATACTGATAAGAAGGATCCAGGGGTTAGGGAAGAATTGGCAAGGCAGGAGAGAGAAGAGAGATGGCTGGAGTGATATCCTTGGATAAGTAAGAAGAAACGGGATTGAGTGCCTAAAGAGTTTATTCCTTGTTATGAGCCTTGTCAGTTCATCCATAGTAATAGGATGTATGAATATAGAATAGATGTGTAGTAGATATAGAAATAGTATATGTGTACACACATATATATGTATATGTATGTGTGTATTTGTGTATGTATGTATATACATATACATATATATATATATAACAAATATTAGTAGAATATATAGGTACAGACACGGTTGGTATGCTTTGGTGGAAGTTTGTTGATGCTCCCTTTGGATTGCTTCTAACTGCTCAGTAAAATAAGAAGCTGAAAGACTAAGGATGGGGAAGGAAGTATTTGAGGTTTGAAGAGGGAAAAGATGGTATAAAATAGTTATCTAGGACTGTGAGAGAGTGAATGAACTAGGGAAATGTATTATTGACAAGCAGCAAAGACTCACTTGAAGCAAGTGGGCATGAATTTAAAGTGAGATCATTCAGCATCGTTGTGCATTTTTCTCCAGCCATGTCTAGCTGCATGGATGCAGGTGGGGAGCAGACCTAGATTTGATCCTAACCAGCAGGTGTGAGGTTTTGCAAAATGGGAGTAGAAGAGTTGAAGATGTATGCAAGAGAGTTATTAAAATGATTGTCTACTGGATTTAAGTTAGATAAGAAATGCACTGAGTACATTAAAGAGATGAAGGACAATAAAATGGTGGAGAATCAAGAGATTGAAGGTCCCTATGGAGTCAAAGTGTTGTTGGAATCTAGTATTGGAGAAAATGAGCTGGAAAGAAAAATTGAGGCTAAGAGCTGGTAAATAAGTCCAAGATCCCAAACCCAGGAGGCATCAGCACTGAGATTTGAATCTGATTTGTAAGACTCATCTCTCTTACCCACTGTGCATAATAGCTTATGTATGGTATGTTTTGCTGCATCTGCTTCTATGCCATGGCAAGTTGAAAGGGGCTGAGGGATTGTCAAATGCTTTGTGTCATTTGCCTACCAAGTCTGTCATTCACCCACATAGATTCATTAAACACCTACTAAACATCAGTGCACTGCACTGTTCCATGTCTCAGGGCCACAAGGATCAAAGGTGTTACATGGAATTGCAGTTGAGAATTCAGTTTCAGCTACATTATCATATTTGCCAGTATGAGAGTGTTTGAATAATTATTTGAATATTTTATTGCATTTTGCTCTTATTATCTTATAAAAAATGAGTAGAGAATAGAAAGTGAAAGTGCTGATATTGGTGATAAGAAGCATATATCTCATAAACAATATAATTGGGACAAAGATGGAAATCTTTAGGCATGCTGAAAGAGGCAAATCTTTAGCCTCAAGTGGATATGGTTGGATTTAAGCCAGTTGAGTGAGGTTTCAATTAGGAAGGAAAAAAATTATTGTTACAAAAAGTATGAAATGTAGGAACTATATTTCAAAGATACTGTCTAAAATGGGAGATGTGATTAGGCATGTTATTATTCTTTTTCTCTTCTTATTTGGGAATGCCTATCATGTAAGGTGTAAATCTATGGTTTGATTTATGCAACCAGATCTTTCTACATACTTAAGGGATGTATTATGTATGAATATAGGGAACACTCTTATAATATAGAAATGATACAGATATTAGGAAAAAATAGAAGAGGAAGTACTTAATTCAATGTAGAATGATCAGGGATGCCTTCCCTGAGGTGGCAGTTATTAAGCAAAGTCATAAAGAATAAGGAGTATATCAGGCAGACATTACAAGGCAGAAGGATGAGCGGGTGCCGAGGCACGGCAATGAGGTCGAGCATGGCTTGTTTTCTAAACCTCATGGTTGGAATGTAAGGGCAGGGAGCAGACAAAAGCCCTGTCTGGAGAACTAAGTAGAGAGCAAATGGTGACAGGCCTAATATGACATGTGAAGCTACTGGACTTTATCCTAGTTGGTGGGGAGACTTGTAGGCACCTATTAACCACAAAGCATTATCAGTGTCTTCCTTTTGTTTGCATTGCTAATTGAGTGTTGCTAAATTCACATCACCGTTGTTCAATACTTATGTAATACTTTGTGATATCTGACTGTGTGGTGTGGGGTACACTTTTCTGGGCCCATTTTCATAAATTTCTTCCTTTCAGCTATATGGCTTACTGAGTCTTTCTCTTCATTCATTTATTTGATAAATATTTATTGAGCACCTACTCTCTACTAGATATGTTCCAAGTACTAGGGATTCAGAGTGAACAAAGTTTCTGCTCTTCTGAAGCTCATATTCTAGTGGGGGATATAGATTGATTGGCAAATTCATATACAAATAATATGTTATCTTAAATTGCCATTTCATACTAATATTTTAATTCCTTGTTTATGTCTCATCTATCTTTCTTTTTTTTTTTTTTGTGAGGAAGACCAGCCCTGAGCTAACATCCGTTGCCAATCCTCCTCTTTTTGCTGAGGAAGACTGGCCCTGGGGTAACATCCGTGCCCATCTTCCTCTACTTTATATGGGACGCCGCCAGGGCATGGCTGACAAGCAGTGCGTTGGCGGCTCCCGGCATCCGAACCCGGGAACTCAGGGCTGCCAAGCATGAACTAAACTGCTGTGCCACCGGGCCGGCCCTATATCTCATCTCACTAACTAGGTTTTAATCTAGTGATAGAATCCGTAATATTTATTCATATTCATAGTATAAGCTTAAATCACTATCCGTGAATACTGCTTATAGGATTTGCATTAGGCTGAACTAGAAGTTAAAGTTCCTCTCCATCTTCTGCTATACCTTTGCTCCTGTCTGGTGTCAAGAGTATTCCAGAAATAGAATGCACCACATAAAGAAAGGACAAAGATTTCCAATCATGTGATTAACTCTTCATTAAGAAGAAGAAGCTATTCTGAAATCTTGAATGTTCTTGCTACTTGATGATTTGCCAAAGGGTAAACTATTACTCCCTTGCATATATATGGTCCATAAGATCACAATTTTTCTTAAATTCACGTTTGGAATTTCGGAGAATCTCCTAACAATGTTCAAATAACAAAGCTTCTGCTAATGACAACAGTAATAGTAATAGATAATTTATTCTGAGTACTTACTTGCTAAATATATTAGATCCACTATCTGAGCACTCAAAATAATGGCTTCAAAGTGGCTAAGCAACTTGCCTGGGTTGCACAGCTTGTAAACAGCAAAGCTGGGATTCAGACCTGAGCTGTGGGTTTCTAGAACCTGGGTTCTCAACCTCTATGTGATATGTGACCATGCAGCCAGAAGACCAAGCTACCGATCAGTCTTTCTTTCTGGCAAATAAACACCTTTTGATGGAGTCTACAGTAGATTCCTCCCTTAGGTCCAAGGTAGATTCTATCCCTAAGGTAGATTCTGCAGTCTTTAGAGCAACACTGTTCAATAGAAACGTAAAACGAGTCCATATATATAATAATATATGTATATAATTTTAAGTTTTCTAGTAATCACATAAAAAAAGCAAAAGGAAGAGTAAAATTAATCTGAATAAAATATTTTATCTAGCCAATATATCAAAAATATTATCATTCCAATATGTTTCTAAATATTTTTCATTGCTTCCGTTTTTAAATTTAAAATCATTAAAACTAAATAAAATTTATAAATCAAATTCTTTAGTCACATTTACCATATTTCAAGTGCTTAGTAGCCACACGTGGCTAGTGGCTACTGTCTTGGAAAGTGAATTTTTAGAGGATTCCATTTTAAGGAGCCTCAAGTTGCTCACTGATATCATATATAGATTCATCGGTAGACACTGAGATTTTGTAGTTATTTTTTAATGCAAGATTGGAAACATGGAACCTTTGTTTCAGGCAGAGCAATAGTTTTTCAATCGTCGTAGAATTGTGTCTTCTAGATTTAATAAGTGCTTTGCAGCTACCTGCCATATTTCCAGCTTGACTGGGCCTCCAGTCTCATAAAGGAAGCCATATTCACCGTTAAATAAAAGAAAATGATATCAATTATGAAAGTTAACCTTTTTTTTCTGTTCTTGTAGGCACAGGTAGAGATGAAGGCTGTGATCTTTGTCATTTTTCTTCAATCCCAGGAGAAATTTTGATTGTATCATTTAAAATTCATTAACTTATTATATTGAAATCTATATTGTGAGGGCTTGATACCATGAAGGTTGACTGTTTCCATCTGATTTTTACAACCAGCAGGGAGCCTCACCTATCAGAGCTTTCTTCCCAAGCCTGGGAAAGTGGAAAAGAAGAAGAAAGAAAAGAGATGTCTGAAGTTTGCGTGTCAGCCCTCCTCACAGTTCTGTTTTCTTTTCCCAATCCCACCCGCTTTTTATTTTATTTTATTGTAAAAGACAAAGAATTTGGTGATAATGGCTTCAGATTCTGTCCATCATAGTCCCATCCCTAAAGGACTGTGTTATTACATCATTTGCACTTTAAATGGAGTCCATTGTTGCCGTTGGGTTTTTCTTGTTTTACACCTTTTAGATCGTCCATAAACAGGACAGATAATGAACTTAAAAGAACCCAGCTTACCTAGGAAGATAAGGCAAAATTGCCCAGGTGTTTGAATTGTCCTGACCGGTTTTATCTGGTTGTGATAAATCTTCTCCTGTCCTGGCAGTCAGTCCTAGGGAAGGGGAGGGAGAAGAGGAAGAATTTAAAAACCCTCATTAGTACTTGCCGTTTAATCTCTGCAGTGTCTGCTTTGCACCTAGGAAACCATCGTATTTATTAGACAAAAGTCTCCAAGGATTAAAACACAATTGTAATATTTTCTGCTTAGGCATACATAAATAAATAAATAACGGCAGGAGGAGATGCTCTATTGTACAGAATATAATCTTCAATTATTGTATTTTGCTTTTGTGCAGAAGCGTTTGCATTCGCAGTCATCTGATGCCAAACAGGTGCTGTATTAGCAGCCAAGTCTCGGTGATGGGGAGTAAATGAGTTATTTTTGCTTTTGATGTTGCCTTTGGATGTTCCAAATTCACAAGTCAAGATGAATTGTTCAAACCTCTCTCTTTGGTAAGGACTCTGGCCATCTACCACTAAAGCTGGTGCTCCCCAGCCTCACTCCACAAGAGAAGTTCAGATTTTAACTCTCTTGTGAGAAGTGTAATATATAAAAGCTTCACATGTGTTTTTTCAGTCTGTTTTGCTCAGATGGCTTGTATTTACCATGTATACCTTCTCCATCTCAGGGATCACAGTTATTTAGGTAACATCAGAGGTGCTGAGCCAATGAAGTAATTTGTAAGCAGGTCCACTTACACTATGAAGACAAGTGAACATGGTGGCTGTTTCGTGGAAGATCCTGGATTTGGAACCAGAAGGCTAGAGTTTCATAGCCCTGTTGTGTTACTTGCCAGCTTTGTGAGCCAGGGCAAGCCTCTGGACAAACTGAGTCTCAGGCTTTCCTGCAAAGAATGGGAACAAATCCACTCACCTCACCAGGTTGTTGTATGGCTTGTTGGTGCAAAATAACCAATAACCATTCTATAGATAAGAGAAATAAGGTGAGTTTACTTGAGCCAAAGTGAAGATTATAACCCTGGAAGGCCTTAGAAAGCGTTCTGGAGAAGCATGGTTTTCAGTACAGTCTTATAGCTCTTTAGAACAAAGAATGTACATTAAACACACCCAGGATACATTTTCATCAAAATCTCAGAGGTATTCAGTTACAAATTAGCAGGTCCATGTGACCGTGAGGTCCAGAAAGGGACTAATTCGGGCCTTACTAATAGAGGGTTACCAACAGGGTGTAGGAGAAGAAGTATGCATTCTTATCTTAAGAGTGTGTATTCTTTACTTTAATGGTTAAACAGATGTGCAATGTATGTTTGATAGGCCATAAGTCAGGCTTTTTAGTTCAAGCTGAATCAGTTTCAAACCCGAATAGTTACCCCATATACCTCAATATGCGAGAATTTGTTGTCAGGCTCAAATAAGATGATGTCTATAGGAAAATACTTGGCAAACTATAAAGCACTGTACAAAGAAGTTGTTAATACATATATAAGCCATATACATCACAATCTCTCCCTTTCCCACAGACAAAAGTTATTATGATCGAAAACTAATTACTAAGATGAGCCAGAAACCAGTCTCTCCCTAAGGGACCTCAGCCTTTTCCTCTCTCTCCTAATAATACAGAAATACATCCCTAACTCTGTCTCTTCTGGAAGAAAGCTGAACGCTGTCCAATAAGCAATAAATAAATGAGTGCCAGGAAATATACACACTAGCCTCATGAAAGCTGAGCTCAATTTCTACCCCATGAAAGTACACAAGCACACCTCGTTAATGGAATAAAATGTTCTCAGCTTGTGCTTTTAGAAGGAATCATTTTGCATCGGCAGTAATCTTGTTTTTATGCACAAAGCTTAGCCTACTGATTCAATGATTTCAACCTTTTAAGAATCTATTCGTCTGGGTTGATAAAAGTTTTATGCTTCCCCTTTCTTTGGAGGTTTTGTAGTCCTCTCCCAAAGGTGTGGCTTCCCTGTCCTTAGCTAAGGGGGACTAAAGTACCCTATCTCCTGATTAGCCCAGGGAGCTTTAGTGAATTTGATCAGCTCTTCATTTCCATGGTTTGTATTTAACTAGAGTAGGAGCTATGGAGTAAGTCTGACTGGGTCAAACCCTCACTCTACCACTTATTCCTTGTTTGACCTTGTGCACACAAGTTACTTAAACTCTTGATGCCTCAGTTTCCTCATCTATAAAATGGGAATGATGTCAGTACCTACTTTATGGAGTTGCTGAGAAGGTTAAATGAAATTATGAATATAAAGTGCTTAGTGAAGTGCCTGGCGCATGTAAGCCCTCAATAAATATTAGCTTTTATTATTGTAATTATTATAGAAATGAAAGAGTTTTTTTAGCTTTTTAGATAAAAAATTATAGTATAATATTCTCTGTTCCTTATCAAACTTCAGACAGGTCTTTTGAGATTCACCATTTAAAATTCATGCCTATGGGAATGAGCTTCATGGCCTTTGGAAGCATTTTAATATCTGATTCTTACTTTAAAAGGCACAAAACCCTCGATAAGAGTTTAAATAACTTGAGAGTATGAGCATCGTCATTCTTTCTCTGTACCCCCAAATCTTATCACAGTACTGTGTGCTTTAGGGGTACTGACCCAATATTTACTGACCATGGTAATTTTTATGCTGTCAATGTATGGAGTCTAGAACAAGAAAAATGATGTAGATCTTGGCAATGACTCTGTTATAGTACTAACATCATTAGACAACAAAACATTTACCTATGTCCTACTGCCTTCCAGCACTATTAGATGCTAAACATACATAAAACCCTGTCTCTGCCCATAAGGTGCTCATACTCTAGTGGAGACACAAACACAAATGCAAGTAATTGTCAGATAATTAATAAGTACTGTATCTGAGGCACTATTATAATGCAGAGGCAGAAATCAATTCTGTCTATTAGATGAAGTCTGGGAAAACTCTGGAGAAGAGATGACACTTGAGTTGGGTCTTTAAAGATGAGCAGGGGTTGGGCTGGTGGGTGGGGATCTGGAATAGGGGAGGGCCATCCAGATAGAACGAATGGCGTGTGCAAAGGCATGCAACTTCGATTCCATGGATTTTTTGATGTTGGTGGGTAGTCTGGTAGGTCTAGAACAAAGGATGGTAGAGATCATGTTATTAATTACACTTATTTTAAAATCATGGACATAGCTCTCCCACAGTGATGTAGAGATAATGTAAAATGTGAACAACTCATATTTTGTGAAACAGAGCTAAAGATTATGAAAGATACCAACTTAGAGAAACTTGCTTCTAGGATATTAAGGTAGGAAGGAAAATTTGGAAAAAGTATCTGGGTGAGTAGCTTGAAAAGTAAATAACTTTATTTGGCAAGGAAGGGAAGATCAAAGCAAATGATTTTAGTTGCTGGGACCTGGGGAAGGCATCGTGGGATAAGCACCGGCTGGAAGAAAGGAGACTTGTTTTGCTACTAGTGGGTAGTGATCTGGGAAAGTTGCTTAACCTTGTGGGTCTCAGTTTTCTCATTTGTAAAGTAAAGGGTTTGGACTAGGTAATCTTAGAAGTGTCAAATTTTAAGGATTTATCATACTGGCAATGGCTACCTCAGTACTGGACTATGTTTTAATGACCTGCCTGCCCCCCACTGATAAATGCCCCATAACTGATATGTGACAGGTCAGGTGGTGAGGTACCAGGGACCAGCCCTAGATGGATGGAAATACTATTAAATCTCTACTTGAATTCTCTGCTTTCATTGTTTCTTCTCATCAATCCTAGGTTCTGAGATGTTCTGGGTCCCTACCCAGAAAGTTTCTCCCACTCTGAAAGTCTGGCTACTTGTGGCTTTGCCAGTTACATGCCTTTATTTGGTCTTGATCAGGGTGAACAGCAAGCACTAAAATAATTTCCAACCAAGTTGGTGTGGCTCTGGTTTCTCATCCCATTAAAGAATGGTCGCTATTCAGATCATATGCCATGAGGCTGCTGTCCTTGCTGTCATGATTGTGATTTGGCATATGGATACTGTATTAAATTCCAGCTGAGCAGATGGTGCCAGGATTTAAACTTATGCTTATCAGAATACAGATGGTCCAAACGGTGGACTTCTCTGTTGGTTATTTTTATTTAGAGCAGGTTAAACGTAAATGCCTGCACGTCATTTCTCTTTTGTGACCTTTGTTTTTCTAGTGATTACAAATGGTTTCTCTTATTTTTTAACCTTTTGTGCACAGCCTTTGATTTTAATTAATATATATTTTCCCTCAATGTTAACCCAGATTGTCTCCTCCAAACCTGTTTTATTTGTTTTCCAGTTTCTCTAGAATAGGAAAAAAAGAAAAAAAGTCCACGCTGTTAATTAGTCTGGAAGAAAAAGCTCTGTGGTTGTCAAGAGTTCCTAATCGTACCTTTCCATCCCTTACCCCCGGTGAAAGTTGTCAGTATCACAGCAGAACTCAGCACACAGGAGCTGGAAGGGCTCATGCTCACTTTAGAGATGAGAAAACAAAACGGAGCATCAGAGAAACTGAGTGATTTATCCGGGGTCACATTGAAGTGTGTGAAAGAGTCAAGGCCAGAGCTATGTCTTCAAATTACTGTTTGGTGCTCTTTTCAGACACCACACAGGCTCCTGGAACCACTCTGTTTGCTTCGCATCAGATACTGTTACTAGTGACTGGCATTTTTCCCATGTGGGGAAATTGATGCCATCACTATGGAGAACAAACTTTCTGCCAGCTTTCTGAAAAACCACAAGTTCTGCAAACATTTCATGGTTCTGATTCTGAAGGTGGGGCTTGTGCTGCCAGATGGCTATGGATTGAAAGAAGGAGATGCTGCATCAAAGGAAGTGGGAGCAATAATGTTGATTTACAATGTTGGATAACAAGAGAAGCAGGTCATAGGATATTATAGCTGAAAAAGACTTGGGAATGAAAATATTTCAAATAGGTTTCTATTGGTTTCTTGAAGATTTTCAGAGATGACTTCTTAATGTCCCTTAGTAATCTATTTTAGTATTTCACCACCCCAAGAGTCAATGATCTCCTCTTACTTTCATTTAGGAGCATTAGTTGCCTTTACTTTGGTAAATTGAAGTCAAAGGTTGTCACTTCTATTCTTTTCTTTGGAGGAAGTGAGAGTTGCCTAGGCAGCGTGACAAAGTGAGGGTTGAAACTTGTCCAGATAAAAGGCTTTATTTGAAGAGTGTGATAATAACCAGACTTCCTCTCATGCTTCTCCACGATCACCTGGTCTTGTGGACTCATGTCAGTTATAGGTCTTTCTCCTTCCCCAAGAGTGCAGTGTGTTAATCTCTTCCACAGTCATGCTCTCTGTTAGGAAGAATTGGGTTATAAGATGCTAAGACCTGAAAGGAGGATGATGTAATTTGCATTCATCCAAAACAATTAGTTTGAGCTCTTTTGGCACATCCTTCAGCATCATTTTTTGAGTTGTCCCCATTCAGCGATTCCATAAATGCTTATTGAGTGCCTTGCTGGTGATCGGTACTAGGATACAATTAGGGCAAGATAGATGCTTGCCTGCAAGGAGCTTACAGTCAAGGGGTAGATTCAGGCAAATAGGTAGATGATTGCAGTCCTTCATGATAAGCACAATGCTATGACAGGAGCAAGCGTGTGGGGCTGAGAAGGCACAGGGGGCAGGGGAAGCCTATGGGAGACACGCAATAAATGCTTATTGAATGAGACGAGAGACCTAAATTGCAACTTACTAATTGTGTGATTGTTGGCAAGTCTGGGCCTCAGTTTTCTTATCTGCAAACTGGGGATAATAATATTTTCCAGACAGCCTCTCAGAGTTTTTATGAGAATCAATTAAAACAGTGCACTTAAAAGCACTTGAGAAACCATAATGCTATGTAAGGGAATTATTAAAAGAAATGATGTGCTCTTCCTGATGTTGTGTGTAGTCATGATGTCTTTGTAAGAATATGGATGTTATTAAGAATTTTGTGTAAATTTTCTGAGAAAATGGATTTCAGCCAAAGAAATGTGTCTATGGAAGTCCCTAAGAGACTTTATTTTAAAGTGTCTTCTTTACAAGACAAAAACACATGGTATAGACCCCAGAGACAGTAGTGAAGAATCTAATTTAGTTTGCATTTGGAGTGAAGAGGATTCTAAAAGACTTTTATTTCTTTTTTAAAGGGCTTTTAAGGATGTGTTTACGTCTTCAAGACCTGTTTTGACAAGCCTCTAAATTCTCAGTGATTAAATCCGTGGTGTCACCAGATTCCCCTAGAAACATTTAAGAATAGCATAATCATAAACTACCATGCCTTTTTGAATCCCTACTATGTGCTCAACATTGATGCCAAGGGAAATATAAGAAGGAACAAGGTGGTCTTCACCCTCGAGGATCTTATAGTCTAATTGATGGAACGTGACTACCACACGTAAAATGATAGTGAATGATAACTACATAATATATAAATTGTATGCAAAATCGGGGGTTAGAGAACTTATCATAGGTTTATGAAGGCATTGAGATTCTATTGGCACTTGGAGGATGGATAAGATTTGGATAAAGCTGGGTGGAATGTGGGAATTATTAACCTTTCCAAGTTAAAGGAAAGGCAAAAACTTTGGAAATGAATACAGTGAATAGTACCAGTTTCTGTGATAATATTAATGGCTTCTGTTTATTAAGTGCTTTCCATCTACCAGACATGAGCTGAGAGCTTTACGTGTATTACCTCATAACAATCCTTTGAAGTTGGTACTATTCACATCCCTATTTTACACATGGGAAAAATGAGGTTTAGAGTGATTAAGTAATGTTGTTAGACACGTAACTATGAAGGGAAACGAAATTGGCCACTCCAAAACGTGTCTCTTTAACATGAGGATTATCTTAGGCTGATTATTTTTAAGAAACAAAAGACTCAAAGTTTTTCTTGTTACCTCCTCCTTAACTTCCTAAAAGAATTTAGATAAATGGCCTGTAGCAGGAACAGAGCTGTCACTACAGATATCTACAAAGATTATGGGCTGAATGTTGTGGGGGGCCTAGAGTACTCAACATGTCCCATTGTTTCGGTGTGGCATGGCAAACATTTGTTTACCAAACATTTGCTTTTCCATCTCCATGTGAGCTGCCTCCATGTGAGTTTTTAGGCTAATGAGGAGATAAACGAGGAAATGTGTCTCTGGAGAGAACAATAGTTGAGTTGGGTTACATGGGTTGGAAGTGGGAGGTGATGAACTCCCCTCCCTATATCTTGTCCTTCACACTATCAAGTCACGCGTGGGACCTGAGGTCCTCCTTTTTTTTTTTTTTGGTGAGGAAGATTAGCCCTGAGCTAATATCTGTTGCCAATCCTCCTCTTTTTGCTGAGGAAGATTGGATCTGGGCTAAGATCCGTGCCCATCTTCCTCTACTTTATATGTGGGACGCCTGCCACAGCATGGATTGATGAGCGGTGTGTAGGTCTGCATCCGGGATCTGAACCTGTGAACCCCTGGACTGCCACAATGGAGCATGCAAACTTAACCACTACGCCACCAGGCCGGCCCCTGAGGTCCTCTTCTTAACTCTGAAATTCACTGTGAAGGGTCTTAAGCTTTTGTCTGAACCTGATTTTCTGCTTCAACAGCCTGGGGATAGTGACAGTGGAAAGAAGGACACTAAATGAGTAAAAAGGATTCCAAATAATGCAGTTTCCCTCTGACCTTATTCTTGTTCTCAAAACACTTTTCGGGAGCGTTAAAGGATGGAGTTGAAAACAGGACATGCAATTTTCATTATGGTTGAGGTGGAACGTTTATACTGAAGGCACTTGTGTCTGGGAATAACAGGATATTACAGTAGAATCACTCTTCTCACAAGAGCCTTTGAATTTTACACATAACGTAGACTGGAAATTGCCTCAGATCAATTAAAGGCACGGTATTTTTTTATGCTAACCTCTCCCTTAATCACTGACTTTGGTGGACATTTTAATTTTATTCAAGGAGGCAAATAAGGCTGTGTGAATAAAAATGAAAGGATTGTGAGCATAAAGACTTTATTGCTAGTGCTGCCCTATTGAATACAGTGATTTTCTGGTTACCATCTGAAATGAATCGTAAGTCAGTGGCATAAGAGAGCACAATACAATAATTCAGAGCACCATGTTTTGCCTACAAAGCATAAATATTTGAACATTTGCATTCCTGTTTCTGAATGAGTGGAATGAAGTACTAACTCGTGTTCTTTCAGGTATGATTTAAATATTACATTTGATCTTTATCCCCCAGGAAAGAAAAACAAATCCTTAGGTTATATAAAACATGAAAAGAATCTCATTTCAATGTCTTGCTTCATTTAACGGGTGCCATGTCTATGATACAATATGGCAACCATGTTGCAGTTGAGAATTTAAGGTTCCCATTCTGTTCTTGAGAGGAACAGTACATAAGTGCACCCCACTTTACCCACTTTCTCTAAAAGTTGTTTGTAAGTTGAAATTTACATATTCAGAAGCAGAGTTGGCAATCTAAAGAGTTTAGTTTTTTTTTTTTTTTTGGAAGGGAAGGTTGTTTTGGCAATGTGTTTTATGTTTTGTAGGCTTGTTATTCTAAGTATTAAGAGATGTTAAAGCAAGATGCATTTCTTGGACTTCAAAGACTGGGAACTCCTTACTTATCCAGGGACCATGTACCAACATTCTAATTTATAGACAGGGGTCATGTTAGTCTTGTCTATAAAAAAACAGTTCTTGAGGCCAGCCCGGTGGCATAGTGGTTAAAGTTCAGTGTGCTCTGCATCAGCGGCTTGGGTTCACAGGTTTGGATCCCGGGTGGGACCTACACCACTTGTCAGCCATGCTGTGGCAGCAACCCACATACAAAATAGAGGAAGATTGGCACAGATGTTAGCTCAGGGCTAATCTTCCTCAAGAAAAAAAAGAGGAAGATTGGCAATGGATGATTGCCAATCATAATGGAAGATTAGCTTGGGGTGAATCTTCCTCAGCAAAAAAAAAACCCCCAAACCCCAGTTTTTAGCAGGTGGCTTTTTGTAGAAAATGATAAGCATTTCACCATAATACAATTTTATTATTATTATTATTATTTGATAAATAATACAAGCCATACACAATTATATACCCTTAACTCCCCTGGATAATGCATTTACCAGCTTCCCAACTAATATGCTGCTCTTGTCACATATTTTAATTCTACATATATTTTAAATCTCATCACACATTATAATAATTTTATACAGTCAACATTTATTAATGAGCCAATATTGATACATTATTATTGACTAAAGTCCATAATTTATTCAGATTCCCTTAGTTTTTACCTAGTGCCCTTTTTTCTGTTCCAGGATCCCATCCAGGATACCATATTACATTTAGTTGTCTTATCTCCTTTGGCTCCTCTTGGCTGATGTTTTTCTCATGATTAGACTAGGGCTGTGGGCTTTTGAGAGGAAGACCACAGAGGTAAAATGCCATTTTTATCGTCTCGCATCACGGATAGACACTATTGACCTGACTTATTGCTTTTGATGTTGACCTTGATGATTTGGCTGAGGTAGTGGTTGTCAGAGTTCTCCACCATAAAGTTACTCTTTTTTTCCCTTTTCCACACTGTACTCTTTGGAAAGAAGTCACTATGCACAGCCCACACTTAAGGAGTGGAGCGTTATGCTCCTCTTCGAGGGCAGAATATCTACATAAATTATTTGGAATTCTTCTGCATGGGAGATTTGTCTCTTATTTCCCATTTATTTCTTTATTCAATCATTTATTTATGTGGTGGACATTCATTTTATACTTCGGGTTAAAATGGCAACTTTGCGTTATAACTTTATTTTGTTGTTCAAGTTGTTCCTGCTTTGGCCATTGGGAATTCTTTCAGTTGGCTCCTGTGCTCCTTTGTTATACCACCATCCTTGTGGGTTTTTTGTTTTTGTGTTTTCTTTTCTGAGCACGTCACTATTTTCTGGTACTCCAAGATCCTCCAGGCTTATTTTGAATATTTCCTATCCCACTCCTAGGATCAACCATTTCTGCAAGGAGCCCTGATTTCTTTTATTAGATAATGGTATTGGAAATCAAGATCTGGGTGCTAGGTGAGCTCATTGCTACTGGGGTGACATTGCTTCTAGTCTCTCTCATCTGACAGAGCAAGAACATATATGTGTGTATACTAAGCATGTATGTGTATATATATAAATATTATACAATATATGTGTAAATATTATATAGATAATGTAATCATCTATATCTATATTAAGCTATATATGAGTTTACACTGAGGTCTTCAGCTCTAATCTGTTAATGCATGGGTTATTCTAGCTTTCTCCTCTTGCTTATCTATAAACTCTCTCTCTGACAGTGAGAAACCTGCCGCTACTAACTGCCATCTATTTACTTAATTGTTCTATTCCAGTATGCATGTATAGCAAATTCAGAACTGTTAACCTGCACTCTGGGGCACAAATTTACCAACTAGAGAGCAGTGCTTATGTACTTTCTTTTGCTTTTAGTCTTGCAGACTCCATTCATTTCCAAAGTTATTTAGGTCAGCACCTTTTTCCTCCACCTTCTTCAATGAGATTCTTTTGTCCATTTGCAATATGATCAGATTCTTTTGGTTCTTCTCTATTTTTTTAAATCCTTTGAGTTTTTTCATGTTTTATTCTGGATATTTTCTTCTAACGTATGTTTCTGTTCACTAACTCTTTAACTGGGTTTTCTGCACCATTAAAAACCTTCTTCGGGTTTTCATTTTGATTATTATATTTTCCAGTTATGTATTTTTACACTTGGTTCTTTTTAACAGTTTCCAGTTTCCTGTCAAAATTCTCAATTATGTCTGTCAGCTCTTTGAACGTATTAAACATAGTGTGTGTCTCATGACTATTATTCAGACCCCATGTGAGTTTGTTTATGTTGTTTGTTTTTTCCTCTTAGTTTGTGACCCCTTTGTCTTATTTCTTCTTGTGCTTGGTTTATTTATTTTTTTTTTTATTGAATTCCAGACACTGTATTTGAAGAAAATGTCAGGCTAAAGTGAGGACTAAGATGGTCTTTCTCCAGAGAGGATTTATTTTTGCTTCTAGCAGGAGGCTAGGACAACTAGAAGCCTTGGATTACCTTAACCCAAATTCAAGGATTGAGATGATTTGAAGCAGGACTTCTGCCATTGTCAAGATTTTTCTATTTACGATAAATAGCTCTTTTGGGGTACCCAAACCAAAGTATGGGAAGTTTCCAGCATTCTCCCTCCTTTGTGGACTTAGAACTCCAATTTTTGTCTTTCTAACTCAACACTCTCAAAATCTCTCCTCAGCTTCCTAGTCATCTCTTTTGAGATTGACTGGTACCCAATGACGTCTGTAAAAAGAGGTAGTTGGGTCAAATGATCCATAAGACCTTTGATTATGGGGCACTGAGTTGTGCTTAGATGTAGTTCCTACATATTTCTATTTTAGTTGTGAGACTAAAAGCATACACAGGAAACATCGAGAGCCGGTTGGGGAATGGAGCACTAAATTGAATTGTATAGACAAATAGAGAATATGAGAGTCTATGTTAAGTTGGTGCTTGTATAATATAAAGAATAAGCACAAAACAGTTTCTCTGGTAAGGGTTGCTGTCAAAGCCATGGAATTGGGTTGATAGGCATCTTTTTCATTTTTATATTCCATATCAGATATACTCTCTGGTCAGGTTGATAAGTGACCCAATCTACCTCAATTTTTAATCCCTCTAGTAAATTAAATCTGTGTTTTTATTTGGGGTTGGAGAGACACCTCTATTTTTAGATATCCTTCCCAATGGGCCTTCAGAGGTAGACCCAATTCCCAGCTCCTCACTTTCCCTTTTCAGATCTGCTTGGAGCCTTGGTGTGGTTAGAAGTCTAGCCTTAACTTTGTGACTTGTTAACTATGTGGCATTTTGAGCTTTATATTCTTTATCAATAAATCAAATGAAATGTAGTAGTGAATGGAAAGCTCCTTGAAAGCTGGAAATCACATGTGAAGTGTGCATTATTAGTATTGTTTCGGCATGTCATCAGATTGTGAACTATGGAGAAAATAAGATTAGAAAACTCTGCATATGGGAAGACGATGATTATTCTGTTAAAAGCTGATTGAGACCCTCAAAAACTTGAATTGTTATTTATTTATTTATTCATTTTAACATCTATTCATCCATTTACTTGTTTAATAAATAATTATTGAGTGTCCTAAATGGGCCTGGCACTGTGCTGGATGTTGGGTATTGCAAAGCAAATATGCTCACAATCTTTGTCTTTGAGGAGTTTACAGTCTACTGAGGGAGATAAAAAATAATCATCAAAGAATCAAACTAATAAATGTGAAGTCACCACTGTGATAGATACTTTGAAGGAGGGGACGATGTTACTGTGAGAGTATATAATGAAGAGATGGAGGGCTTGGCCTGGTGAGAAAGCTTGGGGAAAATGTTCTCAAGGAAATGATAGTTGCTGTGAGACTTGAAGTAGAGGAGTTGGCAAGATACATGGAGGAAGTAAGAGTATTCCAGGTTGAAGGACTACCATCTGCAAAAGGCCTGAGATGAGAGGAAGAATGATGTGTTCAAAGACCTTAAAGGAGTCTAGAATGTCTGGAAGGCAGGGGCAAAGAGGAAGTGGACATCACATGGGGTTGAGAGACGTGCAGGGTCCAGACCCTAGAGGGCTTTGCGGCCATGGTAAGGATTCTGGTCTTCATCCCAAGGACAATGGGGGAGCCATTGAACAGTGCAGGGGAATGGTACAATGATGAGGATGCTGTATCCCAGAGATGAGGTGATGTTTGGGCAGAGAGATGGTCTTCATCAGGCTTCATATCAGCTAGTTGAGTCCTCTATTTTCTATCGTTATGTTCACAGAGAAGAGTAATTGAATGTGAACTCTTCAATACAAGGTGGGATTTGTAAGTTTATGCCTAGGAGTAAATTATCTAAAAGGCACTGAATATAATTCCAGATAGCATTAAAAAATCATCAGACTGGGTCCCTTTGCTCAGTGAATAAATGGTAGCTATTTTGCAGAAGTCATTAGGATAAAAACAAGCCAAATTTGGCTTTGAGTTACATCCACTAAACATTCACTTAAAGACCAAAATATTGGGAATATCCAAATATTCAATTGAGAAGATGGAATTTCGGTAAAATCTTAAAAGAGGCAAAAGAGAAAGCCTTATGGATGTCTGGAGAATAGATTTTGTGCAAAAGGGCCAGGTAGAGCAAAAGCCTGAGATGGGAGTAGGCATGAGTGTTTAATGAGCAGCAAGAAGACCAGCATGGCTGCAGCAGAGTAAGTGAGCAGAAAACAGGCAGGAAATGTGGGAAGAGAGGTGAGTGGGCTGGATGATGTCACACCTTCTAGAGCATTGTGAGGACCTTGACTTTGACTCTGAGATGGGAGAACAATGGAGGGTATTGGACAGAGAGAGAACATCATCTAACTTTCATTTTAACAGGCTCCCTCTGGCAGCTGTGTTGAAAATAGACTGAAGAGAGACAAGGTTGAAAGCAGGGAGACAGTTAGGAGTCCATTGCAATCATCCAGGTGGGGGATGAGGAGGACTTGGGCTGTGGTGGTAGCAAAGAAGAAGGTGAGAAATGGCCTCAGACTTTGCTGATGAATTGGATGAGTCAAGGATGCCTTCGTGGTTTTGTTCTGAAAACTGGAAGCATATAATGACCATTTCTGATAGAGGGAAGACTGTTGGAGAGAAATCTCAATTTTGGACATGTTGACTTTGAGATGTCTGTTGGTCTCCACTGCAGAAAAAATTTTAAAGCTAAATATTGCCTGCCTCTGTTAACAAAATATTCAGTGTTATCATGTTGGCAAAGCCTCTGCCTCTTTACTTGGTCTAATCAAAGATCCTGACCATGCAGATCAGATTAAGTCACTCTCCTGCTTAGCACTATCCAATGGCTTTCCACTGCATTTAGAATAAAATCTAAATTCTTTACCACAGTCTCCAAGACCCTTCCTGTGTGTATTACCTGTCCAACTTACCTTGTAACTCCCTCCTCTTCATTCATTATGCTACCTCTCTAGGGGCTTTGCTTCTGTTTCTTGAACATGCAAAATTAGTTTGGTCTTAGGAACTTGCAGTTGCTGTTCTCTTTCTGGAATATTCTTCCCACTTTTTTTTTCTTCTGTACTAGAGACTCTGATCATTCAGACTGCAGCCCTTATGTTATCTCCTCAGAAAGTTATTTTGTAATCATTATCTTCAAGTACGTCTCATCCTCTGAAATTATTCGTTTATTTATGTGCACATTGATTGATTGTATTCCCCCAACCTTCCCCACATGGTGTCTTATCTGGCTAGTTTGCCACTGTATTCTCAGCACCTAATACAGTGTCTGACACATATTTGGCACTCAGTAAATATTTGTTAAATAAGTGAATAGAGGTAGGAAGAAAAGGAGGAAGTGCAGAGGGAAAACTCTATTCTCTCTTATAATCAAACAAAAAAAAAACATATATCAAACATTGTCATTATATTGGCTACAATTTTGCCTCCATTGATGAATGCATTTTGTGTTGTAGACCTTACAAATTGCAAAGGATTTTATGTGGGATTTTGTATTCTCAATGCATAGTCAATAGGTCGGGCGGTCCCCATTTTACACATGAAAATGAAGCTCACAGGGACCGGATAACTTCCTGGAGCTTACTCTGCCTTTAAGTGACAGTCTGACCCGACCTTGAATCCATGTCTCCTGACGTTGAGTCTGGTGTTCCCTCCGTACACCGTTTTAGTTCTCTATGATACCACAGGCACTGATATTGTCACAAGAGGCAGCGTGCAACCAAATGGGTCAGATAAAATTAGAAGTGGTCTCAAATTTTGCTGACTTGAGTCTGCCTGTTTTTAGAACCAAATTCAGATTTATTAATATCTTCTGGCTCTGGTATGTTTAAATAACTTTCATTAATTTGCATACGTCTTTCTCAGACTGACTGCTGGCAATTATGACTGGTAATACAAGAACTCTCTCAGGGAATGTGTTCCTTTTAAAATTTTTACCTAATTTTTCAGTCTCGGGGGTTTATAATCTCTGAGAAGCCTGAATTAGTTCGAATATGTTCGTAAACCACAACACTTTCCACAGCACTCATAGCAAGACGAGGGGTTGTGAGCCATTTCCACCTGGGGATATTTCTGGCAGAGCTGTACAGAAGACCCACCGCATACTGGCTCGTTCTGCAATAGTCTACTTCCGCGTCAATCGACCCGTGGGCGAAAGTAATGCACATTTAACAGAGGTGGTGCTTCAAGGGGGTGGGGGAAGGGTGCCCCTCCCAGGGATTCTGTAGTCATGAAATTGACATTTTACTTTAGAATTCTTTGCCTTTACTTACTTCACTTCAACAAACATTGTGCTCAGAACTGTGTGTGTGTTGGGGTGGGTGGGTGTTCAGAGATGCACAATCTACCCCTTGTTCCAAGTACATAGTTTAGTAGAGAGATACAAAACTTACTCTCAAGAACTATAATGCAAATTAGAATTTGGAATAGATGCAGCCTAGAATGTATGGTTAAAGGCTTGCCCCTTGGAGTCAGACAGACCTGAAGTCCAGGTTGTGATTTTACTATTTATTAGTTAGGTTGTTTTGAACAAGATACTAACCTCCCTAAGACTTGGTTTCCTCATCTGGAACATTGGGTTAGCAATACCTATATGCGTTATCACACATACTTGCATTCATGATATATTTACGTAAATAGATTAACACAGTTCTTGGCATGTAGTAATTGATCAATAAATATTAGCTTTTATAATTACTTTATATCTGTGTATATATTTAAAAATGGCTTCAATTGCCCCTCTGCTGGTAACAAGTGACTGTATTTTACATTGAGGAAATGCTATTAGTAAAGCTGTGAAAAGGGAAAGGGAAATGGCCAGTACCAGTTTGGCCAGAGTCTGGGATCTGTGTGGAGAAGTCTTGAAATATAAAAGATAAATCTGGAAGGGTCAATTAAGGTGAAGCTTGAAGAGTTTTGAGTGAAAAACTGAAGAATCTATATTTAAATCAACAGGTGTGGGCAGGTAGTGAAAGATGGTGCCCTGTATAAAAGGATGTTCTAGAGCCAAACTACCTGCATTCACACCCCAGCTCCACTGTTTACTGCTGCATGATGTTGGGCAAATTATATAATTTCCCTCTGCCTCAGTTTCCTCATTTGTAATAATATTACCAATATCATAGGCTTGTTGTGAGCATTATGAAATACTACATGTTCATTATTAGCTGAGATCCTGGCAAAGCACTACATAAATGGTAGTTATTATTATTATTTGAACAGAACTGAGTAGTGGTTTGCAAATAGCAGAAATGACAGACTGCCCTTTCAGCGTTATTTTATAACTAAAATGGGCATGACAATGAATTTTGAGTAAGATTGTCATGAAACGTGACATTTTAAACCTCCAACCCCCAAAGATCTGATTTTTATCCAAGAGTTTCCTGACCATTTATGCAGTCAACTTCTGGCTGGAGGTGACTTTAAGAATTTCTATGCAAAGTAGCACGTGAGGATGCAATGTATGTATACAAACATGCCATTGGCAGCTTGTAGTTTGTGATATATCAGTATGGTGTACGTAGTAAATCTATTCCTGAAAAGCTGGGTGTACATTAGTTTTTGTAAATTGAATATTTTAAGCACAAAAAGATAAGTCTTTCTTAGAAACATGCTATCATGAATTTATTTTTAAAATGTAAAAGAGACCACCACCCTTTTAATCATCTTTCTAAATCTAAGTGTTCATTTATTGGGGTGGGCAAAAGGCTGCATTAATAGTATCTACAAAATAGCACTATGGAGAGGGCTACCTAAAGCCACATTAGAATTAATCTTGATTTTTTTTCTTCTTTTCTGCTTTTTCAGAAAATCTACAATTATTTCAATCTGCCATTATGAATTTTCAGTGTGTCAGTTTTCTTTAGGTGCAAACATTGGACAGGTGGCCTTAGTGCTTTTCATGAAAACAAAGTAGATGAATAATAAATAGAAATGTCAGTTTCCTAGGAAAACTCAAAGAGCCAAAAATGTCCACCTTTGATTAGTACAGGCTAGGGTGACAATTGGTGTGTATAGTCTCACAGGTGAATTTTTCTCTTTGTGGGATTCAACCAGATGACAAAGAGTCATTCCACTGAGTTCTTTGGATTTCAGGGAGATAATGAGGCTCAAGTCAGAAAACCTTAATGGAACATTTTGCTGGAAATGACGTGCAACTAGATCATGCTACCTTAGGCAGTTCTTGGGTAGAGGTCGAGTGTCAGGGAAGTTTCCTCCACCTGTAGCTATCTCTAACTCAGTGATTTGAGCATGGCTGTCACAGCCTGTGGCAGGTTCTTTTGTTCTCCTCTTGTTTTTCTCACTCTTTCCCCATGCCCTGCCCTTCTTCTCCTCCCTCGCCTTGAGTTGATATCTCTAATATCAGGAACACAGTTGGTCAATGACCAATAGGAACTCAACAGGTCATTTCTATGACCTATTGTTTAAAGCCAGACCTGCCTGGAGCTATTTCTAATTTTCTTAATAAAGGGGGTGGAGTTAAGAGTATTGTAATGTAGATGTATCCATTTGGGAAGGGATTATCGGCTATATCCAGGATATTTTATGCTTGAAGATCCATGGCCATCTCGCTGTGTCCCACACTGAACACCCTTTACACTGTCATCTTGATCCCTGAGCTGACATGTTTGTTCCTCCTTCCCCACCACTTACAGGTAGATCCATAGTTACCTGTATTACATGTTTATATAATATATAATTATATATTGCAAACATTCTATATATCACTTCTCTTCTAGTCATGTAATATTGGAATCTGGGTATGAGTAACCTTTTTTTTTTTTTTTGGTGAGAAAGATTGGCTCTGAGCTAACATCTGTGCCAATCTTCCCTTATTTTGTATGTGGGACGCTGCCACAGCATGGCTTGATGAGAGCTGTGTAGGTCCGTGCCTGGGATCTGAACCTGCGAACCCCGCCCACCAAAGCAGAGTGCACAAACTTAACCAATATGCCACTGGGCCAGCCCCTAGCATTTTTTCTATTATGATAATCCTCAAACATTTGTGAAAATAGTGAGAATAGTGTAATGAACCCCATATCAGAGACTATGATACTTTGTATGTTCTTGTATCTTCCTCAGCCCCAGAATTATGACCAGCACAAAGTAGGTACTTCATACAAGTTTGCTCATCAAGCTGATTGCCATTTATTAAATTTATTTCCTTCTTCAAAAATAGGGGACAACTCTGTATAATTTCACTACTTGAAACTCCTCATCTTCCTCTTTTTTTTTTTTTTTTTGTTCACAATGAACTTGTTGCAGACCTGTGGCTATAGAAAATAACAGAATATTTTTTTTAAAAAAGAGGACCATTTGGGCATTTTCCTGTAGCTTTCTAAAGATCTTATACCAGTTGAGTGGAGAGGGACTTATAGCAGGCTTTTTCCTCTACTAAACATATATATTTTACTACAAGTTGAGATTGCAGCTGTTTGAAGGTACTTGACCCTGAGAGATGAAATGCCTCTACGAGAGGGAAAAAAATACATACACTGAGGCCACATTAAATGCTAATGAAACCTGGAAGCATGTTTTATACTTAGAACTTTAAAAAACAGTTTTTTTTCATGTAAAAGTTCCTGGGTTTTTTTCAGGGGTAAAAAAGGGTTGTTGTCTACTATGTTTTTACTGAATCACCATCCCATTGATTCCAGTGGAACTTGGGGAAGAAGTAGGCAGCTGATTATGGGCTCCTCTAGGGTAACAACCTGGTGTCCCTGACCTGTGTATCTAAGGGCTGGGTAGGTCTCTGGGTAAAACCAGTCTGGTAGGCAAATGCATATCTTAACACTCACTACATTATCGGGAAAGGATTTTCCTTAAGATTAAGAATAGGAAGATGGGCACGGATGTTAGCCCAGGGCCAGTCTTCCTCAGCAAAAAAAAAAAAGAGGAGGATTAGCAACGGATGTTAGCTCAGGGCTGGTCTTCCTCACCAAAAAAAAAAAAAAAAAAAAAAAAAAAAGAATAAACTGGCAGCCCAACCAGAAGACTTTCTTCTTTGTCTTTTGAATGTGTTGATTCTTGCCCCAACTAACTTCTGTTATGAAAGAGGCCAAATCACCTTTGTCTTTGGAAAAAATGTAGTTCCTTGAGCTCAAAGTGAGTTCAATTCTAAACTTATTTCATTTGCTTTAGATAATTGAGGGACATATAAAACTACCAACATTTAGCAAAGAGGAAACCCTAAAACAATCAGAGGATTTTTTTTTGGTGAGGAAGACCAGCCCTGAGCTAACATCCGTTGCTAATCCTCCTCTTTTTGCTGAGGAAGACTGGCCCTGGGCTAACATCTGTGCCCATCTTCCTCCACTTTATATGGGACGCCGCCACGGCATGGCTGACAGGCAGTGCGTCGGCGGGCGCCCGGGATCCGAACTCGCGAACCCCGGGCTGCCAAGCGTGGACTAAACCGCTGCGCCACCGGGCTGGCCCCAACAATCAGAGGATTTTGAGCAAATAAAAACCTTAGATAATGTCTGACTCTTTTACAGATGACAAAATGGAAATTTGGAGAAATTAAGTGACTTGACTGAGGTCATCCAGATACGTATTGGCAGAGGTAGATCCCTAGAAGCAGGTTCTTGTCTCATACACAAAACCCAGGCAGATGTTAATACTGTAAATGCCAGTCCAGTACCACATCTATTTTTCGCTTCCACAAGTTGTACTGGGATGCTTTCAAGTCTCCACTGGATAAAATGAGGTTATGGACATTATGTTGCTATTATCTGGGTTTGAATCCAGGTGTTTTGGGTGTAGACGCTTCCTTTTTTAAACTCTATTCTTTACTGATCAGGAATTGCCTGTGGGAATAGATACTGCATCATTTGGATAAAAAGAAAGCGCAGTGATGGTTCTTTGCAGGGGTCCAAATATCACATTCTACATTCTACTCCTATTGTTTGGAGTCTAAAACCAAAGAAGATTTCAATTGCTCTAAACAGTATGTCTTCAGCCAAAACAGTTGACTTCTGTGGGCTTCTTTTTTTCTCATTTGAAAAAAACCCAAATGATCAGGAGATTACAGAGTCTGATGCTAAGAGAAAGATTGTCAGAACATTTGTTTGAGTTAAATCTGTTGAGGTTCTGCAAACAGAATCATCCTTAGGTTAACTTTTAGGTACAGACACTAAATTATATTCACAAGGTTCATGATTTCCTACACTGTGTTAGGAAGGACAGTATCGGGAAAGACTAGCAACTGAGACCTCCAAGAAGTCCCAAGGTGTCTTTTAGTAGTGATGGTCTGCCTGATTTCCTCTGGGGTAGACAGAGGAGGGTCTTCTTAACAACACTGCAAAAGCAACAAGAAGTCACAAAAGATCTAGTGACCAAAATGGGAAGTTTTGGGGCCATTCATCATGTTGCTAGAGGAAAATCATTGTTTACTAGAAATTTGGGGACTATCATGCTATTGCATGTAACAAATATGAGCTATCAGTGGGATTAGATATGAGGTAAAAATAGAGGCTCAGAAAATAGGTGTGTTCAACATCTTCCATACAGAACTTGAGAAGGTGTTTAGTGATGTCTTAAAATCTTTAAGCTATTAATGGTCTTTTTGAGTGAGGAGTAGTGAGAAATCAGAGTATGCGAAGTGAACAATGTCGCAATAAATTTTGCTTTTTGTAGAGTAATATGTAGATCATAATCACTAAGATTTTTTGTATCTCATTTACCATTCTACTTTATATTTGAGTTGTTTATGTATGTATCTGCATCCCTGTTAGATTGTAAGTCCTTAGAGGGCAAGGATGTGCGCATTATATACTCTGATATCCCCGAAGCAGAATATTGAACAAGTGAATTCAAGGAATTGTTTTCATTCTAAAACACTCCTGCCATCACCACAATAGAGGAGCCTCAATTTCATAGAACTGTAAGAAAAAGCTTTTTAGAAATGTTCATGAATCATGAGACTAACCACTTTTTCTCTGCAAACAAGACCAATCCCGCTGAAGACTCGTAGAGCTAGTGAAACACTAAGACAAACATATTTGTTTCAAGCTTGCAAGTCCTAAAATAATTTCAAACAACCATTTCTCTTCTTTTCATCCCATGGAGTAATCAGCAGAGGCATTGTTTCTTGTTAGACTCTTGGGAGTCAGCTCATCACGATGAGTGGTGCAATGTTTGGGACTGACTTCACCTCAGATGACAGCAGCAGCTACCAGCCCCTTAAGCTGTAAGACCTAGATTGCCTGAAGCTGTTTAGATAAATTTAGATAACCACATTTTCCCCTTGAGTATGCGTACATCCATCTTAATTCATAGAGGTATACTTCACTGCTTCAATTTCACCAACATTTATATTATTTAAGACTATTTATTCGTTTATGCATCAAACATATACAGAATAATTTCTATTCTGAAGACAAAGCAGGAAGATACCATGTTACATCCTAGGAATTCTAAAATGAGTAAGATCAAGACATAGTAGCCAATGAGGTGGAAGAACTGCTGTATGAAGGCAGTGTCCTACATACACTGGACCTTCAGTAAGTACCTGTGCCCTGTAGTTCCTGCTTTCAAAAAAACTTACAAATGAGTAGATAGGTGTCATGGTTTGATCATAGGTATTTATCATGTTATTTAAGTTAGTCATTAGAAAAATATAAATCAAACACTTTATATATACCCTAAAATTGTGTATATAAAAGATGCCAACAGGCCTTATGCTCAAGGACCTTTCCTTCAGCTGAGGAGACAGTATCTAGTATGATTAAATGTATAACCAATGTGTAGTATGATAAAAACATTAAATGACACAAGAAATAATACATGATTGTTTACAGTTGCCATGAAATTAAAGTAGACCTTAAGTGCAACATGCACAAATTCATAGGAGAAATAGATCACAATTGCTAAAAGTCCTTGTGTCCTTCATTCACTGACACATATACTTTAATTCAAAGGGAGGGGAATAAGGAAATTTCTCATGTTTCTTGAATACTTATAACTTTCAGGATTTCTACTACTATGCTTTCTACACTTGATCTCATTTGCCCTACACAATTAAATGAATTCAGTGCTATTAAATGCTATTAAACCCATTTTAGAGGTGAGGAAATGGAAGCAAGACTTAGTCATTTAGTTATAGAGAGATAACTCTAAGTAAGATGAAGCTGTACTCAAATAAGTCTATCTCAAAGCCCTGCTCTTTTGTCACACTACACTCCTACCTGAAAACTTCTGGTGAGCTGTAGAAGCAGGTACTAAGCATATTCTTTTGAGAACAGTCAGTGGGTTAGCAGGTTAGAACATAGATGCTGCCTGATCAGTATCAAATTGAGGTGCTCTTCTAAACAAATGGTATATCCTATTTCCTTTTCTATAGTCCCTGTGGCATTTTGGTGCCATTTCTGAATGTAGGGGATTGTGAGACAATTTACAGAACCAGTAGCTGGATGCAAAGATGTGCCCATTTGCAGACCTTATAGCTAGCCCCTTCTATACACCCTAAACCTGTCTGTTTGCACTGTGTTCAATTAGGTGACTGAAAAATGGGTATTCTCATTTGTGTGGATTCATCCTTTAAAGAGTGTCTTCCTTTGCAGAGAAAGATATGTTTTCTTAGCATGTATATTGTAACGTGCTTTGTACTCAGTGGATGCTCAATAAATATTTGATGTTGGCTTAGGTGGTGGTGATGACACCCTGAGTTTCTTTCTTTCAAGTCAAGACTATCGGGCTCCTTGCCAATCAGAACAAATAGGTGTCCTATCAAAAGCTAGAGAAACACCTGCAGTCATCAAAAAGCCACTTATTTTGAAACACTGAACATTTTCTTTATAGTACCTTAAGGTTTCTGTTTAGGATGCTTTGCCCATGGGAACTTAGTAGTTCAACTGTTTTCCTTCATGTCATAACGTTCAATACTATATTGTCAAGGTGATGTATCAGAGGGTGGGACAGGAGTTTACAAATCAGTCCCTAGGGACTTTGTATTCCATCTTTCCAGCCAGCATGAATGACAGGTATCTTAACATAACTAGTTTAAAAGCTGAGAAAACTTTGGCTCAAAAAGGGGAAATATGAACTAGAGCACCCAGTGGCCAAAGAGTAGATTGACCCCGCTTCATTCACACAATTTGTGTATGAGGAGACAAGAAAAAATCCTGAGCGCTAAGACTGGAGGTGGGCCAACCTCTCCTGTGGCTCTATGTGCAGTATTCACATAACCAGAATCATGGATATGGTCTAAGATGCACCCAGTAATGAGCTAGTGTGTGCTCATTGACAGCAAGCAGGACTTGACTTGGAAAGAACTCAGTTGTGCATGGCCTCTGAGCAGCTAGAAGGGGCCCAGCTATCTCCTGAGGAAGAGGAGATTTCAGAGGTAAAACAGTTAAAGAAAATCCCAAAGAGATATGATGAACAGAGAAAGAAGACCAAGAGCTGCAGCCTTCTGAAGGAGCAGTTCCTCAGGACAAGTATCTTGTCTTGATCCATTGAAGTGTCGGGGACCTCAGTACTCTTTCAGGAAGCAAGGTGCAGTAAGGCAAATCAATCCTTCCTACTTGTTTTAAGAGCAAGTAATAAAATTGTTTATTGCCCTCCTCCCTACCAAAAAAACAAAATTATGAAATCAAGAAAAACATAAAGAAAGCTGTATGGTCATTTGGGCACAATCACGAGTGTGTAATTGGCGTATTGTGTTGAAAAAGGTGGCTGCCTGTTTCTTTTTTAAAATTTTTTGTCAAGCTTGGCTTTTGCCTTGACAGTTTTACAATTAATGTCTTATTTTTGAGTCTGTATCTACCTCACTGAAAGAGATCATTATCCTAAGAAAATGTTCTATTCTATTGGTATTATTTCTTAAGTAACTCTTAATACCATTTTTACAAATGGCTCTAATTAACTCATAGACTGGCAGCTTTCTTTGAAATTCTCTTTTCTCTTTCCTGAGCTTATTCTAATCTCTGACTGTAACATGTAAACATCTGTCTGGAATTGATGAAATGACCCCGTTTGGGTCCCAATCAGCTCAGCAACAGAGGCTGTCATGCTTAGGAACTGAGTATCACTGATTTCGGGTAACAGTTAACAACCTAAAGAAAGCGTTGTAGAGAAAAAAACCTCTCAGGCAAATCCCCCTGAAGATTCCCTTTACACAAAGCTGGGACTATTGGAGAGAAATGTTAAAGGAAAATAATTAGTAGAATAATAACATACATGGAATTAAAACACTGGATGTACTGAAAGTAGGGAGTTTTCTTAGAAGATTAATTTGACAAATAATGTGCCACAGGCTCCCCTTAAGTGTCCTCAAGCCTGCCTACTCCCTCTCAGGTTCTATAAAAGGGAAGAATTTGACCCAACATGTTATTCACCCTTTGTAGCTCTGTAGAAATTCTTTCATCCAGAGATTTCAAAGTGTTTTTACAAATGTAAATTAACAAGCCTTGTCACTTCTCTCCACAGAGATGGTTCATTTAAGTAACACAGAAATTTACCTAAATGGCTTACTCAAGGTCACCTGAGAAGTCCTTTGTGTAATCTGGAAATGGATATTCAAAGTGTAAGAATACCTTGCAGCCTCACTGCAGATCCAGGCTCAATGCATCCCTTGGCAAGCACCACTGGAGGGATGAATAATCTTTAATCTTTACAGTGAGGCTCCTACCAGTTGGCCTTTTCTCAGCCTCACCAAGCACCGCATCCCTGGGAACCCAGACTTCAGCCCTTCTCTTCCCTATCTTATTTGTCCCCAACGCTGAGGGCAGAATATGATTGTTTTTTAAGATTTTTATAAGTCACTTTGATTAAATAAATACTTGGCCACATTTTCTTTTTTCCCCTCAAACTTTTCTATTAATTTGGTCAAATATTTGTTAAAGACTTATTTTGTTGCCACTCACTGTGCTAGACATAGGGAACACTACAGTCATGCTCCTTCCTTCATGGGAAAGACAGACAGTAAACAAGAAACAGATACGTTATGGTCGGTGCTATGAAGATGACAAACATGATGGGCTGGATGAGCTGTGTAGGGGTGGATGGCTCAGGGAAGGAAGGCCTCTGTAAGCAGGGAACATTTGAACTGAGACCTGGAGCATGAGAATACGTCAGAGTTTTAAAGTATTGGAGGAAGAGTGCTCCAGGCAGAGGGAACAGCAAAGGTAAAGACAGGAGCTTGAGTGGGAAAGAACTTGGCATATTAGAAGATGGCCAAAGCTTAGTGAGCTCCAGTAGAAATAGCAGGGGATGTGGCTGCAGAGGAAGGGCAGAGCTTGTGGGCCATGGGAAGGAGTGTGGATTTTATTCTGAGAACAATAATCAACCCATGAGGGTTTGTGTGTGTGTGTGTGTGAGGAAGATTAACCCTGAGCTAACATCCATTGCCAATCCCCCTCTTTTTGCTGAGGAAGACTGGCCCTGGGCTAACATCCATGCCCGTCTTCCTCTACTTATATGGGACGCCATCACACCACCTCTTGAGAAGCAGTACATCAGTCAGCACCAGGGATCTGAACCTGCAAACCCCGGGCCGCCGAAGCAGAGCATGTGAACTTAACCACTACTCCAGCCGGCTGGGCCCCCATGAAGGGTTTTAAGCAATGAGGTAACATGATCTGATTTATGTTTTAAAACTAGTAAATTGTGGAGAATATCCTTCTTCTACAAACATTTTTATCGATCTCTACATAAGATTCAACATGCAGGGCAGGTTTTCTCATGCCTTCCAGTCACTGAAGAAATATGGGTAGGAAACTGTATGTGTTCTTCCCACTTTAATCCTTACCACACATTGTTTTAAGAGAGAAAGACCTACCTACCTCCGTGGAGCAGATTCATTATCACTTGCATCACTGATTAGCTGGTCTTCTTGCCCTTTTCACTGAGGAAGCTGCAGTGTTCCTTTGATTCATCTGTCCTCCTTCCCTGTGATCCCAACAGCACATGGCACAGACCTATGCATGACCCTTATCACTTTGTATTGTCATTACGTGGTTCCCTTGCCTTGATCTTCCATTTGTGAACTCTTTGAGGGCTGGGAACTACCTTACTCGCCTTTGTATTTCCAGTCATTATCACAGAGCCAGGTCCAGAGTAGGTGCTCAAAAAGTGATGGGCTGATGAATGATCAACCTGGTGACTATATAATGGATTGTCCTAAATCAGGACACATTTGAGTGTAAAAGCAAATATGTTTAATGATCATGCTGGGACAACAGTAAAGTTGGACTGGATCTGTGGAACTGGGATGTATGGTCACCTTGATAATCATTGCAATGAATTATGAGCAAAATTGTGAACTTTCCAGTTCTGGAGATCTTTTGGAAGGTACCAGTACTCCACTTGACCAAGCTGGTTTCTAACAATGATTCTCAAAGCATGGGAGACATAATAGTATGGGAAATGTTTGTAGGTGACAGGGATCAAGATTAAATAATATAGATTTACACTTTCATAACATAATTCTCTTTTCAATTATACCTTAGCATTTCTAATTATTACAAAGAGAAACTTTCAGTTTGGTGCTATATTATCTTTCATTCCCTCAAATCCCTGCTAATTTTTCTGTTTTTTAATGAAAAGTGAACAATCCTCAGGATCAGAAATGAATAGGAAATGGTATTTGGCTGGAATTTAATATTACGTTAATTATATTTATTTTTCTGCTTTCCTTTTCTTTATCGCAAATTATGAACATTTTCCAGGTAGTATTGAGCTATAAAATTTCATTTTTAAGTTAATCTTTTGAAGTAAAAAATATAAGATTTAAAATATATATGATAGAGGTCATACACAGATTTTGGCAAAAATCATGAAGTTGATGGATAAATGACTGGTGTTTGGGAAACTAGATCAGGCCAATGATTCCCAGCCTCGTTTCTAAGCTCACCTTGAAGGTCCCCATTTATTGAAAAATAGTCATATGAAATTAATTTAAATTAAAGTAATTTAGGAAAATAAATATGCCATGTATATATATTACTTTTATTTATTTTTATAATCTTTTTCTCATTATAAAGATTATTCATGCTTATTGTTGCAATATGATCCTGGAAAATACATAACAGCATAAAGATGAAGATAAAAAACCCAGAATACCACAATTGAGGGACAAACACATTAATATGTGAGTTTATTTTATTTTGTACTTTTAGAAATATGATTTTGAATCTCAGTGTTAATACTTATGTAAATTTGAATTTGCATAAAATAAATAAAAGGGTATGGTTTTGTTTATTAAAAACAATCAACAGAATGACTTTAAGTATCAAACCTTCTTGTGTACTTAAAAGTTTAATTTACTCAAAATTTATATACATGTAATGTTTAGCACCATACTTATCAAGTAATTTAAGGCACTTCTTTACTAAATAGAATTTCATACAATTTCAATCAGTTATGATGAGATGAGTGAAACTTCCTTTTGGAAATCATGAATTTAAACCCCTGCTTTTCTTACTTATCAGAGACATACACTTTCCAGCTCTTCGCAAACTTACGTTCCTACTAGGGAAGAATAAAAACATAGCAGATTGAGTTGTGTTCTAATTTTCACTGAGAGGAAATGGCTTTGGCTCTACTGCCATACCAAGCCAACAGATGTAGGGAGATAATTATCGACTTATAAGAAAGGTACAGGTGTCGGAAATGTCTATTTACGTTTTTTTTCCAAAGCAGAACATCAGCATGGTGTAACATGATTACCTTAATCACAAGCAGGCAAGATGGTTCAACAACAACAAACAGCAACAGTAACAACCACTCCACACCAGCATAATCACCTGCTGTTCCACTGATAGTTTCATTTTCCTCTCTTTCCCTAAGGATTTCTTTATTCAGAAGAAGGACTACACCATCACTTGATTTTGATGTTACAAGGTGAGAGAGGTTGAGGTTATATGATCTTGTTATACCACTTGGTCAGGAAACATAATGAAGCTAAGGGGACAACTCACAATCTTGAAAGAAACTCCTGTCCATTCCCACCGACACCACTCAAATGAAATACTAACAATTTTGAAGACTGTAGTCTCCCCGAAGACTAGGAATCCATGAAGTTGGCTGTATCCTCTGTGTCTGAAACAGTGCTTGGTTCTTAGAAGACTCTTCAATACTGTTGGATGAATGAGCCATCATCAGAATAGCTACTATTTCTAAATACTCAAGATGTACTAGGCGCTGTGATTTACTATACCAATCCCACTTCTCACGACAACTCTAACCCGTAGTTATTATTTTCTGAATTGTCTCACTGAAGGGACAGGCTCAGGAATGTTAAGTGACGTGTCAGGTTCACACAGTGATGGGACTCGGATTCAAAGCTAGATATGTCTGACACCAACGCTTCAATTTTTTTTCTCCTACAAGATGCAAAAGAGTTATATAACCTCAAAAAGAGCTTCATAGATGAAAAAGGAAAACTCCAATAGTGCATATTCATTCTTTAGTATAGTTCAGTGATAGTAACATTACTTAAAAATAAAAAGGGAATCCATGTGTGTTCCTGGGATTGTGAAACAGATTTTCCAAATGAGTTCTCTTTAAAGTGTTGGGAAGAGCCTTTGGTGAGTGACAGACATTACTAACACTTTTATGCTCTGTGTAGAAAGTAACAATATATATGTACATGTGTGTGTATATGTATATGGATCCATTGTTTTCAGTCTTCTCTTGTCACTGCCTGACCTCCCTTCACCAGTCTGGCACCTGGGGGCACTAGGAGCTCAGAGGGACATCTTGACTGGACATCTTCCCATCGTTTGCCTCTTTTTGGCAGTTGGGCTGCCTTTTGAGGTGAATGGGCAGCCGTAGCCGGAGAGCCCGGAATATCTGCAGAAGGGAGCAGAGGGTGGCACCAAAACAGCCCTCCAGGATATAAGGACATCAAAAAGATTTGTTCACTAGAGTTTGCAGTTTCCTGCAGCTTTATAAATAATTTACTCGGGTAATGTTTTATCAAGAACTGCACAATTACTTCGAAAGCCTGAGAATCTAAAGGGCTTTTTCAAAAAAATTCTTAATAGATGAACATCAAGGCTTTGACCAGACACCCTTCCCCACCTCAGTATGTTTTTTCCTTCTTGGAAAAAAGCCTGTGAGACACAAATGAGTTTGTTGTAATTGCCCACCTAGTGTGTAAAATTTCAGCTTCAGTGTCATGCTTAACAGGCAATGTGCACAAAGTACATGAACCCAGCTCAGCGCTCAAGATTTCTGTTTGTTGTTTTCCACAGCCAGCAGTTGGACACTATGCCCATCTGTGGGAAGTCATTGAATCAATTCTTTATTTAACCTCTTTGCTGACTTACTTTCCCTGTCTTATGACAGAGATATTTTAGTCCATATGCTCCTTATTAAGCGTGAATTTCCCCCCACAGTGTTTTAATCCACTGATTTGTGTTTCTTGACATACATGCCTTGCATGCCCTAATTGACAAAAGGTGGAACAGGTGAGAAAATGTGGATGATTCGTGAAACTCCATCATTACTCCCAAGAAGAGATTCTAAGTATTTGCCAAAGATGGTGGATCCTCAGAGAAGATGGACAGAATTGACTTAGTGGTAAAAGTGTGGGCTCTGGGTCAGATGGCCTGGTTTGAGTGTAAGCTACACCACATATGAGCTGTGTGACACTGAGCACCTTTTTTAACCCTTCAGTGTCTCAGCTTCCCTGCCTGTTAACTGTAGATGATAACTCTTCCCACCTAGGAAGGTTACTATGAGGATTAAGTAAGTTAATAAATGGAAGGCACTTAGGGTAGGGCTGGCACACGGGAAGCACTTTAAAATGCTAGCTGCTCTCAGTTATCCTATCCTGTCTTCACACACTTGCTGTGTGAAGCTCTTCTACCTGGCATGCAGAAGGCATGCAGCAACTATTAATTGACTAAATGAATGGATGCTTCCTGGAGTTTCCACCCGAAGCTGTGGCTGTATCTGTTTTGCATTCTGCTTTCCATCACTGTAGGTTGTATTTAATGGGTCGGTGCCGTCCTCAGGTATCCTTGATTCTCCACGCAAGATTCTCACAGAGGCTGTGCATGGCCAGTGGAGGAGGCAAGACAAAGAGGCAATTTGTCCAATAGATGCCATTCTTTCCCTCGAGTGACAAACCTATAGTGGTCAATTTGAGCTGACATGACTTTGAGGTTGTACTTTTCTGCTTGTTAACGGATATTTCTCTGAACTGTTAGAAGATAAACTGAGGCATATTAAAAATTTTAAGAGTTTATTGAGCAAAAATCTGTGTGAATTGGGCAGCATCCAATCTAGCAGATAGAAAGGAGCTCCCAGGAGCTGTACAAAGCCAAAGACTTTTATAGGCAGAAGGGAGCAGGAACAAGGAAGTTACATTAGACAAAAAAGCAGGTTGGTTATTGCAAGGTACTTTCCTTTAGAGGATGGCAGGGGTCTTTCAGGCAGATTACCTAACAGTGATGATTAAGTGATTCCTGATTGACTGGGTTAAGATTTCTGAGAGCCGAAACTGTATTTAAATTTAGTCTTGGTTTGGCTATGTGGGGCTCAGCATGAGTGACTCCATTTTGGGCCTGTTGTCTTGTTTCTTAACAATACAAAAGCACCATTTGCAAAATAAACTCCTCTGGAGGCTTCTAAAGGGAATTTCCTTCCATAAAAGGAGACGTTGGTTATTTAAAACCAACTAGGCATTTTAAGGAGAAAAGTTAAAAGATTTTTCAGGAGATAGAATTTCTGAATTTTTTCTCCTCCTTCTCCTTCTTTTCTCTGTCTCCTTGTCCTTTTCATCCTCTTTCTACCTCTTTACTTCTCTTTCTCCTCCTCTCCCGTCCTTTTTGCTTTCTCTACCTGCTCTCCTTCTCCTTCTCCTTCAATACAGCTCAGAGTGTGTGGCATTCATGATAGGAAGTTTTCAGTGAGCCAAGGGGTGTAGGAATAAGGTAGCTGGCTTGGTTAAGGGTAATGGCTATAGAATGGGGCAATGAAGAGTTGTAAGAGTAGGTAGAGGATGGATTCAAGAAGGCTTGAGATGCCATGCTAAGGCATAGTAACCCAGAGTCACTGAGGATGAGGAGGCAGAGGGAAAGAGATGTATAATATTTTTTATTATTCTGAACATGAGGTCATGACCTAATCAGTATTTCTCCAGAATTCACAAAAACCGAAGTGTCCATTGAGGGTCATAATTACTCTTGTCAAACCATTAAATAAGAAGAGTGGGCAGAAACATTCACTCTGCATGTTGTCAGGACTCAACTTGTCTCTGAATTCAGCCTTCAAACTTCAGCATAGAGGAAATGGTGGGTGAGGTGCTGGTAAGGGACAACAGAGAAATTTCTGCCTTCCTATTCCTTCTTCAGAGACTCTTCCTTTCTTATAGCTCACCTACCCCAACCCTTGCGTACTCACTTCTCTGCTTGGGTTTCTGTACCAAAGGTGTCAGTTCTACCTTTAAGGCCTCCAGGATCAGAAGGTTTCCTTTTCCTTTTGGACTGTTTTACTAGAAACTTTCAACAAAGTCCAACAAATCCACAGTGCTTCTCAAAGCCAGCTCTGTTTAAATCATACCCAGGTAATTTTAATTTCTTTAACGGTGTGGCCATTCCTCTGGTACTATGTATTGACACTAAAAAAAGATATTTTGAAATTCTTTAACAGCATATGAAAATGCAAATTGGTCTTCCTATTAAAGATTTCTGGAAGTTCTCTGACAACACATTTAAATGCAAATTGCCGAAGTGTAGATGCTAAAATTAAAATTGGGAAACATAATACACCTCCATGGAGGGGCTGATACTCTTAACAGCAGAGAGGAAAACAGTGCTCCAGGCGCCCTGCATTGCAATCACGGAGTCGGTCAGTGACCAGGTCTGGACAACTGCAGAGGAGAGCAATCCCACCTCCAGGTAGCTTCACCTCTGTATGCACTTAATTCTGCAAATGGATCTGAGCAGAGTGGAGTCATTGCAATCTGATAACCAGTGCAGACGCTGTCCTTCTTCCCCCTGTGTTATGTTGCCTGGACAGACGGGATGGCAAAGCTCCTGACCTGCTGGTATTATTTACTTTGCGATTCCGCCTTGCCCTATTTACAGCCCTTTCGAGATTTCTCCCCTTTCTCCTGCTCTCCCTGGAACTGGATTGTTACAGGAGGCAGATCCCCATGGCAACGATACAAGCCAATGCTTTCCCAATTCTGCTTTTGTGACACCGCAGGGTCCTTCTAATTATTCCAAGGAGTGTCATGAGATTCTCAAAACAGAATTAGTTTTAATTCACTCTAAATGTGAAAATAAATGTGTGTCATTGTGTGGTTTGGGGCCACTGGGTGGTGAAGGATGTGGGCTGTGAGTCAGGGGGGTGGTGGGAGTAAAATTAAATCACGATCCACTCTAAAGACTTGAAAATTTAATGTTAGAGATCATTTCAGGACTGTGTGGTTTCCGGAGAACAATGGAGAATGGACTCCTAATCCCTAAAATGAGGCTTCCAGATTAATATTTCTAAAATAGACTGGATCATGAGGAAAGCCTTTCTTGGCAAGGCTGAACAGCCCATCCTCTGACACTGTTTCTCCAGATCCTTTCTAAGTAGCCCTGGGAAAATTTCCTGATGAAATAGGTCTCTTTGGTACTCCTCATTGGATCCTCTGTTTAAAAGTATTTTTTAATTATCCAAATAATACATGAATATATTTTCTCTTAAAGGCTCTTTTGTCTTAAACCCAGTACCCTCTTATTCTCCTGAGAGTCAACCTTTATTATGAATTTGATGTACTCTTCAAAATATTTCTAATGTATATCTATTGATGATGTTTAGAACTATTGTGTGTCTTTTTTTTCTTTTTTTGGTGAGGACGATTGGCCCTGAGCTGACACCTGTTGCCAGTCTTCCTCTTTTTGCTTGAGAAAGAGTGGCCCTGAGCTATGATCTGTACCCATCTTCTTCTATTTTGTATATGGGTTGCTGCCACAGCATGACTTGATGAGTGTTGTAGGTCCACGCCCAGGATCCGAACCTGTGAACCCTGGTGGAGTGCACTGAACTTAACCACTAGGCCACCAGTCTGGCTCCTTATTGTGTGTCTTTTTAAAAAATGAAATGACATCATTCTACAATATGATTTTTGTCTCTCAATGTTTCCTAGGGGATTATCAATTTTGATATTTATAGCTTTAATTCATTTATTTGCTTTTAGTATTATATTGTATGATTGTATCACAGTTTATTTAGCCAATCCCTTACTGGTAGACATTTAGATTACTTATAATCTCTCACTATTACAAATAATGCTGCAGGGAATATTTTTGCATGGGTTCATATTAGGGTAGATACTTAGAAATAGAATTACTATGATCCTAATTTTTCAAGGAACTTGCCCCTGTTTCTTAGCCCTCTATGTCTGGCAGAGACCTAAAAACATTCCTTTTTGAGTAGTAGGTTCTGGCTTCCTGGAAGGAAAGATTTTGTTCCCTATTAAAACTCCATTCCATAATCTGTATAATTAAAAAATAACAATATTGGAAGAAATTACATCACAATGACAGTCATATCCTGTGTTTTATCCACAGTGCAAATGACAGGGTATGAAGCAGAGCTCTGAGTGATGGAATTAATATCATTATTCAGTGTTGCTTCATATCCATAGATTCTATATTCTTCCCTGAGGGTGAAAAATTCACTATATATTTTTCCCCTAAGTGTTTTATTTCTCTTTGGAAAGTTTGCTGTAGGGCAGAAATAATAATTTGCAATTGTGTAGTTCTCTGTATTCTTTGATGGGCCTCATAGTCTGGAAGTGTTGAATTATCTGGTGAATTCAGGCACTGTAGATGGCTCAAAGTTGATGATGATGATGATGATGTTGATGATGATGATGATGATGATGATGATGATGATATGGTAATGCTCCACTGGGCTGATGGGAATCCTTGCTGAGGAAAAAAAAAATCGCAAACTGCTGAATGACTTCCTCTTGTAGAGTACAAGTTAAGCTTCGAGAATAGACAGGCATTTCCATGACAATTTCAATCACAGATGGCCAAACTTGGAAAAGAACTCAGACCAACACCCTCATATTCCATCGAAGAAAACTGGATCTCAAAGAGATGATATATCCTGTTCAAGATCACTTTGCAAGATAATGGCAGGGCCAGCATTATAAACCAGACTTTTAAAATTTTACTTTTTAAAATTTATATACAGTAAATTTCACTTTTTTTCCTTTTTGGTATACAGTTCTGTGAATTTTGACAAATTCACCAACACAGTCAGGATATGGAACAGTTCCATCACTCCAAAAAATTGCCTGCTGCCCATTTGTAGTCAAAACATACCCCCGTCCCTAACCTCTAGCAACTACTGATCTCTGAAATAGTAGTGCCATTTCCAGAATTTTGTATAAATGGAAGTATATAGTACTTAACCTTTTAAGCGTGGCTACTTTCACTCACATAATGTGTTTAAGATTCATTCATGTTGTTGAGTGTATTAGAAGTTCATTCCTTTTTATTTCTGAGGGGCATTCCATTGTATGGATGAACCATAGTTTATTTGTCCATTCACCCATTGAGGGAAAACTGGGTTGTTCCTTTTGGTGATAACGAATAATGCTACTATAAATATTTGTGTACAAGTTTTTGTGTGAATGGAAGATTGTATTTCTTTAGAGTAAATAACTAGAAGAGGAATTGTTGGGCCATATAGCAAGTATGTATTTAACATTATAAGAAACTGCCAAACTTTTTACCAGAGTGATTATAACATTTTGCAATCCCAACAGAATGAGAGATCCAGTTATCCACAACTTTGCCAGTTAACTTGCTATTGTTAGTGTTTGGGTTTTAGCCATTTTAATAGGTTTGTAGTGGCATCTCCTTTGGTTTTAATTTGCATTAGGTTACCTAATGACTAATAACATTTAGCATCGTTTCATGTGCCTATTTGTCAATTGTATATCTTCTTTTGGGAAATATCTGTAAAATCTTTTGCCTAGTTTTTAGTTGGGTTATTTATTGCCTTTCTATTGAATTTTGAGATTTAAAAAATATATATATTCAGGATACAAGTACTTTGTTGGATACATGATTTGTGGCTATTTTTTCCCAGTATGTAGCTAGTCTTTTCATTTGCTGTCTTTTGCAGAGCAAATTTTTACTTTTGATAAAGTCAGATTTGTCAATTTTATTTTTACCGGTTGTGCTTTTGATGTTGTATGTGTGAACTCTGCCCAACCCAAGGTTTCAAAGATCTTCTCCTTATGTTGTCTTCTAAAAGTTTGATAGTTTTATGTTTTCCATTTAAGCATAGGATCCATTTTGAGTTAATTTTTATTTAAAATGTGAGCTATGAGCAGATTCTTTCTCTCTCTCCTTTTTTTTTTTTTTTTGCTTATGTATGTCCAGCGCCATTCATTGAAAAGGCCATTCTTTCTCTGTTGACTTTCTTTTGCACTGTCATCAAAAACCAAATTGTGTGTATCTATTTCTGAAATCTCTATTCTGTTCCAATGATCCATCTAACTATCCTGTCATCAATATCACACTGTCTTGTTTACTGTAGCTTTATAGTAAGTATAAAAAAGTAGTGTGAAACAAACTCCTACTTTGTTCTTAGTTTTCAAAATTGTTTGGGCTACTTTAGTAAAATTTAGAACCAGTTTGTCAATATCACCAAAAAAATTCCTGCCAGAATTTTGATTGATATGTATTTTATCTATGTATCAATTTAGGGGAGATTTGAGGAAAGTTAAAATCTTAAAATATTGAGGTTGCTAATCCACACACATAATATATCCCTCTACTTATATGCTTTCTTCTTTACTTTCTTTCATCAGTGTTTTGAACTTGTCAGCAACAGATTTAGCACATATTTTCTTAGATTTATTCCTAAGTATTTTATTTTTTGGAGACTTTTTAAGAAAAAATTTTGGTTTTCAATTGTTCATTGCTTACTATAAAGAAATATTGATTTTTGTGTATTGACCTGTATCCCGCAATCATGTTGAACTCTCTTATTAGGTCTGGGAGCTTTTTTGTAGATGCTTTGAAATCTTCCTTGTAGACAATGATGTTACGTGTGAGTAGAGACAGTTTTATTTCTTCTTTTCAAATCTGTAAGCATTTTACTTCTTTTTTTCTGCCTTATGACTACGGCTTTAGTACCGTGTTGAATAGAAATAGTGAAAGTGGATATCCTTGCCTTGGCCTCCATCTTAGGGAGAAAGCATTAATTCTTTGATCATTAATTATGACGTTAGCTGCATTTTTTAAATAAAAATCCTTAATCAGGTTAAGGAAGATCCCTTCTATTTCTAGTTTACTAAGATTTTTTTGTCATAAATGCGTGTTGAATTTTGTCAGATTTTTTTCTGCATCTATTGACGTGATATGATTTTCTTCTTTCGTCTGTTAATATGATGGATTACATTGGTTTATCTTTCTAATGGTGAACCATCCTTGCATTCCTAGGATAACCTCTACTTTGTCTTGGTCTATGCTTCTTTTATATATTGCTAGATTTGATGTCTAATATTTTGTTGAGGACTTTTGTGTCTATGTTCATGAAGAATATTAATCTGTAGTTTCCATTTCTTATATTGCCTTGTCTGGTTTGTTTTTATCAGGGTGATGCTGGCATCACAAAAATGAGTTGAATAGTATTCCCTCCTTTTCTATTTTCTTGAAGAGATTGTGAGGAATTGTTATTGTTATCTTTTTTTCTTAACTGATTGGTATAATTCACCAGTGAAACCATCTGGGCCTGGAGTTTTCTTTGTTGGAAGTTTTTCAATTATGAATTGAAGTTTTTTTAGTAGATACAGAATGATTCAAGTTATCTATTTTTTCTTGAGTGAATTTTGGTAGTGTGTCTTTCAATTGGTTCACTTCATCTAAGTTGCTGAATTTATGGCCATAAAGTTATTCTTAGCATTCCCCTATAATTTTTTTAATCTTTGTGGAGTCTGTAGTGATATATTCTGATATTGGTAATTTGTGTCTCCCCTGTTTTTTCTTTGTCAGTCTGGGTAGAGGTTTATCAATTTTGTTGATCTTTTCAAAGAAGCTGCTTTTGGTTTCATTGATTTTTTTTTCTGTTTTCTATTTTTCTTATTCTATTTTATTTTTCTTATTTATTTTCTTCTGCTTGCCTTAATTCCACATGCTCTTATTTTTTTAGTTTTTTAGGGTAGAAACTTTGATTATCAATTTGAGAATGTTCTTCATTTCTAATATAAGCATTAAATGCTATAAATTTTTTCCCACTGCTGTTTTAGATGTGTCCCGTAATTTTTGATATGTTGTATGTTTGTTTTCATTCAATGCAGAATATTTTCTACCTTCTTTTGAAACTTACTGTTTGGCTCATGGATTATTTAGAAGTTTGTTGTTTGACTTTCGAATATTTGAGGATTTTTCAGATATCTTTCTGTTAATGACTCCTGGTTCAATTTGTTAGGATCAGAGAAATATACCTTGCATTATTTCAATTAAAAAATTTGTTGGGGGCCGGCCCAGTGGTGCAGCGGTTTCGTCCGCGCTTGGCAGCCCGGGGTTCGCGGGTTCGGATCCCGGGCGCCCGCGGACGCACTGCCTGTCAGCCACGCCGTGGCGGCGTCCCATATAAAGTAGAGGAAGATGGGCACGATGTTAGCCCAGGGCCAGTCTTCCTCAGCAAAAAGAGGAGGATTAGCAACGGATGTTAGCCAGGGCTGGTCTTCCTCACCAAAAAAAAAAAAAAATTTGTTAAAGTTTGTTTATATGACCCAGTGTATGGTCTATCTCATTGAATGTTCCATCTGCACTTGAACATATATGATTATTGAGTGGAGTGCTTTATGAATGTTAATTAGGTCAAGTTGATTGAAAGTGTTCCTCAGGACTTCTATATTCCTGTTGGTTTTCTTTCTACTTGGTATTTTGATTACTGAGAGATGAGTGGTAAAGTCTCCAAGTATAGGTATGGATTTCCTATTTCTCCTTTCAGTTGTGCTCCTTCATTTATGCTTCATGTATTTTGACTATCTGTCATTAGGTGCAGAGACACTTAAGATTGTTATTCTTCTTGATGAATTGACCTTCTTTTTCTTGCTGAGGAAGTTTTGCCCTGAGACCACTGTTGCCAATCTTCCTCTTTTTGCTTGAGGAAGATTCACCCTGAGCTAACATCTGTGCCAATCTTCCTCTATTTTGTATGTGGGTTGCCGTCACAGCATGGCTGCCAATGAGTGGTATAGGTCCATGCCTGGGAACCGAACCCTGGCCACTGAAGCAGAGCATGCCAAACTTAACCACTAGGCCTTGGGGCCAGCCCCTGAATTGACCCTTTTTAAAAAAAATTATTTTATAATGTCCCTCTTTATCTCTGGCAATTTTTCTTGTCCCTAAATCTACTTTATCATATTTATGTAACCACTCCTATGACTAACTTTGTGACAAAGGAGTAAGAGAGAAGGAAAGACTCTTGAGATCACAGAGGCCCCCTTTCTCAGTTTCTCTGATCAGAGAGAAAAATATGTCCTTTCAGATTACCTAAAAGTTTGTATGGGAGTGCAGCCTCATGACTGAGGCTTGCCTGGGGCCAGCCCAGGTGAATAAAAAATATTAAAATAAACCAGCATTCCCCTCACATTATCTATCCCACAGGGAGCCTCCTTCCTGGTTTTATGGCCATGAAGAGAGGGAAGAGAATTTTTCTTGAAGAGTTTTCTGATTGCACCTGCTGCGTAATCTTGATATGTAGAATTTTGTGGAGTTCAAGCTGGGAGATATGGGAGAGAAAAAAACACGAATGTTTTTACCATATTGATCAGGCTCCTAGTTCTATTATTTACTTTAAGTGTAATCAGATAGTTGCTTTATGTATGCTGTCCAGTATTTTAAATTGTAATCAAAGGAAGAGATAGTATAGAGTGAGCTTACTCCATCTTAGGTAGAACCTCATAAGCCACACTTTCACTCCACACTGTGGACAACTCAGAAGACTTTCCACTTACTGTTATTTTGGTCAAGAATACCTCTCAACTGGTTCTATTGTTATGCCTGAAGTCTCTATTTTACATTCTACTTTTAACACATGTAACCAATACAAGTGCAACACCCAACTATTTTCAGTCGATTATGCCTTAATTCTGATTAACTTAATAGGAAATCACCAGCATAGATCATAACCAAGAAATAACAGAAACAAAGACGGAGAACTGAAATTCCTTGATGAAGAGAGAAAGGAATCCTAGAGACTGGTTTTCTGAAGACCACGTCTTGGTAGGGCATGAAAATATATGTCCCTGAACAAATGAAGGACAAATAAGAACTTTGATTACCGGGAGGATATAAATCAATAGGTATTATGTTGTATCAATAAGTACTCTTTTTGTTGTGATCACAGAAATCCAGTGCTATTTGGCTTAAACTAAAAAAAGAAATGTATTTAAAAGTCCAGTGGTAATATGACTTCAGAAATGACTGGATCCAGTTATTTAAATTATGCAACCAGGAAGAATCCTCCTTTTCCTGGCTTATATAGCTTTCTATTGGCTTCATTCTCGGGCAGATTCTTCCCGTGATGTGACAAGGTCACCAGTAATTTCAGATTTATAATCTTCACTCAAAGCAACTGCAGCAACTGGAGTCTCTCCCGAAATTGTAATTGGAAGTTGAAGATTCACATTGATTGGCCTGGATTGGGCTATATTCCCATCTCTGAACTAATGCCTCTATTCTGATTGTCCAGGCCTAGGTCTGGAACCAGGAAGTAGGCTCAGCTGTTGATACAGCACAGACTGACAGTGAGGAAAGAGTGAATCCCCCAGGACATGTGAGGTCCTATGAACATAAGAAGAAGGCATTGATTCTGAAAAGGCATAACAAGAGCTATCCACTATGTAGGCGATGTTGAAAGAAGGATGGAAAGCTATGAAAAGAAACGTTTCCTACTTAACAGAGTGGCTTAGAAGGCTATTTTGTGTGAGAAGGAAAGCTCAAAGGCTGGTTTTCTAAAACTCTAACAGTAACAATTCTCTTGAATCCAGGGGAGTCAGTGAATATACTGAGTTTTTGTAGTCACTGATGTTAGCATTGACATGTATAGTAAATGCCATTTTCCAGTAATATTGAATGGCATATACAAAAGACAGACCATGCCTTTTTTTTTCACTAATTGCTACCTGCTATATTTTGTTACTTAATAAAAAAATAAGGAATGTATTTCAAGTTAGAAAGACTGCTTTTCAAGTTAAAAATATATTAGATATACTTTTTAATGTCAAAATCTTTATAACTAAGGAAAAGTCACCAAGAATTAAAAGCAGAACATTGGTTGAAGAAAAGAATTTGGAAGGAGAAGAGGGTAGGCATATCTAAAGTTATGAATGCTCCTCTCTCCTCTTCCATAGTTCTCACCCTGAACTGGTTCACTCAGGATTCAGCATTGAGTGTCACAGCCAGAATCCCAAATGATCATTTGAAATCCGCCATCACAGAAGCACCACCACTATTCAGCTGCCACCAGAGGCATGGAAGTGAGAAGCTTGGAGACAAAATTGCTTCACAAAAGACTGAGTCTCTTCCCATCAGAGGGGAGTTTGTTTGTAGGATGGTGTGAAGAATGTCTCAGCAAGGAGTCATATGTGATTGCAGCTGCAGCAGCTGCATCACACACACAAAAAATTTCCTAGGAACCAGGAAGAAATCCTGGAGATTTAGGGCAAATCTCTCAGCCTGCTGCAAATGCCAGGGTGACTATTTAGCACTTGAGAAAATCTGAGAGCCTAAAATTACTCCTCAACATCTTTGGGATAAGAAGAAAAAGAAAGATAATGAAATGAATGCTTTAACGTTTTATTTGAAGTCTGACATGTAGAGTAGTTGGCCTACCTACCTTTAACTGTCTGAAGGCATCTCAGAATGAACTTTTACACGAGTTTCTTAAGGTTCTCTCCTTCTGTCTATTTCCTTACCCTTCCCATTGGCAGTCCCTCCTGTTGCAGCCCCTCTCTCTACCTCTGACTTTTGTAGAGTCAAGGGGCCTTGGTATGATTTGTATTGCCCAAATATCTACTTTGGAACTCAGTGACTTTAAACTTTTTGTTTTGCTAAGCACAGCACAAATATACTATGTATTTTTCACTGAGGCTTACCCAAAACACTTTCATGATGCATACATTCCCGTATGCTATTTCACCCCACAAATATAAAATGACTGGATCCTGAAATGATTGGACCTTTTATTAAAGGACCAATTCCTTTGTAAGTTTTTGCCCATTTCTTCAAAACTCAGAATACCAGATAGAACAATTTTTAGATGCACAGAATTTTTGTGTTTCAGCCACAGGCCTGAATGGAAAACATGTGATTGTAGTGGCTGTCATACTAATCTTTTTTTTTTTCCCCTTCAAGCATTCTACTACTGGTGATAATAAATGACTACTTCTTTTTTTCTGATAAAAGATTTAAGTCATTGGCATCTCATCACTTGATGTTTTTGGCAGGAATATTTTGATTTTGTTTTGAATCATTGCCAATTGCCAGGCCTAATTTAATGTGAAACCTGGAGGTTTGAGGATTTTTGTTTGTTTTATTTTTAGATAGATATCTTTATTTCTTTATGTATCTGGATGCTTTATTTGAGATCATAGTCAAACATATACATCACAAGTGTGTGAGTGAAGATATCGCCTTTCCTTCTAAAAAGTAAAAATATCTTTAGGTTTAGATTTTATTCCCAATATAATGAGTTGTAGGTGCAGACATACAGGCTCTGGATGAGCCTGTAGATTCTCCAGCAAAGACATCGTTGCAATTTCCACTATCATTTTGGGGAATTGACCCAGTTGTACTTAATCCAGAAAAGTGGAAATTATGTCTAATTTCAAAGAGCTTTAAGATTTGTCATGAAAAATAAATCACTTAACAAATAATATACTCTTCTACATCTTATACTGCATGCCTTAGATGGAGTTGCACAATTTAAGAATTCAATTTAACAAATAGTTATGAATACCCACTGTGACCCAGTCACTATGAGAGATACTGGGACTGTGAAGGTGAACAAGGCATTGTCACTAAGGATGGGGCTTGGGAGTAAGGAAACAGATGTTACTACAATGGACGTCTGAATTGTGTTTTAGAGTTTGTCACTTAATTTTAACTCTAAAATATAGTTTACAAGGAGGAATTATGTTTCTATTTCTATTCTTTTTTTTTGCTGAGGAAGCTTCACCTTGAGCTAACATCTGGAGCCAATCTTCCTCTTTTTGTATGTGAGCTGCCGCCATGGCATGGCCACTGATGGACAAGTGGTGTAGGTCCATGCCTGGGAACCAAACCTGGGCTGCCGAGGCAGAGTGTGCCAAACTTAACCACTAGGACACCTGGGCTGCCCCTCTTTTTCTATTGTTAATTTTAAGAATATCGGCAAAGTCCTTTTATGTAGACTGAGTCACCTAGAATCAGATTAAAGATATCATGGTGAGTTACTTAGCATTGTTGATGAGGAAAAATCTACCTCCTATGGTAATTGTGATAATGGCAGTTGTAGTAACAATAGTAAGAGTAATGGTAATATTTTGTCAAATACGTGTTGGGCACTCACTGTGTACCATGATGATTCTAAATATATTTTATGATTTACCTCACTTTATCCTTGTGTATTAGTCTAAGTCCTCCCAGAAGCAGATGATAAGACAGGATTAAACATGAAGGCATTTTGTTAGGGGAAATACCTGTGAGAGAAACTGGGGAGGGAGCCAGGCCAGGCTGGAAGGTCTGTCTGGTTATGATGTGAGTTTCACCTCAAGTGAAAGAGAGAGGAAAAGCAGGTTAGGTGGAAGTATCCTAGATTGCCATCAGTCTGAGGAAGGTTAGACAAGGCAGGCATGGAATCTTTGAGTCTCATGTCTTCCAGAAATGGGCCTGCCTTAACATCCTTCCTGTGTTCTGTCATTGGCAGGGAGAAGCCTGTGCGAGATGGGGTGTGTTGCAAATGCTGCCGTGGGTTTCAGAGCACAGCTGCCAGGGCTCCTGGTCAATTGACCGGTTACACTCCCTGTGGTTGTAAGTCTGCAGATGTGTTCTTGTGGCCACCATGCCTTACAACAACTCTCTTTTACAGATGAGAAAACTAAGGCAACACAGAGACTAAGTGATTTGCCCAAAGTTAACAACTGATAGGTGGCAGAGCCAGGATTCCAACCCATGCAGTCTGGTGTCGGATTCTATGCTTTTATTCACTAGATCAGCTCTCAAGTTCTTACTAATAGTATTAAAATACTATTAAAACGAAAATCTTTACAATGATTTCCAAACTGTGAAGCACCATATGAAGATCTATAGCAATAATTCCTAAACTTTAGCCTGCATAAAATCACCCTAGGGACTTATTGAAGGTGCAGACAAATAGCTTCTCACCCTACAGTTTCTGGTTTAGTAAATCTGAGGTGGGGCTTCAGGATTTACTTTTTTAAGGGTCATTCCTAGTGATCCTTTACAAAGGATCCTTGAATGAGACTTTTACAAACACTGCTCTAGAGGAAGAATACTGGGCTTGGAGACAGAAAAGTGACTTCAATTCTGATTGTGTCAACTGCTAGCTGTAAAACCTTGGACAAGTCACTTAAATTCATTAAACCCAGTTTACAAATTTGCAAATGGAGATGATAATAACAGCAATAATTAATAACTAAATAGGTCTCACCAGGTTCTGGTGTACTAGATGGGAAAGTTTTGCTTGATAATCTGAGGAGCATTGTGCAAATGCCTGTTATGATGACACCTGCTAGTTTCCCCTCAGCAGTAGCATCATTCTCTGACTGTGTTGTCAGATGATGGGGGGCCCTGGATATTTGTGGGTGTGTCATGTGCTTCACATTCCAGCATATTTGATATCTGCCCTTGAATCCAGGTGAGGGAAAAAGGAATGTCTTTAAAGTGTTCAATAAATCAAAGAATTAATTTCTCCTCTAGTTCTGCAGTAAGTTGTGTCTTTAGAGATTGTCCTGATTATGTGGGTGGCTTGAAAATGGAATCCTTGAAAAGGCATTTCTTTAGTGCGTTTTTCCCCCTTAAGTCATGGCGTAACTACTGGTTCCTTTAAAAAATTGACAGTGATAGTAAATCAGGGTGCTGTGGAAGATGGAGAAAATTTTCATTTATTTCTTGTCCCTTCCTCCAGCTTCCTATGGGAACCAGAATATGCCAGAATCTGCATCCTACTGCATTTCACCCTAAGATATCTAACGTTCCTACATCCCATGCAAGCAGATCTCAGGGATCAGCTAGAATGCCTGTTGGCTAAGGATTTAAGAGGACTGAGATTTAAAGCTGTGAGGTGCCCGTCATCAATATTTTTGACCTGTCTGTAGAGATTGCTTATCAGTGATCTCACAGTACCCTTCCTTTGCCTTCCCAGGAAACACCATCTGGTAGAAGAAGGATGCCTATTGTCCAAGACTGGGCACTGCCACACACACTCACTCTACTGATTCTATCCTGGTGCTTTTCTCCTCTACACTGTGTTCTTGAGCCAAGGACCTTAGGAGAGGAAAAAGCCACTTAGCTACCCTGAACCTCAGTCTATTTATCTGTAACTTGAAGGAATAACACATGCCCTATCTACTTCAATGTGGATCAGATAAGATAGAGGCAACTCCTTTCTTCAGACCTAACTGGTTATCAGATTTTGGTTATGCAATAAGCTATCTTTAATACTGAGCCCTACTTCCAATAGGCAAAATATTGTAAATTAAACTTTTGTTTCTGGAAATACATTTTATACCATAAAATAAAGAGAGCTATCAAAAATACATAAAAAGAAAAGAAAATCTAAATGGAAACTTTTAATGAACATTTATTAAGCATATAAAACCAAACAATAAAAACCTCTGCCATAAAGATTCCTTTTGGGGAAAATTTCTGCGTAGACTAAACTGGATGAGATATATTAAAATATATCCATTAAGATTTTTTTTTCTGTACTGGAATTTTCCATTTATAGTCATAGGTATTCTTCAGTTTATTCATCTTAAACATGTTTATGATTGAATCCGTGAGCCTGAATGCCTCTCAGTTACTAAAATAGTAAATGTCCAGTTTCCAAAATGACTTCTTTTTTGAAGATATTTTGCTCTTTTATATCAATAAGATCTTCTATTCTGAGCATCCATCAACAGATACCAAATTTTCTCTTTTGGCAATGTAACATTACCAAGATGTTTGCTTCCCCAAAAGTCCCATTTTTATTTTCTTTTAATGCCTGTCAAGAAGGATCGTTTTCACCTTCAGTAATTTCAGCTAATGTCCTTGAAAATCATCTCTGAAGTGTTTGAGTCATTGCATGCAGCTTCCTTTGAACTCTGACCTCACACCAAGCAATTATCTTTTTGTTCAGACAGAGCTACAGGGATTTTAAAGGGATTTTATTAATTTATTTATAACCATGTTGGTTCAAAAGTATTTTAATGTGGATTACAAAGATGTAACAAAATAGGACATCAAAATAATTCAGAACATCAAGAACTGGGATGGTCAATGAAGACTTTCTAGAGAAGAAAGGTGTCAGGTCTAAAACCAGAAAGTAGCAGTATAAACATTAGCAAAGGAAGGAGGAATGGTGCTCGGAGCTGAGGGAGCAGAATGGGCAAGGAAATGGAATTAACCATGGACTACCTACAACCCTTTGAAGTCTCCTGGCTTGGCATTCTTAAATTTACAATATCTGGCTGAAATCAAAATCTCATCTTCATCTACCATCATTCCTCTCTTTTTTCTTTTTTGCAGGTTAAAGGAATAAAATTTTCTTTTTCAATGACTGCATATTTCATAATCTTGATGATTGAGTCTTTTTAAAATTTTTACTTTATTGAGATATAATTGACATATAACGTGTGTAAGTTTTAGGTGTATAACGTGTTGGTTTGACACATTTACATATTACAACATGATTACTACAGTAGTGTTAGCTAACACCTTTATCATGTCATATAGTTATCATTGGTTTTTTGTGTTGAGAACAATTAAGATCTAGTTTCTTAGAAACTTTGAAGTTTGTAGTACAGTATTGTTGACTATAATCACTGTGTTTTTTGTATTAGATCTCCAGAGTTTATTAAGTTACTAGTTGCAAACTGTCATTCCTTTCAAGCACCCTAAACTCCTGCCATGCCAGTATCACTCATCTCCATGCCCGTATACACTCTGACCTTTGCTCAGATCATTTGTCACCTGTAGTAGCTTCCTCAGCTCTCCCACACAAAGCTTGTGGTTCTTCCCTCTGTACTTCCTTAGAACTTAGCGTATACTACTAGTATGACTCCCAGCATATTGTTCTGTAGTTTGTTTAAAGATCTATTACCCCCAGTAGGCTGTGTGGCCTTTCAGTATCTTCAATATCATGCCTTATATATGGTAAGTAGTTCCTTGCTGAATATTTTAATTGAATTGCATTGAGCATGACATATTTGAAAAAGTAGATATACTTTTTTAGAGAGGAAAGTTTTGCGTATTTGTAGGGGCTTCAGTGAGGTGTGCCTAAAAATCATTAGACCAGGGACTATTAAAAAGAGGTGAAACTCAGAAGGTCTGGGAATTTGGTTGGGAAAAAATTTCATTATATTTGCATTAACCACAATCTTAAACTTAATATTTATTTTAATTATGAATGATGGTCCCCAAACAGGGTAACATTAGTAGTATCTCAGATTGGGCATCAGTAGAAATTACAAATACTTGTGTATCATATCAGTTATTTCAGATTCTGGAAATGTTTAAGGTCACTTCTTCAAAATTAGGGTCATTATCAGACTGCTGCTAGATCTTGCTATTTCATGCATCAGTGAAGGTGCTCATATATTTCTATATAGATTTAAAAGAATATTTTAACTATTTTTCAATACAATTGATTTCCTTTGTATTGTTTGTATTTTATATTTTTGCATTTAAAAACCTTATGAGCAAGGGTTCATGGGCTTTTCATCAGATTGCTGAAGGGATATTGGACATAAAAATGGTTAGGAGCACTTGCATTGTAAGTTCACTGAGAGCAGGGCCTGTGAGGGGTGTTGGCAGTGTCCATGAAAGCCCTGTTCAGGGGAGTGGTATTTTGGGATATGGTGAGGTTGACCTTGCTGTGGTAATGAATGTAGGATTGGAGGCCTGGATAATCCAGTATGCTACTGAGCAGAGCTTGATTTGATGAAATCTTCCTTTTAGGAAAATGGGTCTGGTTGTTCTACATAGGGTGGGTTGGAGGGTCAAACTCATTTAGAAATCTGTTGTAGCCCAGGTGTGAGACGAGGAGGCCCAGTCAAAGATGGTGATCATTAGAATTGAAGGTGAAGATGTGGCCTGGGCTGCACAAGAGGTGAAATGGAAGAAACAGTTAGAGATGAGCCCTGGAAGTGCTGTTTTGGGTGGGAAAAAGCAAGAGTTTGATTTTGACGATACTGAGTTTGAGCTAACATAAAAATCTGTAGGTTTAGATGCTGGTTTGGAGTTTCACTGTGAAGCTAGGGATTTGACAGCTCTCAGTACAGAGAGAAGAGGTGAAGTAAAGAGAACAAAGTAGTTTATCACTGGAAAGAGCAGAACGAGAGAAGAGGCTGAGAGTTCGGCAGGAAGAATCAGAATCAATAGAAATCTCAGTTTTCCACCTCTCAGGAGCAACCAGTGATCTCTATCCGGCGTGTACCCTCTGTGGAGTCAGGATCCAAAGGGTGAGCTGGGCTCCTGGCTGTGTATATATTAGGAGTGAGTTCTGCTGCCCAGGAAGGGCCAGTGTTCAGCCGTGACCAAGGGCCCAGGTTGGCCTCAAACTGTGAAGCTAATGGCATAAAATTCCTTTGCCTTTTTGCACAGAAGCTTGGTGACACTGAAGGCCAAGTCCCATGCACATTGTTACTTAACTCGTCAGGAGCCTGACTATTTCTTTTTACTGGCTGCACTTCCTACAGCTCTCACAGCATCCAAAGCCTACTCTTGTTCCAACTCTGGCTGCTCTCTGGCCAATCACTTGAGTTCCTTTTTTCTTCCCTTCCATCCCCTTCTCTCCAAGGTTTTCTTCTCTCCAATAGATAGTCTGTGGCTCTTTTCCAGCATGTCTAATTTTACAGTCTTATACTAATTCTGTCAAGCTTTCTAAAATTTTTGCCATCATATGGAAACCCTCAAACCTCCACAATTAGCTGCTCCTCTAATTTGTTCCTTTTGCGAATGTTTAAGGAACCATACAGATGTCTGCTCTTTAACATTTCTCCAATTATTTAATGGGCCATGTTTATTGTTTCTATTTTTTTTATTGTGACTTTTCTAGAAATTTATATCTTTATTTACAAAGGTTTGCTTATAAAAGTGCCTTGCATCTTTACTCTTATATGTCATTCTCGTCTCTGACCCCATCCATTGCTGAAATTTTATTTTGAAGTATCTTATAATTTTGACTGAAACTTGATCTATAGAGACCTTCAAAAGCATTCATATTAAGCAGGAAAGATGGTAACCTACTTAGTAGACTGTGTCTGGAATATCAATTCCCCTTAGGTCCATGCCAATTTCAGTGATGAACTAACCACAAAAGCATAGTTTAATAAAATGAAATATCCATTTCATTTCATTAGTCAGTTTTTATGTAATTAAACAAGAAACCAATTACATTTTGCATATAATGTTGAATGTTTTTTAGAAGATTATCTAGTAATTTGACTAGAATATAAACCCTGCATCCTCTTAAATTAAAACTGCAGTGTTTTTGAATGAATACCAATAAATCATATCTTATTTTGCTTTTGCTGACACTAAAATGAAAATAATGATAGAATAACCTGAAACAGATTATGATGAATTTTTAAACAGCTATTGACTTACTTTCAGTTAACACCCGTCAAGGATATGCTGATAACTGTAATTCAGTGCAACTTGCTTTTTTTTTATTGACAGTTTTTTTTAGAGCAGTTTAAGGTTCATAGCAAAATTGAGCAGAAAGTACAGAGATTTCTCATATATTCCCCACCCTCACACATGTACAGTAGTCCCCCCTTATCCTCGATTTCACTTTCCATGGTTTCAGCTACTCGAGGTCTGAAAATATTAAATGGAAAATTCCAGAAATAAGCAATTCGTAAGTTTTAAATTGTGCGCCATTCTGTGTTCTGAGTAGTGTGATGAAATCTCGTGCTATCATGCACCATCCTGCTCCCTCCCATCTGGGATGCTTCATTTCACATCATCTTAAGAAGAAGAGTGAGTACAGTACAGTAAGACATTTTGAGAGAGAGAGACCACATTTACATAAATTTTATTACAGTATACTGTTATAATTGTTCTATTTTATTATTAGTTATTTTTAATGTTGCACTGTGCCTAATTTATAAATTAAACTTTATCATGGGTATATATGTATAGGAAAAAACAGTATATATACGGTTCCAGGCATCCACTGTGGGTCTTGGAATGTATCCGTTGTGGATAAGGGGGGACTACTCTATAATCTCCCTGGTACCAACAGCCCCCACCAGAGTAGTACATTTGTTACAACTGATGAATCTATAACATATTCACCCAGAGTCCATAGTTTACATAAGAGTTCACTCTTAGTGTTGTACATTCTATGGATTGGACAAATGTAGAATGACAAGTGTCCATCATTATGGTATTATACAGAGTATTCTCACTGCCCTAAAATCTCCTGTGTTCCACCTATTCATCCCTCCCTCTCCACAACCCCTCGCAACCAGTGATCTTTTTACTGTCTCCACAATTTTGCCTTTTCAAGAATGTTGTATAGTTGGATTCAACATAGGACCTGGCCACCCACTTTCAGATTGACTTCTCTCACTTAGTAATATGCATTTAAGATTCCTTCATGTCTTGTCATGGCTTGATAGCTTATTTCTTTATAGTGCTGAACAATATTCCATTGTCTGGATGTACTGGATGTACCACAGTTTATTTATCCGTTCACCTACTGAAAGACATCTTGTTTGCTTCGAGTTTTGGCAATTATGAATAAAGCTTCTATAAACATCTGTGTGCAGGTTTTTGTGTGGAAGTACATTTTCAACTTCTTTGGATAAATATCAAGAAGCATAGCTGCTGGGTTGTATGGTAAGAAGATGTTTACTTTTGTAAGAAACCATCAAACTGGCTTCCAAAGTGGCCATACCACTTTGCACTCCCATCAGCAATGAATGAGAGTTCTTATTGCTCCCATCCTTGCCAGCCTGTGGTGGTGTCAGTGTTCTGGAATTTGGCCATTCTGCTAGGTGTGTAGTGATATCTCATTGTCATTTTAACATCCTTGATGACATATGATGTGGAGTATCTTTTCATATGCTTATTTGCCATCTGTATATCTTTTGTGAAGTGTCTGTTATGGTCTTTGGTCCATTTTTTAATCAGGTTGTTTATTTTTGTATTGTTGAATTTTAAGAGTTCTTTGTGTATATAGATAATAGTCCTTTTCCAGATGTGTCTTTTGCAAATATTTTCTCCCAGTCTGTGGCTTGTCTTATCATTCTTTTGATATCGCCTTTCACAGAGAAGAAGTTTTTAATGTTAATGAAGTCCAGTTTATCAATTAGCCAGTCCTGGTGGTCTAGTGGTTAAGATTTGGCACTCTCACCGCCACAGCCCGGTTTCGTTTCCAGGTCAGGGAACCACACCACCTGTCTGTAGGTTGTCATACTGTGGTGGCTTCATGTTGCTGTGATGCTGAAAGCTATGCCATTGGCATTCCAAATACCAGCAGGATCACCCATGGTGGACAGGTTTCAGTGGGGCTTCCAGACTAAGGCAAACTAGGAAGAAGGACCTGGCCACCCACTTCCAGAAAAATTGGCCATGAAAACGCTATGGCAGTGGAGCATTGTCTGATATAGCACCAGAAGATGAGAGGATGGAGCAAAAAGACTGGGCAGGGCTCAGCTCTGGTGTACACAGGGTCACTAGGAGTTGGAATCGACTCGACAGCACTAAGAAACAAATAAACAAAAGCTTATCAGTCATTTCTTTTTTGAATGCAGCTTGCTTTTTAACTAAGTGTCTAAAATGTATCTTTTCTAAGAAGCTTAGAGATGTTTAATGACACGAACATCTCTAGACACCTAACTCCCTGGGCATGTGTGCGCATGTTTGCACATGAACTTTATTTTTTCTTATGGGGGAGATTTTTCTTTACTTACTACATTGTCAGGTTATCTGAGTCAAATTTTGAAAATCCACCTACAATGGATAGAATTTCTCATAAATATATTATTTCTTGATCAGAGGCTTAAGGGCCATTAGCTGTGGAGGAATCCTTTTATAAATACTTTCACTTCAGGGTAGGGATTTGGAGAGAAGGAAAGAAACCTTTCCTCATTCCTTCTGGGTAGGGTCTTCAGCCCTGTGTTCTTTTTGAATTGAGCAAGTAGATTTTAGGTGGCAAAATAGCACAGTTAGAGCATGGGCTTTGGAGTTGGCAGAACTGGGTTCTAATCACTGCTTCACTGTTTATGATGTACATATCCTACACCTCAGTTTTTTTTTCTGTACCATTCAGTCCCTCATTCAACCACCGTTTCTTGAGCACTTATTATGTGGAATGCACCATGTAAACTGCTAGAGATAGGCATGGTCTCAATAGGCACATGAAAAGATGTCTGACATCACTAATTATTAGGGAAATGCAAATCAAAACTACAATGAGATATCACCTCCCACCTGTCAGAATAACTATAGTTAACAAGACTAGGAATAACAAGTGTCGGGGAGAATGTAGAGAAAAGGGAACCCTCATACATTGTTGGTGGGAATGCAAACTGGTGCAGCCGCTATGGAAAACAGTATGGAGAGTTCTCAGAAAACTAAAAATAGAAATACCATATGATCCAGCTATTCTACTACTGGGTATTTATCCAAAGAACATGAAATCAACAATTCAAAAAGATACATGCACCCTTATGTTCATTGCAGCATTATTCACAATAACCAAGATGTGGAAGCAACCCAAGTGCCCATCAACAGATGAATGGATAAAGAAGATGTGGTGTATATATATACATATACACACACAATGGAATACTACTCAGCTGTAAAAAAGAAGTTGTGCCATTTGCAACAACATGGATGGACCTTGAGGGTATTATGCCAAGCGAAATAAGTCAGACAGAGAAAGACAAATAATGTATGATTTCACCCTGATGTGGAAGATAAACAAGCAAATACATGGATAAGGAGAACAGATTAGTGGTTGCCAGAGGGGAAGGGGGGGAGTGTGAAAGGGATAAAGGGACACATGTGTGTGGTGATGGATAAAAACTAGACTATTGGTGCTGAATAAATAAATAAATAAATAAACAAACTAGAGATAGGCATGGTCTTTGACATGATGAAACTTACATGTAAATGGAGGATAATAGTAGTACTTAATCATATAATTTTATGTAAATTAACTGATATTAGCCAAGAAATGATAAGCAAAGTGGCAGACATATAAGTTAGGGTTCAATAAATAATAGGTATTTTTTATACTATTATTATGTTAGTTTATAAGTCTCCTGATCAGCCACTGTTGTGTTCCAGTGCCTAGCCTACTTCTTAGCACATATCACTCTCTTGTCTTAGGTAGGGTTCTTCAGAAGCAAACTCCAAGATAAGAATTTGTGTGCAAATAGTTGATAAGGAAATCCTCCCAGGAGAAACTAGTAAAGAATTGGGGAAAGCAGAACAAGACAGTAGAAGAATTCAAGGAAGGGTGGGATTCAGGTAAACTGCAGTGGAGGTCACCTGATGCTTCAGGAGACTCTGGAGGGTAAATCATCCCTCAGAGCAGTCCCAACCTGAGACAAAAGAGGTATCAATCATTGTACTTGTCAATCATTGACTAAGGGCATCATGAGGGACTGTGGTGGGCAGAATAATGGCCCCAAAGATTTCCATGCCCTAATCCCTGGGAACCTGTGAGTGTATTACCTTCCATGGCAAAGGGAACTTGGCAGATGTAATTAGGGGTTTGGATTTTCAGACAGGAAGATTATCCTGGATTATCCAGAGGGGTCCAATCTAGTCATATGAATCCTTAAAAGTGGAGAATCTTTCCCAGCTGAGGTCAGAGAGAGATGTGATGACAGAGGAAGGGTCAGAGAAAAGTGATATTGTTGACTTCGAAAATGGAGGAAGAAGGGCTATGAGCCAAGGAATCCACATTCCTCGAGGCCTCAAGAAGCTGGAGAACGTCAAGGAAATGGATTCTCCCCTAGAGCCTCTAAAAGGAAATTCAACCTGGCAACACCCAGTGAGAACTGTGTCTGACTTCCAGCCTACAGAACTGTAAGGTAATAAATTTGTGCTGTTTTAGCCACTACATTTGTGGTAATTTGTTATGGCAGCAATAGAAAACTAATATGGAGACAGACTCCTAGGCACTTCTCTACTCTCTGCTCTTATGTGCAAAGCAACCCCAGTCGCCTGTGTTCTTCTCTAAAGAACAGTTGCGGGTACAGGAATTGGAGGCAAGAGTACACCAAAGTAGAATGAACTCAGAAATGGTAAAAGGGACGCCAGGGGATCTGGGGAGCTGCCAACAGTGTTTGCTGCAGTGCTTAGTAAGTATTTGTTAACTGAATGGATGAATACATGAATAAATTTATGTAAACTGTTGAAACAGAGAGGTTGTATAAGAAATGGCTTCTCATCACAGGTAGGCATGTTGGCAGTTCCCATTCAAACAGTGTATTTGATTATCAAAACATTCTTTTAAACTTAATACTTTCCCCTCATTTTCAGGTTCTCCAAGGGGTCAGTGGATTGGAAAAGTAAAAGTGTTCTATAGACATAATAAAAACAAGCCAACTTCAAAGCTATGTCTATACTGTAGAAATCCTCTAGAAAATTCAACAATTCTTTGGAGAATTTCATTGCATTCTAAGTACCTGACTTGTAAACTGCTGTAACTAACCAGCTGGAGAATTCATCATCCTCTGGAGCATTTGGCTTGCTTGGCAGAAAAACAAAACAAAACTACCTAGAAATGGAAAAGTAACAGCCTTTAGAAGCAAATGTTTGGAGAAGTCAGGATCAAGAAAAATAGGCTAAATGAATATTTTCCATTTTTCTATGGTTTTCCTCCCTCCCTACTTTTTCTTTTCCAACCTTTTGTGCCCAGTCAAGAATCCTAAATGAATTGTCTTTTTATGATTAAATTAAAATAAAGTCTATGCATGTGAATGATTGAGTCTGCATCCATGTATTCAAGAGTCAGAGAAAGACAGATGATTGGAATATCAAACATAATGGAAATGAATTTGCTAATGTCCTAAATTTTGGGACATGGTTTCTGTAATTTTACATGGTTTTAGATCACCTAAACCCAAGAGATGCTTTAAATATAATAAAATTGGAGATGAGATTATGGGAGTCAGCCTGGGAGATGTTGGTAGATGTGTCAGATTAATATTTCCTCTCACTCTAGCTCCCCCTTTTATCACTTTTGAATGAATTTTTCTTCTTTTTATCCCCCACTAAAAATTTTTAGTAATACTTTTATTGTTGCATGAGAAGTAGAACCATGAGTGTGCTCCTTTTAGATTTAAATACCACATCAGTAAGAATGCTTTTGGCTGCAAGTAAGAGAAAGTGCAACCAAAATAGGAAGTCAGGAGACAGGGCAGGCCCAGGATTGGTTTCGTGATGTAATTGAGGACCAAGTGCTTTCCCATATTTCTGCAGATTGCATCAAAGATGGTCCCAACTTGACTGCAGAGGTTCAGACATTGTATCCAGTTATACTATATGTGGTGAAGAAGAATTTTATTTTGTGAGTCTCCTTTAGTATGGAGTAAAACCTTTTCAAGATGCCCCCATTCTACCCCAGCTGCTTTCTCTTTGGATCCATTGGCCAGGATTAGATCACATACTGTGGCTCATATACCCTGTCCAAGAAGCAAGGAAGGTTGTTTGTCTGTAACACCTATGTTCAGCCAGCTCTGCCAGTGAGGACGAAGGTGAAAGGATGGTGATAGCTGTTGGACAAACAACCCTGGATATAGGTACCTCGTTGTTGTGGTAGTGAAATGAGATCATGTTGGTAAATGTTCAGTATGGTGCCTACAAGTGCACCCAGTCTTAAGATGCCTTCTGGGACAAAATTCCTTGGGAGACAGTTTTCTACTGTTAGCATTTTTAATACCCAGCTGCAACACCAGTCCAATATCCAAACAAGCATGACAAACTTTAATTATTCAATGAATCTCTCAAAGCGGACACGGGGCATCTGTTTTGTATGCCGCTGAAAAGTATCTAAAAATTCTTCTTCACTTATTCATCTTCACCTCCATAATATTCCCTCACTGTCACAACTGCTCCCCAATGTATTTGGGTCTCTCCCCAACTCCCTCCCGTCTCTGAGTCCTTTTTCCTGACCTTCTTCTTTCAGATGCAGCTCTTTATTGTGTAGATCAATTTAGTCTCTCTAGACCTCTTTCAGTTTTCCTTTCCACCCAATATGCTGATCAGCACAATGAAGTCTCAGGAATGAGCAGGCTAATGCAGAATTCTCTAAAGAGACAAGGAATAAAATAGAATGTTATGAGTAAATAAAATGGAGAAACGCACTTTTCTTTTTCCCTGTCGCCAAGCTATTTGATGTTGCCTAGAGAACCTAAACAAATGAACTCTTTAGCAAAAATCTTCAACCTTTTTCAGTCTCTTTCCCAAAGAAGACCAAGAATGGAAGCAAGACCACTTTGCCATTCATCATGAGGATCCACCCCTGCTTTGCTGAGAGCCTTTTTCTATTAGAATAACACCTTATGACGTACATAAAAATAGTTTGGCAAAACTTCAGGGAAGGGAGAGAACCCACTGATCTTAAACATGCTTTCTATTTCCTGCCCCTCTCATAGTAGTTTTAATTTCTTTCTGCCCATGGGTGATAGTGATCATGCAGACCTGAATTCATCTTTGCTTTTGAAATTTTATGCTCTATTTTAATGTTGTGAATATAAGTGGGCACTCCATTTGGATTGGTTTTTCTTTTGCCACTTGCCTCACTGTACCAGCTGCCCTCCAGGTTTGAAAGGAGAATAGTTACATCCACCATTAGTTTTATCATTTTATTTTTTATGCATTGTCTGAAAGAAAGTGCTCAGATAGACACTTAATTGCAGAAACAAGTCAGCTAGTGCCCTGTACTTTGGGGACAATATTGCAGATTATGCCTTTGAGGGCTATTCCAATCAATGAGACTAGATGCTGGGTAGAAAATCCAGGCCCCTTTATGTTAGGTACATTATATTACTTTTTTTTTTTTTAACGTGAAGACTTCTTTGCCCAGATGTTTTACTGCTTTAGGACAATTAGATCTTAAACAGAGAGATGTGTACTTGAGTGAGTCTACTCTGGGACCTCCGCTGGCTTTCTTTGAAGACCAAGGCTCTGTCCTTTGGAGATAGGTTTTGGTTCATTGGAAAGCAGTGGATATGTGAGGGGAAGGTGAACGGCTTTTATTTGCTTCCTATAGAACAAGGTAGAAGGAACCATTTCTGACTATGGTTTAATAAGAAGAATGCCTGGATGAGAGGCCTGGGCCCATTTCTCTTGATATCAATCATGAAACCAAGGACACCAGAAGGCATAGGAGGTGTGGGGATGAGGGAGTACCAGAAAAACAGAGGAGAGTTTTCGGATATTATCCACCCAAGACTGTGCCTGCTTGAAAGTACGTTTTTCATGGGAGGGATTGGGGCAGTACTCTCTATATATTGGAATAAAAAAGGTTTTTTTTTTTTTTTTTATTTTGAGTCCAAGCAAATGTGATAAAAATAATAGCAAAAGTTTGGTATGCTAAGCATTTCACATAAGTTATATCGTGTAAACCTTATATAAGCCTCTGATGTTGACATTACTATTATACTATTATCATTTTATTGATTAGGTAGTAGGTTTAGAAAGGTAATATAACTTGTTTAAAGTCACATAGCTGGTCCTAAGCACTACATTATATGGCCTCCCCCACGTGCTGTTACCATATATCAGCATCTTTATGGAGAGTGACATTGGAAAACTTGTAATCAAATATGATTGTTCTACTTTCAACAAATTTATTTTCTAGGACCATTCGCATGTCAATGGGTTATCTGATTCACTAGAATCCTGTACTGAAAAATAAAAAATGTTGCAGTTTTTTCAACCTTACAGATATTGAGAAGTGGTAAACTTTTGTTTTTACAGCCATGTCCCTTGACCTACTATTTTGGATATTGTGCACATGCTGGGATTAGAAAAATAGAAAGAAAGAGGCAGAGGACCTGGAGAGAGGAAATTAAATGGGAAGGAAAAGGTATTTGCAACTAAGCATAATACGGAAATTAGAATTTCATTTATTAACAACAAAAAAATACAATGATGTGTATTTATCTGTTTCACAAGAAAAATAAGAAATCTATAATGCTGGTATCGTCAGCACAAAATTAAGTTTTGTTGTACATGGAGAAATGAAAACATTGCAGCCTGGGAAGACTGGCCAGTAATCATTCATGGCTGGCTATCGTAGAAATCAATATAGGTTGTTCCATGACCAATACAACTGCAGTGTACAAACCAGTGAACCTAGTGGCTCTGGTTGACTTTAATGGAACCACTCGGCCACACTCAGATATGACCTGAGTTCATGCTTGTGTTATTATCAGAACAGTGTTCATCCTCTCAAATGGAAGAGCCTTGAATCAAGGAAGGTATGGGCTCATTTGGAAAGTGTAGGGAAGTAAGTCTCTTGGGTTCCTGATACAGTTGGTTACTCCTTTGCCAAAATAGACCTAGATATTTTATGTCTGGCATCACAAAACATTTCTGCTTCACTGTCACCCTTCAAATCCTTACTCTATATCTCTTTTCCCAAATCTTTGCAACCTTCCCTGAATGCTGCTGCTAATTTTGAACACCCACTTTTTTACAACTTAACAGTTTAAATAGGGCACAAATTGCTTTGTACTGTTTCACTGAGATAATGTAGCAGGAAGCTTCTTGGAATCCATGAGGTATTTTGCAGTGTAATTTATTATAGGTATGTGATATAAGTTATAATTGACTTTCTACATTCAATCATGCAACAAATATTCATTGATCATTCAACCCATGGCAGACATCATGGTAATTATAGGGGGTATGAGATGAAGGAGATACATTCCATTAGTGAGGACTTGACACTGGTGAAGGGTCCAGCCATCTAAGCTCATAATTAATATGCAATGTGGCTGGGTGAAGCAGAATTCTCCCAAAGGATTTCACACTATTAAATATCCACCTTAAACACTAAGCGGAAGTTTGCTAGGATAAGGGGAGAAAGAAATGCCAGATGGAATACCTAGCAGATACAGAGTAAGGACAAACCATGCTTAGGAAATGGCGGCGGCGGGGGGGAGTTTGACTTGAGTATGTGGTGAGGAGGGTGGGGTGAGAGCAGCACGGAAGATAAAATCAGTGAGATTTTGAAGGACCTTGAAAGCGATGCTAGAGGAGGTGGAATTTTTTCTGAAGGAAGAATTTTAGGCTGAGAAATGATTTGATCAGAGCCCCATGAAGACTGAACTGAAAGGGAGTAAGATCAGAGGTAAGCTCAATTGTAGGTGATTTAAGTAAGTAAGAAGAGAGATGGTGAGTTCTGAAAGTAGATAAAAGTGTCTATCTTGACTCCTCAGCAAAACTCTAAGCTCCTTGTAGGAATATTAAATGTAAGTTGTGTCTTGCTTGTATCTTTCTTTGTTTCTAGCATAATTCTATGTATATAGTAGGTGCTTGGAAAATACTTGTCTTATGAATAGGTTAGGAATCCATCACTACTTGAAAAAATTTACTTGCACAATGTAGTCTTCACTCAGTGAACAGGATGTCTTGGGTAAAGCTCTGTCCTTTTTAACAACGTGGAAATTATCACTTTATGAATCAACTCATGAATAAAAAAGTATCTTGATGCTTCCCCTGGCAGCCAAGTACCCAGAAGTTTGCACATCAAAAACTCTCTTTTTGAATCTTCAACATAGTATCTTTTGCAGTGTTAGATACTTTTAGGATTTATGGAGATGAAAACAAAAAATCTCAAAATCATTATTTCATTTCATTTTATTATTGTTGTCTCTAATAATAATGACACGTTTCATTTATTGACTACTTACTCTGTAGCAGTCATCTTCTGAGTACTCTGGGGACATTTTCTCATTTAACTTTTCACAATCATTATGAGGTAGGTTTTATTACTATCCCATTTTAAAAATGAGGAAATTGGGGCACAGACAGTTTAAGTAACTTGTCCAAGAGCAAATAGCCAGAGGCAGATGAGCTTCCAATCCAGGTATTCTGATCCCAAAGCACACTCATCACTATAAAAACATGAAGAGATGGGTTTGACATAGCACAGTGGTCAAGTGCTGGGATCTTTATGGTATCATTGTGACATTATGGATTTTGAGGGACTCTTAGCAGGCTTCAGGGAGAAGAAAAAGATGAAGGGAAGAAAAGGAGTAAAAGGGAGAAATGAGTTCAAAACAAGAATATATGCTGTCACAGTAAGTGTGTAATAAATGTTTTTGAATGAAATTAAATATGAAAAACAGAAACAGGGGTATTTTATGGCAGGAAATGAACGAGGGCCCTCAAGCATAGCTTTGGGTTCCTTCCTTGGTGTAGAAGAACGGCACACAGAATATAAACGTCTTTGTGGATTGCAGCTTACTTACTCCCAGGCTATTTCTGGACCTGTTAACAAATTCGTAAACCGTCACCCACTAGTTTTTCTTTCTGGTTAGAAACAACCTAAATGACTCTAGTTTCCCAAATACTTATTATTGTGCTTCAAATACAGTATCAAGGAAAGAATAAGTTGACTGTAAAACAACTTGTTTTTCTGATTATGGGTCTGAGATTCTCATATTCAGTAAAAGCAGTTGCTCTGGTATATGAAATGTGTTCTCAAATAACGTGAGAGTTTATGCGACCGTTGTATATGAAGGATAGAATGTTTTTTATAATTTGATACAGACAGAATGATTAAAAAGCCCACTCACCTCTTCCTTTTTCATTGTTCTCTCTCTTTTAATTTAGATCCCTTTGGGTTGGCTATAACTAGTGGAAAAGAAATGCAGTCTATAGAATGAGCAGCAGGATACTGTGGAATATGGAAATCATTTCTATACTGTAGAGGAGAAATCTAATTACTTCTATCGATCATTCATCCAGTCTTTCCTCTCTCCCGTTTTGTTTAGTATTCGGTTGTATAATTGGCATCATTAGAGCATTGCTGCCTCCTTTCACAAGGCATATGGTGGCTGGTCATTAGCAATCTTGATAGACATGTCAAGGAAAGCAGACCTAGGAATTCAAGCAAACTTTCTCTCCACAGCAGGGTAGCTGGCTTTCTCTAGTTAACCTATTTTTTTCTGCAAATGTCATTGGAATTATATTTCAGATGCAAGCCCATTAAGCTTCAACTGTTAGTTACCTAAGTCTTGGAAATGATTCTTCCTCTAGAGTGGTCATAAAGCATTGTTTTATAGGCCCCTGAGATGTATGTTAAATCTATCATGATTTGTTAAAAACTCAACATGTTTAAGATTCTTTAGGACCTCCAGGTGGGGAGGGCTTATTCAGAGATGGAACAAAAACTCTAGGCCTTTGTGTGGCAAGGCAATGGGAATGGTCCAAAGTTCAGCCTTTTGTCAAAAATGAAAGTTTCAAATATGATTGAGCTTTTTATGCTCATTATCTTGGAGTGATCTGCACATGTTGGGTTGTCATCAAAAATATTGGTTGAAATACCTAAAAGTCTTCATTACTTAATTCTTTTTTTTTTCATGGCCATTGTAATGAGCCAATAAACATGCTGATGGAAGGAGTAGGCTGGGGTGGGAAATGAGGAGCCGCAGATTGGGGCTCAGGCTCTCCTTTAGGTCGCTCTGTGATGCTGGGCAAGTCATTTCTCCTCTCCAGCTCCCACCCTCTGTTTCATGAGCTGGTTGGATTTGGGAGTTTAAAGTCAAATGCCATGAGAGGCCTGAAAAAAGAACAATAAGACAAAAGGTAGGGATAAGATCTGGGGCAATTGGAGAGTACATGTCAGCCTGGCTTAAAAGTACTATGGCTTTAAACACACTTAAAAATATCTTGTCACAGAAAATACATCTATAGGCAGTATTTAGCCCATAGTTGTCAGTTTACCACTCCTAGGCTATTTAATCTAACCCCCGAACCCCCCTTTTTTGGGTCTATATTTTCTGGTCCCACAAAAGAAAAATAAAGGAGAAAATGAAAGACTTGAATTAAATGCTTTATGGTAAAAAAAAAAAAAAAGGAACAAAGCAAATTATGTGAGGATAAAAACTGACTTAGTTTAGATAGAACAAAAAAAGACCGAGGTGTCATAGCTAAACATAAGGTGAATGTGAATAGCTATTGTAACTATTATTGTTGTGGGGAAAGGACAAGAGCGACATAATCCTGAAATGCAACAGGAGGAACATGTCACACAGCATCAGTAAGTCATTTTTCCACTGCACTCAGCTTTGGTCTGACTCTCAATTTAGGGGAGTCCAGATGTGGTCAGTGACCCTTAAAAGGGATGGATTTGAAAAAGCAGAAAAGCACCTAGAGCTTAAAAGAATGAAAAAGTGTTTCTTTTGAGGAATGGCTAAAGGAATTTGAATTGATCAGCCTGGAGAAGAGAAGGGAGGAATTTGGGTTAATTATTCTTCAAGGACAGGATGTGTTTTCATGTTGAGAATGTAAAGTAGTTTCCTCTCTATCTGTAAGTGAAGACATTAGCCAGAATAAGTGAGCTTAAATGAAAGCAGTGGAGATGTGATCTGGTATCAAGAACAATAATATCTTGCACAGTAGGATGGTAAAATGCTAGAAGGATCTACTGAGAGATGCTGTGATGTCTTTGTCCCAGGTGATTATCAAGTAGAGAAAAGGCAGCGACTAATCTGGTTATCCTGAAAGTAAGGAGCGACCATGTAGCAGTCGAAGTCTGGGAATATCGTGACTGATATCACCATCTTCCCCACGCCCCACCACTTTGTAACAAGGTAACAGGTTAAGGGCCACTAGGACTCTAGGGCCAAATATCACAAAGAACAAAAATCTTCTTGAGGTAATGAAAACAGAAACCTCAAGGCCACTGAGGATATCAAAATCATTTTTTTTTTCTGATCTCTCCTTTTCTGGGCTAGTAGACCCCATTTTCATCTCCTGGTTGCCTGTTCTGTCTGGTTTACCTGGCATGTGGGACACTCTGCTTAGAGCTCTGTAGAGCAAGGGTCAAACTGACTGACCATCTCTTAATCCCAACCCCAACTTCTCAAGTGAGACATTCTATTACGTCTCACTGGGGACAAGTGTTCACCTTGATCCAATAAACTATACGTCGGGGTAGGGTGAGAGTTACTTGGTGGGAGGACCGACCAGCAGGAGTGGTGTTATGGGATGAGTGGTGTCCCCCCAAATTCATATGTTGAAGCCCTAACCCCCAATACCGCAGAGTATGACTGTATTTGGAGATAGGGCCTTTAAAGAGGTGATTAAGGTAAATGAGGTTTGTAGGATGGTCCCTAATCTGATCCAACTAGTGTCCACACAAGAAGAGATTTGGACTCACGGAGAGAAACCAGGGGCACATGTGCACCAAGGAAAGACCATGGGTGGACATAATGAGCAGGCGGCCGTCTGCAAACCAAGCAGAAAGGCTACAGGAGAAACCAAACTGCTGACACCTTGATCTTGGACTTCTAGCCTCCAGAACTGTGAGACAATGAATTTCTGTTAAGGCATCCAATCTCTGGTATTTTGTTATGGCAGCCCTGCCAAAGTAGTGTGGGTGTTATCATCACTGTACTCATTATCATTATTTGTATCAAAAGTAGGTGATGATTATACAGAGACTTATGTAGCTATAGTTCTCTTGTCAGGAATTTATAACTGGATCCAAGTATTGCACTTTTCTGAGGCTGGAAGAGAGAATGTGGCAGCTCAGGCCCCCTCTTAAATCATTCTGAATATTCTCTAGTGTGTTCTTGTTTGGGGCAGAAACCTTGGGGAATGGGGAAGTCATCGCAGTTTTTGTGCTTTTACAACCATAGCTACTGTGATAGGAGATCCTATCAGAACCATCCCCACTGCCCCCACCCAGCAGCTCAGCCACTGCCAGTCTTATCCTACCCTCGCTGCTTCCCCACCTTTGACTACTACTGGTGGAGCTATGCTCAGAGTAGAGTAAGTTCACAACCCACTTTATGCCAGTGATTGCTACTGGGACTGGCTTTACCGTACAGTGGACTTGACAAATGCCTCAGCAGACATGAACCTGTAAGGACTAAGTGACTTCCCCTTGGCCTGAACTGCTCACATTACTTCCTCAATTCTCTCTTTGACTTGGGCTGTGGGGACCTGCCTTGGGATTGCCTGGTGGTGCAGGGCCAACCGTTAGCATTAATGAATCTGACCTGCAACTCCACTTCCCCTCAGGATCTCGCCTGTTTGCTACCAAACCTTTCTAAGGATCCAAAAATAGGATTGGGTACTCCAGCCGTTATTTATGGAGGTCAGAGTTTCTCCCTTCTGGGAACTTCCTTACTGTGTTGTAGGCAAACCTATTCAATTACATAGTTATTCTTAACACATACCAGAGCCAAAGAAAAATTCTGTCCCCTCTGATCTCATTTAGGCAGACAATTTCTTTACCCTGAAATGGTTGATGGCTTTCCACTGCTTATAAAGTAAAGCCCCATTCCTTAGTGTGGTATCAAAGGTTTCTAACTGGACTCCAGCCCACCTTTCTGGCCTTATACATAACTGCATGCCAGCCTCACACGTCTGCTTGCTGTTACTCAGTCATTACTTCCTTTGCTTTTGCTTGTGCTATTTTCTCTAATGTGCCCTTTCCCCTCATCACCATCTCTTTAAATTCTATCCATCTCTGAAATCTTAGATCAAGCATGATCTTCTCCGTGGAAACCTGTTCAGTCTCCCAAATTGGAATGAATCCCTTCTCCCTGAGTTACCATCACAGTCTTTATAACTCCATTAAAGCCCGGCCTCACTCACAACAGCACTATTATAGTTAAAAATGTTTACTTCAGCATCTTCCACTAAACTCCTTGAGGACTGGGACAGCATCTTGTCTTCCTGTAGGTATACCCCCCAGTATTCATCCAGTGTTTTTAGAATAATAATAATAATTTACTGAACATTTTGTATGTGCCAAGCTGTGTGCCAAGTGCTCAGTATATATTATTTCATTTACTAGACAAGGTTTTTTAAATGAAGTCACTAATTCTTAGAGAGGTTGAGTAACTTCCTCAAGGTTGTACTTGAGGAAGTTCACAAATGGTAGGGGCAGAATTTGAACCCATTTCTCTCTGACATCAAAGCCCATGCTTTTCAACACTAGAGTATAACGCTGCCTTTCAGCACTCCATCTATGCATGCTGAATTCATTTGGATGAAATAGCCTTTCTGTTTTAAGAACTTACGTACGTTAAGGTGAGCTCATGGAACGGCCCCTAGTTGTGATTGTGGTTGCTGTAGCTACCGCTGCTGCTACCAACTTCTTTCTGTAATTCCCAGCCAAGAAAGTTGCCTAATAGAGGTTCAGGGAGATTAAGAGCCCCAGAGTGTCATTAAGGGTCGAGGTGCATTGCTGATCTTGGCCCAGCCAGGCAGTAGCTGGACAAAGGTGACGTGTTGGATGCATTTGCCATGCTAAGGAAAGAACAGCGGAATGTTAACCAGCACATCATTGCCGACAGATGGTCTGCCTGGCTCGGGCTCTTAAACAGACTCTTCCTATCTCACAAGCTCACTGCTGTGTACCTATTCGTCTGAAGGGAGTAATATGAGATACAGGTTTAGATGGGGAAGCAGGGCCGCATTAGCAATAGCTAGAAGAATACGTTAGGCTCTCTGAAATTTTAATTGCCTTTATTCTGCTTGCCCAGGACACTGACCCTTGTCTTTCTATCATAGCAGCCTACCCCCACATCAGTGCATTTAAAATATATGCTCGCATTCTGGTCCCAAATTGGTTCCCAGTTAACAGCTTCACACATAGCACTGAAAATGGCTACCGCCAACCAGTCAGGTAAGTGTATATTCTGGGGAAATTTGCTGTCCTTTGGCTTTATTTCTGTTGGCTCAGTGGGCAGATTCTAATTTGAACCAGGCAAAATTTAGCCTGCCTGAGGCTGGTGGGCAGGTGTTGATTTTTGTGACTGGGCTGCTTGAATTGCTAGGACATCCAGATACTCCAGGTTGACATCACCTCAAAAGGAAACTCAAGTTCCATTTGGTGGGGGTCTGGGGTCTTGGTGAATCCCATCTTATACTGCTCTGACTGACAACTCCCTGACCTACCATTTGTGGAGATATATGTCTGTATATTGATATTGGTATCTGTATACATTATCTAGCCAGCCCTGGTGGTCTAATGGTTACAACCTGACTGTCTCACTGCTGTGGCCTGGGTTCATTTCCTGGTCAGGGAACAACACCACCCATCTGTCGATTGTCATGCTGTGGTGGCTGCTTGTTGCTGTGATGCTGAAAGCTATGCCACCAGTATTTCAAATACTAGCAGGGTCACCCATGGTGGACGAGTTTCAGTGGAGCTTCCAGACTAAGTCCTTCCAGACTAAGAAGGACCTGACCACCTACTTCTGAAAAAATTGGCCATGAAAACCCTATGAATAGCAGCAGAGCATTGTCTGATACAGCGCCAGGAGGTGAGAGGATGGTGCAAAAAGACCAGGCAGGGTTCCACTCTGCTGTACACAGGGCTGCTAGGACTCAACGGCACTAACAACAATACATAATCTACCTATCATTCTCTCTATCTATCTATCTATCTGTCTATCTATCTATCTATCTATCTGCCTATTTATCTATGAATCATGCTGAGGCCCACTCAACTTTGGACAAACCTTATCAGATACAAAGATAGATAAACCTGCCTCCATCTTAAAATTGTTGGGTGGAGTAGGGTGGGAGGAAGAAAAAATTTCTTCTGATGAAAAAATAGCAAAATCAAGATGACAACATGTGACAGCTCCCCCCACCTTTGTTTTGTGTGTGTGTGTGTGTGTGTGTGTGTGTGTGTGAGTGAGAGGAAGACTAGCCCTGAGCTAAGATCCATTGCCAATCCTCCTCTTTTTGCTGAGGAAGATTGGCCCTGGGCTAACATCCGTGCCCATCTTCCTCTACTTTATATGGGATGACAAGCAGTGCCTGACATGCAGTGTGTTGGTCTACACCCGGGATCTGAAGCGGTGAACCCAGGGCCACCAGAAGCAGAGCATGGGAACTTAACTGCTATGCCACCAGGCCGGCCCCCCACCTTTGTGTTTTAATAAAGAAGAAAATTAACTTATTATTGAGCACTACTCAGCACTGAGCAGTTTTCTTATGGGATTTCCTTGAATCCTTGAATCACATTTCCTTGAATCACGTTAGATCTTTGAGATAGGTTTCATTGTCCCTTTTTCACAGAAGAGAAGACCGAGAGCCAGAGTAAGGAACACGGCCAAAGTCACACAGATCGTAAATGCTGGGTTAGGATCTAACATGAGCTTATCTGATCTTGATGCTCACCTCTGTCTGCTACGATGTACTGTCACATTTCTCAACACATTTCACCCTGCCTCCTTTCTGAAACGAACCAGTTAGTCATGAGAGGAGGTGAAATGTTAGGAGGAATCAATACATTCTCCTTTATTGCTGTGTTTAATGGACAGTTCTATGCCAAACTTCCCAAAGCACTTTATGCACTCTTAGAATACCTAAATGTGAAACTCTTGATCAATACATCCCACAGCTCCAGGAGGGAGGATACCCACCTGGAGTAACATCCTCTTGACTGATCACCTAGGACGTTCATATCTCCTCTGAGTTTTTTTAGGCAGAAAAGATAATAGTGGTTCAAAGTCAAGCCAAATGCCTGTAAAACCCAGGAGGTGTGATGTGGGTTGACACATTCTTGGCATATTTTGAATGAAATGTTCATTGGTTGTTAATATTTGAGTCTTCCAAGCCTTGTCAGGTTGGGAAATGAGCCAGGTCAATTTGTAATCCTGATGACAGAGTCCTGAGACCAGACAAATTTCTGTTACTGTTTTGGACCAAAATATTAGTACTCAGTCCTCTGGAGGTCTGGATACAGATGGCAGAATAGATCTCAGAGGCATGTCCTGGAGGCTACACATCTGCTGAGCCAATCCACAAAGCCGTGGCTTCTTAAATAACTCACATGCTGGCCTTAAGTTCAAGACTTGTGAGAAATCCTAAGAGAAATGGACCATTTTGGGGTGTGGTTAATGGGAGATGTAGAGACGCAGTTATTTGGGAGAGTTTACTTCCTTGGGAACTTATTAAAGGACGTGGAAACAGAAGAAGGGTAGGAGGGGAGAGGAGGATAGGAAAATTTGTATACGGTGCGGTTTAATTTATTTTTAGTTCTCCATGGTGTCATTGTGTATATTTAAGAAATAATTTGTGAAATCTTTTTTGGTCTTGCATGAACTTTTTTCTTCCTTCCCAAATGTGCTTTGTCTTAAGCCAGCAGAAACACAAGAAAAACAAGTTCGTTTTTTAAAAATGCTTGTCATCTTCATGATTAAAACTGGATATTAAAGTCTGATTCATATAATTGACCTCTCCAATATACAGATGAGTTCTGTAAACTTAGAGCCGAGCTCAAGTTAGCTGTTTTATTCTGCTTCCCACTTTATATGGCTGTGAAGGGTTAATGCTGAATTGGTTGGTGAAAATGGATAATTTCCAAAACATAAATGCACAGAAAGACCTCAGGGTTTCTTTCTCCTATCCTTGCTCCTGCCTCCACCTAATGCTTATTCCTGTCAGGCAGCTCTGGGGAGTGGGAAAGTACATTCCCCATAGCACCAAGGCACAGTCTTCCTCACAGGACTGCAGTAGTGGCATCTTGGTCTTTTTCAATAGTAGTGTAGGGTGCATTGTGATTGATTTCCCAGTGTCTCATGGAGGTTGACCTTTCCCACCCCAAGTCACTCACAGTAATTCCATCTCCCTTGCCTTTGATGGGTGTAGATGTGGGCAGGCCGTGTCAATTTGCTCTTCTGAGATTTGCCTGAGGCTCTTGAGATGCCAGTCCCTCTGAGACTCAGTCTCCCCATCTTTAAATTGAAGACATAGTAGTTTCTAACTCATTGATTGTTGTAAAGATTAAGTGAGTTATTACTTAGTAAATACCTGGCACATAGCAAGCACTCAAAAAGTATTGTTGTCCTTTAAAATTTTCCCACTTTTTGATCTGGACATTCTACTTCTAAGAGGTATGCTGAAAACATAATTAGAGATGCATGCGAAGATATATAGATATAGAGAGATGTTCATTGCAGTATTATTTATAATTGGAAACTTAATTATTCAAGAATTGTCCAAAAATGATTAACAATGAAGTCTCCACTCTAGGGAATACTCTGAAGCCGTTAAAAACTATGTAGTAGAATTTTATTTAGTGAAGTGGAAAGAAGTTTATGATATATTATTTCCTAAACAGCAGGATGTTTTTCAAAGATAGGTAGAGATAGATATAACTACAACTACAAATATAAACACAGGTACATGGAGACAGGCAGGATGTCCACCAAAAGTAGAAGAAGAATGTTTTAAAAAATTATAGGCTTTAAAAAACTATACAAGTAATACATATTTAACTGTATTTTTTTAAGACAGAAAAATACAGACATTAGAGAAGAAAATAAAATCACTTCTAATCTTACTCACAAAATGTTAACAAAAATTCGGGAGAAATGACTTTCAAATCTTAAAAGGTGATTTCTATTTTCTTTTTTCTATTAATAAGCATTTTCAAATCTTTCCATTATGAACGTGCATTGCTTATGTAACTCTAAAAGCTACTAAACATATAGATTGTTAAAGCCATTTGCCACTGACTTCTGCTGAGACTCTGATTCAGTTTCATTCAGCAAATATTTATAAAGAGCCTACTAGAAACCAGGCATTTTGCTGGATGGTTCACAAAACCAGATTTAGTCTGCTCTCTTAGAGTCTAGATTGTATTAAATCAGCCCAAAGCAAAGAAAAGGGAAATACATTTGACTTGGTTGTCTCTCCTGACGGGGCTGGGACTGGGGGCTTCTGCTTCCACATGTCACTCTGCTATGTACCCAGTGTCTGAGCCACGGACTGCTGGATGAATGCTTAGCCCCATCAGTAATGTCCATCAGCCTTCGTCCTTAGCAGTCATCACCCTGATTAAACATATACAATTGAAGTATAAATAAAAGGGACTTCCAATGCAGCTTCAAGATAAGTCCCCTAACCTCCCCTTCCAATCAGATTGCTGTCCTTAGCCCCTCCCCTATAGAAATTCAGGTGCTCACTCTACCTGTGGACGGAAGCCAAGGCAATTTTAGCTGCTTAGTTCAGTTTGTGCACCGCATTGATATGTCCTCAAAATTCAATACCATTTGCAGTCTAATTTTTTAGAATGAGCACATAGAAGAAGAGAAAATTCTCTGTCTGGATTTTGTTCTTCAAATGAGAAGGTGTCTACCACAAAGGGAGAGCGTAAGATAATACATTGTGGGCAAAGTGCCAGAGGAAACTCCATTGGGAAGAGGAGTGAAGGGCTCCTGTTATCCCTTTCCCTAGCACTTCTCGTGGAGTCTGGGATGGTGTTGAAATGCACTGTAAGAACACAATGACAACACTCTGTGAGGGGAAGTGGCAAGGCAAAAGAAACTGGTTTTGGTTCTTAAGAAAAGCTGTCACGTTTGTCTCTCCTTGTCTTTAAAGGAAGTTGTTAATAACTATACTTTCACCACTTGCCTTAAGTTGAAAAGTGTAGGTAGGAAACATAAGCATGGTAATGATAGTAGAAGGTTAGAGAAATGAAAAAGGTATAGAAAGAATGGCAGTATACCAATAGCCTACATTCAGGGCATTTTAGGATACTGAGAAGAGCTGACAAAATATGAGTTTGAGGTGGTGGTGAAAGTGAGTGGGAATATTTGGGGTTTTGTTTTCTATGGCTGTGATGAGATGAGAGATCAGTAGAAAACAAAAACCAGAAATATCAAATATACTAAAATAAAAAAGCACATTAGCATTAATGGGTCAGATTCATATAGCATCCATCTGTTGCTAGACATACCCATTCATAAAATCCCAACTTTTGCCAACACAAATTTTCTGCCAAACGCAGCCTGTTTGCAGTGTCTTAAGCTATGGACAAGCAGTTTTGCTGTGACAGTCTTAGGGCCTTAGAGTGTCACCTATGGTCGGACATGAAAATACTAAACCCAGCATAAGGTTTTGTTATCAGAGAGTAGATCAGAATTTAGAAGGTGCAGCTACAGTTTTTAAAAAGGTTGGGATAACAGGAGGAACTGCTTCAGATTTATGAATGCTTTTACTTTAATTTAGTAGCACCCAAGAGGTAGTTAAATTTTATAAACAGTACTACCCTCCCCTGTTTGGAAACTGGGGGGTGATGACTGCCTTCTTTACGATTACAACATCCTCATAGTGATGAAAGTTTATGTGATAAAATTGATCCACGTGAGTAGTCAATCTGGAATATTCAGAGCCTCCAGAAGTATTTTTGTCTCCTGGTGGTAGTCATATAGTAGTAGTACTAATAAATATTTACTGAGCCCATAGCATGCCAGGCACTGTCAATTATTTTTGCATTGAAAGGACTCTGAAATTAGTGTTTAGTATGTATTATCTTATTTTGTCATCACAGTAACCCATTGAGATAGATGCTATTATTATTTCTGCATTTTACAGACCAGAAACTGAGGTTTAAAGAGATCAGTTAATTTGTTTAAGACTATACAGAGGTAAATAGTGGATTTTGACTTAGTCTAATATTATGTCTAATATTATGTGTTAAACACCCATTTACAAGAACCACACCAGAGACTGAAATTGTCTGAATAATTTCCCTCTCACTTGGAACAAAAGAGATTTGGCAATTAGCAGGCTTATTAACCAATGCAGACAATTAATACAAATATTGTATTCAGACCCCAAAGTATTTGGTGGTAATGGAAGTACTTTGTTCTTCTTCTTTCTTTTTTTGTGACTGGGAGACATGAATTCTTTGGAACATAGGGGAGTGCTCAACCACAGCAAATTGAGATAAAGCACAACTGTCTTGGGAGTAATGAAAGCTCGGGCAGAAGAAATTTCTTGCACAGTCTTTAGGCTATGTCATCTGCTGTTCTTGGAGTCTGCATGCTTGATAAAGAACCACAGAAGTGTGTATTCTATTCTGACTTAGGAGAGGTTGGTCAGGCAGCCCAATAACAAAAGTGTTGCTTAAAACTGGGCCACAAACGCAGAGAGCACCCTGTGCCTGGATTTCTGTGTATCATCCAGCTAGTATTGTGCTAGGCACTTGGGGCTTGTTTTGTAGGGTGAGGGGGTAGAGACAGGAGGGACAAGAGGGTGGAAGGATGTCAGGATTATGTGTGAAAGAAATCTGGCTATGTTCTTTAATTGCACTTTTAAAAATAGAGAAGCTATGGTTTTATTTGAATACACAAAGCTTTTTAGTTATATTTATCTGCTGAACTGTTCTTAATATGTGTGCGTGAGCACACATGCGCACACATGCACATACACACTGAAAAACAGACAGAACATTTAAACCTTGGGAACTTCATGCTGAAAAACTGATGGGCTAATAAAAAGGACCAAACCACACTTCTTGGCCTGTATTCATTTCTCAGTCTCACCTTCCTGCCCAGACTTCTGTTCTACTAAAGCTTCAGTGGAGATTTGTGATAAACTGCAGAGATGTTCCAGCATGGATATGTTCTAAAGATTGTGGTGGTCTTTGTGGCTAATGGAGAGGTCCAATTATTGTTCGACATTTTTATTATGCTAATTCTTCTGCATTTTGCATTGTCTCTCTGGGTTTCTAATATTCAAAGGTATTTTAAAGACCCAAGTACTTCCACACTATGAAATGCCGCAGTGGTCTGACCCATGTTTCATGAAGACCAGCATGCTGCCTCTAACATCATGTGGTTGACTTTGGGACATTAGAGTCTCATCTAAACATCCTCTCCTGAACATTTCTTCCAGTAAATTCCACTGTGGACCGTCATCCCTGAACAAATCCAACTGTGTAAAAACAGCAAATCTGTTGTAATTCCCTACTGTGCCTCCTTTTGAAACAATTTCCTAATGGACTCCAGACATTTTTTATTTGTCTATGTTAAACAGATATTTCTTTTTTCCCACTTATTTCCAAAATATAAATGTATTTATTTTTACCAAGCATAAATGATATACTACTTATTGTAAAAATTTATACAGTGCAGAAGTATATAAAGTAGAAATGGAAGTTCTTCTCAACCTAATCCCAAACATAATATGATGATAATAAAGATCAAAATAACATATTATTAAGTGCTATGTGCCCAGCTAAGCTTTTAGACTCATTAGCAGATGTATTACTTGCAATAGTTCCGTGAAGTAGGTACTATTATTTCCCAGTTTAGTACAAGAGAGAACTGAGGGATAAAAGGTTAAATAACCTGTACACCACCACACAGGTAATCAATAGTGAAGCCAGACCCTAATTACTCCATTAAAACAGCAAAGTCTGTGTCCTAATTCCTATATTACACTGGGTCAGCATTGATCAGTGGGGGCACTATTCAAAAATGTAAAGATAGAAATCATAAAAGATGAACTATGCAACCCTTAATATTTTATTTTAACTTAAAATGTACAATTATACATTAATTCCCTAACCATTGATGTAATACCAAGGCCATTTCTTAAGGATGACTGCATCAATTGACTTTTGTCTTTCTTAAATAAACCACACCCATCATATCATTTTCAAATATTATAACTTTGTAACAGGTAGTGAATTCTTCAGAGGCTTTTTTCTTTAAGAAAGTCTTCCTTATGGAGTCTTCCCAAAGCAATTAATTTAGTTTTCATAGAAGCAATTCTTTTTTTTTTAGTTCTTATATTTTCCTAGTTTGTATAATTTTCAAAGAAACTAGGTCATTACAACAGGTATAAAACTGGCTTTAACCAGTTTGGGGACAAAAGCCACTGATACTTGGTAAGCAAACAATACAACAAGTCAGGCCAGAAGTGCCTGCAGCTTCATAGCTCTAAGCACTCAACACTGCCCTGAGCATCAGCCGGAACTGAGGGACAGAGCCTGTAGGTGCATTGGTAGAGTCCTGTCTACAATGGAGTTATAGAGGCATCAAGTGTGCTGAGAGGCACCCCTGCAGAAGTTACTCACCGAGAGGAATCTGCTTCTTTCTTTCCATGGCCCATACATCACAGCTGTTTACCTCCTTTTTTTCATTTCTTGCATCTTTTGTATGTAAGTTCATATACCTCTATAATTTCAGTTAGTCTTGGCAACCAAGTCTTCAAAACGTGAACATCGAGGCATACAGTGAATTCCCCAGGAAGGAAACATTCTCAAGATACTCCCCTGAGACTGAGCCAACACTAGAAAAATGAAACAGAGCTGAAGAAATTAATAGCAGAAATCCAGCATTAAGAACCTCTTTTGGGGCCGGCCCAGTTGCGCAGCGGTTTAGTTCGCGCTTGGCAGCCCGGGGTTCTTGGGTTCGGATCCCAGGCACCCGCCGACGCACTGCCTGTTAGCCATGCCGTGGCGGCGTCCCATATAAAGTGGAGGGAGATGGGCACGGATGTTAGCCCAGGGCCAGTCTTCCTCAGCAAAAAGAGGAGGATTGGCAACAGATGTTAGCTCAGGGCTGGTCTTCCTCACACACACACAAAAAAACCTCTTTTGTGGGAAAGTGCTGTGATTTTCACTGCTTTTACCAATAGCAGTATTTCTCAAAGTATAGTCTACCAAACACCTTCCCAGAAAGCACGTTGGCTACTTGTTAAAATTCATATTTCTGAGCTCAGAATCTCTGGAGATGGGTCCTGGGAATCAGCATGCTAGTGTAGGCACAGTGAAGTTTGGCAGCCATTGGTCAATAGTTGAAAGCCCAAACTTGTTAGCACAGCCTATAAGGCTTTATATGATCTGGTCTCTGCCTCTCCATTTAGCCAAACACCCTACCATGCTTGATCCTGCCAAGCTGTTTCTGATGTCAGTTCCTCTGCCCTTCTTCCTTCTTGGAATGTGCCCCCTCACCTTTTCCTTCTGCCCCCTGCTAAGAACATCTGTTCAAATCCCTGCTTGTACCCTCACCTCTCTGGTCCCTTCCTGGACTTCTTATCTCCTAAAGCAGAGCTTACAGGTTCCTTCACTCTGACTTCATTGCCCTGCCCCCACTGTACATTGTTTTTCTATTTTTAGCACTCATCACCCGATTTGCAATTACATTTTTGCTTGTGTGTTGCTACTACAGTGTGAAATCCAGGAGATCAGAGATGGGGTTTTATTCATCTGTATTTCTGCAGAGTCTATCCCTGTGCTTGGCAAATAATACTGCTCAACAAATATTTGCTGAATGAGTGAACAAATAATCTGGGGGACGTGTGCTTTCCACTCTGTCTCCCACCTTGCTGAGACTGGAAGGCATGCATGTTCTTAGGCTGTAATGCATTCTCCTGACTGTGACACTTCCTTTCAACCCTGGGTAGGGGAGATTGAAGGAGAAGGAGGCCTCTTGCAGTGGCCATCCTTGCAAATCTCTTTCTAGCCTTGAAAGAGGGATCAAAGGGACAGCCCTGAGTTGCCTGCTAGAGCCTTTATTAGTACTTTCCCTTTGCAGCTAGGGACTAAGAGGAGGATTTTCTGTATATATTACCGCAGACTTTGATTTAACTTGGTTGATGTGGATGGTTACCTTGTTCATAGTATGTTGCCAGTGAGACTATTCATATAATGCAATAAAGGGATGTCTGTGTGACAGCCAGGTGATGCTGAAGAAATGTATGAGTTTATTTCATTAGGAGTAATGTATTCTCAGCAGATACTGGTCTGCATGCATAATGTGATTCTTGGGGTACCACAGCAGATGCTCTCTGTTAGAGTAAGGTAATTACATTACCTTGCCACTTTCAGATTCATTAAGGAGAAGCTTGAGCTCTCCCACCAGTCTTGTGAGTCCTGCTCACATTCAGAACTATTTCCCTGCAGCCTCCTTTCCATCAGGCCATGTGTCTCATTGACGCTGCCTGACAGCTGGACCCTAAATGCTTCTTAGCGAGAGCCTAGGCCTGCCCTGTGTGGGTACAGAATTGCTTGGCTCTTTGGGGGACAGAAAGACCGTCTTTATAGTCTCCAAAGTGAGATATGCCCGCTGCTGATTTTAGGTGATTCATGGATAAACATTTACAAATTTTTAACTGTGGTATGTTTATGTTAATGTATATTAGAACAAACAAAACTAGCATCTAAAACCTGTGATTTCATAGACTTGATGTTTAGAGGGAGACCAGAGTGGTATCGAAGCAAGTCAATTTAAAGAAAAATTTAAGAAAATAGTATTAAAAGTTATTTGAGGAAAGGGCTAAAATAATTAAGGTGATAGTCCAATAACTAAAGTGTGGAAACATTGTGATATAGTACAGTTCCTGATACATAGTAGGTGCTTAATAGATATTTTGGAATGAATGAATAATAAAAATAGTAACAGTGGCTAAAATTTATTATATACTTGTTTTGTGCCCAGTCACTGGGCTGGAAGTGTTACATACAATATGCTATTTGATTCTGACTTGTAAGTTGCCATTTTCTCCTCATTTTATAGAGGAAGGAACTAAGGCATAGAAAATAGCTTATGCAAGGTCACACAGCTAGTGGTGGTAGGTCTATTCTCTGTTGCTAAACCCCAGGTGTACTTCTGTACATCTCTAGGTAATAGATACTAAAAGTTAAAATGGAGTTTTTATTTCCAGTTCCACCTGGGTTCCCCAAGGTGGTAAAAATATTCAACACGTTAAAGGTTAGCTCAATTATCTGTCTTATGATGAGCATTCTGCCAAGATTGTGCATTTGATAAATTATGTTGGAGCTTGCCTGGTTAACAGTATGTATTTTGTGAAGTCTTCTATGTCCCTGAACAAGCCTAACTTTTAGTTTGTTCTTCTACCCTCTCATCTGGAACTCCTCTTCAGCTTCGCTGTCCATGTCGTGAGAATGTCATGTCATGGCTTAAGCTAAGATTTCCAGGAACTTCATCATATGTGGTCCCAAACACTACTCTATCTCAAACAACTTTTATGGCAGTGACGACACTCTGCTTTGGACAGCTGTGCTGTTTGACTCAAAAAGTGGCTCTGGTGGTCACCAAGACGTGAATGTCAAAGGTGTATGTGAAGACTCAGATTGAAATAAGAGAGTTTTTCAAAATTACTATTGCTATTTTTTTGTTGGTGATTTTACATATGAATGTATAAATAAATTAATAAATGCTTTAAGTTGATATTTGTCTATTTCACTCATATTCTAAACAATCGTACCGCTAAATTGACCAAGAGCCTCCCTCCCCACCCTTTGCTTTACATTTAGTGTGTCTGTGCTGTACCAGGCACAATGACCTACGAGCTAGGGCAGTAGAAATGGGCTAAATATTGATTAAGCCTCACAACCCAATGAATACAACCTGGTTACATTCTTGACAGCCATTCTCAGATCTTTGGGAAATCTCAGGATACCAGTAATTTCTAATTTACCACAATTGTAAACTTTTTAAGTTTGAGACTATGTGCATTCTCTACGAGTGGTCCCCACTCTGTGAAATCAGAGGACTAAAAAGGAAAAGTTATTTGGAAGAAAAATACGTTACAGAGTTTTCTTAGTTTCATTAAAATTATAAATTGTTATGATTTCTTCTGTGTGACTCATTTACTACCTATGATAGGACCTGAGTGTTCTGGTTTGGAATACAGTTACCCCCTTTTATCCACGGTTTCACTTTCAGTTACTTGCAGTCAACTGCGATCTGAAAATATTAAATGGAAAATTCCAGAAATAAACAATTCAAAAGTTTTAAATTGCTAGCCATTCTGAGTAACATGATGAAATCTTGCGCCATCCCACTCCATTCTGCTCTGTCCCACCCGGGATGTGAATCATCCCTTGGTCCAGCATATCCATACTGTATACTTTACCTGCCCATTAGTCTCTTAGTAGCCATCTCGGTTATCAGATCTACTGTCATGGTATCGCAGTGCTTGTGTTCATGTAACCATTGGCATCATCTGCTCCTGACGTCCAAACATCTGCGTCCACATCCACATGTTCTTCCTTCTGAAGTATCACCAGAAGGTCAGTAGGAGCCTATCACTATGTCACAGCACCTAGGTCATTCACCTCACTTCATCTCATTAGGTAGGCATTGTATCATCTCATATCATCACAAGAAGACAGATGAGTATGGTACAATAAGATATTTTGAGAGAGAGAGAGAGGACATTCACATAACTTTTATTACAGTATATTGTTATAATTGTTCTATTTTATTATTAGTTGTTGTTAATCTCTTACTGTGCCTAATTTATAAATTAAACTTTATCATAGGTATTATGTATAGGAAAAAACATAATATATATACAGTTCGATACTATCTGCAATTTCAGGCATCCACTGAGGGTCTTGGAATTTATCCCCTGTGGGGATAATTTCAGAGCCAAGTGACATTTCTTAAAAGCTGAAAATGGTTTTTTCTCTTCATTTGCTTTTCACTTTCTCCATGCTGGTTTCAGGGAAGAGAAGGGTCAGACCACGAGTAGATAATGGGGATCGTGGGCATTTCATTTATAAAGTGAAGGGGAGAAAGAGCATTCTCTACCCACTCTGGGTCCTTTCTGGCTGGGCTACAAATTAAGTTGACATGAGGCTGAATAGCAGGAGAAAATCAAATAAAGCTTTATAACATGTGTACATGGGAGAGACCCGGGGAAACTGAGTATCTCTTGACAAAATGGCGGAGGTTCTCCTCTTAAATAGACAAACAAGGATATTGGGGGTTGGGTCAGCTATGGGAGATTACCAGAAAGGCACAGTAATGCAGATTTAAGGCCTCGCCTTCCACATTGACAAATTCCTGCAGATGAGGTCATCCACCCCTCTTCCCAGTACAGAGAAGATACCTTTACAAATGGAGATTTTCCTTACAAATGTAACTGCCTGGTAAACAGAACTTTGATAAGAATGGGTGTAGCAAAGACCCTCCCAGTCTATTGATACCCAGTTATCCAAGGTGATGGCCTGTCCCAGGGACAAGCCCTCCATCCCAAATCCCTTCAGAAAGTTAGTGGGTGCGGGGAAGGTCAAAGTCTCCTTCAGTGAAAATAAGATAAAGAGACACATCTTAAGGTGGCCAGTTCTGGTCCCCACAAAAGCAAATGCCAATTCCTGACGAAAATCTCTCTACCATATTGGGGAAAGCCAATGATCTCATCATTGATCATTAAGACTGGAAGGGACCTTTGAAATCATTTTTGTAGAATTCCTCAAAACGTGAGTCATGGATCACCCATTTCAAACTCACTTGGGGGTGTTAAAAAATACATATTCATGGTCTTTACTCTAGACCATCTGAATTAATGTCTCCAAGGGAGACCAGGGAATATAGATTTTTCAGAAGCTCCCTAGGTAATTCATATGAACACTAGAATTTGTTAATCACTTTATTCTGATCTCCTCAGAGTAGATAGAAATTGAGGCACGATACATTATCAATGGTAAACTAGGCAGTAAATAACAAATCACCCTGCTTGGCTACTCAAAACCACCTAGGTGAGCTGCAACTTTTTAATTCATTTGACATGCATCTTTCCGCCTCAGCTGTGTAGTTATGTAACTTAATTACTTCTTAGTTTGATTTGACGGCCTTATTCTATTAGATAAGATGTGTTAATTACTCTGATGGCAATATGTGGTAATAATGGCTCAGTGTTACATTAATAATTTCAAGATCATGAATAATATGCAACATCTTTGTGTCTGAGCCGTTATTAATTTGTTTCACCAGTGCTGAAGTGTTTAAAATTCAGTTTCAAGCATGTCTTCTCAGAAGAAAAAAGAATAATACATGTATTGAAAAACCTTTCCTTATTCTGCTCTTAACTCTGTCCTTGCTACACAATTAACTGTATATTGTGCCTAATTAGTGAGGTAAAAATCCAATTTTCTTTTATTTTTTTAAAATACAGGTAAATCAAAACAAAGTCTTTGCTGATAAAGGAGAAAGAGGAGCAATATAAATCTTGCACAGTTGTATCACTTATAATGAATCTCAAGGGATAAGAATAATTCTATAAGTAGAATTTTTTTATTAGCCCGAGTTTTTGAGTAGTCTTAAAGTTATGTTTCCTCACCTAAAAAAAAAAGTCCTGCTCCTCACTTACATGATGATTAGGCAGTTGATAGTTAGGCAGAAGAGAAGATGATGGACACCTATTCTGTCTGCCTGCCCAGCATCCATTTCTCTTTTCTGGTAGTAGCATCCTGAAGCAGAATAACCATTTCTCTTAGTCTATGTGGGAACAGCAACTCTCAACATCCATAGTTGGACAGTCAATCCAGGACTGACAAATCAGCATATTCCATCCTCTTCGGAATTGTGATTGGGTTAAAGATGGCATGTGACGTAACTTGGTCCAATCAGAGCTAATCCTAGGACTTTCTAGAGCAATTGAGAAAGATATGTATTGAATGCTTTTCGACATTGATCTTAGCAACGTATTTTCAAGTGCTGTGTCTGATTGGGCAAGAGAAACAATAGAAAAAATAAACAAATGGGACTATATCAAACTAAAAAGCTTCTGCACAGCAAAGGAAACGATCAACAAAATGAAAAGACAAACTAACAGTTGGAAGAAGATATTTGCAGACCATATATCTGATAAGGGGATAATCTCCAAAATATATAAAGAACTCATACATCTCAACAACAAAAAAACTAACAACCCAATTAAAAAATAGGCAAAAGACCTGAACAGATATTTCTCCAAAGAAGATATACAGATGGCCATCAGGCACATGAAAAGATGTTCAACATCATTAACTATCAGGGAAATGCGAATCAAAACTACAATGAGATATCACCTCACGCCCATCAGAATAGCTATAATTAACAAGACAGGAAACAAGTGTTGGAGAGGATCTGGAGAGAAGTGAACTCTCATACACTGCTGGTGGGAGTGCAAACTTGTGCAGCCACTATGGAAACCAGTATGGAGATTCCTCAGAAAATTAAGAATAGAACTACCATACGATCCAGCTATTCCACTGCTGGGTATTTATCCAAA